>CM060917.1:19032857-19645000 GCA_030737875.1 Allium sativum
CAAAACCATACTAGCCCAAAACACTTAATGCATCTGATACTTAAGATAACATATAAACACTATATACACAAGGTCCAGACTCATCGCAACTAAACCTCTGTCGACCCATCATCTGGTGGATCGGTCAAGCCAATCTCCTCGGGTTCTTCATCAGCTAACGGCTCTTCATCGTCTGCCATGAAGCCATCATCATCTACTCCCACGATAATCCATCGTGCTTACTACCCATAAATCCATCTTCATCAGCCTTGTCCAAGAGCTGGTCCATATCCTCCATTTTCTCATCAACTCCTCATCTCCCATTTCTGGAAGTAGGTCATCCTCGAATGTAGGTTATTCAAAATTACCCTCATCGGCTACAGCCTTATTATCGTCTACCCCGACATCATCACCATGTTGGGGTTTCTCCACTCTTTCTATAACATCGTCAAATCCATCATTTCCCGTCTCTGGGAGCGGGTCGTCCTCAGCTATAACTGCTAGTTATCCCATTTCATGCATCAACATTTCTAAACCGCTCAACAATTTTTTTTTTTTTTTCCTCTTCAAACATAACTCATTTTAACCATACTATAAGGCTTTATTCATTCTTATTCAAATATATCATCACGCTTTCGCTGCGCACTCTAATTTAGTACGTGCATGTTTCAAACCATCATTATTCAACATTAGAATAAGTTTCAAAATTTTTAGAACCAATTCTTAAAATTCATCTTTTAAAATCCATTTTCCCTGCATAATTATATTATATATCAAATACTTCTGAATTTCTATGCAAAACTTATTTGTTTAAGTTCCGTTAACATAATATCTTGAATAAATCAAAGTTATTAGTTTGACACAAAAGGGTATAATGGCCTAAATCAAAACACGCCTAAATCAAAAGATGAACTACTCAAGATCAAATAAGTGGGGTCCAAATTCTAAACAGGATCAAGACAAGAAAGTCAAGTGCACCCAAGGATACGAGTGTAAGCAATTGAAAACGATGATTCAAGTCAAGGTATTCGACTAAGCTTAAGAAAAAGGGATGAACGACGCTACTCAACGGTTCGAATTAAACGATGGAACTAACTTAGGCCAAGATAGAGAAGTCGAGCACATACAGTTCCCATTGAGGAAAAATTGGTTTCCTTCCCCACATAGATATTTATTACAAATTTTAAATCATCTTTTTAACCAAATTCTTAACTTAAGTCCAAAATCACTCTCAAATTTCTTGAGGGAGTTTGGTAGCCGAAATATATTTCCGAGAAAATAGTTTAACTTGCATTTTAGTGTTTACAATTCATACTAGGTATAGGTTCGAATATATTTATTTAGCACTCATTTACATGTGTAAGCATGATATCTTATTACTTTTATATTCAAACCTTGGTTAGAATTTGATCAATTCCTTCTATTCAAACTGAGTAATGTTCACATACATGATTAGTGAATAAACTTACTTACATTCATTACCAAAAATTCATTCTCAGTTCTTTAAGTGAGATTTACTTCTATAATTAGTATGTTATCTAGGTTAAGTATGTTTTTATCTTATCTATCTTATATTAATCCTTTTAATATTTCTAATCATATCGAAACCATTTAAGTATTTCTCGACGTCTTAACCGGAATCATATAGTCATCCCACTTTTGAAACTCGAAAATAAGCACTGATGGTGCCATGGTCATCAGTAGAATCATCCTCGAGCGACTAGAATGTGATTCTATATCTAGCTAGTATATATTGGACTTCGTATATACGTTGATCAGACGTATATTCAAAATCCTTACATACTCGATAGTCCAATCATGACGTCGAATAAAACACTCGAAATCCTTATTTCAAATTATATTTTAAATAATCATTGTTTCAAAATGATTTACTTGCTCAAAAATACCCTATACAAGTTTCAATAATATACGCTCTCTCGACATAATATTCCGAGATCTCATTCTAGGGTATTTTCTAACCCTATCTCTAATGAGATAATATAACTCTGAGGAGTCCTATTCTTTTGTCCAAATATGTACGTACCCAATAGCTTTGTATAACCAAAGCTCTGATACCAACTGTAACGACCCGCCTTTTTGCCCGATTCTCGCCGGTAATTAAACCGACTCAAATCGTTCATAAAGACGAATTGTTATGGGTACTTACATACAATTGAACAAAACAACAGAACTTTTCATTGAATAATTCAATATTACATCAGAGTTACATGAATATCAGAGTTACACATAAATATACACAGCGGAAGAAATAAAACTCTCAGCGGAAGAACATCATCCGATACAGCGGAAGCTCCAACTCTAGCGTGAACTCTAACTCCGGAAGCACTCTGAATCTTCTCCACAATCCATAACTGCAAAACTAAACACTAGCTGCCCATGTGGAAATTAGTGGGCACCCAGAGTTTAGGAAGGAACAATAAACTCCAGGTCAGTCGTGGGACTGGTGTGAGAACTCAAAAACAGTTATCATTCAGGTTTCATTTTAAAGTTGGGTAATTCAACGGACCACGCCGCTAATGCGGAACGGGTTTTACTCCATATGAATTCCCGTGCATAGAAATACGCAATGACTTTTGAAAAAATGAAGCTATCATAAGCTCGTCCCACATCACACAATGCAAGCGCACACCAGATGGGCGAATTTTGTCTTATGATAACCAAACATGATTTCATACGTGAAAATCCTCTTTTAATATTATCATATAGTGTGGAAAAACAAGTTCACAATTAAATGTATTAATCCTAGACGGCATGAGTGTCCCATACCACTATGTCGCCATATATAAATACAATCAAAATCGTATGGCTCGTATTTGGAGATTTGGATTTCCAACTTGATGATTCCTGGCACGAAAGATCAATCAGGGACTTAAGCGAAGTGTAACGCAACAAATCGCCAGGGCAGTATCTACGGTTTTCGACCAGACGCGGCCCCCCGAACATACCCCATCCCCAGTTCACAAGTGGTTCCCCACTGCTGCAGCACTCATCATCAAATCATATGTATATATACAGACCAAACCGCCAGTTTCTCATCATTCGGTGTGTGAGGTTTGTCGATGTCACGTCATACACAAAGCTACGCTTCGATAAGCCATGCTTTGATCATCATTAGCTCATATCATACTTGGGTATGCCACATTGTCAATATCTCCACATATCACTGATTCGAATTAATACATATTCTCTAAGAACGTAACTTAGAGACAGAGATATTCAATTGCCACAAATCGTATATATATTCACACGAATCAGTGCTACGTGGTCAATTACGATGTCAGACACACCATCCATACAAGTCCGTTCTGGGTCTGAACGAAACACAATCCGAAAATCTCCAAATATACTCAGATCTCCTGCCACCCTCGTATCGGGTGTACGGCCCGATCCGAGATGTCAGCAATCGATCTAAATAATCTGGATATTTCCGGTCTTCATTTATCGATTCCAAATCTTGAATTTCATCATAACGTCGTAATATTACTTGGAATGGTTTTCGGACCTATATCCGATCCCGGACTTTCCAAGTAACAACGTATCTTAAAACAATAGTTACAAATCACACGGGTTTCCCAATTCAAATCTCCTTTCCAAACATTTCCAATTTACTTTGAATTAAATGTTGGATTTAATTCCCCGGAAACCCATTATCCTTAACCCCTTTCAAATTCAACGTTTGTTTCCAAACTTCATTTTCAAAACAACTTAATTAATCCGTCGTCACTTGAGTAACCAAATCTTTATTTGGATCTTGGATTTCCATTTAAACACCTATATTTCACATATCAGTTCATATAGCATCAATCGACTTATACTCGACATTGATTCACAAACTCAGGCAACACGATCAGAATTAGGATATGGATATGTTAGTATTTCTGATCGTATTTGTCTGTTCCTATAAATCCATATCGAATATCAGGCGACCAATTTTATTCAAAACTCATCTCAATTCCATATCATATGAAAAAAAAATCAAGTCCTTCCGCTGAGAGTTTTATTTCTTCTGCTGTGTATATTTATGTGTAACTCTGATATTCATGTAACTCTGATGTAATATTGAATTATTCAATGAAAAGTTCTGTTGTTTTGTTCAATTGTATGTAAGTACCCATAACAATTCGTCTTTATGAACGATTTGAGTCGGTTTAATTACCGGCGAGAATCGGGCAAAAAGGCGGGTCGTTACACTAATATTACCCCTACCCCAAGTTTGAACGTTTATTCGCAAAATATATGTTAGACTCGAATAGCCTAACTCATAGCATAAAAGAGATTATCATAATAACAACATGTATATGTGACCAAATGAATCATAATAAGGGGTGAAACTTGCATATGTCCAACTTGCATAGATTATACATGTCATGGACCTAAAGGTGTCAACTTGTTCAAAATTCACCTAATATAATCTCAATCAATTTTCATAAACTTACATATGAACATGTGTGAATCAACATCATCTAATTTTTTTAACAACATGGTTTTATATGGGTACACCTAACTCAATAGGCAAATTCCCATAATCAAGTTTTATTTAATTATAGTTTCAAGTTTATGGGTACACCTAACCTAATAGGCAAATTCCCATAAACAAGATCCATTTAAATTAAGAAAAAAAAACATAACTTTAAGCATGATCCAACAGCATGATTTTCCAACATAATATAGCATGATTTATAACATGGCATAGTATGATAGTATAACATAGCTTGACATGATTCTCAACATAGCACGACATAGCATAAGAGAATTTACAACATAGCATGACATAGCATATATAATTTACATCATATGACAACATAATAACATAATAAGAGATCCACAATATATAGAATTTACAATTACAAATCACATCACTTTCTTGTGATCCATTCATAACTGAGTCAAATTAGTTTGTAATAGTCTTGTGAGAATCATCATACTCACCAACAAAAGAAAAGAATTAGAGAAAGAGAGATCTTTTGATTTGATTTGTGTAGATTTAGTTGTAGATGATTAGGCTTCCTCTTCTTAGTTTGTGACGGCTATGCTGTACTCCATGGCAGCAGCATGACGGTAGCTTCTCTAATTTTACAAGTGATTTAGGTCTAGGGTCTACCCACTTATTTATAGATTTTAGAATTCATTAAGGCCATTAGATTTAACCTAGAAATAACCGCAGCCGTTCAGACAAGATGGGGTTTATCTTGTTGACTCAGCAATGAGTCAGAAGTGACTCAGCAAACACTCAGCATATTAATAAACTTCTATTCATGTCATAAATATATATATATTTTCTACAATGTACATATTAGATACATCCCCCTTTACTTATTATTGTTTTTATATACATATTAGATACATCCCCTCTCTCACACACTTATTAATATTTTTATATTCATATTAGATACATCCCCTCTCTTACACACTTTATTAATATTTTTATATTCATAATAGATACATCCCCTCTCTTACATACTTATTAATATTTTTATATTCATAATAGATACATCCCCTCTTCTACACACTTATTATTATTTTAGCAACTTTAGTGTTAATAGAAAATTCGGGGTGTTACATTCTCCCCTCCTTTTAGGATTTCATCCCCGAAATCTTCAAGTCTGGAAGAATGTATATCCTACCATCCAAACGTCCATCTACTCATCCATCATACACAGGCATCCATTGTCCTTAAAAGACTTCTAATGCTTTATGATCATATGCAAGTGTGTGTACATGTCCTTACCTAATGCGAAATCAAGCGGTCTACTGATTCAGTTGACCTCCTTAATGCAAATTATGTAAGTGTCATGAATCCATTATGTATGCAAAAGATCCTAATTGCTTACATACTACTTCTATATGCGTGCACACCCATTCAACCGAATGCAGCATCCATATGATGGTACAACCATTATACATCCATTATACTAAATACATCCATATATATGCAATATGCAATATGAAGTGACTGAGCCGATCTAGTGCCTAAAGTGTGTGTATATATGCATCCACGAGCAACCACTAGCAAACACTTGCATCCATTTTGCATCCATCATACATAACATGTCTCAAACACATGTTTCAACCATAGGATTATCCTAACTAAAGGTCAAAGATACTAATGAGAGGACATACTAAAGATAAGATAAGATAAGCTAAGCGATAAAGGAGAAATTAAAAGACATACCCTCAAAAAGAAAAGGGTACAAAGAACGCATCTTCTCTTCTGTCTCCCAAGTTGCGTTGCTCTCATCATCTCCCCATTGCACTTTAACCAGTCTGACCTCTCGATTCCTCAACTTTTTGATCTCCGACCCAAGAATGCATGTAGGAGCTCGTCTAATTGTTGCATCACGCTCTATTTCCACCTCTTTAAGCAAGCTCGGCTCTACCACCTCCGCGGTCTTGTGCAAACACTTCCTCAAATGTGATACATGGAATACGTCGTGTACTCCACTAAGTTTCTCAGGCAACTCCACCCTATATGCCATCTTCCCAATCCTGTCTTTTACAGGAAACGGCCCTACAAACCTTGGTGCTAATTTCCCCACGGACCCAAAGCGAACAACATTCTGTAACGGAGATACTTTGATAAAAACCATGTCCCCAATGTCAAACTCAAGATCTGTCCTCCTCTTATCAGCATACGATTTTTGCCTATCTTGTGCTGCTTTCATCCTCCTTCGAATCAACTCAATCTTCTCCGAGGTTTCCCTAACCATATCGGGCCCAAGTAGGATTTTATCGGTAGATTCCCACCAACATGTAGGCGAACGGCAAGGCCTTCCATAAAGAGCTTCGAAAGGTGCCATGCCAATACTAGACTGAAAGCTATTATTATATGCGAATTCTACTAACGGAAGGTGCTCTTCCCATGTACCCCCAAAGTCTAGGATACAAAGCCTTAAAAGATCCTCTACAATGCGATTCACCCTCTCGGTCTGGCCGTCTGTCTGAGGATGATATGCGGTGCTCAAACATAGCTGAGTCCCTACCACCTCTTGTAAACTCTTCCAAAATTCGCTAGTAAAGATGGGGTCACGGTCGCTTACTATACTAGAAGGAATACCGTGCAAACGAACTATCTCCTTAATGTATACAGAAGCCAACCACGGAGCAGTCCTCTTACTTTTCACGGGAATAAAATGGGCGCTTTTAGTAAGTCTATCTACTATAACCCAAATCCCCGTGTTACCCTTCCTTGATCTTGGTAATCCATCCACAAAATCCATTGAGATGCTTTCCCATTTCCATAGTGGAACTTCTAATGGGTGAAGCAACCCACCGGGTTTCTTTTGTTCTGCTTTAACTCGTTGGCACACCAAGCATCTAGCGACGTACTCGGCCACATCCTTTTTCATACCGGCCCAAAAGAAAACCCGCTTCGTATCTTTGTACATCTTATCCCCGCCGGGATGAATGGTCATTTTTGAGCGATGAGCATCATCAAGAATGGCCTTCCTTAAGTCTTCGTCTTGTGGTACACAAAGTCTATTATCCCTTCGTAACCAACCCTTATCGTCTAGGGTATACCTATGAAGATGGCTTGACGACTCCCCCCCTTTGAGCTTTTCTACTATCTCAACCAACTGTGGGTCGTCTCGCTGTGCCTCACCAACCCGTCCTAGAAGAGTAGGTCTAACCTCCAAGGATGCTAACAGACCGGGTACTAAGTCAACGGAGGGTCTAAAGTCAAACATAGAGATGAATTCTAAGCTTTGTCGTTCAACAAACAACGGACTCAAGGACAACCTTTTCCTACTTAAGGCGTCTGCCACCACGTTACCCTTGCCCGGGGTATATGCTATTTCAAAATCGTAGGAGGCTAAGAATTCCATCCACCGTTGCTGCCTTAAATTCAAATCCTTCTGAGAGAATAAGTATTTTAATGATTTGTGGTCAGTGAACAGTTCGAATTTCTCACCAAGAAGATAGTGACGCCAAGACTTAAGCGCGAAAACAATTGCGGCTAGCTCTAAGTCATGCGTGGGGTAATTCTTTTCATGAACCCTCAACTGCCTTCCACCATAGGCTATTACTCTTCCCTCTTGCATGAGGACCGCGCCAAGTCCCGTCCCACAAGCATCAGTATAGATGGTAAACGGTTTATTCCCGTCTGGCAGCACTAAGACTGGGGCTGAAGTTAAGGCTCTCTTTAAACGTTGGAACGCATCATCGCAATCTTTGTCCAATGTAAAAACCAGGTTCTTCTTCGTTAACCGTGTTAATGGAGCTGATATTTTTGCGAAGTCTTTGATATACTTCCTATAACAGCCAACCAACCCCAAGAAACTTCTTACTTCGGTTGCATTTTTAGGGACCTTCCAATCTTGGATGGCCACCACCTTTACGGGATCCACTGCTATCCCTTCTTTGGAAACCACGTGCCCTAAGAACCGTACTTCCTTCCTCCAGAAGTGACACTTAGAAAATTTTGCCTTAAGGTTATGCGCTCGAAGGGTTTCCAACACTTCCCTAAGATGTAGGGAGTGCTCTTCTTTATTCTTAGAAAAGACTAAGATGTCATCCACAAAGACTGCCACGAATTTGTTAAGGTATTCCCTAAACACCCTACTCATCAAATCAACAAAATATGCAGGGGCGTTTGTCAAACCAAAGGGCATCACTAGCCATTCATAGAATCCGTCAGGAGTCCTAAAAGCAGTCTTATCTATACTATCCTCAGCCACTCTCAGTTGATGAAAGCCAGTGGCTAAGTCCAACTGCGAAAACACTGAGGCGCCAACTAACTGATCAAAGAGATCGTCAATCCTCGGCAGTGGGTGTCGGTTCTTTTTAGTAAGCTTGTTTAGTTCTCTATAGTCCATACAAAGTCTAAGAGACCCATCCGCCTTTGTGGCAAAAACTACTGGAGCACCCCACTCCGATATACTACGTCTTATGAACCCCTTCTCAAGCAACTCCTTTACTTGCTTATTGAGTTCCCTCCTTTCACGAGGAGCCATGTGGCTCACTGGCAAAGATACGGGTTTAGCATTATCCACAAGATAAATTCGAAAGTCTATCTCCCGCTTTGGAGGTAAGCCCTTCACCTCCTCAAACACATCCGGATATTCCCGGACCACTTCTAGCGATCGCAGGTTCTCTACAGACGCGTCAAGCGATTCAAGATAACTTAGCATAACGGAATTTATGGGATTACAAAAGATGTCGAGAGCATTACCAAGGCGAGTCACAAGCCTAACTACTCTCCTTTCACAATCAAGAATGGCCCTATTTCTAGACAACCAATCCATTCCTAAAATTAGCCCATAGCCCGTGAAGCCCAATACATAAGCATCACATCTAAATTCAACGCTAAGTATAGAGATTTTCAAATCCAAACATATCATGGTCAAATGAGCCGAACCCCCAATTGGATTTGAAACGACCAAGGGATCCTCTACTAAACTGGTGTTCAAGTGCAGTGATTCAACTAATGATGCAGAGATAAACGAATGAGATGCGCCAGAATCGAATAAGGTACCGACAGGATGATCAAACAGAAAAACTAAGCTTTCAACAGAAATTGTTCTACCTCTTTCTTGCAGCGGTGGGGCCGCAATAGCCTGAACTTGCCCCCTTGCCTGCCCTGGTGCCATAAGAGCCTGCACCTGTCCTCCCGAGGTAGACCCTGCCCTCTGCCCCTTCTTTGGACAGTCCTTCACTAAATGTCCCGCATCTCCACAATGAAAACAACCAGTCTTCTTTTTCTTTCTACAATCTTTGCTGAGATGGCCAGGCGTCCCACAATTGAAGCATTTCTTCTTCCCTTTGCCATTATTGTTTTTACCACCCTTCTTATTTTGCTGTTGGGGTTTCTTCTGATCCCCTTTCTTTTCAACTGCCTTATCCTCATGCATAAGTGCCATTTCTACTAGCTTTTCAAAGGCGGCTCCCATAGGGATGTGGGTCATAGCCAACCCTTGCAACGGTTCATTTAAGCCTCTAACGAACCTCAAACCTTTCTTCTCTGGCGTGTTCACCAACTCCAAGCCAAACCTTGCTAACTGATTAAATTTATTGACATATTCCTTTACTGATGAGCTCCCTTGCTTTAGTGCCAGGAATTTTTCCATATTTAAGTTCTTCTCTGCCCTTGAAAGAAACTTTGCCTCAAACCTTCGTCTGAAATCCGCCCATGAATCAACTGGACGTTCCCCGTTAGTGACCTCCCACCAAAACGAGGCCTCTCCCTTCATTAACCAAGCAGCTAAACGGACTTTCCTCCCATCTTCCACTTCAAAGATATCCAACAATTCCACAGTCTCCTTAAGCCAATCTCTGGCCTCCACAAACGTCTCAGTCCCTTGAAAAGTTTTTCCTCCCATAGCCTTGAATTCCTTGCACGTCTTTGCAAAAGTGTCAACACGAGGAGGAGGAGGAGGAGGAGGAGGAGGAATGGGTGCAACTAGGGGTGGAGGAGTATCCGCTGGGCCTGCAGTGGTGGCCCTAGCCTCCAAGTATCTCCTAAACCACCCTGGAATCGTCACACCTTCTGGGAGATTAAGATCTTCAGCCATGCTGAAACGAAAAAGGAAAGATTCAAAATGGAGAATTCGAAAGATAAAGATAAGGATGTGGCTATTTGGGATTATGTTTTTCATAAAAACTCTCTTTAAATAACATGTTTTTTTTTTGAAAGCACTTCTTCCAAAAATACTTTAGAAAAAAAAAATATTTTTCTAAAAAATTTTTTTTTATCTGTTCTGGTAACCTTATGCTCTGATACCACGTGTAACACCCCACGTCCATTAATGTCACTCACAAAGGGAATGCATTAACTTCCATGGAGGTTTTAAGTGAATATAGAACAGTAAAATTACAACAAGACAGATATAAAATAGTACTTGGAAATTCAAAAACTTTATTTCATTGTAGCAGAAGTCAAAACATGTTTGATTTCATCATAACACCATATTCAATGTCAAGTACAATATCTATCTTGATAAAACAAGTACATAATCCCATTACATGAATAGCCATTAAAAAGAAAGATAACAAGCTGGACTTTACTTCAGCAGTCCAAGCTTTCCAGAAGATAAGCGATCCAACTAGACTCCACTAGAACTTGGCCCAACCTGCGGACCTGAAGGGAGAAAAAGGATGGAAAAGAGGGGGTCAGACATAAAGTCTGGTGAATATGATAATTCTACAATACTATTACCAAAATAACTGGACTAAGGCATAAGCTGGAAAACAAGAAAATGTCTATGAAGAGCAGATTAAGGACATAGACAATCGCTAAAGGCAACGTTATAGGCGCTCCTAAATACTAAAGGATAAACACTATACTGCACCACACCAGTCACCCTAAAGATTCATCCCACTTAGCTTCACTTAGAAACTTTCCCAATGGCTTTACGTACCCCTAGCTGACTACATAGGTGCCGCCTGCCCCTATCTCCACTAGGTGTACCCTACTTCCCATTATTCGATCGGCTCCCTAACTCGTAGATACCCGTGTTGGCCCCACAGTGGGGTGTATCACTCCCCTAAAGTGGCAACCTGATACAACGGACATGCACGGCTTATACCTACACGATGCAACAACGTCTTACCTACCAGCCCGGGTCCACACACGCATATGAAACCCGTTGGACTTGCGTTGCCACCGCTCCCTGTTTTGGCCTCTTATAGTCAAACCCAGTATGCGTGTCCCGTCCTCGACTTGGGTCGAGCCCACAAAGATACGTTTTGGGATACTGGTTGAAATGGGCCCCCACTATTTACCACAAGCATTCCACCTAAGCTTGTCCCCATTAGTCCATCCCACTTAACCCACTTAGTCATGTTCATTTACATGTGTGTTTGGTTAAGTCTAATCGTATTTTAAATGCCTCTAAAGGCAACCACCAGATTCCTCATGCCACCCAAGGCACCTACTTAACCCCCATGTCCCACTTTACATGATTATCTGGTTAAGTATTTCTTAGTTCATTAAGGCCATAACCTCATAAAGACCTCTCACATTAGACTGGCATTTATGGCAGCTGGATTTGCCGGGCGGGTCTGGGCAGTCTTACACCATAAAAGAGTCTAACCTCGTGTCTTTACAACTGTTATGCTTTAGTTTGGGCCTAGGACCTCTCACATTGGGCCGACATTTGTGACTACTGGATTTGCCGGGCGGGTCCGGGCAGGTTTACATCACAAACGGGTCCAACCTCGTGTGCTAAGCATTGATTATTAATAATAATCCACTTTCCCCCAATTTTAATAATTCCCTACTTGAATTATTAATTACTTCCAATTTTTAACAATGTCCATAATTGACTCAATTATGGACATCCATTCATGGTATGCAAAATCTTACAAAATTGCACCCAATTTATTAATTCCTAATATTACCCCTACCCCACGTTTGAACGTTTATTCGCAAAATATATGTTAGACTCGAATAGCCTAACTCATAGCATAAAAGAGATTATCATAATAACAACATGTATATGTGACCAAATGAATCATAATAAGGGGTGAAACTTGCATATGTCCAACTTGCATAGATTATACATGTCATGGACCTAAAGGTGTCAATTTGTTCAAAAATCACCTAATATAATCTCAATCAATTTTCATAAACTTACATATGAACATGTGTGAATCAACATCATCTAATTTTTTTAACAACATGGTTTTATATGGGTACACCTAACTCAATAGGCAAATTCCCATAATCAAGTTTTATTTAATTATAGTTTCAAGTTTATGGGTACACCTAACCTAATAGGCAAATTCCCATAAACAAGATCCATTTAAATTAAGAAAAAAAAAACATAACTTTAAGCATGATCCAACAGCATGATTTTCCAACATAATATAGCATGATTTATAACATGGCATAGTATGATAGTATAACATAGCTTGACATGATTCTCAACATAGCACGACATAGCATAAGAGAATTTACAACATAGCATGACATAGCATATATAATTTACGTCATACGACAACATAATAACATAATAAGAGATCCACAATATATAGGATTTACAATTACAAATCACATCACTTTCTTGTGATCCATTCATAACTGAGTCAAATTAGTTTGTAATAGTCTTGTGAGAATCATCATACTCACCAACAAAAGAAAAGAATTAGAGAAAGAGAGATCTTTTGATTTGATTTGTGTAGATTTAGTTGTAGATGATTAGGCTTCCTCTTCTTAGTTTGTGACGGCTATGCTGTACTCCATGGCAGCAGCATGACGGTAGCTTCTCTAATTTTACAAGTGATTTAGGTCTAGGGTCTACCCACTTATTTATAGATTTTAGAATTCATTTAGGCCATTAGATTTAACCTAGAAATAACCGCAGCCGTTCAGACAAGATGGGGTTTATCTTGTTGACTCAGCAATGAGTCAGAAGTGACTCAGCAAACACTCAGCATATTAATAAACTTCTATTCATGTCATAAATATATATATTTTTTCTACAATGTACATATTAGATACATCCCCCTTTACTTATTATTGTTTTTATATACATATTAGATACATCCCCTCTCTCACACACTTATTAATATTTTTATATTCATATTAGATACATCCCCTCTCTTACACACTTTATTAATATTTTTATATTCATAATAGATACATCCCCTCTCTTACATACTTATTAATATTTTTATATTCATAATAGATACATCCCCTCTTCTACACACTTATTATTATTTTAGCAACTTTAGTGTTAATAGAAAATTCGGGGTGTTACAAATGTCGTGGAAGAGAATTTAGCCATCTTTTAGCGCTTTCAAGTAGTGCAAATGGGATTAGCCTTAGCTTGATCAATTCGTTAGATAATTGTTGCATTTTTGTTGTGGAAGCATACAATTCAAATTCACTTAGAAATTCATAAGCATTTTCAGACCCAGTAAATTTTGGTACCCCTTGAATAAAAGAGTGTTTTAGCTCAAAATTATTTCCTTCAGCTGGTGGGAACACAATGACAGATGGTTGAACGGTCCTAGTAGGATAACATCGATCACGAAGAGACAAGGGTCTATCCATTTGGATATTGAGATTTTGAAATTTTTGATTTATTTGATTTTGATCCCCAAAGTTTGGAAAATTTTGATTCACTCGATTTTGATCCAATTCGGCTGGAAAATTTTGGTTGATTCGAGAACCCCTAGGAGAATTTTGTTGGCTAACACTTTTTTCACTCATTGTTGTTAAATGCAAGCACAGAAATTAGCTACAATGAAGTTTTCTGTCCTTATTGGCTCCTAACCCAAAATTATAAAGTGATGCGTTTGATTACTTAGATCAAAAGATTTCTCAGCCAGTTAACGGACAGGAGTTATCGGTGCACCAGGAATCACCCTAGCAATGCAGCCGAAGGTTTAAGTACCTTCAGAGTAACAACCGATATAATATTTACGAATCCATGTAATATTTATAAACGGTTATTTCTCTGCCGTAGTCTAGACACCGAGAAATAATTCGTTCCAAATGAATCAACTATCACAATACAATTAAGCCCTAGATGAGCCCGTGACTCCCTTAAGTCCAATGTCTAACCGTTATTATTAGTCAGATTCTACGATGAAATGCAATTTGTGGGCTAAGGAAAGGGTGATGAAATCCCTCACCTTATGTGAATTGGGGTATTGCCCTTAACAGAATGAATAAAAAGTGCAGAAATAACAACAATCACACAATTTAATAGCAGAAATTAAAAAAATTTACATTCAAGCCGCTGTCCCTGCAGAATTTTTTTACAACAATTGACTATATTTTTTTCTTTTGCAGTAGAGCACCTGTAGAGTTTTAAAAATTTCTCACCTTAATCGGCAGTCCTCCAGTGAAATTAGGTAGCTCTAGCGCGTTCACGCCCCACTTGGTGTGCAACCGCTCCGACAATTCAACTTGCAGATCTGTGAATCCCTTGTTCGTTTGCTTGAATTCTTCACTTTGGCCTTTGTTTGAGAGTCCTTTTTTGTTTTTGTTTTTTTGTAGGCAAAATAAATAACACAACTAAAAAGAATTAAAAAACTAACTAGAAACTAAAACCAAAAGAAAATAAAATGAAATAAACCAACTGACTCAATCACAAAATAAAAATTAGACTCGGACTACACTGCTCTCAACAAAAACAAAAGAAATAAAATAAACTACACCAACTGACTCAACAAAAATAAAAGAACTAACCTAACAAACAAAAAACTAAGAACAATACTCAACAAAAACTGAAACTGAGTTTAAGAAATACAGAGGAAATAAGGCCTTAACACCAACAAAAATAAGGCTCAACAAATGCCTCCACAAAAACAAAGTCACGGATCACACTACAAACCACGAACCAAAAATTCGCACTCAAAAGAGAGCTCACGCGTCCAGATGCCAGGTTCTCAACAGAACAAAAGAGATCCGTCCTCTTTAAAAACAAACTCACGCCCCCTTCTGTATTTCTAAGAATGCAATCACGCCCAAAAACAAAAATTAATGCACCTTCTTCTTCTTCTTTAAATTTCTTTTCAGAAATCGAATCGAGTTTTTGGGCTTTGGGGTATTTCGAACCAGGTTTTTGAATAACGATTCAGGTGGGTGGCTTTTGAACTCGGTTATGGGTTCTTCGATGGGTGCGAATGATGGTCTGTTGGTGATTGAGTATGGATATTCGAACTGGGTTTATGGGTTTTTGTGTTCGACGGGGGCGGATGCGAGCGCTGGTATGGGAGGCTGTCGACTTTTTGATGGTGTTGTGAATTGAGGATGAAGTACGGTGGAGTATTGAAAAGTGGACGAAGGTTTGTGCGTTGAATTGGATTTGGTGAATGTTTTGTGGGTATTGGCAGATGTGGGTTTGAGCTGGTGGAAACTTTGTGTGGTGATTTAGAAGTGGGATGGGAAGGTTGCTGTGAAGGAAGGCTTTTACTGTTGCAGGAAGATGTATGGGTGATGGATGAATGTTGAAATGGTATGGTGGGTTTCGGATTTGAACGATGGGAGGCTGTGAACGTGGCTTGCGTATGTGTGATGAAGTGGATCTGTTGTTGATGCAGGAGGTTGGTTAAGGAAGAAAATGGTCGATGATGGTAGATGATTGAAAAGGCCTTTTATAAAGAATAAAAACAAAATTAAGGGAAGAAATAAGGAAATAGGAAACCGGAATTTATTTATTTATTTTTTATTGAGAAAGGGAGAATAGGAAAGAAACAATTGAAAATAAATGAAAAGAGAAATGAGAGAGAGAGTTGTAATTGGAAAGCAATAAATATAAAAAGAATGCAAGTTTTTTTTTTTAAAGATGGTGAAAAGGTGAAAATGGCAGGTGCTTTATTGGCGACAGAGAGGAAAGCAGGAAAGAAAAGAAAATTTGTTTCTATTTTTTTTTTAAATGAAGAGAGAGAGGAAATTGTAAAAAGGAATAGACTGAGGGGGAAAAAAAGAAATAAAAGAAAAAACTAGCAAAAAAAATTTCCTTGTTTTTGGAGATTGAAATATCAATAAATAATATCCAATCTACCAATCAAGAGTTTTTTTTTACTAAACAAGAAGAAAAAAAAACTAACACGAATCAGAATTAAATAAATAATAAAATTTAACGTTACCTCCCGGGCAACGGCGCAAAAAACTTGTTCGTCACTTTCCTATGAATTAGAAAAGCGCGATATTTAAATTAAATTACTGCAAGCATACAGGTGTGCAGCATACAGGTCGAACACAGGGAGGTGTAATTAAAAATTAATATTTATTTATTCTTGGGCGTGTTAGACGAAATTTGGAGTTGTTTTTAATGTTGTTGACATTACTCTGAATCTGAATCTGAATCTAATCAGTATCAAATTCAACAGTTGAAAAGAAAAGAACAATTACTAGGAAAAGAGAATAACAACTAGAACAATAACAGAATTTAAAAGTAGAATTCCAGTTGAAACTAATCAAACAGTGAATCGCTAACAACCAGTAATAAAAGAAAATTGTAATAAAAACAATATTTGTTCTACCCAAACCTAATTAGGTAGATAACACAAACTGTTATGAAATTAAAATAACAATAAAACTAGAAAAGAAAAGACTTTTATTAGAACTAAAAGAGAGTACAGAAGAATGAATTGAATGCATTTACAATGGGACATCATGTATATTTATAGAGATGTAGACCAAATCCTAATCAAATCAATTACTAAATGGCCCTCTTTTCCCAAGAAGTAATGTCATATCTCTTGCCTTCCTTGACCAAGCTTGATTGGAAAGCAAATCACGGTGAATATCTTCCAAATCTTCCCTATCTTCCATGTGGCAAATTGATTGATTGATTGATGAGCAGATTGTATGTGATTAATTCTTTCAAACAAGGATACTCATTAGACTCCAAAGGCAACAAGGGATAAAATCTTCAAAATTGATCTTTTCTTGGCAATATTTTTATCAGAAATTCTTCTAATTGGAATTTGAAAATGAATGTTCTGAATTGATTTCCATGATAAGAATTTGTTTATTCCTTTTATTAGTGTATATCATGCATACATACATATGAATATATGTATATATTTATAATATGACACCAATCCATGTATTCTTCAAGGCAGAGGAGGCAGTGTGAACGCGTTCTGTTCTTTGGCAAATAGTGAGTTTGACGGGGATCGAACTCAGGTCTCTCAGTACAAACTTCCTTGCAATTACCAGTGAGCTACAACGTCTTTTGTAATTGAGATGGCTTTAATACGGGGAAGTAACTTTTTATCTGTAGTTGGCCTTTAATTTGAAACGAAGGAGGCATTTCTTGACATCCTGTAAAAACACACAAAAGTACCCGAAGTATCATTTATTTATTTACAAAAGATAAAATATAAGAGCATAAAATAAACACATTTCTATGTTAATCATGAGACCTCTGGGGTCTTATATATAGGCATATTGGGCCCTCTTCTATGGTGAACTCAACAGAAGGCCTTTTTTGGATGTGGAAACAAGGTTTCGACCGCCCTTGTGGACTTTGATTCCGACAGAAAGGTTTCGGTCGACTTTCCTATCAAATGTCCTCATGCATGTTTCTTTGTCTTTGGAATATCAACCTTAGACTCTCAGGAGCGGATCCGATGTCATTCCTTCTGGTAGTTTAGTTTCTGAATTTGAGAGCTTGGCCTTGATGGTTTTCGATTTCAGGACCTTTGGTCTCGGTCCGCCTCTATACCTTTTCGTTTAATCACTGGATTATGGAATCCTTAGTAGCGGCAAAGGTTGTCGATTTAGGCTTTCGACATATGTATTCGTCTTTAGTTATAAAGGTAGGCTTTCGGAATACCTTCCGATGATGCCGAAGATGCTTCTTGATGTTGGTGTTGGTACCAAGTTGGTATCGGTAAGCTTTTTCCTCCTCCTGCTTATGTTTTAGATTACATGCTTTCGGTAATCCTCTTGTCATTAGCTTCCGGTATCAGGTGTAATGTTTCTGGAATTACTAATTTCCACATATTTTAGTGTCAGACATATATTGTCGGTATCTTCTTTTTCCATATCGATCCTGAGCCTTCCTCCATCATGCCCTTTCGGAATCTTCAATACTACCCTCTAACTTCAGCTGTCGGTACCTGCTTTCAGCTTTTCCCTTTTGCCCTACTGCTTTGTTGTTGGCTCTCAGATTTTGCTTTCGGTAACTCCTTAGATTCGCTCTTTTTTCCGCAAGCCTATTTTCTTTGTCTGAAATCCCTTTACCCTTTCAGCATTAAAGCTTTTGCTTCTTCATATTTGATTGGTACGAAATTCGGTGTTAATAGTTAGCCCCTCCCCCCCCCCCCCCCCAGTATGAAGAAGCTTTTGTTTTTTAGGGCAAACTCTTGCGATTCCTATATAGCTTGCCTGTCACACAAGGATCATCATAAAAATCTTTGGTATTAGTTCTATATTTCCCAGAATATTAATGCAAGGGGGAACATGAACTTTGATAGTAGGAAGAATTCGAATATAACTTGCGTGTTATGAATCCTAGTGTGCAAAAGACAATATGCATTCATGTGGAATTTTATGATTTAAAGTTCATCATTCTCCAGTAATGTTGAATGCAGAACTCAGTATGGTTATCTAAACATTTTGTTGTCAAGAATTCACCATTAGAAATGCGAAATGGCAAATCGAAAAGTTTGTATTCGGATATTTGCAATAGGTAATTAGAAGCTCACTATTAACAAGCATGATGTATTAATAAAAGTGATATTACTTGCACAATGTTTGACACTTGCGATGTGTATAACATAATTTTGATTATAAATTCATGGTAGCAAATATTAGGGACAAATATGTCAAGAGTTTTAGAAATCTTCCTGTACAAAGTGTTGGGAGACAACAACTTTGTTGGGAGGCTTCAGATGGGAGGTCCTTAGTACCTGCTTGTGCTCTAACCTAGGAACCTTTACTTTGGATAATAATATCATATTTGAACTTTATATGTGAATATTGCAAAACAAATGAAAGAATTCCTTTTCTTTAAAAATACTGTAAATTTAGAGTACTCATTAGGAAATACCAAGGAAAGAGTTTTAAGGCTTAGACTTGAACCCATGCAACAAGAATTCGAAAACTTGGACATAATAGAAAAATGGAAATCCCGAAACTCATGTTCGGATAAATGGAATTCAGAAATTCTGATAGGAACACTGAGACTCATACTCAGGTAATCAGAAATTGGACCCCCGAAACTCATGCTCGGGTAAACAGAAAGCAGAGATTCATATTAAAAAAAAACCTGAAACTTAGATTTGGGTAGATTAAAAATCACACGAAAATCAAATCTAAAATTAGTAAAACCACCAAGACTCATACTTGGGTAAGTAGGAAACTAGATAACTAGAAACTCATGCTCGGATAGATATAAATCATAAATTCTCATAGAAATCCAGAGACTCGCACTTGCTAAGTGGAAATTAGAATCCCGAGACTCATGCTCGGGTAAACAGAAACTGGAAATTATACTGAAATCTCAAGACTCATACTTGGGTAAGTTGGAAATCATAAATCATAAATCATATGGAAACCCTAAGACTCACACTCGGGTAAGTATAATTCAGAAATCATGTAGAAACCATGCACCAATTGGTGGTTACTAGAAAATGTCATAAGTGGAATGTCTTATAGGAGTTTAAAGCAAACATTGAAAGTCTACTCATAGGCCATCTATGAAAGCATCACAATCATCAAAGGAATATATATGTGCATAGTGTTAATCTATCCAAACATTATTGAAGGTGGTCAAGCAACCATAAGTTAATTTGGGTTCCTCAGAAGTTTACTCAGAGGAACCGCACAAGTGAAAGAGTCATAAATATACTGAGGGATAACTTCTCCGGAGGATATGTTGAGGACTGCTTTCGAAATAGATTAACCATGTCCAGAGTTAATTAGTCGTTCGACGGATGTTCCTCTCATTTTTCTAGCTATTGGGTATCTAACGTCTAGTCTTATTCCTAAGACATAGGATATGCAAATGAATGAATGCTCTCTAAGAGAGTGACAATAGTCCCTTTATATGGGAAGATTTGGAAATTACTAGTGCCAGTTAGGGGTATTATAATTTGTAAGGGGTGTTAGCCTCACTTATGAGGCGACGCCACAAGGTGGAGATGTAACTTTGCTTGTTATCCCCACTTGGGAGGCGACTCCACTAGGTGGAGATGTAACTTTGTTTGTTAGCCCCACTTAGGAGGCGACTTCACTAGGTAGAGATGAAACTTTGTTTGTTAGCCCACTTAGGAGGCGACTCCACTAGGTGCAGATGTAACTTTGTGGCTTCTCTTCTTGGAAGCTTTATTTGATGCTCCTCTTCTAGAGGCTTTGTCTGACGCTCCTCTTCTGGGAAGTTGTGTTTGTTGTTGCTTCTCCCTCTGGAAGCTTTGTTTGTCGCTCCTCTTCTGAGAGGTTGTGTTTGTTGTTGCTTCTCTCTGGAAGCTTTGTTTGATTTGACCACTACAACAAAAACACCATATTACAACTTTAATTTTACAACTGTGCGAAAAACACAGTTGTAATAAATGCTTTTTTACAACTGTGCAAAACGCACTGTTGTAATAAATGTTTTTTACAACTGTGAAAAAATCATTGTTGTAATAAGCATATATATCACAACTTTTCTTTTTTTGTCTGTTGTAATAACTAGTATATACTAATTAATTTCTGGTAATTAATAGTTAAATTAGAAAGTTGTTTAAGCTTATTTTTAATAACTCTTTTTTCTATTTATTATATTAGAGACCTATTAAATATTATTAATAAATTATATTTAATAATTAGTATTATTAACCTTTAAGAATAATTCATATTCAATAATAAGTTTACAAATTAATACCAATTACTATTAATTAATTTTATATTAGATAAAAACCGCTTAATCGATGATTAATAAATAATAATTACTTTTTAAAAATTACTATTAAATATTTAATAGTATATAATCAATAATATTTACATAATAATTAACTTTTAATAGTTGGAATTCAATTATAACTTTGAAGAAATAGGTAATAACTAATAATAACTATTATTAATCAGTAATATTTAATAATTTAGTAAAAATCAATTCTCAAGAAATTCATATTATATTTATATTTAACATAAAATTTTACGTATTAATTTTAAATTATAATTTTTAATTCTCTAAGTTTTGGTGAAATTTTAATTGTAACCGATGGAAAACTAACGGTGTTGTTAAATGCAAAACAATGAAACTTAAGGGCACTAAAACTGAAAATTTGACTCTCACGTGATTCGCATCTTGTATTTCTAGTGCCTTCTATCGGTCGACTTCTCCGGTTCTGGTCTGTATGTCAAAATCAAAATCCCCAATACCTCATTTCTTAAAAAATCTTGCGCCCTTCGTCTTCTATTTCCCCTTCTGCCTCCGCCCATGCCCTTCCATCCCTTTTATGCCCATACCATTAGTAGCAACTTTCCGTACCCACTATAATCGAAATCAGACTGTTGATTTGTTTTGCTATTCGCTGCTTACAAACAGCGTATCAATTACCGAATCAGGTATGATTTCATTGTATTCCGTTCATTTTTCCTCTTAGTCATGCTTAAAGAATTCAATTTTAGCCAATTATGCGTTTATAACGCAGACAGATACAATTGCCCTTCTTCATAAACCTAGAATTGAAAATTAGTGGGTAAAGGAGGAGGTTGTGTTCCAAGCAAACAAAAGCGAGCAAATAAAAACCCAGCAAGTAACAAATCTGGCAATTCGCCGGTCCAAATCGATGAGTCGACCACACAAAATTCATCGCCGTTACACACATTGACGATGCCGTCAGCGAATCCTATGCCTAATCTCAAAATCTTCATAATCTTTTACTCGAAGTACGGCCACGTCGAAGTTTTAGCCAGGAAAATGAAAGAGGGTGTTGATGGTATCGATGGAGTTGAAGGGATTTTGTATCGTGTGCCAGAGACACTTTCAGATGAAGTTTTGAGGCAGATGAAGGCGCCAGAGAAGGATGATAGCATTCTGGTTATTAGTGTGGAGGAGATTGAGGAGGCAGATGGAATATTGTTTGGTTTTCCAACAAGTATGGAACCGGTTACGGTGAGTGGTTGGGAATGAGTATGGTTTTGTTGTGTTGTTCGGTGATGTGGGACTAAATGTTGATGCAGGTATGGAGCCATGGCGGCGCAAATGAAGGCATTCTTTGATTCTACTGGGCAGCTGTGGAAGGAGCAGAAGCTTGCGGGAAAGCCAGCAGGGTTTTTTGTTAGTACTGGAACTCAAGGAGGAGGACAAGAAACTACAACGTAAGTTCTTCTTATTCCTTTTTGTGTGTGTGAGTGTGTGCTGATTTATGTAGCACTGCTATTGCTAATTCTTTGAAATTTTAGAATTGCAGTGTAAACGTTTTAGGTATTATTGATGGTTAGGTACAGTGCATTGTGATTGTTGTGCAAGTTCCGTAGGAATTCATTAGGTCATCAAATGTTGATTGGTCCAGGCATATAACTGATCAGTATGCAATAAACGACCTTTCCAATTAATTTTATGTTTGCAGCCAGGTATCATTATTTTGTAATGATATGTGAATGGAAAATTGCATGCTTTTGTTTTAGTTCCCAAACATTGTCTCAATTGCTTGAATTCTCCATGTGAGAATGTCCAGCTTCTTCTTTGATTAAGCTTGGAGTTTTAAATTTCCTTTCTCTCGTCCCCCTATACCACTTTTTTGCATTAGGATGAGACAAGATGTCAAACGTATTTCTTGTCTAATTTAGTCTTCCTAAGATGTCAGGATTTCAAACCTAGATTTGAAGTGATATGTCAGTCCGAGATTTCATGTGAATCCGGGATTTTCTGTTACACGGCAGAATCTCATGTCCTGGAATGCATATCTTTGGGACTTTTTAGAAAAGGCACCTTGTATGATAAGATAATAGATAGAACGGGTTATTGCATCTTTATACAATTATATCTCTTGGGATATTTTACAGATTCTTGTGATATCATTAGTTCATTACAGTTTGATACCATTCGTTTGTCTCAACTAACACACTTTATACATTTTAAAAACTAGTTTGACCAACTTATCTAGAGGTGTTGTCATTTATTTTATGTTTCAAAGAGTTCTGCAAACCCATTTCAAACAGAACTACGGTACTTATATAATGTACATGATAATTTATCTTATACGCATTAAAGCTGGAAAATTTGCACAACCATTTATTACTGGTAAAACTAGTGGAGTAAGCACATTTCTTGTGCACAAACAAATTTAGTGTCAACATAAGTAATTGTATTGGATATATCAAATCATATTCACACCTCCGTTTGCTATATTTCACACCCCACCATTATTCAATTCCTACAATTTCGATAATCTAATTCTTCTTAATAACATACCTTTTTTTTCATAGTAATATCATGTAACATGTTTAACATTATTGATTATGTCTTGAAATAAGAGCACCATTTGTTCCATGTTTTCATTTATAATAACTCAAATCGAAATTTAAAACACTGAGTTATAATCTAAGTTAAAATTATCTGTTAAATTTAATATAGCCATCATGATCAAATATAGAAACTTGAAATCCTAAATTTCACTATCTTCTGTCATATGTCAAACGACAATAATCGTTTAAGAAAATTTTGAGAAACCGTCCATTGCCATCTAACCCTTTTTCCTATTTTTCGGAGCAGTTAAATCACAAAATCCCTAAATCACCCTAATAACTCGGTTTACATTTTGAACCTTCAAACCCGTGACTTTCATCATCTCTTTCCATAAGTTGGATTGTAAAAAAAGTTGGGTTCAAACTATTACTTCTCGTTGTAGTTGGACTTCGAATGTAAGTTCTTTGGTTTTGTGTTTGTTATATATGAAATTATTGAATTAGATGATGTTCATCTTTTTTAGGTAGCAATTTAAGTTGGGTATTGAATATGGGAAATATTAAGTGGACTTGGATAATATTTAGATATGAGTAATTTAAAGGAAAATTTTGTGTAAATAGCAATGCTCTAAATAATATAACCTTTGATAATGATGTTTAATGATTATTGCTATTACTTTTTGAAATTTGAATTCAGATAGTAGTTTGAATCACAGATAAGTGAATGCAAATTCATGAGGGATTACTCGTGTTTTTTTTTTAATATAGTTCTCTTACAATTTAAGTGAATTGATTTTTTAACTCCATTAGGGATATCAAATTTTAGTGGGGGATTGTAAATGTAATGAATGCAATTTTTGTGCGGTATTCATTTCTCTCATTATTGAATCTCTAGCTCATAATATTATTCATCCCATATCATGTGTTATGCAAAAGTTTTAACACTTAGTTCAGTTATTCTGTTATTGATTATTAATAATTTAACAAAAACAATGTACTAATTATTTGTTTTTATTTATAGCTCAAATGCATGATCCAAAGCATATGTGAACTTGATGACAATCGAGGAATCTCTTTTGGCGGAATTCTACCCCAAAGGTAAAGATAACAGTTCTTGTTTCTTCTTTTAATGAAAATTTTCAAGTATGACACATGAGCTTATTACAGTGTTTGTAACTTTGTAGTGTTGCTGCATTATCTCCTATGCTTGGTGTGTCGGCTTGTTTGAGGCCAGGTTTTTCTCTGGTAGATGTGTATTGGTCCGTACTGTTGCTATGTTGAAGCTGTGGTTCTTATGCTATTTGGCTGACTTGAGATGAAGTAATTATCTTTTGGATTTCTTGATGCATGCAGCTTCCCTCCTCTTAGTTGCAAGTCAAGAAACTCAACTTTATGGTGTTGCAACTGAGTCTCTTATGTCATGTTTCCAGGTCTGTTTGTTCGGAAATGTTTTTTCTATGTCATTGTTGCTTGATGTCAAGCACGTAAGTTGGTGTATGATCATGTAATAATACGCGAAATTTTTTCTAGAAATTATTGTTTGTAATATTGAAAATTTGAGTATTAAAATAAATTAGTTTGCAAATAACTGTAATATTTGTTTTGCTTATGGAGTATCGCTATATCTAATGTATTGTTCATTTCAGCTGCAAAAGATGTTTATTTTTTTTAAAAATGCAACTGTCAATCACAACGGTGCATAACAGATGTAGTAGATATTATTACAACAGTACATAATTGTTGTAATAAAGTTTATTACAAAGGTGGAAAATAGTTGTAAAATGTACATATTACAACGGTGTTGCAACGGTGCAAAAAAGTTGTAAAAGATTTTAGTCTATTACAACTTCTTAATACACGACAGTTAGCCCACCGTTGTAAAATATATATTACAACGGTTTTCCACTGTTGTAATATGGTCATTTTGTTGTAGTGGCCTTTCCTTCTAAAGGCTTTATTGGTTTACCTTTCCATCTGAAGGCTTTATTTGTTCGCCTTTTCTACCGAAGGCTTTGTTGATTCATCTTCATCAGAGGTATGCTTCATACCCTTCATGGTATAATGCATTTGACGAGAAATGTTTATGAAAATTTTAGGATAAAGTAGATAGGATTAGAGCAATCTCACTTAAGCCGGGCAATGATTAGCATTTGGTCGTTTCTTTATTGCATATTCCTTTGGGCGGCGTCTATCAAAGCTTTCCATCGATCGATAACTTTGTTGTGCATTAAATCATGATTGTGCTCTTAAGTGCTCCCAATTGAGCTTTTGTTCTCTTCTATGGGATGAGACATAAACAAAAATTGGGCATGCTTTAAGTGCTCTCCATGAGCTCTTGCTATATGCATAAGCTTGAATATGGTTTGGTTTTCAATTGTAATAGCACTCAAATTTACATTAATATTTGTTCGTTCGTAAGCACGATATAAAGTGAAATAACTAATGAAAGTAAGTATTTGAGATGGAAGCTTGATTGTTAAGCTCTCTTTCCTATGTTATATTGTCTCTGACCGGCTTCCCACTGGTCTTACTTCAAATGATCCTTCCTTTTCTTTTTGGCTTGGTGCATCTTTATCAAACTCCAGCAATGTCTGTTTTTGTGTCCTTCTGTCTTGTGATAAGAGCACTAACCTTCTCCTTTTCTTGATTGTGTAGAACCTTCTGCAAGGGGATTGGAACCAAGCGCTTACTCTTGTTCTTGCTTCAATCTTTTCCTTGCGTTAACTATTTCTTCCATAAGAATGAATTAATCAGCTCTAGAATACAAATCATTCAAGCTTTCGCATTCATTTAAGATAAGCTCCTTCCAAAAGGGGGATGGAAAAAGCAGCCCCGACTGTACAACTCTTAGCTTCTCTTTATCCGTTGCCCCTTTTAATTTGAGTGAATTATTGTGAAACCTCTTTAGATAGAAATTAAGGGACTCCTTTAATGTTTGCTTGATTCTAGCCAAACCATAAATGCTATTTGGCGAATTCTTTTGCATATGGAATTGTGTGCAAAATACGGTGGACAATTGCTGATAAGATATGATGAGAGGGCCATGATAATGTTTGCGCCATTTAAGATCTCTTCCATGAAGAGTTGTCATGAAGACCATGCATCGAAGGGATTTATAAAGCGTTATATGTATCCATGTAATTCTAAAAAAGGGATAGTTATTCCTTAAGGTCTGCAGTCCCATCATACTCGAGTTTGTTTTCTTTTATTTCAGACGGGACCTTCGCCATCATTATCTCTTTGGAGATGGGGATTCCTTGCAACTTTCTATCTTCTATCCATGTTAGGCTTTCGTTTTCTTCTAAACTAACCGCCTCCTTTGATGCTTGGTAGTTTCTCCATGAGATTGGGTTGTTATGTAGATTTGATAAAGATTCGGTTCGATTATAAGTGAAATGACTGAAATCCCTTGGTCTTCGAGTAGACGGGAAACACCAGATTGCTTTGAAAACATGACTAATCAGAACACAAACATTAGAATATTTCATTTCTATTATGACAATATTACATCAGAGTACAAGAATATATCAGAGTTCAAATAATATACAGCCAAAAAATATCAGAGATTAAATTACATAACAGCGGAAAATATGTACATAAGTATAATGTGCAGCGGAAAACATCAACTACCACAACTGAAAGAAATACGCGGATACAGAGCTTTCCGAATATAGCTCCAGCTATAATCCAGGATCCTGGGAAAAGAAATATCTACGAAAACCAAAGTACTAGCTACTCGTGTGGAAAATATGGTCACCCAGAGTTTAGGTAGAAACAATAAACTCCGAGTCAGTCATGGGACTGGTGTGAGAACCAAAACATTTACTGAATCTTTACTTTAAAAGTTAGGATATCATGGGACCACGCCGTATAACACGAAATGGGTTTTCTCCCAAGAATACCATAAAACAAACTACGCCAATAATAGACATATGGATCTACAATTCATCAAACAACATGCAATTCCTCAATCTACCTATTTAGGCTTAATCCCAAATTTAAATTTTAGAAATTAAATTCACTTTACAAAAATTATTTCTTTGGATTTTTTTCCTGAATTCCTATTTCAAATCATTTGAAATACATATCTAGCTTTATATCAAAGTAGATTACACTCCGGGATCTCAAACCTAAATCTTTGGAAATATGAATTCCAAAACATCACAATGCATACAAAAGATATGCAACCAAATATCGGGAGGTATTTAGCCCTCAGACAAGGAAAAGGGTACGCACTTTACCAACTCAATATATATATATGTGTGTGTGTGTGTGTGTGTGTGTACCTCCCACGATGGAGCATGCTACACTGACGATGCACCTCCCACGCCCTCGGGGAAAATACACCACCCATCTCACTTATACTTTTAGTTGTCTGGGTTACCCGAATCTTTAGCCACATACCAAATCATTTCATATCCCAAAGTAGGGAAAATCATTTCACAACATAATAATTCTAAGTACTTTCCAAAATGTAGTACTTTACATTATCAATGCACACATATGATCAGTCACTATTAATCACATAACCTTTGAGCTCGTACATCTCAAAGAAGGGTGTTAACCAAGAGAATAAATTCTCCGCCACCAAAAAGATATATCATCAATAACAATTAATTGGTTATGTGATGAACTACAATGTCAAACACATAATACATTTCCAAATCATTTCAACAACATCGGGTTTAGGCCTCGAAATCTTTTCTGTTTTAAAAAAAATTATAAAACATTCCTTGTCCAAAATCAGGAATACATTTCTTTTCACTTAAGAAAAAACTCATTTTAAAATCATTCATTAAATTTGAAATAAACTCAACAACATCGCTAAACATCTCATAGTCAAATCGTTAAGTGTTCCACATGATGTTAGCATACAAATATCTCTACACAACCCAATGCTAAATGTAAAAGCATGTTTGCTCATAAATTGGTCAAGCACAATCCAAACAGTCAATCAATCACAATCAATATCAATAACCAAGTATATTTGGTTTATATCACATCTCATGTTTTGGTAAATTTGCTTACCATTCATTCATTCCAAATCTAATTAAAGATTTATTAAAACTCCACTTAGTTTTAACCTCAAAAATCATACATAATGATTATTTAACTTTCCGGAAATTAATCCTGCCTTTAACTGGGTTAAAGAACCAATTTCATTTAAAACAAAGTTCACGATAAACCCAAAATCAACTTCCATCAAAATGGAATCTTCACAGAAATCATAGCTATATATAATTGATATAAATTTCCGTATCAAACTAATATTATAAGTGTTGGCTAGCTTTGTGACCAAGCCACCAAGAAAATGAGCATTCATGAGAAGATGGGTAAAGACACACATTCACGAGTCCAGTCCAAAGTTAACCCGGCTCGTGAAGGCTTATAGACCGTTCGTGATCCCTCAGTGACGACCCATTCGTGACCCAGCTTTTCGAGCTCGTTCGTTGTCAGTTTTACCCCCCGGCTCATGGTAGAGCGTCACGACCCGTTCATCACTTAAAGGTCACGACCCGACCCCAAGTCCAGAGAATGATGGTCATAACCAAGCCTTCCACGAGCCGGAAGTCCAGGATCTGGTGACACCTGTACATAACCATCATATTGACTATTTCTACATCAAGCCACGAACCAGTCCGAGATCCTCGGGATCACTGCCACGTGTCTACACGAACAACTTGCAGATATCACCTATAAATAGCCCCATACTTGGCATTTTTGGGGATCTTTTGGCAGTTCTGAGTATTATTTCCACCATTACTATTTCTTCATTATTTCTAATCAGTATTATCACGAAATTATTGAGTGAATCATTGCTGTAATAGTGAGATTGAGAGAAATCATTGATCGTACTTGTATTTAACGTATAATCGAAGATATATAAAGTGGACGTAGGCTCGTTAATGCCGAACCACTATAAATCTGTTGTGTTCATTGCATTTTCTTTCATTTTTGGTTGATTATCTCTGTGGTTCTGAACAATTTGGGTGTTAGAGCCAAATTTGGATCTAACATTTTGGTGCTTTCACTGAGAATTGAAGTCTCAGCGCATCAAATTATTGCTCTGCTATTTGGATATTCAAGTCCAAAGAAAATAGTCTGAATCTCCACTGCTTTAGTTTCTGAAGATTTTAGCAAAGTCAAGACATTATGGCTGGAAAGAAATCCAAGGATGTATGAACTTCGCAAGAAAATGAAGCTACAAAGTCGTTGAAAGAAGTGTTCAACAGCAGCCCGAGATGGACTCCCCGGCTCATGATTCACAGGGGGCGATCCGACCCAGAGAGGGGTTCACGACCCGATCGCAAAGAGATGCCACCACGAAACGTCCTGATGAGCCCATGACGAGCCATCCAAGGGGAGCTGCCACGAACCGTCTCCAGGGAGCTGTCACGATCCAGGAACCAAAGGAAGGAGACACGAACCGGTCATCAGAGGGGCTCATGAACCACCCTTCTCATTGGACTACAACTCGACCCGGAAAAGAGATTATAGCCCATTCTGCGCATGCTAGTACCTTAGCTTGACCTGGATCGAGTGCTCACCATCCAAGGGAAAATACTGATGATCGGTTCAACCCTTCTGCCCCAGCTACTAAAGGGGATCTCTCTCGCATCCTCGATATGTTGGATAAGATGAACGATGAGTTGGCAGCCCAAAGACAAAGGAGTTCCTGCTTAGGACGGAACATTACTGCATTGGACAGAAGAATTGATGATCTTCAGAGGCAGAGGACACCTCCGCTAGCTCATCGTCTAACTCCAGAGTACTCATCTTCGTCTAGGGAATATCCAAGACCTCCACGACGACCATTGGAAAGGGCTGAAAATATAGAACATCTTCGATTTGGATCGCTTCCTTCTCGAGAAGAGGGGGCACTTAACTTGGGGCTCGTCAACCGCAATCTGAATAATCCTGCAATACATCCCAAAGCTCAAGTTATTAATGATCCTATCGAGAATCAACCACTGCAACCCTCTCGCCGCGTGATTGACCGTGGCAACAGGTGACAAGGAAGTTTTGCTCAATCACCAGACTTCGCAGCAGCACATCGAAGGGATGTTGAAGGGCCTCACAGGGCAAGGATTGTTGATCCTGAATCTATGCTGACTCATGTTGATGTTGAAGAAATGGTTAGGCAAATCATGGTAGATAGTCGTGGACAGAGAAATGAGGATTGGGGTATAGGCCGCAGTCATACGCCCTTTACTGATGATATATTGGATGTCCGCTTCCTGAGACGATTCACTATGCCCACCATGAATCGTTATGCAGGCAGGACAGATCCAGTTCAGAATTTGATGAGGTATCCATGGTACATGAATGCCGTTGCTGCTCCTGATGCGGTAAAATGTAAAGCATTCCCAATATTCCTGGAGGATGAGGCACTAATGTGCTTTACCCACTTGCCGGCACGATCGTTCTCCAATTTCAGGGAATTGAGTGAACAATTCGTAAATCAATTCTGAATTCATGCTTAGGGGTATAAGAATGTCATTGAGTTATCCCTCATTAAGCAACGCCCCGACGAATCTATGAGGTCCTATCTAGACCATTTTAACTTAGCAGTCACGGAGGTAAGGGACCCTCACAAACAAACTGTTTTGATGGCCCTAATTGACAAAGTGGAAAAGGATACCGAGTTTGGGAGATATTTAGCCGGCAAACCGCCGCTAACTAGAGAAATCTTTTACGAAAAGGCTAACATCCGCTTACGTCAGGAAGAGATATATACCAATCGAAAGAGGAAGGCTACTGACAAAGAGAATATACAGAGCAATGTGGCCATCAAGCAATCTAAGGATAGCTCTGGAAAGGTTGAGGTCAATGTTGGGAACAAAAACCAGAGGAATGGTCGCCAGTCCGGGAACTACAACAAGAGAAGAAATCGAGGAAATGACTCACAAAGGAGGCCTCGATTCAAACCATTTGAAAACTTCATGCCATTGAATGATACATTAGAAAACATTTTCCTAGATACCTATAACAACCTTCAGTATAAGAGGTCTCCACCTAGAGACTCAACAGAAAAGGAACGCGAAACAGGAAAGTTCTGCCATTTTCATCAGACCCATGGTCATTCCACCAATGAATACCATCATTTGAGAGACGTTGCCGAAAAGCTACTCTGTGAAGGGAAGTTGGGCGAATACAAGGTTGCTCCGAGAGACGAGGGTAAGCTGGCCAGGCCCAAACCAAAACCAACCCATAACTAGGCCAACCGCTCAACAGAAAGGAAAGAACATTGTCATCAATATTATAGTAGGAGGACTTCATCCTTCTAGGCACAGCTTTAGGGAAATGGATCAGTATGTGAATGCGGCTAAACATCTTGAAGTAGGAGAATGCAGCAATCCTGAAATTGCAGCCCTGATAAAGCAGCATAGGACAATGTTTGACGATATCGTCTTTCATGATAGAGACTGTATTGGAGTTCAAGCCCCCACTGAAGATCCTTTAGTGATCACGGCAACCATTTGTCCCGCTTTGGTCCACAAGGTTTTGGTAGATAATGGAAGTTCAGTAAACATCCTGTTTAAGAAAGCCTTTGATCAGATGAAGCTTGAGGCGAAAGATTTGAAGCCCTATTAGGGTTGGATACGTGGCTTCAATGGAGCCTCAATAGTCCTGACCGGATATGTGGAATAATCAGTAACTTTGGGAGAAGGAGATCGTCGGAGAGTGAGAATTCTTCCATTTGTTGTATTGGATATCGAGTCACCTTATAACGCCTTCCTAGGTCGATTGGCCCTAGTAAAATTCAGAGCTTGTATCGCACCTTGGTGCTTATTATTAAAGCTCCCGACCGATGCAGGAGTGGGAGTAGTTAGAGGTGATCAGGTCGTAGGACGAGCTTGCTACATAGAAGAGTTGAATTTGTTGCTCAAAGGATTGAACATAGAACCAAAGTGTACTCCACCCACAAAGGAATACACAGCATAGCAATTAAAGATGGCCATGAGGGAGCTGCCCAGAGAACTGCCCAAGGATATAGATCCCAGAGAGGACGAAGAACCTAGGTGCAGCATGGAGACTCCGAATGAAACAACTGTGGTATTCCAATTGATGATAATGACCCAATGAAGGTCTTGAAAATTGGATCCCAGTTAGACCCCCTTCGTGCAAAGGAATTAACCGACTTCTTAAAGGCCAACCTGAATGTGTTTGCCTGGACCCATGCTGATATCTATGGGATATCCCCATCAATTATGCGTCACCCATTGAGCACCAACCCGAAGCATCCACCTGTTAAGCAGAAAATATGAATGCTAGGCCCAGAGAGGTCAGCTGCCTTAAAGGAAGAAGTTGAAAAGTTGAGGAGCAATGGATTCATTAGAGATTCAACTTACCTGGAATGGATTTCAAAACCGGTTTTGGTAAAGAAGGCCAATGGGAAATGGCGTACTTACATGGATTTTTCAGATTTGAACAAGGCATGTCCAAAAGACAGCTTCCCGCTTCCTAGAATTGATCAATTGGTGGATTCGACGGCAAGCCACGAACTCCTCTCCTTCATGGATGCATATTCCGGATATAACTAAATTCCTATGAATGTCCCGGACAAGGAGGATACCAGCTTCATCATAGATTTGGGATTGTACTGATATGTAGTGATGCCTTTTGGGTTAAAGAATGCTAGAGCTACATATCAAAGATTGGTAAACTGGATGTTCTACAGTTAGATTGGGAAGACAATGGATGTGTGCGTTGATGATATGCTTGTGAAATCCAGAAGATCACCCAATCATACCACTGATTTAACAGAAATGTTTGACATCCTTAGGCGATATGGGATGAAGCTCAACCCTTTAACGTGTTCATTTGGAGTAGCCTCCGGAAGATTCTTGGGCTTTATCGTTAGCTCGTGTGGAATTGAAATCAATCCAGATTGAATTGCAGCGATTAGGAATATTCAAGAACCAAGGCAAATCAAAGATGTGTGGAGCCTCGCTGTGAAAGTAGCCACATTAAGTAGATTCATCTCCGAACTATGGATAAGTGCATTCCATTTTTCGATTTGATAAAGTGATGGAAGCGCAATTTCAAGTGGACTCCTGATTGTGTAGAAGCGTTCCGGAACCTCCTGAATAATCTCGAAAAACCTCCAATATTGTCCAAGCTAGTAGATCACAAGGATTTGTTCGTATACTTGGCAGTATCGTCCCACGCAATAAGTTCAGCCCTGGTAAGGGAAGAAGATAAAGTCTAGAGACCGTTGTACTATGTAAGTAAGAAATTAGCAGCGGCAGATCGAAACTACCCAAAGATAGAAAAGCTTGCGTACAGTTTTTTGATCGCATCTAGAAAGCTCCGCCACTATTTTCAAGCTCATCCTATCACTGTGTACACCAATCACCCACTACGGCAAGTGTTGCAAAGACCATGGGCATCGGGAAGGCTACTCAAATGGAATATCGAGTTGAGTCAGTTTGACCTGAACTTTCAGCCCCGAAGATCGATAAGGGGGTAAGTATTGGCAGATTTTATAACATAGTTTACCATCCCGGAGGACGATGTGGCGAGTGAAGAAGTTGATCCTCCAAAACAACTTGTTGACCTTAACGCCTGGAAACTGTATACCGACGGAGCTAGGAATGACAAACGATCTGGTGCTGGGGTGGTACTGGGGACTCCTGAAGAACGAACAATACATTATGCTTTGAGATTAGAGTTCCACGCCACCAGCAATGACTCGGAGTATGAAGCCTTGATTGTCGGGCTTAAGCTTGCGAGGGAACTAGGAATAGCGAAGCTTGATATCTTTTGCGATTCAAAGACAGTGGTGAACCAGGTTAATGAAGAGTTTTAGGCCAGAGGACCAAGGCTTGTATCATACTTGAGGGAAGTAAGAAAATTGATGGGTGGCTTGGAACACTACTGCATAACATACATCCCTCGATCAAAAAACCATAGGGTGGATAAGTTGGCCAAGATGGCTAGTTCCGATAACCCTGAGGACACAGAAATGGTCCCGATAAAGGCACTGCATTCTCCGAGTATCGATCAGATGGAAATTGATCCTGTACTGGAGAATGAACTAGAAAGAGAGTCGTGGATGACGCCCATAAAGAACTTCCTGATAAATGGAACACTTCCCACCAAAAAGAGTGAAAGGCGTGCTGTCATTCGCAAGGCTTCTCGATATGTCATGCAAGGCGAAATTTTATACCGACAATGGTTCAGAATGCCGCTCCTTCGGTGTATAGCCCACGACGATATAGAAAGAGTGTTGAGGGAAGTTCATGATGGAGATTCTGGCGACTACACTGGAGGACAAATGCTGGCGAAGAAGATAGTTCGATATGGCTATTTCTAGCCTACTGTGAACAAAGATGCGGCTAAGTATGCATGGCATTAAGACGCATGCCAGAAGTTTTCAAAGATTCTAGGGCACCTCCTGTCCAGTTAAAGACGATGATGAGTCTGTGGCCCTTCGCTGTTTGGGGAATTGACATTATTGGAAGCCTCCCCATAGCGAAGGGCGGAGTAAAGTTCGCCATTGTAGCCATGAATTACTTCACGAAATGGGTTGAAGCGAACCATTGACCACGATAACAACCAAAAAAGGGTGATCAATTTCGTCGTGAGAAATATTATATGTCGATTTGGAATTCTGAAAGCCATCATAACAGATAATGGGACCCACTTTGACAGTATCGAGTTCTGTGATTTTTGCCAGAGATACTATATCGAGAAGAGATTCACACATGTGGCACAACCGCAGTAAAATGGGCAGGTAGAAGCGACAAACAAAGTAATCAAGTCCATTTTGAAGAAGCGATTGAAGCAGGCCAAAGCTATGTGCATTAATGAACTACCTTTGGCATTGTGGGCCTACAGAACAACCTTTAAATCAACCACTGGGCATACCCCCTTTTCCCCTCACTTTTGGATCTGATTTCGGTTGAGTTAAAGGTGCTGTCTCATAGGGTCAGCTACTACGGTCCAATGACTAACAACGAACTGCTCCTTGAATCCCTGTATATGGTAGAAGAAAAAAGGGACGAAGTGGATCTATGTGCCTTGAGGAACAAACAGCAAGTCGCTCGGTATTACAACAGAAGGTTCCGAGCTCGAACCTTTGAACCCGGAGACTTGGTTCTAAAACGAGTCTTTCCACCCCCAATGCATTTGGGCCCAAAATGGGAAGGACCCTATACCATCCTACGGAAGCTTGATAACGGATCCTTCAAGCTAGCGACCATGGATGGATATGAAATCCCCAAACTGTGAAATGCCCAGCATTTACGGCATTACCTGACATGAAATTGTCAGTTTTATTCTTTTGTTTTTAGGACCATGTAAAAAGGCACGACTTTCCTAGAACGGTCCGACTATATAAGCGAAAGGTTATAAAGTGGATGTAGGTCATGATTCGACCGAACCACTATAAAATATCCTATGTCATTTACTTTTACTACATGATTTCTTATCTATTATGTCATTCTTTACTCACATGAATCTTTAAAATTTTCTATGAGCTTTGCAACAATCTCAAAACACGTAATTCAAAGTGCCTTCTATCAGATCAGAAGGTCAACAGTATGCAGGATAACGAGGATGCAATAAAAAAATGACATAGCAACTGACACTCTATTTCTCACAACTTGAGAAAGAGTACAAAAGACAAGGACATGGATTGTCCCCGAGATATGAAGGTGCACCATGATTCAAAAGATCGTCTCAACAACACTACCCTTGGTATTCAATGGGAGAGTATAAAATCGCCAGAGACTGGGCGCCACGAAAGAACTCCTACCCCGCTGAAGGAACGGAGGGCGAATTGAAAGCTGAGTTCGAACTCTATCCTGGGCATACGACAAGAGAGTATAAAGGCATATCGACTAAATGCCATTAAAGGGCTCCTTTCTCGTTACACAATGGGAAACAAGAACAAAAGCTGAGCCCGAACCCCTTAACTCCGGGCTTGGGGGAAGCATATATATGACTCTAATCAATCCTCAATGAGCCCTGGCCAGGCATCATATTAATGATTGATTAGGGGCATACTTATACACATGTATATACACTGAAGTGTAGCACAGAAATCTTAAAGTTTTATTGCTAGAATGATTCATCATTTGATTCCAACTTAGTTATGATTTGACTACTTGTATTTGTAACTAAGTATGATAAACTTGCAGGAACACCGCAATGATGCAAAAGAAACAGATTTTCATTTATCAAATGCGGGTTTACAAAACAAGACTAGACATAAGAGGGCCTAAATAGCAGCTACATTGCAAGACTAGTGGAAAGCCTAAAAACAAAATATGGACTGATAAGCAAACCCTACTTGGGCTTGGGAGATGATCTCGGCCTCTTTTCCTTCTTCTGCTTTTCTGGTTCCTCCTTGCCGGCATCAGATTTATCCTGCTTTCTCTTCTTCTTCTTATCGGAAAGAGGATCCTGTGGAGGATCAGAAGATTGAATTGCAAGCTGCGTGGTTATCGATTTACTGGACAACGTTATGATTAATCCAGTTTTGGGGTCAGCTGCAGCCTACAGTAATAGGTGCCACATTTAGAGGCTCTTGCTCCTCCATTTTTAAGGCAAACTGTTTATCCCTCTCTTCCTTTATATCAGCCAGAGTCACGCTATCATCATCCTTGTTCTCTCCCATGATGTCTACTTCCTTTTCTTCATCCCCGTGACCCTCATCGATATCTTGAAAAGCTCCAATGATTTCAGCATTTTTTGGGACATCTGTGCCTGATACCTCGATGGTCTCCTTAGTTGTCTCAACCTCAGTATGCTTAGGAGCTTCGAGGATGACCTCAGTGATTGGAGGACCTTCTCAGCCTTAGCCTGCTTTTCCTCAACCTCTTTGGTAGACTTAACACCTATATTATGAGAAGTAACTATTATTAGTTTGGGAGAAAACGTGGTCTTCTCAACTGTTTGATCCATAGTGCAACAACAAGTTACGACAGCTTTGAAAAATTATGGTGAAAATATGGGGATACCTTCCGCTGACTCTTCGGCTGAAGTTGCTGCAGAAACCCCAACAACACGGGGAACCGGAACCCCACGGATCAATGGATCATCTGGACTATACTCCTCAACCTCATAAGTGTGGGGCTCCGGTGCCGAGCTTGAACCTTCATCAATTTTGTTTTTACCCTTGAGCTCCAACTTTTCCTTCTCCATGGCTTCTTGAATCTGACGCCTGCCCTCTGCTAAAGCTTCGGGCTCTCCACCCCTGAGGAAAGTCTGCATAAGTTGGCCCTCGTCAATTTCCTTAACCTTTAAGCACTACTTTTCTCCCTCAACAATCATATCCCATACATTAACCATGGTGATGTGATAGTCTTTAATCCAAGAGATGTCTCGAGCTCGAACGACTTGAGCGAAGAAGTCCATTAGCAGCTCCTTGAACCCTTCTATTTCCTTTTCAGCTACGGAAAGGTTAGCGGTGGAAGTGGAGGCTGACTCAAGAGTAGTATTGGCATTACTCTCGTCAAGAGCTGCCCGTCCCTCGACATAAGCAAGTTTGTTGTTCAAGTCCGCATTTTCCTTTTCAATATGAGCGAGATTGTCCTTTAAGCTTACTTTTTCCTTTTCCCAAGCAGCTTTCTTTGTAGCAATACGATCCTCCGATGCCTTTAGCTCAGTGTTAGCTGTCCTGAGATCCTCTATTTCTTCCTTCAGAGCTATGTGTTCTTGGCTGTGTGAATCGAGCTCGAGGTGGAAGCGTTTCTTGGTGTCGTCCAGTTAGGTTTTGTAATTTTCAGCGTCCCGCCGAGCTAAGGCGAGTTGGGCTTGCGCATCCTCAAGATCTTTCTCCACCTTACTTCTAGCCTTAGCATTCGATCTTCACTCTGGCCCTGGCAACATCTACGTCTAGACGGCGTATAATGTCCGACAAATTCTTGGCATGCTTTTTCATTGCCTTGTATTGTTTAGCCACGTGGCCGATCTGACCTACAACCTCTACATCCCATTCATCTGAAACTGGTTCGAGATCTAGGACAAAATGCATACTCTCAAAATAGATATCGGTAAATTCCTTCCGTAAGCGCTCCAAATTTTCCTGATTAACCGGAGTAATGGCACCCTCCTGTACCCCAGAAGTATCCAAGTTGTGCTGACCAAAGGGAACAAGAGCTGCTTTTTCTTTATCTTTGCTCGACTCCTTTTGTTTATCTTTGGGTTCGTGATGCTTCTTAGAGGATTTTCCTAGGGGAGATAAGCCTTTCGGGGGAGTCGGGAGCCTTAGGGAATTCTTTGCTCCCCATATATGGTACTTGGCGACCGTGGGACTTCCTGGGATCCTTCCTTGAGGGAGAGCGAGAGCACGTGGAGTGAGGCTGATAAGAATCATGGCTCTGTTGGTTATCCTTTCCTTGACTATCACTGCGATCATGTTCAGATACGGAAGATAGCCTGGGAGTGTTCTTGCGAAGATCATGGAAAGAATAAGAGTAACAACGAGGCATTTTTCCTGCAGAAAATAACAAACCAGGAGTCAAGATCGTAGATACAATGAGTGTCTAAGTGTTGTGAGAGGTGGTGCATGTGATATGTGTATCCCGTGTAATCCCCCCAACAGACCAGGATCCGAAGTTTGGCTCGTCTGTTCTGTATCCTTATTTTTGGCAGGAGAGGTCTCTCCCTCAGAGACAGGGAAGAAGGGGTCCTCTCCGAAATCTCCAGAGGTATATATGTCGTCTGACAAAGGGATCTTTTCTAAATCCCCGAACATCTGCTCCTCAATTAACGTAGGCTCTACTAGAGGTGGAGCCCTCAGGGGAGACTGTCCCTTGGGGGTAGGGGCATCCTTCGGTTCGTTAACTCGAACTTCATCTCCTTTGTACACATTTAAATCCTCATCATCCTGATCAATCATTGGCGAAGGACTTTTAGGAATCTCGATCATCTTCGCAGCTTCTGTAGTCACTTCTCCCTCGGCTGGGGGCATGTATTCGTAAGGCTTGCCGCCCGAACCAAGCCCGAATCTTACATCCCAAAGACGGTGTTTGTGAAGGCTTTCGTCAATTAAACACTTCCTGATCTTACAGAAAACAGATTTGCTTGTTAAGAGGCGGGATAATCGATCCTCATACACCAAACCCTCTGTTTTTTCAAAGTTGTGAGCTGTACAGAAAAAAGAGCACGTTAGCACTTCAATTACGCAATTGGAATATGCATTGAAGGATTCAAAACCTACTCGATTGTAGCCACTTCCTCGCACATCCATCTTGATGTATTATGTAAAACCAATCAGACCTGACTTCTCTAAAGTTGTTGTGTCCATCTGATAAGAATTTTCTGCCAGGAATCGATTCGAAGAAAGAAAAGTTCGGGGTCCCTATGGAACGATGTTTGAAATGATAATATAATTTCAAATCTTTGAAGGTGAGCTCGGTTTTTAAAACCTCTGCATATGCGATACACAAGGTATACAGGGTTGCATAAGCGTTGGGATGTAGTTGCATGGGAGAAATGTGTTGTCATCTCAGGAGATCAATGAAAATCGGAGGAAACGAAGGAATAGCGCCTACCCTACACATGATTCTACTGATAGACATGTACCCGCCTGGAGCAGAATGAGGCCTGTCTCCTTCCTCAAGAGTTTTTACATCGTCCCAAGGAATCCCATGCCTTAAGCAGATTTTCCCTTATTTTAACTTGTCCAATTTGGAGGCTAAGGTGTCACTCAGTTTCTCTTTCTCTTCTTCTATAACACCCGGGATCTCATCAGGAGCGCGTCATCTTCTTCTTCCTCGAGTGATGTGCTCTCAGAAGATGTCGACTCACTATCAATATCTGTCTCACAATCCGATCCAGAATTCTCCCAGTCTGGATCTGATGGAAGCACATCAGGATTGTGATAACTTGACGACTCTGAATCTGCCCCCTTTTTTGATATTCACGATGAATGTATGTCAGACATGGCTGTGTTGGCGAATAAACATGAAAGATTAGAATGTAGTTTCCCGTGAACCCTGTGTGTGTGCAAGTGCTGGTGTATACTGATGTGCATAACACTAGGAAAGAAAAAGCACAAAGCAAATTAGATAAGCGTGATATTGGTCGTTGTATGTCACTAACTTATGTTGTATCCTAGTTCAAAAGGTCCACCTTGAAGGCCCTATCCGAACTTTTCGTCAATATATTAGAGTTGTGTTGAGTCTTAATCAAGATATGTGTTGGATTGCTGGTTAGATAGGTTTGTTAGATCCCATGGCAGGGCTCGTGATAAGAGTTTGACTTGGAAATCATCATCTGCTCATGGAAAAGGAGTAGGTTCATGAAAATAAAACCGGCTCATGATCATAATACTGTTCGTGATCAGGTGCACACTCAAACATCGCTCCGGCTCGTACCATGCGACTCGTGAAGCTGTCTCGCGACCCGTCCCACTCTCCATGTCCATGAGCCGATGCTTCACCCTCATTCACGAACCGCAACACAAATCTTTGGCTCTTGCTTCTGGATGTCACGACCTGCCTCGCTGACCTCATTCACGAACCGCACTATAACGCAGCATGAATCGGCCTGCTCGAACTCGTTTCCCTCCCGGTCCGCTCTTTCTCCCCCTGTAAATCCACACCCTCCTTCTGAATCGAACCCAATCATATCTCGACCTAGCGCTTGAGGATGATGATTTTACCATGGATAGCAGTTACTCCAGTCCCATGACCCTCACCACCACCATCCAGCACTGGCGATAACACCATAACAGATGATGAAGGGGAATCCATGGGAACCTATTTCGAATCGACGTATAGATTAGAAACATTACAAATGAGATTACTATTGTGATTACCTTTTTAATTTAATTCAATAATCTCAAAGTCGTTTTGGTTTGAGCGAAGTAAATTAGAGTTGGAAATTGGGGGAGAGACGGCAGCAGTAAAAATAAAAGAAGCAGAGTAAAAGGTAAAGAGGGGCCAGTTTATATAGTCTATACTAAGGCTTTTCATCTTCTTTTCTTTTTCTTATTAGGATCAATCGATCCAGTGGACCACGAATGACTAAGAAAGCCCATTGGACCGTGAATGAAGAGGCATGTCCAGCCATCGGTCTGTGATGCACGTTTAGCACCATGGATCGCAGCATGTCTTAACGATCTGGACCGTGGAATGATAGCTAAAGTAAAAGGTTGGAACCTTTTACATGAAGGAGCTATAAAAAAACTCTTTAAAATTTGGAGCCTACCAAAAGAACTAATCGCGGAACAATCAGAAACTCTGGAAATCAAGGAAGATCGACAAATGGAAGGGAATAATTGGAATCTCGATCCTGTATTTATGTTTGCTAGAAAACGCAACTCAATGAGACGACGCAACGATACAAGAAGACACGGACGTCAACACCCATCCATCCAGAAGCTGGCACTTTGATTAATTTCGAAGCATGTTCCATCTTCGATGAAACATACTATGAGGGGGTAAAATGTTGGCTAGCTTTGTGACCAAGCCACCAAGAAAATGAGCATTCATGAGAAGATGGGTAAGGACACACATTCGCGAGTCCAGTCCAAAGTTGCCCCGGCTCATGAAGCCTTATAGACCGCTCGTGATCCCTTAGTGATGACCCGTTCGTGACTCATCTTTTTGAGCTCATTCGTGGTCAGTTTTACCCCCTGGCTCGTAGTAGAGCATCACGGTCCATTCGTCACTTAAAGTTCACGACCCGACCACAAGTCCAGAGAATGATGGCCATGACCAAGCCTTCCACGAGCCGCAAGTCCAGGATCTGGTGACACCTGTCCATAACTGTCATATTGACCATTTCTCTATCAAGCCACAAACCAGTCCATGATCCTTGGGATCATGTCACGTGTCTTCACGAATCGCTTGCAGATATCACCTAAAATAGCCCCATACTTGGCATTTCTTGGGATCTTTTGGCAGTTCTGAGTATTATTTCCACCATTACTGTTTCTTCATTATTTCTAATCAGTATTATCTTGAAATTATTGAGTGAATCACTGCTGTAATAGTGATATTGAGAGAAATCATTGATCGTACTTGTATTCAACATATAATCGATGATATATAAAGTGGACGTAGGCTCGTTAACGCCGAACCACTATAAATTTGGTGTGTTTATTGCATTTTCTTTCATTTTTGGTTAATTATCTCTGTGATTATAAACAACTTGGGTGTTAGAGTCAAATTTGGATCTACCAATAAGCGGAATAGCAGCAAGGCCTTTTGAATTCCATAAATAGTAGCGGTCTTCCTTTACACAAGCTCATCTCGATTATTACCAAATCGAATTCCATTTAATTCCAATTTAACATTTTAAATTGGAAAACTTTACTTTGGAAAATTTCCATTAAATCTTCATAAAAATATTTATAAATTCCAAATCATATCTTCGCTGTTAATTGGGTTAAAGAACAAATGTTATTTAACACATCATTCACTATAAACCCAAAATCCAATTTGATATTAAATATAAGGCTCTAAATAGAAATAATATCGGCTTATGTTCAATATCAAATTCTGAAACCAATAGATATCGTAGTGGGAATAACGAAATCTATATCTTCCAAATTCCTCAGCAATATTCGTATTATCACGGAATCCAATATCGAAATAGTCCGAAGATTATTTCCATTCCAATTCATATGTTGGAAAACTCTGATTATTTCAAAACCCATTTACAAGTCCAATTTATTTATTTAAAAACATTGGATTATTATTCTAGTTAATAACTAGTTCAATTAAATAAAAATATATTTTTATCTTTTCAAAATTGGAATTTTTCATCCAAAATCTTTCCAAATCATTTATTATTATTTTACACAATTTTTCCATATTTTTAATTATTTTATTAAGGTCGTTACAGTCGGTTTCCAATAACGGCCACCGAACTGCATCCGTTGCGACCTTTTCTGAAATTGATTTGGACATAATTTGAAATCTAACCATTCAAATTTAAATCTCATATATTCATTTGAAAGATCTTTTCGATACAAACCCGAAGGTTCCGGTTTTAGGAGAATCTGACAGTCGGATCTTCCGTTACGTCCATTTGAAGTTAATGGTTGAAATTCATGAATATATATAATATATATATCGTTGATTTCCATTTAAAATTTATTCTATAAATTGTTTATAAATTCATTTTTAAAATGATTCCAACTTCCATTTCAATTTTAAATCAAAATTGAATATTCCATATTGTTAGACCAAAAAGTGGTCCTAACATCCAACTTAATGATAATTTGAAGAAATTAAAAAAGGAAAGCAAAGAGAACACACGATTTATAGTGGTTTGGCGTTAAAGAGCCTACGTCCACTTTATACTTTGTTGATGGATGATTCAAGTACAAATACAATGAAAATTATCACTTAATCTAACTTTTACAATTGGTAAATACACTCAATCTATGGTGAAAGATGCTCCAAAGGTTGATGGTAATTTGAATGAAGCAATGGTATTTGATTGTAAGGAGAGCTTGAGTCAATATTTTTCCAAAAGATCCCTTAAAATGATGCTTGATGGCGTATCTATAGGCAGAAAATCCACCTTGAAGGCCTTCGGTTCGGATAAATGTGGAGCCCATGCGTTTAAATTCGGGATCGGAGGCTTTGAGATGATGCCAACGCATTCTGTTCATGGGTGAACATGCAAGAGTGGGTACATAACCACTCCGAGTCATCAAGGGATTGTGCATTGTTGGTGAAACGTTGCTGATCCACGGTTTAGATTGGAGAGCTCCGAACCGATCCAGTTGTCCCTTCTATTTACCATCTCTTGGGTTGTTGCTTCGAATTGGGAGGGTTTGGTTCGGGGGTCTCTAAACCGATCCAATTTCTTGCTACAAATTCTTCCAACAAACCTATTCGTTGAGTCATCTCTTAGCTTTGTTTTGCCCGATCACAAAGCGGGCTAACATTTTTCCCCCTCGAAGTACGCCTTTACTGAACATAAGGTGTTCTTCGAAAGGATCCATCAACCTTTTTCTGAATTGGTGTCATTGAATAATTGCTTTCATTCATTCGCAGAGTCGGACAATTCATACAGTCGCACCTTTTGATATTTCTTGAGCCTATAAATTCATCTTAAGATGGAGGAATTCCTGTTGTTGATCCTTCCAACTCCGAGCTTGAAATTCGCGCACTTCATCTAGGTAATTTTTTAGCATTGTTCAAGAATTTTAGTATTCCTCCTTGAGTTTTCTCCCTTGTTGTTGAATAACAGATTTGATTCCACGTTTACACCTGGGTTCGAGCCAATGCCGTTCGACCCATACTAGGATTGGGAACTTATCACATCTCAGGGACAAAAAGGCCTCGAACTCGTTTGTTTTTTATCTAATCGAATTGGGCGGAGCTGTCCATTCTAGGGGATCGTTCCCCTTCATTATTCTTTACTTTTCTGCTATAGTCCCTTATCTGAACCCTAATTCCCAAATCGCGAAGAGAAAACTCCAAATTCTCGAAATAGGTTTACAGGTAGAACTTTGATCTTTAATTTTTCCAGTTTTATTCGAATGAATCTGAACTTGGAAGCAATTTGATAAATTTTACTCGATGACGTTTCAAGCATGACGTTGTGTCTCCTGCCCCACCGCCATCGTTGCTGGCAGCATCGTCGTTACCTCGAGGCGGTCATGGAGGGGGTCTAAACCGGCGTCGAACACATTGATTCACGGATACTTTTCCATGAGTGAGATTTTAAGAGGAAATGGATTTGGTGTTACGGGAGAAGTGGAGAAGGAGAAGAAGGATCAGAGAGGAATGGGATCGGTTTGAGGTGGAGAGGATGATCTCAAAGCACTTGGGATAAGGCATATGATCTCGGCTTGGGTCATGGGAGATGATAATGGTTGGAGTGTTAAAATTAGTGGAGTTGATAGGTTTTGGGTTTTAGGGTATTGGTGCGGTTCAGTTCGGTGTTAGCCGGTCCGAATAAAACCACCTTCCTACAACTCTATCTGATCTGATCCCTTCCATTATCACATCTCTGAACCGATCCGCTCAGGAAAAGCACTCGAAACGATCCGTTCGTAATATGAGCACTCGAACCAATTCTCTTTTCATAAAGGACACCCGAACCGATATGATTGTAACATATGTATCCAAAGCGATCCTCTTGTAATATATGTATCTAAACTGATCCGCAGTCATCAAGTATGAAACACATGAATGATTCAACCAACTTAACCAACATTAACTATGGCTTGTGACTTTATGGACAGTTAGGATAGAGCCTCCTTAACTGAACTGAACCTCTGGGGATATTATAAACACATAATTTCTTTGCCAATTTTTGCATTGCACTCTTTCATATTGCTTTTCATCTCTGCTAGTCTTGACTTTAGCATTGTACACACTTGCACAACTTAGTGTACACACACATGGGGGCACAGTTAATTATACTCTAACTCTATTATTTCCTCGGTAGTACAGCAGCAATGAGTGAAAGACATTCATCCAGATTAGCATAGAGAAGGGAAGCTATGGGGACATCTGAAAATCCTGCTATTGAAGATATACCCTCTACTTCGGATCCGGAGTTGGATAGTGAGGCTCCAGATTATGAAATGGAAACTCATGAAGGTGAAGTATCATCTGAGGGCGATGTCTCTATGGATGAGGAAGAGGAAGGAAGAGTTGGAGATAATCATGCTCCCGACTAGTTTGGGAATGTTACTATCATTGGAGAATCCCAGTGATATGGTCGCATCAACTGTTGACAATGACAAACTCACACGTATATGTTTGAAACATGGGATACTCCGAAGAGATACCAAGTTGCACTCCAAAACAGATCGACCTCAAAATCCTCACGAAGGGTACATGGCCATTAGCAGATTAATGTTCCTTGTTGGGTCGATACCCCTATTTCCGCCATTCGTCATCGATTTTATGAGACAAATGTGGATTGCCCCAATGCAACTTCAATGTTACTCCTATGCTTATATGATACACTTTATACATAGCTTATAGAGAAATTATAGGTGTAGAGCTTACCTTCGAAGATGTTCACTTTTTCTTCAATTTCAAGCATCGGACCCAGGATACCTTTTCCTTGTATATTTTGAATCTGTGCCAAAGAGAAAGATCATAACCCCTCCCTTTAGCCGCAAAGATGGTGATTCGAGACTTGAATGGTTCTACATCAAACAGAATCCGGGATGTGCTAGGAGATGGCTTAAGTCAAGTAAAGATTTCAGACTTCGACACTTAATTTCAATTATTTCTGTAAACGTATTGACTGTCATTTACTTTCACTTGTAGTCCTTAACCTGCCACAGGAAAAGCATCATGTGTACTTCGATCGTCTGAACCTATTGCTTAATGGTGATAAAAAAATTGACCATAAGAGACTGCCTAGTAGATGAATACCTCCATCGGCATCACTTAGTCGCTATAACTCGTAGCATAGGTCATAGAGAAGGTCTTTATGTGTATATACCTCCAGTCGAGGGGCCAATTGAAATTTTACCTGAGCATGGAGAAATTTCGAAGGATCCGACGATACCTCAGAAGAGCCCTTCTCCCACTTCGACTCAAGATGACATGTTAGCAAACATAGCTGAAAAGGATAGGGATAAATACATCACTCCCGAGGATGTGGCCACTCCCGAAAAACCGATTTCCCCAGCAGGGATACCATCAGCCAAGTCTCAAGGTGATGGCTCTCGTATAGATGATTCTATATATCAGGGTTTGGGACAACTTCCCTTTCCCGATGCCATTATATGTCATAAGACTTTAGAACAAAACCTCTTACTTTCACTTTCGAAGAAGAAGCTACTCCTGTAAAGACAGGGAGAACTGCGCCTACTGGCGTTACTCTAGGCTCTGGTCTATTAGGGGGGATATCACTTAGGATATACACTACACTCTAGCACTTCACGTAATAGCACTTGTGCTTTATACTAATATTGATTCTAACACTTTTTTTATTATTCTGTAGGACAAATGACACATAGGCGCTATGATATCAGGAAGATCCGCACTAGCATGCCTAGGTTTGACCCCGATACTGAACACGATCGACAGGAGAGCCGTGGCAGAGATGACAAGAGAGATTATGATTCCAATCGTCCTTATTCTTCGCACTCCCGTTCTCCCCGTCGATCAAATAGGGATAGGCATAAGAGCCATCAAAATCGTCGTAAAGGGGATAAACCACGTCCCAAAGCTCTGACTCCTCCTAAAGAGAACCATCCCAAGAGAAACCACCGTCGAAGCTTGTCGATTCGCAAGACAAACGTAAAGTTTCTGAGAAAAGGCCGGGTAAAGGTGAAACATCCATCGTGCATGCCAAGCAACGAAATGTTGAATTATCCATATCCAAACCTGTGTCGCTAGATTCTGAGAACAAAGCAAAACTGGCTTATTTGAAGAAACAATTTCCAGATCATTACTTTGACCATACGTAGTTTGTTCCTGCACTTGGACCTGTGCCTTCGAAGTGGGCGGATGATGCTAAGGCAAAGATAGATTTAGTAAATAAACAATATAAGGAGATGTATAAATATTCGCGCAACCTCTCCAAAATCATTCGCGACTTAATCACTGATATTGATCACATGATGGAAATGGCCGAGTACGATGAAAGCATCTTGAAAAGTTCTGCGAAAGAAGTAGAAGATGCATAGGCTCAGCTTGCTTTTGCTCTACGGGATGCCGACAAATTCAAAAAACAACACGAGGATATAGAAAAGCGTAATCACACTATGCTGGAATCTCATAGCCAGGAACGCTTGGATTTGAAGATGCAAGCCGAGGATGCTAAGTCTGAGAGTTTTAAAGCACAATTGGCTTGCACTACTCTTGAGAAGGAGAAGGTTGATCTGGCGAAGAATAATGCTGAGTTGGCGAAGCAAAATGCTGAATTGGAAACCAAACTGATAGAAGTCGAATCCAGAGTGGTCTTAGCCGAAGGGATTGTAAACATTGCCATTGAGTCTGCCAAGGAGGCCCACATACAGCTTTCTGCTACCCAAAAAGAATTGGATGGTTATGGTGAGCTAATGATAGAATTTTTTTGCCCAAGTGATCTATCATCAGAACATCGCTTGGATCGAAGACTATTCGACAACTTTGGTCTACGTATGGGATCAAATCATTGAATGGGAGATGAAAGAAGGTGGACTATGTCGATGAAGACAAACTTATGGAGAAATTTCTAAGGGGTGAAGAGCCGGCGCGCCTGGCCGAAGGTTGCAGACTCATTGCTGCTGCTATGGAAAAATAGAAGCGCCAGGCAAAGGGATAAAACATTATTGAAACCATTTCCTCTTCTTCTGCCCCCGGGGCTACCGAAGCAGAAGGATACGATCCAGAGAACCCGGGAATTCCCAAGGTATCTTTATTATCTCCTATTGTTGAGACGGCTTCAGAGACTCTTATTGCTCATGTTGAGAAATCATCTGAAAGTATCTCCACCTTCTCACGTCAATTTGTTAGGGCTATCTCAAATTTTCATCATATTGTTGGACAAACAATTGAAGGGTACGAGTTTTCTCCTGAGTTAAGAATTGTTGCTTCTCGCTCTATAGGTGCAAAACCCATTGAAAATGCCGATGAGCGATAAGAAGAAATCACAATGCGAAGTCTGCTGAAGAGGCCCGGGAGAAACACGATGAGGCCACTGGATCAAAATCAACAGAGAGGGTCGAGGATAAGGAGAAGGTTGCTGAGAAAGCTCACATTCCATCTAGTACTGAGATTCCCAAGGACAGGGATATAATAGACACCTTGAAAGATGATGGCAGCAATGACGGGCATAAGGAAGATGATGACGTTGCTGTGACTGGGGATTCGGGGAATGCCAACGATATAACTTTACCTGAAATGAAAGCCAAGCAGAATATGCTTTTAAAAGCCAAAGTTGAGAAAGATGATCCCGAGAAGATCAAGCCTCTTGCAGCAATCCCTCCTGGGTCAAGGTTAGTTGTCAAACTTTCAACCAGGTCAATTACTAAAGAGCTTGCTAAAAAATCTTCTATTGATCCCAGCGTTCCAGTCCAAGGAAAGAAGAAGACAAAGCGTATTTTGACGAAGGCTGAGAAACAGGAGAAGGAAAAACTCAAGGCTGCTAAGAAAGCGAAGTCTACTCCAAAGTCCAAATGAAAGGCGCCTTTATCTTTTGTTTTGATTTTCTCCTGGCCTGTTGTTTTTGTAGCGAGTGCGGCCCTCGCCTTTCTTTGTTTAATCCTTTTGTATGAACCCGCACCCATATAAATAAAGTAGTTTGTTTCCTACAATATCCAGTACTTGTAAGTTTGTTGTTTACTTTATTTGAGTGTGATACAAGCAGTAAATAATATGTCGCATCATAAACGGATTAAATGCATGGTGTAGACACCTCTGTTATACAAAGTAATTAATGACAAGATGTGATGTATGTATATATGCCCCCAATCAATCTTGAATGTGATGTCTGGCCAGAGCTTGTTTAAGAATGATTAAGTTCGACACTTAGTTGCCCCAACTCTTTGGTAGGGTTAAGATTCTTTTTTAGTGGTACCAATTCTTAGTACCTTTATACTCTTCTGCCGAATAGTCAGGTTAGAGTGGATTCAAGGCAACCTTTTATCGTGGTGCATTGTCACGCCTTAGGGACATCGTCTTCCCATCCTATATACTCTCTCTTGAATTATGAGAGTTAGAGTTTGGGACATCGTCTTCCTATCCTTTTTTATTTTGTTACACAAGAGATTATCTCGTTTGTTCTGATTCCAATTCAAATTTAGTATTTTATATTCAGATCACAGACATATAGAAGAATTTGTGCAGGAAAAGTAAATCACACACAATGTTTTTATAGTGCTTCGGCCAAGACGTGACCTACATCCACTTTATAAACATTTTCTTATATTAACCAAACTTTTCTAGGCAAGTCGTGCCTTTTTACATGGCTTCTAAAACAAAAGAGAACAATTCAAATTTAAGTCAGCTATCACCGCAAATGTCGAGCATTCCAAGCTCTATGAATTTCTTCACCATCCACGGTCGTTAACTTGAAAGCTCCTGTACCAACTTTCCGTTGGATGGTATATGATCCTTCCCACTTTAGACCTAGATGAACTGGAGGAGGGAATACTCGTTTTAGTACCAAGTCTTCAGGTTCAAAGGTCCGAGGATGAACCCTTTTGTCATAATAGCATGCCACTTGTTGCATGTGCCTCGAGGCATGTAAGTCTACTTCGTCTCTCTTCTCTTCAACCATGTCCAGGGATTCAAGGAGGAGCGCTTCATTTGTCATCGGGTCATAATATGTTACCCTATGAGAAGGAACTTTAAGCTCTACCAGGATTACTACTTCTAATCAAAATGAGAGTGAAAAAGGGGAGCCACTGTCATATATCTCTTGTCGATTTTATATTTTTGACAGAAATTCCTGAATTCTGTGTTATCAAATTGGGTTCCATTGTCATTTACAATGGTTCTTGGTATTCCAAATCGACAAATGATATTCTTGACCACAAAGTTTATCACCTGCTTTTTTGTTATCATGGTTAAGGGTTCAGCTTCTACCCATTTTGTGAAATAATCCACGGCCACGATTGCATATTTGGCTCCTCCTTTAGCGATTGGTAGGGTTCCAATGATGTCTATCCCCCATACAGCGAACAGCCATGAGCTCACCATTGATTTTAGTTGACTTAGAGGCGCCCTGAGAACTTTTGCAAATTTCTGGCATTTACCACAACGTCGTGAATAATCAGCTGCGTCTTTATTCATGGTAGGCCAGAAGTAGCCATACCGTAAAATTTTCTTTGCCAATGTCTGACCTTCGGTGTGGTCTCCACATTCACCTACCTGTACCTCCACGAGCACACATTTGATGTCGTCATGTGCTGTACACTGAAGCAAAGGCATGGAGAACCCTTGGCGATAATAGATTTCTCGCTGTAAGACATACCTTGCAGCTTTACGGATTATAGCTCATCTCTCGCTCTTTTTTGTTGGGAGTGTTCCATCTTTAAGGAAGTTCTTAATTAGTGTCATGCATGATTCCCTTTCTGGTTTAGCTTCCAGCACCGGTTTGATTTCCATTTGACCGAAGCTTGATGATTTCAGTACTTCTATCGGAACCATTTCCGTCTCCTCGGGGTTATCAGAGCTTGCCAACTTAGCTAGCCTGTCCGCTTTGTAATTTTCTGCTCTCGGGATATGAGTTAGGAATGTGAGTTATGCTATAGCATTCCAAGTCATTTAGCAATTCTTCAACCTTTTCGAGGTAAGTAATGAGTCAGGGCCCCCTGGTTTCAAATTCCTTTTGGACTTGGCAAACAACTATTTTGGAATCATAGAATATGTCTAGTGTCGTCACCCCTAGTTCCTTAGCGAGTTTTTGCCCGACAATTAGGGCCACGTATTCGGAATCAATGTTGGTGGCAGAGAATTACAATAGCAAGGCATAGTAAATAGATCGTCCTTCAGGGGTAGTTGGAACAACCCCGGCGCCGGACCTTCGATCATTCTTGGCCCTATCTGTATACAGTTTCCAAGGACTAAGTTCTAAATTATGCTCCAAAGGGTAAACCTTATCATCCAATGCATCCTCTTCGGGAATTGTGAATTCTGCTATGAAGTTAGCTAGGGCTTGCCCCCTTATTGATCTTCTTGGCAGGAAATTTAAATCGAATTGACTTAATTCAATGATCCACTTAAGCAGTCGTCCTGATGCTTCGGGTCGTTGCAATACTTGTCTGAGTGGCTAATCAGTGTATATGATTATCGGATGAGCTTGGAAATAATGACGAAGTTTTCGGGATGCAATCAAGAGACATAAGCAAGTTTTTCTATTTTTGGATAATTGCGTTCTACTGCTACTAACTTCTTGCTAACATAATACATCGGTCTTTGGACTTTGTCTTCTTCGCGTACCAAAGCTGAGCTGACAGTGTGAGATGATACTGCTAAATATAGGAACAAATCCTCATGGCCCACTGGTTTTGACAATATCGGAGGCTTCTCTAGTAAGTTCAACAAGTTTTGGAAGGCCTCTACACAATTGGGGGTCCACTCGAAGTTTCGTTTCCCACGTTTAATTAAATCAAAGAAAGGGACACATTTATCTGTGGCTTTGGAGATGAATCTGCTCAATGCCACAACTTTTCCAGCTAAGCTTTGAATGTCTTTAATCTTCTGTGGCTCTTTTATGTTTCTGATTGCTGCTATTTGATCGGGATTTATCTCGATCACTCGAGAGCTAACAATTAAACCAAGGAATTTTCCTGATGCAACCCCAAATGAACATTTCAAGGGGTTCAACTTCATCCCGTCCTATCGTAGGATGTCAAACATTCCCGCCAAATCTCTTGTATGATCGGAGGACTGCCTGGACTTCACAAGCATGTCGTCCACATAGACATCCATCATTTTTCTGATCTGATTAAAGAACATTCGGTTTACCAAATGCTGATACGTGGCTCCCACATTCTTTAGTCCAAATGGCATTACGACATAACAGTATAATCTCAGGTTGGTAATGAAGCTCGTGTGTTCCTGATCCGGTACATGCATGGGGATCTGGTTATATCCTGAATATGCGTCCATGAAGGAGAGAAACTCGTGTCCTGCTACTGAGTCCACCAGCTGATCAATTCTAGGAAGTGGGAAGCTATCTTTTGGACAAGCCTTGTTCAAATCAGAAAAGTCAATGCATGTTCTCCATTTCCCATTTGACTTCTTGACTAAGACGAGATTCGATATCCAGTCGGCATATGTCAAATCTCTAATGAACCCATTAATCTTCAACTTCTCTACTTCTTCCTTCAAGACTGTTGACTTCTCCGGGCCCAACATACGTCTCTTTTACTTGATCGGAGGATGCTTTGTGTTCAAGCTTAGTGAATGGCTCATAACTGCGGGAGAAATTCCACACATATCTGCATAAGTCCAAGCATACACATCAAGATTTGCTTTCAGAAAATCAGTTAATTCTTTCCGCCGGAAAGTATCCATATGAGACCCAATCTTCAAGACCCCTTGTTGGGTCGTTGCTATCGATTGGGATGTCAACAGTCGCCTCGTTAGGTGTCGCCTTTCTAGTTCCTAGTTCTTTATCCTCTCTGGGATAGATATCTTCAGGAATTTCAACAGACGATTCCTTAGGCAGTATTGTGTTTAGATGTTATGCAGAGCTCTCCTTAGTGGGAGAGGAAGCGTCCTTAGATTCTAAATTCATTCTGCTACGCAACATTTTTAACTCTACTATGTAGCAGGCTCTTCCGGTAACTTGACCGCCTCGAATCATTCCCAATCCAGCAACTGTTGGGAATTTCATTAGTAGATGCCATGGAGCAATGCAAGCCCTGAACTCCAAAAGGGCTTTCCGTCCTAAGAAAGGGTTGTAAGGCGAGTCGATGTCCATTATGACGAACTGGAGAATCCTCACTCTTATGCATTCTCCTTCACCTAACTCTGTAGATGGGTCTACCACTCCGATCGGGGTGGTGGAGGCTCCATTAAAGCTACGAATCCAACCTTCGCAAGACTTTAAGTCTTTCATTTCCAGTTTCATCTGATCGAAAACCTTTTTAAATAGAATGTTTACAGAGCTCCAATTATCCACAAGGACTTCTTAACTATTGCAGGCCCAATAATCGTGGTTATTACTAATGGGTACTTGGAGCTTCAACTCCAATACTTTTCCTATTGTGGAAGATAATATCGTCGGCTGCTTTTTTTGCTGTTTCGATAGTGTGGTTTCTTCAAGGTTACTACATTCTCCTATTTCGGGGTACATGGTCGCATTGACATATTGTTCCATTTCCCTATTACTGGATCCTGCGGGGTGTTGTCCTCCAACTATAGAGTTTATGAAATGCCTTTTCCCTTCTGTTGATTAGTGGGTTTAGGAGCAGGCTGATTTCAATTCGGCGATTGTCCTCCTTACCCCCTGTCACTCGGGGCAACCTTGTATTCATCTAACTTTCCTTCCCGTAGTAATTTTTGAACAACGTCTCTTAGATGATGACATTCATTAGTAGAGTGACCATGAGTTCCATGAAACAAACAAAATTTTCCATTCGAAAGCTCCTTCTCGGTGGAGTCTCTGGGCGGGGTTTCTTGTATTGCAAGACATTATACGTATCCAGATAGATGTTTTTCAACGTATCATTCAATGATGTATAGTTTTCAAAGTTTGGAATTGAGGTCTTTTCCCAGAGTTGTTTCCTCGGTTCCTATTTCTTTTGTTGTCGTTTCCGTCCCTATTGCCACTTCCTCCTTGCCAATGTTTACCTTGACCTTCCCTGAACTGTCGCCAGACTGTTTCACAACTACATTACTTTGAATATCTTCTTTTGAAATCCCCATCAGACTTTCTTTTTCGACTAGCGTATATTTCCTCCCGCCGTAGGCAAATATTTGCCTTTTTATAGAATGCCTCCCTAATCAATGGCAGTTTTCAAGCTAGATATCCCCGAATTCAGTATCTGCATCGACCCCATCTATTAAAGCCATCAAAATGGTAGGTTCGTGGGGATCGCTTATTTCAATAACTGCTAAGTTGAAGCGGTCCAGGTATGACTTCAGAGATTCTCCAAGGGCCTGTTTGATTCTGGACAGTTCAATGACACTTTTAGCTTTCCGGGAATGGAGTCAGAACTGGTTCATTAAATGCTTACTTATTTCTTAAAAGCTTGACACTGATCGTGGAGGAAGTCGAGTGAACCACATTAATGCAACATCTTCTAGATATATCGGGAAGGCTTTGCATTTCACAGCATCAGGTGTGGTTGTGGCATTCATATACCATGCATACCTTATCAAATGTTGTCCTGGGTCTGTTCTCCTGGCATATCGCTCCATTTATGGTAGGTTGAATTGTTGGGGAAATTGTAAGTCCAAGATGTCATCGGTGAATGGGGTGTGACTACGCTCAACACCCCGATCCTCATAAGTGTAGTGCCGACTATCTACCATGATTTGTTGCACCATTGCTTCCACTTCCGCGTTGGTCAAAGCTGGCTCATGATCTACGCTTCTATTCCTTCTAGTACGTTCAGTGCTTATATTAGGCGACGCCCTTTGGTTTCGGGTTGCGGCTGACCTTCCTTGCCCTCTACGATCCCGGTTGTTCACGGGACGAGTAGGTTGGAGAAGCTGTCCTTGAGTAGAATTGAACATGTTGGGGTTTCTAGGTAAAACATATGATCCTCTCAAACCCGGATCGTCAGCTCCAAGAGTCCGCGCTACATCCTCACGAGACCCCAGCGATCCAAATGTTTACTGGTCCAAATTCTTGGGTCTTTCATATGGCCTTCTCTGGCTTGGGCGCTCTTCGTCTGAAGAAGATGAGTGATCAGCAAGAGGATGATGAGTTGGAGAGGACATTCTTTGCCTATGCAGCTCACTTATTTCCCTACTCATGGATTTCATGTTCTCTCGCATGAGAACACTGTCGCACTTATGGGCTTCTAAAGAATGACTGGTCTTGTCCAGCATATCGAGTAAGCGTGAGAAATCCCCATGAGTAACAAGTGCAAAAGGAGTAGGCTGATCACTAGGCATCACGGCTGGTGTCGAAGTATCTGTAGGGGCTTGAGTAGAAGTGCCAGCCTCTGCCACATTCGGTTCAGATCGGGTCATGGTTTCTCTTCCAGGTCGTTTCGGAGGGGAGTTGTGTGTAGTGTCAAGGGCATCAGTTTGGTTCGGGTTTGCACCTTCCATCCAGTTAGAAGCCTAAAGATCAGATCGGTATGGAGAAACCCAATTGGGTCGGTGCGAAGAAGCCATTTCAGATCGGTTTCCTCCTGAGCTTTGCCCCCGCGACCTAGTTACAACCATGGCCTGCTGATCTTCACTCGCCTCTTTTTCCCAAGCATTCTGCGCTTCTTTCCCTTTTCCTTTGGTCATGATATCCGATTCTTTGGAGAGAAGTCAGAAAATTTCCAAGGATGTCGAAGAAAATGGATTAACTTCTTTGAACCTGAGGGTCCAAATAGTATAACGATAATCCAAAATGCTGAGAATTCAAAAATTCTCATTGAAAGCACCAAAATATTAAACCAAATAGTGGTCCTAACACTCAACTTAATGATAATTTGAAGAAATTAAAAAAGGAAAGTAAAGAGAACACACGATTTATAGTGGTTCGGCGATAAAGAGCCTACGTCCACTTTATACTTTGTTAATGGATGATTCAAGAAAAAATATAATGAAAATTATCACTTAATCTCACTTTTACAATTAAAACATTCACTCAATCTTTAATGAAAGATGATCCAAAGGTTGATGGTAATCTGAGTGAAGCAATGGTATTTGATTTTAAGGAGAGCTTGAGTCAATATTTTGCCAAAAGATCCCTTAAAATGATGCTTGATGGTGTTTTTATGGGCTGAAAATCCCCCTTGAAGGCCTTTGGTTCGGATATACGTGGAGCCCATGCCTTTAAAGTCGGGATCCAAGGCTTCGAGATGATGCCAGCGCATTTTGTTCATGGGTGAACGTGGGGGAGTGGGTACATAACCACTCCGAATCTTCAGGGGATTGTGCATTGTTGGTGCAGCGTTGCTGATCCACGGTTCGGATCAGATAGTCAAATTGGGGGTCCGGATCGGGGAGCTCCGAACGATCCGGTTGTGCCTTCTATTTACCATCTCCTGGGTTGTTTGCTTCGAAGTGGGAGGGTTTGGTTCGGGGGTCTCCGAACTGATCCGATTTCCTGGTACAAATTCTTCCTACAAACCTATTTATTGAGTCATCTCATAGCTTTGTGTAGCCTGATCACAAAGCGGGCTAACACATATCGTTATAATATTAAAATGATAATATTTTTAAAATATCTGATTTTGAAATCAATTATTTTCGATATTCATTATAAAATAAATAAAATCAACAAAAATTTTCGTTCAAGTTAAAAGGGCGAATTTATACTTAACTCGGTTTCATATTCATTTCAGTTATGAATATATCAACATTTTGTGTCCATCCAAAATCGGACATCAAAATCATATTTTGATTCTTCACTGAATATTATTTTAAAATATTCGTTATTTCTGAATTGGAATACGACTCAATCAATTACCATATAATTTCAGTTACATGGATTTCATACATTACATGTATTCAACAATAATGATAAATAATCGTTAACCATTCAAACATCATCCAGAGTGCATTCTATAACTGTATAAGCATTAAATTAAATAAATAATGTTTAGAATAGCTTGTCAATCAATCAATCGACATACAACTAAATATTGGGATCAGTGTATGTCAAATATCATCCCAATACCCATGCGGGGTTTTCAAACAACAACGGTCTATTTAAATAAATCATTGGTTAACAAATTTAACCAATTCTAATTCGGTTTGAATTATTTTTCTAATTAGCAAATTTTCACTATTTAAAATTATAAATGGATATTTATGATTTTATTTCAACTTCCACACTAATATTTACATTATTTTAATATATTAATCATCACAATCACAATACACATATCACCAAATCATCCATACAAATAAATACTCAACTACCCAATGCCATTTACGGTGCCACAAGTGGCCATCCACGGAGTATGAAATGCGAGTGTCGCTAGTATCCATACATTGCTTCCAATTCAAATGATTTCTATGAGCTCGTGTGTTGATCTCCAGCAATGTCACATACAATAGATAAAAATCAATATTGATATATTATTTCAGTTATAAAATAAATAACTTGTATAAATATTTTAGTAAGAGAATTTTCACATTTGGTTCCACTTCGTCATTCTTTATTTGATGATTGTTTTGATAAAATTAAATCGGACATTTAATTTTATCAAAAACTGCATTAGCTTCTGTTTCCGTTCTGGTTAGTTCTAAAATGTAGAGTTCGTTGAGACGAGTCCAGTGCAACTGAAATCGTCCGATTTGGACCTCGTATGAAAAAGATACTGATTTCTATACGTTAATTACAAAAATTTATTAACTAATTTATTTATTTATTTATTACTTGACAAGGGTTAATTACCCTTTCTTCCCATTCATTCATTTCCTGAAGCGGAAAACCCGTCACGCTCACACCAATCTTCACGCCACCGCCATCACATCGTTGCGCCGGAGATCGATCGCCACCCACCATGAGGTCGACCTTGGCCGGAGCTGACACGCAGCTCGATGCTCCCCAATCCTCAGAAAACCCATGCGAAACTGTCTTGTTTGGGCTTAATATTCGAGCCAAATACTCCTTTAAATCCGATCGTAACCGTTCAATACGTGGATCTCATTGAGGCGAACAATTTTTGTGTTGATAATCTTTGAAATGATTGTGTGGATGAGGAGATCTGTGAGGAAGACGATGGGAGTATCGGCCATTCTTTTTAATGACTGGCGGCGGAAATATAGTGACCTATGGTTTAGGAGAATTAGATTATATATATTATATTTATTTTAATAGTATTTTATTGGAAAATAACTTATTTGATCTCCGAACTCAAAATCAAACCCAATGACTGTCGCCTTTAGCTAATTACCCCATTGTGGACACAATGGGGCATGTTTCGTAAGGCAATTCAGTTGTTTCAATCAGTTTTTATCAAAATTAAAATATAAATTAATATAACAGTTAATATTAAATTTCAACGCATATTTTAATTTACCGGGGCCACATACTGACTCCAAAAATTACAGAAAAATTAAATCTAGCTATGTTTTGACGGTACTGTCCTAACAAAACTAATTTCATCGAATTTGGAGACTGTTTGAAAAATGGGCTTTTTCTTGTCGATTAAATTTAAACTGAAATTACCAAACGTGTTTAAATTTATTGTGCTCACATATTATTCCAAAAATTATGAAATTTGGAATCTAATTATAATTTGACATTTCAGATCCAACAAAAGTGGTTTCGTCGAAAGTGGAGGTCATTTGCAAAATGGCTATTTTTAAGGGCTTTATATATATATTAAATATATATATATTCCATAGCGACTACTCTAAATTTTAAACTAGACATAACTTACAATTTATAGAGTGGAATCTCAGTTTCTCACATTTGGTAGAAAGATATAATTAAATAGATTCTAACGTTTCTTGCTTTACTGAAATCCGATTTATTTTGAATTTTGTACATTCATTTGAAATTAAAAATCGAATTTTCAAACTACCACGCCATTTCAAGCTCGTTTTATAATTAATATAAATATATATGTTCTAACTTCGATTTAAATAAATCTTAAATTGTTATTATTTAAAATAAATCATTTTAAATATTCAAAACCCATTAAAATAGCTAAAATAAAAAAATTTAATTGGCTTAGAAATTCTGGGTTGTTACAGTAAGGTTCCTAAAGTGCTATGATCCTTGATTTTGCTTCATAGGGTTCTGCTTCAGAGGAACTTGGGACCAAGTTTGCTTCAATAAATATCCAAGTGGTATCAATTTGCGTAGCCAAGTGTAATATTTCTAACTCATCTTTTGTTAAAGTTGAAGATCCTCCAGTTTCTAATTTGGCTATTTTGATGTTGTTTTCTGGAATAGATGACGTGTTGGATCCCTCTTTACCATTTTTTCCCAATTGAATCATTTTTTAATTAATTTTCAGAGTACCTTAGTATTTATAAGCTCCTTGTTGAGACTCCTTCTATAATTTTGCTTCTTCAAAGCTTAGTCCAAACCGGGATGGAACAACACAGTTAGAAATGTGGCAATGCTATCCAAAAGTTTAAAGGTAGGAAATGGGAATGGAGGTTCAGGCCCTTCCCTCTAGCACCAAAATGTTAACGATATTTTTCATCAACATCGGAGATAGGTCTAGGTAAATGGACTTAAGGTAAAAAAAAGGATTATTCAACTCCCACGAGCTTGAGTTAGTTCACTGATTCCTATATATTAAGGTCTTAAGTCTGAAGATTAGTTACTCTTCCCTCAAGGAGTGAGCATTACGCTTCTGCAACTCGAAGACCAACAATTACCTTGTAACTGGGGTTTTCTAAGCACAACACAAGTGAGGAAGCTAAACAGCTTGTAGAAGGATCGCCTAGACTTGCTATAGGGTAGGAAGCCTGTGGAAGGGTAATCTGTGATTTAAGACTTGGAGAGAGGTTGATGTGGAAAGGCTTATATCGCGACGAAAGCGTTAGGTCGCTAAGAACTTAACAGCTTGTGTAAGAGTATTCTGATCACCCAATAGCGTAGTAGAACACGTATAGAAATATATTGAAGGAAAATATAGTTTGCGGAAAAGGTAAGAACATATAATTTATAGTGGTTCGGTTCGACTCGAACCTACGTCGACTTTAAGGGCTTTGATGATTTTATTCATAGAGGAGTTACATAAGAAATCCCTAAATTGATTATCAAATTAGGTTTACCCTATAAAATATGAGAGAAAGAATGAGGAATCAGAATCCCCTAAAAATGAGACCCTGGGGTCTAATTTATTGGCATATTGGGCCCCCTTCTATGGTGAACTCAGCAAAAGGCCTTTTTTGGATGCGGAAACAAGGTTTCGGCCGCCCTTGTGAACTTTGGTTCTAGCAGAAAGGTTTTGGCCGCCTTTCTTCCTATCAAATGTCCTCATGGATGCTTCTTTGTCTTTGGAATATCTACCTTAGACTCTCGGGAGCGGATCTGGTGTCATTCCTTCTGGTAGTTTGGTCTCAGAATTTGAGAGCTTGACCTTGATGGCTTTTAGTTTCAGGACCTCTGGTCTCGGTCCCCCTTTATACCTCTTTGTTTAAGAACTGGATTATGGAATCTTTGGTAGTGTAAAGGTTGTCGGTTTTGGCTTTCGGCATATGTATTCGTCCTTAGTTATAAAGGTAGGCTTTCGGAATACCTTCCGATGATGTCGAAGATGCTTCTTGATGTTGGTGTTGGTACCAAGTTGGTATCGGTAGGCTCTTTCCTCCTCCTGCTTATGTTTCGGATTACATGCTTTCGGTAATCCTCTCGTCATTAGCTTACGGTATCAGATGTAATGTTTCCGGAATTACTACTCTGTGCACCTTTTAGTGTTAGCCTTATCTTGTCGGTATCATCTTTTTCCATATTGATACTGAGCCTTCCTCCATCATTCCCTTTTGGTTACTTCAATACTACCTTCTACCTTCAACTGTCTGTACTTGCTTCAGCTTTTTCCTTTTTCCATGCGGCTTTGTTGTTGGCTCTCGTATTTTGCTTCCGACAACTCCTTAGATTCGCTCTTTTTTCCATAAGCCTGGTTTCACTGTCCGAAATCCCTTTTCCCTTTCGGCATTAAAGCTTCTGCTTCTTCATATTTGATTGGTACGAAATTTAGTGTTAACATTTACAATCTAACATATCAATTTATTTCATCAAATCCACCAAATACTTCTTCTGGCACAGAAATATTCCATTCAAGCCTTGCTTTACTTTAAGACCTAAAAAATATTGCAGTAAGACCAAGTATGTCATCTCAAAAGTCTTCATCATATTGGACTTGAATACAGCAACTAAAGACTCCGTAGAACCCATATAAATCATATCATCTACGTAAGGGCAAACCAATAGAAAATCATCATTACTCTTCACATTTGAAGTTGAGAGTAGGCTCATTTTCACTTCTTGTGAATCCATCAACTCGAAAGTAGTGATCAATTCTACCATACCTTGCTCGAGGTGCCTACTTTAGCTCGTAAAGAGCTTTCCTTAATCTACAAACTTTTATTCAGAACCATCCACAACAAAGCCATCTGGTTGCGCAATATACACCTCTTCTTCCAAATTACCATTAAAGAAAGAAGACTACACATCTAGTTGGTACAGTGGCAACTGAAGTTGGCAACCAATGCCAACATAATTCTCAACGTTTGAAATCGAGCAATAGGAGAAAAAGTCTCATCAAAGTCGATACCTTGCTGCTGGAATTATCCCTTATCCACAAGCCGAGCCTTGTGCTTTCGAATGCTTCCATCAGCATTATATTTTGTTCAGAACACCCATTTGAGTGCTATCATATTATTTTCTTCATGGGCATCAACTAACTTCCATGTGTTGTTCCTCTCAATAGCTGTCGTTTCTTCTCTCGTAGCAATCTTCCATTCAGGATGTCCTTCAGTTTCTCCAAATAAAGTGGGGTCGGTAACAAGAAGAGAATAATTACAGGAACCATATATTTTTGCCAGGGATTTACATCTTCTAACTGGAGTGTTATGGCTATCACTGCTACTGCCAGGAGAACTAGGTGACATGTTGCTGCTACATTGGGTTGATGGTGGAGTGCTTGCTGGTGAGGAAGTAATTGAATTTGCAAGTGACTCTAGTTCTGATTGTTGCTCATCTACAGGAATATAATTACCATCTTTGCTGACATTCCATCTTTAATGAGCTCCTTCATTAAATAACACATTCCTACTAAATATCATGTTACCACTCATAGGGTTGTACGAGCGATTAGCTTTGGATTGAACATAATAAGCAATAAAGATGCATTTTTCAGATTTTTCACTAATTTAGAATGGTGCTAATTTAGATTTTGGATAGTCGAAATTTCCAAGGTTGAAATTTAATAGTAAAACCTAGTTTAAACGTTTAATTAAACTTTAATTCAAATGAGCTCGTCGTGGCATGGTAGTTCATAGTTTTACAATTTTAACTTCAATTGAGTATATAGTTTTCAATATAGGTCGGAATTCTTTGAAACAAAAATCATCCGGATCTATTGAATTATAATTTCCTAATGGAAGAGGAAATTCAAGATTTCACCTAGTAGATTTTGAGTTATGTCAAAATCAAATTTCCAGACAAATCAGCGGTATGATCGTTTATAAACATAATGATTTATCTAATAAAATAAAAGGATTTTTGAGTAAATAAAATTTTGATTTCGATTAACAAAATCCATACTTGAGTTATTAAATAAATATGGACTCATGTGAATTAAATAGATTGATTTTTGAAATAAAAATCAGATTTTTTTGAATTGTGGGATGAAGATAACTAATTGGTATAATTAATTAGTTAATCGATATATGGATGGAATTTGACTTGATTAAGTAAATTCGATTGGTGAATTAAAATTTGCAATTGAATATGAAACTTGAGCTAAAAATGGAATTCGACTCGTTTATAAGCAAGTGAAGTGTGTTCGTGCATGATTGGTTCAAAATAAGATGAATTAGGCAAATGAACTGATTAGTGATTCGAATGTGGCAAAATTATAAAAAGTTGGATTAATTTGAATTCAATTGGAAATTGATGCATATATATTAAACAGGTATTTGATGGAAGCAAATGGAAGTAATAAGTTGAATACCCAACAAAACGGTACATGTTTACAATTTAATTAGGTTTGATGAATTTATGAGCAAGCCACTTGACTTTTTGAATAGAATGGGCCTAGAGAGGCATTTGGTAGTTTTATTGATTGAGCCGTACAAAGGAAATGCTGACGAAAATTTGAAGAGCTAATTTTTTTTTTTGAAAAAAATTTGATAACTAAAAGTCGATTTGTCGATTGTATATGGAATTAAAAACCAGATTGGTTAATAAAAGTTAAAATGAAACAATGAAGTGATAAATTGATTAGAAATCAATCAAAATTCGCTAAAATATAAGTAACAGTTTTATTAACCAAATAACAACAAATTTTTTATAAAAGAATTATCATTTGTTGTAAATGAAAATAAATAAATTGATTTATAATCGGTTTGAATGAAAATGAATGTATATATGGATTGAATATAAAATATTGGTTCCAAATCATTCAAAATTATAAATCATGTGTAATATGAATAAAATGACATATATACTAAATTTGAAATAAATAACTAAATATTGGGTCTTGTATTGGCATGTACATGTACATGATATGGCGTGTTTGGTAATGAATCAATGTGTTTGACTATTTAAATGAATGGAAGTTATTGAAATTTCATATTATGACACTTATTTGTTTAAATTAAGTGAGTACAGGTACTAGAAGATTGTTTGGCTCGAATTGCTTATATATAAAGTGCACTCTTTTAATAGCGCATATATAAGGTACGCCTACACAAATATACAAAAATAGGATATGTGAACTGCTTTCAGACCATATGGGTCGATGTATATTTTTTATCTCCATTGTAATATTGCAAAATCTCCTCTGCACAAGGGAGACTGCCGAAATTTTTCAAAAATTTAGGGAGTTAATTTTTTTCAAAACTTTGAAAAAATTTGTAAGCTAAAACAGATGATTTTATTTAAAGGTTTTTGAGTTAGAAATGGTAAACAATTTGTTTGAATAATAACTAAAAGTTTGTGTGAAATTAAGATTGTAGAAAATGAGTAGTTTAAGTGAGATTTTGAAAAGTTAAAGGGTCTTTAGCAATTTTCCCATCTTAGCAATTTTGGGGACAAAATTCTTTTAAATGAGGAGGAATGCAACGACCTGGATTTTTGCTCATTTGGTTTGAAAATTTAAAACTTGGTTTTAATGTTGAATTGAAAATATAGGTGAATTTTTATATGGAGTTTATCAACTTAATAAATTGAATGCGATTTAATTTCGAATATATCGAATTATCGTAAGACAAAAATGAAGAATAATTGGAATCTAAGTTTAAAATAAATTGATATGATTCTAACGACCAATATAAATTCTATTTGAATTAGATGATAATAATAATTTATTATCAATGAATATGATTATTTGGAATCGATTTATATTTTATCGATTTAATTTAATGTAGGAAAATAGCCAATTTTCAAATGATCTTAGATTCCAATAAAACCAATTTTATTAAATCCGTAATAACTAATTATTACTAGATTTCAAGTTTTGTGTCAATCAGAGTTATTATGTGAGCATGTGCAATTTGAATATGTATCGATTAACGATTTGAAATTAAAAATAGCTTTTTATTATAAAATTGAATCGGAATTCGATGAAATCTATTTCATTGGGTCCGTAATGTCAAACTATAGCGGGATGTCAATTTTCATGACTATCGGATTTCGTATGTGATCATACGAATTAAAAATGTTCAAAAGAAATCACATGTGAATATAACGGAATGTTCTAATAAAATATCTAATCTATATAACCTATTAAACTTTTACCTTCACCTTTTGTTGTCGTTCATTTCCCTGGGCCTAAAGAAATCAATGTCGTCTTCCCCCTCAAATTCTTCAACAAATCTTTAAAAATCAAATACTCAACGTAATTTCTCAATCTTTGATTCATTGTACCCCTTTCATGCATATATTCAATGTGATATACCTACTATAGGATGCGACGAACTTCTCTATCGCTTGATTTTAGGTAGCGCAGCCTAGCGATTCGAATTTTGGGCAAATTGATCAACGAGATGATTTCCAAGGCTGGACTTGGGTTGTGGCATTAAATAACATAGGATTGAAAATTTTGGTAGATTTTTGCTTCGAAAACTATCGTACCATGTACAGTGCTGAGCCGATGTCATGAATTGGAGGGGATGTGTGAGTCAAGGAAGGAGGAGCTAGTAGAGTGAAATTTGTGATCGTGAGGTAACTGGTGAGCTGGATTTCCAATTTCGTGAAGAGACGGTGAAGGGAAAGAGGGATGAAGCTACACACATGGGTTCGTTTAATTCAACGGGGAAGAAACTAGTTTGTAAGTTGCTACTTTTCTTTACGAAGGGAACAGTTAGGTAAATTAACTTAACTAATTTAGTTAGTATTGATGTCAAAAGTTGGTCTAGTGACGATCAACCCCCAATCGTATGTTAAGCACACACGAATAATAATCACAGAGATGTACGAAAGAGTAAATGAACAAGGGAGGCACAATATTTTATAGTGGTTCATCTTATATCGATGCCTACGTACACTTATAATCTTTGTTTGTACTGTCAATTACAGGTTATAGTAGTTTTTCAACGGAACAAAAGTAGAGATCACAAGATTCTTGTATTGTTTGAATTGCACGGTTGGTTGTTTCCAGTATACCAAGCGTAAGTTGGAAGTAAAGAATTCAACATGCCTTTTCATTTTCAGTAATAATGTATTTATAGGTGAAGAAGGTGGGCTGAGCTGTGTGCCACATGGCTTGCCTCTTTTTCGGAGCTTGGACACGTGGAGCTCGAACCGACTGAGTAGTTGCGGCGGGAGGGGGGCATCTACTATTGATGAATAGTTCTCCTTGGGAATCGTTGTCGACGTGGAGCTTGATATTTGGAGTATCAAAAGGAGAGCTGGTCAAAAGGTCATTTGAATCAGCAACCTTAGGAGTAGGTCTTCGTCTAGTAGTGCATAACTCTTAAGATACTTCTGGTGAGACCCGAGACTTTAGGCTTGACATGGTATTATGGGATCGACTCGATCTTACTGGTAGATGGCTCGGTCAGTTGATCTAGCAATGGCTCGGCCGACTAGTTTAATGCTGTTATGGCTTGGAGTCAGCTTATGGTTGGTTGACCTATGATAACAAAAATCTCACAAATCCTGGTACGGGCTGATATCTGGCTATGGCTCCTTCTATCGGTTGGAACGGCTTTTGCCAAAAAGTTAGTTAACACTTTGCCCCCAGAATACATCTTCTTGAGGAAATGAGATGTGTTTTGGTTCTTCTAGAAAGCATTGATATGAAGTCCTTTACTTGAAGCCATGATGAGATAGGCCGAAAAACCGACGATCGGCAATGGTTGTATTAAGGCTAGAAGTCCGACGATAGCTGAGGATCATATTAAGGTCGGGAAACCAACAACCATTGGTGACGGTATTAAGGTCGGAAAACTTGTGAATAAGTCGATCATTCCGAGTTGATATTTGATAACAACAGAAGTACCAGGATTCTGCCAATTAAATAATACCTGTCAAGGATGGGGGGTACGAGCATTGGATATGCTTGGTTTCCTTTTGGTAAGATGGTATAGTTGAGGGACGAGCATAAGCCTTGCTCAGTTTTGTAAATTTGGCGAGCATCATCCGTGCTCAGCTTCGTAAATTTGCGAGTATAAACCATACTTGGCTTAAAGAGTTGGCGAGTATAAACCATACCTGGCTTAGAGAATTGGCGAGTATAAACCATAATCGGCTTATGGAGTTGACGAGTATAAACCATACTCGACTTTTGCCTGGTGAGACAGTGTAGTCAGCTGTCCCAGGGTCTCTATGGTCGGACTTTGACCATGTTTAATGAGTTATCAGAAGGTTTGAGTATAAACCGTGTTCTTGAATTGGTAGTTTTTACTTGCCAGATACTGACAAGGTTATGTGAAGTTTGGCGAGTGGCAATCACACTTGGCTTAAAGAGTTGGCGAGTATCAATTATACTCGGCTTATGGATTTGGCGAGTATTAACCATACTCAACTTTGGCAAGTGTTAACCATACACGGCTTATGGAGATGATTAGATATGGTGGCAGGCATCGACCATATTTTAGAGGTGGTGGTAGCCCTGACCATATGCAGGTCGGAGACCATTAATTATGATTGGCTTGAATCGCTCAAACATAATCCATGTTTGAAAAAGATAGTTTATTGCTGCTAAAGAGCTATTACAAGAAAATAAAAACAAATTCTATGAGAGTGATGGTTGAATCTAGAGCACACCTAGGAGCTAAATCATGACCCCATACGTGTGTACTTCAACACAGTCACATTATTAAGGAAAAAATAGAAGTACATTTCTTATATCCTAAGAAATGGGTAAAATCCATGATGATCTAAACTTTATTAGTTAATGATGATGTCGCGGCTGTTGGGCTCAGGGTCCTTTCTACTCCGAGGAACTCGGAGACCAGTCTAAGGAGCTTGAGCAGGAGGTTTTTCATCACTTCATGTTGACGTTTGAGAAGTTCACCTGGAGAAGCCATATGATTTCTGAACTCAGATAAGATTTTATCTATCTCCTCCCTGGAAAGGTATTGGGACACGTCTTCATAGGAGGAAGACTCATGGCTTTGCTCCGTTGTTGTTGTTGCTGCTGCGTCAGTAGGTGAAGGACGAGAAGATGAAGCATCCTTCTTCCGCTTGTTTTCCATCGCTTAGCTTTGAAATTGTTGAAGGTGGTCGAAGGTCGTAGAGTATGTCTGCATTCCCCCTACGTGGCACGCCAAAGTGTTGATGTCAAAAGTTGGTCTAGTAATGATCAACCCCTAACCGTGCGTTGAGCACACACAAATAATAAACCATAGAGATGTAGGAAAAAGTAAATGAACAAGGAAGACTTGCCTCTTTTTCGGAGCTTGGACACGTGGAGCTCAATCCAGTTGAGTAGTTGCGGTGGGGGGACCTGGTCTACTATTGATGAATAGTTTTTCTCAGGAATTGCTATCGACGTGGAGCTTGATATTTGGAGTATCAAAAGGAGAGATGGTCAAAAGCTCATTTGAATCAGCAACCTTGGGAGTAGGTCTTCGTACGATAGCGCATAACTCTCAAGATACTTCTAGTGAGACCTAAGACTTTAGGCTTGACGTGGTAGTATGGAATCGGCTCGATCTTAATGCTAGATGGCTTAGTTGGTTGATCTGGCGATGGCTCGGCCGACTAGTTTGATGTTGTTATGGCTTGGAGTCGGCTTATGGTTGGTTGACCCATGATAAAAACATCCCACAAGGCCTAGTATAGGCCGATATATGGCTATGGTCCTTCTAATGGTTGGAGCGAATTTTGCCAAAAAGTTGGTCAACGGTTAATTAAAATGTTGATTACTTTAATTATAAAGAAATCTTATAAAGGTCGTAAGCTGTGCATACTAGATTTAAATTTAAAGTCGTTTGTCGCATTGGACTCCTGGTAGTAATATCTACATTCTGGATTGGACTGGTAGAGTTCTGAGCCTGTTGAAATTTGTTTTAAAATCAAATGCCCATTTGATTTTGATTTAAATTGGATAGTTTCGACGATTAAAAATTAAAGTGAGTAAACTCACTCAGATTTTGATATTAGAATTATTTTCAAGTAGTTAAAAATAATTGTTGGTTGTTTGGATGCATTCAGAATTTATCAGTTGACTTCTATTATATATATATAGTAGATATAGGCCTGATAGTTGGATATTCCTACACATTTTAGCGGATGAGACCCTATGCATCCCACATAAGACCTTCTATACCGCGATGTCCGACCTTAAGGCGAGATTGGTATTATTTATGTTGACTAACATCTGTGGATGCATGAAAAACATGTTAAAGGAATACAATTGGGTTCCCCAACATTTATATTTTTGTTTTCATACATACATATATGTATATATATTCATATATATAATGATATATGATGTGTTAATAATCTACGATAGATTATTGTGTGTTTGAATGCTTAAATTGCACTGGCCCTTAATTTTGGTATTTATATACCATATAATGTTTTTGAACATAAAATGGAATTTTCTAAAAGTAAATTTGGAATTCAAAAACATTTATTTTAAATTGGAAGTTTTATAATGAAGGTTTTGAAAACTAATAAGTAATCAATCTTTAGTAATTAATTAACTATTTATATAAAGTTGGAAGCAATTTTGTGGAACTACTATATATGAGAAATTTGAGGCAAATACAGGATCATATTATTTTTGGAAATTGAAATCGAGTTTAAAAAGAGGAATTTGAGATATAATTGTTTTAAGGGAATTTTTTTTCTGAATATTAGTTAAATCTCAAATGGACTTGAAAATATAAACTTGTTTTAATAGATAAAAACAAGAAATTGTATTTGTAAACGATGTTTATAAATTAGGTGAACAATTTATGAAGTTGAAATATAAATCATCACGGACACAAAAAATAGAATATCTTCTAACAAAAGTAAAAATTTATACAATAATACAAAATTTAATTTGTACATATAAGAGTACAAAATGAATACAGATACAGCAGAAGACAGAATACAGGAAAAATTACATGAATAAGTGACTGAAACAGAATATATGGAAAATATAAGATAATGACTGAACTCCAGCAATACTCAAGCTCCAATAGATGAATCTCCATAGCTGAAATACTTGGTCTGACCCGAGGATTTTGCAAGAAAAGAAAACAAAAAAATACTCGAGTCAAGACTAACATTTGCATATAATTCCCAAATATGTGTATATATATATATATATATATATATATACACACATATGTGATAAAATAATATTTTATTTCCAACCATTTTCTTTTCTTCATTCAATATACATTAATGTTAGCCTTCGTTTCACTTTGTATATTTCCATTCAAGCCATATTATTAGTTTACTCAATTAATTTTATTCTGGTTTCATTATATTATTTTCTTCATTCCATTAAATTTTCCTAAGTAAATTTTTAAGTCAAAATTTTATTTCACTAGCTTATTATTGACGTAATTTTGTTAAGATTCACTGGATTCCCATTAAATTCAATTGTTTGTAAAATATTGAATGGGAAAATTAGTTATTTTCCCCACTCGAGACTTTACAATAATTTGCAATTTCAACTTTTTACTTAAATAGACAAACTTATAATTGCAATTGAAAATTCACGCCTAGTGATACTATAAAGCATGTATGTTCTGATTTCCTAACAACATATTTACTTTTAACTTAAGTTATCATTCAAATCCTTGCACTCAAATTTCTGAAGCAAGTTCTCAAATTATTTTATCATTCAGAATAAAAAGAATTTTAAGTTCTTAACAAAATAATTTAGTTTATAGTTAATTTAACCACAATTTATTAGATTCATTACAATATAATTCCATACCTACTATTAACGTCATATAAGTTTAATCTGATCGTTGCTACTTATTTCAGAGCTTCCTTAAGTACAAAATTTATTTTGAAACAATTAGAATTTAACTAGAAGAAACATAAACAAATTTCAAATTACTCTTCAACTATGCTCTTTAAGCTTATATTTTACATGGATTATACTTATAAGGATCCATGCAAATTTGATTTGTCATTCACAAATATTTATCAGTAATTGCATTCAAGATTTATACAAAAAAAAATCTATTTGATGTGAATCCATTGGATCTTAACAAAATTACATCAAAAATAAACTAGTGAAATAAAATTTTAACTTGAAAATTTACTAAGGAAAATTTAATGGAATATAGAAAATAATATAATGAAACTTAAAATGAATTGAGTAAATTAAAAATATGGCTTGAATGGAAATATACCAAGTGAAACGAAGGCTAACAATGATGTATATTGAATGAAGAAAAGAAAATGGTTTGAAAGAAAATATTGCTTTATCACATATATGTACATATTTGGGAATTATATGCGAATGTTAGCCTTGACTCGAGTATTTTGTTTGTTTTGTTTTCTTGCAAAATCCTCAAGTGAGACCGAGTATTTTAGCTATGGAGATTCGTCTATTGGAGCTTGAGTATCACTAGAGTTCAGTCATTATCTTGTATTTTTCATATATTCTATTTATGTCACTATTCATGTATTTTTCTTGTATTCTATCTTCCGTTGTATCTGTATTTATTCTGCACTCTTATATGTATAAATTAAATTTCGTATTATTGTATAAACTTTTTACTTTCGCTATGAGATATTCTATATTTGGTGTCTGTGATGATTTATATTTCAACTTCATAAGCAGTAATGATGTTTTTGGAATATAAATTTAAGCGTGAATTTGAAAAGGGAATTTGAAATCAATACAGAAGGAAACAATGAATTTTATTTCAAGGTTAGGAATATAAATGGAATAGAGAAAAATCCAGAAGGATTTATAACTAGAAATTGACTATGCCAAATTTTATAAAAATGATTTATTTTCAGAAAGGATATTTGAATTTTATTTAGTAGAACTATAATTTTAATTTAAATAGTTTATGAAGTTAGTTTTCAGTATTTAAAGTATAAAAATAAATTTTTAAGTTTTTATATATATATATATATAGTTTTGTGATAATATAATATAATCTTAAATTGGAATTTTCAAAGGAGAAAGGTTTTTTAGAAATCAAATAAAAGGTGTTTTAAATGTTATAAAAATTATGGCTTGTGAAATACTTTTTGAGAGAGTTGAAGGGTAACAAAGCAAAGTGTTTTATAAACGAAGTTTATGATTAAATTTATATAAATGAATATACAATGAGGATTTGATAAGTAAATTTATAATAGCGTTGGAACCAATATCTTATAAATAGATTGGAAGTCAAAATGGAATTATAAACCAAATTATAGGTGATTTTAGACTTATAATGGAATTTGGTAGAATTGTACTTATAATGGAATTTTACATGTAAGAATTTTATAAACATAAGTTACAATATTTAAATGTGAATTGGAGATACTTTTGGGAAGACAAGTGGTTTTCTTTGTAAGCAAGCATGAATTTTATGAACAAAGAGAATTTATAAGGAATAAACTTATGAATTTTGGTTAACAAGCCAAAACAGGAATTTTACTTATTAAAGGAATTTTATAAAATATAAAGTGATATAATTGAGGGTTTATAAATGTGGAATCGGATTTATTTCGATAATTGAAATTTTGGGACATTAAAAAAGAAAAGGGTATACATGTTTAAAAGTGGATTATTGGCTACTTGATATTTTTGAAATGATATTTCAAAATAAAGTTGAATTTTTTCTATGAAATATTTTAGAATGAATTTAGTATCAAAAACATAGATTTCAACATTTATTGTTGTAATCGGTATTTTCCATCATAATAGGAAAGCGTGGACTATAACGCTATTGTTATAGTAAATGATTCCGAAAGGAAATGTTTTAAGTTAAATAGGAGATTTTAACATACATGCCATATATGATGTTGATTATTCGGAATAGATAATCTTTGTTCATTTTGAAATTAATAATGTTATTCAGTTAAGGTCTAAGAGATAAGTATACCCAAAATTTATTGATTTCATTATCAACTAATAAATATAAGAGATTAAGTATCGAAGATCAATGTTAAAATATAGTTAGTAGAATATGTATACTTTTGGTTGTCGTTATGACGTTTTACGTAACGTTCACTCTTAACCCATATAAGCACAGTTTGGAAATATAATAGTGAATATTTTCTAAGTATAGAAAGTGAATGGCTTCGCGAAAGAGATAAGTAAATGGGAATGTTTTCCAACTGAAATATGAAATATTTTCTAAGTATAGAAAATACCCTGAAGGAAAAAATGAATAAAAAATTGTTCCATAAAGACAAGGGGGCAAAAATTTGTCTATAAGGACAAGTGTTAGTTTAAAAGGAGGAATTATAGTGGGACCTTGAATTCCTCCCTTTATACTAAATTTTGTCCTTGAGGATAAAAAATTTCCCCCTTGTCCTTATGGAACAATTTTTTGTTCCTTTTGTCCTTGAGGGTAAAATCCCCTAGAAAATAATGGTTTTTGTGAAATTTTGAAATGTTTTTTGAATGTTATAAGAAGGTGAAGCAGTTTGAAAAATATATGGGTAAATGTATTGATAATAAAAGTTGTGAAATGGTTTAATTAAAAAAATATTAATTAAAAAAAGGATCAATTTGTTTATTGCTTAACCAGAAGAATTTCCATTTAGAATAAGATCTTTGCTTGGATGTTTGTTTCTTTGATGGCTAAATAACTAACTATCAAAGTATCAACCAATTTAACGTTATCATTGTCACTACGGAGAGACCAGATTGGATTTATTATTTGAAAACTATTCTGTAAAGGCATAAGCATTGATATTAGATTATATCAACGGAGCAAACTGCAAGGGCTATTTCTGTTAATCCTAGGTAGAAGTTGCCTAATATGGATTAATAGGGAATACTGCCTTCGGTTTCGTTTAGACCCGGAATGAACTTGTAAGGACGGATGTCTGACAGTGTATTTTCAATAACCATCTACATTGGTTTTTTAAAATATACCCAGTATGGTGATGAAGAAGATAACTTCTTTTAACTTAACACCCAAAGTATATTTGTGCAAATCAATTAGCAATTGACGGATTTGACAATCTAACATTCAAAGTTTGAATGTGATGTCTAAAAAGGTAATTGTGACCTCAAGGCTCACCAACTGGGAAATGACTGAAATTAGGCAGGCAGCAGGGCTATGTAGGTCATACATACAGGGCATATCATCACCTGATCTAGTGAAATCGATTGTCCCTTTTTTGTATACTTCGGAATAAGAACGGTTGGAACTTGGAAGGCATACAACCATGGTGATGATATATTCGGTACACTCAAGTTGAATGAGTGGTTGGTTCTGTGTGGCTAGGTTGCAAGATGTTCTTGTTGAATCCCAATATTTTATCTCTAGAGGACACTGATCGAAAGGTGGTTCCATACCTAGTCATGTTAAAAATTCAAACACCAATAGGAGTCATATGGTTTTAGATGTAAAACAATTACGTCGAAATGTGAGATGCAAGCATTTCATCTCTATTCCTATTTTATTTGTGATTTGATATACATTATGATAGTATCATTGGATTTTATAATAAAAAGTGATTTGTTTATCGTAAGGGAAAAACATGTGTCATGTTTAGTGTGGTCGTGTCTTACGAGGGTTCCATTCTTTTATTTCTCTTTCTAACCACACAATTACTAGTACCCCTATTGTTGCTATCTTTTTTTCCATTTGGATTTTTTATGCTCCTAATGTTTTGGGGCATTCCGACAATTATTTTCGTAAGATGATACACACTAGCTAATAATCCTAAGAAATCATTAAGTTGACCGGGACTTATCTTATATAAGGTCTTCAAATCGAGATACAATTGATTTCCGGCAACCCCAATGGGAAAGTGATTCAACTCTGAGAGATATATTATTGGTATACTAGGCACCTCTATTCCATCAGTGAATCCGGGATTCTCCTACTAGTCAGCCGCGCTACCTGCTTCAGAATTATTGCAGTAGGATAATGGCTAGGAGGATTTGAAAGGCATTATGGCATTAAGGTTTGGTAATACGCCAATTTGTCCACTATTTGTAGATAAAATGATTTCTTTCACTTCTGAATCCAAAATAATTCGATTAGGGGTCCCGCGATTCGGGAATTGAATTGCAATCGTTGATTCGCGAAGAATTTTATTATCTATATTAGAATTTCTTCCATTTTTTATAGTCAATTCATATATTTTAGCCCTACTAGATTTTAATATAGGTTTTAAATATTTCAAGCTAATGCGCATTCCCCACTTTTTTTGGATCGAATAGACAAAACATTTTTTTCGTTTTTTAATATATTTAAAATTAGGAATTGGTTAGGAAGAACCTCAAGATCTCAAATTTATTATTTTGAGCAAGAACATACAAAAGAAAGAGACTCAGAAGAAATGGTTTGATCCTCTTATTTCTCGAACCGAGAGATCCATGAATCGGGTTTTTTTATTGTTTTCTTCAAAAACAATAAAAATTGGTGAATTGGAAATAATTATAATAAAAAAACGAAAATTTGTGTTTTTTTATGGAACATACATATAAATATGCATGGATAATACCTTTTCTGAGGCAACTATTCAATCAAATGATATTGAGCACGTTTCCCATCTCTTCTCGAGAAACAAGTGGGGTATTTCTTTGCAAAATTGCGGGCCCCCGTCAATTCCTTTGAGTTTCATTCTTGCGAACGTACACCCCAGGCGGGATAAAAAAAACTTAGATTTCGAAAAGATGTGCTTTAACCTAAAAGGTACTTTGCCGGAAAATTAACTTCTATGAAGATTTAGGGGTTCTCGGGGCATTGGATTCTCACCAATGTTTGCGTTACTCAAGCCGACATTCTCGCTTCCGCTTCGTCCACACCTGCTTGCGCGGGTGCTTCCCTCTAAGGCGGAACCTATTATATGCCTCTGCATCTAGCATTGGGTAGGCCTCATACAATAACTGTCCTAGTTCTACCGTATCTTTTGTTTCATTTCTTCTGGAACAATCACAAAAACTTTTTTGTAAATTATGGTATTTTGGTATTTCTTTTTTTTCTAAATAAGATACTAATCGCAAGGAAAATGGAATTTCCACAATAATTGCAAAACTTTCTGATATAATTTGAGAATAAAAATGAGAATAAAAAAAAGCGCCGAATTCTTGTTGATCAAAAAAATGAAATATGTATTTCTGTAAACTTCCTTAAACCTACGTAGGAATTAGGTTCAAGCTTTCCCCATCCCCTTTTCATCAATGGACTCCTGACGTATACGAAGGAGTGCGGTTCGCTCAACAAATTCCTACCTCTATATCTATCTCTGAGATGTTTGGATTTTTAAAAACTCCATAGACATGCAGAAGAGAAATGCTATCCCCACTCGGACCAAGACATAACTTTTACCAAAAGTTTTCATGATCTTTTTGTTCAAATAACAATTAAGGTGAAGCGGGTCAGGAACAACGAATCTCTTTATGATAAACAGATCCATTTTGCAAGTTCATTATTACGGGTAGTTCCTCTTCTAGAACATCTTTAGCTGATGCAAGATCTTCCACTTACAAGTTAGCCAAGTAAACCCTTCTCGCTACTAGGGAACTCAACTAAGATGGTGGAGCAGCCAGGCGGGTAGGCGGGGCAGGGGAGGCGTATATTTCCTCGAGTATTAATTATCAAAAAACATGTCTTATTTTCTCAATAATAAATATTTGTAGCAATGAAATACTATGATACTGAACTTATTAATATACTGGGCGAAGCAAGTAGGTAAATAGTATATATGTGTATTGAGTTTGAGTATCAGTGAAAAAGGAATCGATCGCGATTTGGAACCTGTTCTTTTTATGACCCCACTTAGTTAAGATTTTTTTCTTTATATCTATTGTTTTTTTCTGTTCTGGCTCGGCTATCCCACCTAGCCGAGCCCCAAAAGGAGAATTAGGAATTTATTTGATAGAAAACTTCATTCTCGATTATACGAGAATTTTTATTCTTTTTTTAATTTCTATACGCGAAATTCCAATTCCTTCGAAACCAGAGGATATTCCTACCAAAGGAGATCCTATTATAGGAATAGCGTCTGGCACGCCCGTCACAATTTTTACTGCCCAATAACCACCGCCTGTCCAGGGATGAGCCCTGGGATTTGACGGCGGATATTTTCTTTGTGCGTCGGTAAAAAAAACATATTTTTTTGGAATTCTTCGGTCTAGCAGAGTTAGCTCTAGCTCATGGGCCTTTTTCACGGGTTTTCCGTTATGAATTTATCTAATTGAAATTTCTATGTGCTATGCTTTACACATTCAAGTAGAAGGTGCTTTTTGACCAATAGCTACATAAACACAGATTACATGCCCTTTTTGGAGAATGTTAATAAATTCCAAAATCCATTTCGTCTACTTTGGCTCTTGCTCAAAGAGATATTAAAAGAAGTTTAGCTTATTCTACTATGTCTCAATTAGGTTATATTTGTTTCCATCTTTTGTTGAATCTTTTTCACGGCTTGATAGATAATTTGATAAGCCAATGATTTTTTTCCGTGTTTCAGAATACGGTTAACCAACATGTTAACTAATCGATTACGATAAATTGGATCGGATTTTGCAGTTTTTTCTTCTGCAGTACCTCGACGTGACGGGACCCAACAAATCCCTAATTAGAATTATGGGATTTAATTCTTTTGCCAAAAAATCTGCAGTTCCTAACGGAATAGGTAACAAAGCTACTTTGAAATTTATAATTCTTCCGTTTTACTGGATGGAATTTCAAAAATTCTTGTACATTCAAAAAAAAAAGAATCGATTCGGTGAAAGATGGGATCAGTAAATGGAAGGAAAAGGATTGAATAGAGGAACTCCCAAGCGTTTCTTGCTCTCAGATGTGCCCATATCAATGGAACGGGTGACTCATTATTTCGATGAATCATTTCTCAGAACGAGCCGATCTGGTCTTTCACAATAAAGTGATAGATGGAACTGCTATGAAACAAACTTGGAAGTTTTTTAGACAACTTATTTTTTTTAACATTGGTCCTGATAAACCCCAATTTATTGGCTCCTCAGATTCTGATATTCTCAATAGATTTGGTCGAATATGTAGGAGTCCCAATCCTCAGTTTTTATTTGTAGAGTCTCTATTCCTCGGCAATCGAAACCCAAAGATCTATGAATTAGTTCATGCTTGACTAGCCAATCAGATAAACGAACCCCCATCTTCTCGATTTCTAAAAAAAAACCTTTTGTAGCTAATCATTTATCAAGAAAAATTGAAATAGATTGCACTTGAAAATTTACTCATTTAAATTTAATGAGTAAACGATTGAAAAGAAAAAAGGGAGGTTTGATATCAAATTGAAAATGTTTTTCAAAACAGGATCAAAAAGACTGTTGTAGCTACTGGACGACGAAATGGATTTTGGAATTTATTAACATTCTCCAAAAAGGGCACTGTTAATAATCCTGTTGGTACTGAAACCATTAAAAGTAAATTTAAACGAGTTGTTTGGAGTTTACTTACACCATTCCCATGATTGACCCACTAAAACTCTTGGGTGCCCAAATTTGTACGAATAGTCAAGTAGTTCAAGTGCTTACGGATGCACTTGGAGGAGCTTTGAGTAGGAGGCTTCACCGTTAATTACTTTGTATTATTTTCCGTTATATCACATGAATGAACTCTGATGAATGGTATGTATATACAGTTACAGTTCTGCATTTAAAAGCTTTTATAAATTATATTTTATTCCATTACGATGTGAGATTATATGTATTGTTCATGTTCTTCTTCAATCTCTTTTCTTTTTTATCCCTAAATATTCGTATTTTCATGCAATTTGGGTTGGATATCTGTTGCATTTAGTCAGCTCAAAGTGTACGGATTTGCAGGCCTTAACATCATAAGTATTAACTTAGCCTCTAAATATTTTGTAAGCTTCTTGTTGTTTAAAAACCACATAATTTATATACCTCATTTAAATTATCCGGGATTCATATCTAAATAGTATTTTCTGTTATACTACTTAAATTATTCCTTTTACACCTGATAATACATAAATTAAGTGTAAAACTTTTATTATGACAATAAATTTTCATTTATACTTCTCTTTAAATACAGTTTCATTTTGAACACTTTGGTTACTTAAATTACTTCTAAAATATTTTATTATGATTCATATTAACATTTCAACCTTTTAACACCTTGGTAAGTTATATATATATACATATATATATATGTATGTATATGTATATGTCATTGGATTGAAATAGAATGTCATGCCAGTTTATCTTATTTAGTTAGCAACTTGTTCAATAATTTCGTTAATTACTTAGTTCCTAATTGCAAAATCTTTCATTTTAGAAGTTCTAATTACTAAAAGTTCACCTTATTTCTAAATTAAAAAATCATTTGTTTAACAGAGCTTAGGAAGTGGGTACTGGGTTTATTTCAAACCATTTTGAAATAATATACTGTAACAACCCGAATTTTAGTAACGTGTTAAGACAAGAATCAAGGCAGAATTTAATTATAAAATTTGAATCAGGAGAAACGGGTTGCGCCATTGCTTCGTCTCGGAAAAATACGCGAAATAGAGTCCGAGTTTTCGAAAATCGTAGTCCGTATGACCCAGTTATGGCCCGTCAAAGTTTTCAGAAAATTTCAAGTTCAAAAACAGTTCAAATTTGAATTCAGAATTCAAATTCAGCCAAGCAGAACAGGTGGGAAAAATTCCCGCCACCCCCAAGTCGACTGGGGAGTCGACACACCCCAGGTGGTGTCGACTGCACAGTCGACACCCCTATCGACTTGGGTGGTCAGCCAGTTTGGCCTGGGTGCACCTGACTTGTTCCTCAAGACATGTTTGAAGGCTTGTGACGGATTTTGAGGGCTCAGATCTATCCTAGGGTTTATCCTATGGCCTAAACTACTCCTAATCTCTATAAACCCACCCTAGGACCTAACCTAAATCACTCAAAATCAATCTAACAACGAAGTGCTGCCCAAATCACTCTTGATCATGGCCTCCATCTCCAACTTCAAGAGCCTATGCAATCAAACTAGATCCAAGACGAAGGTGCAAGCTTTCTACACCAAATCAAGGGTTTTGATCATCATCTCAACATGGATTCTTCGACAAGACGATTCATGCTCCTAAATCTCTTGCCACGCTATGTAAGTTCTAGCTACTTGTAGATTCTAACGGTGGTTCTAATGTGGCATGGAATAAAATGCGATGAAACATAAGTATGCTAGCCTATGTGAACCTAATTTTGCCCCTTTTCAATGATCTATGACCTTGGGCTAAGTTTTAGCAACTTAATCATGCCACCCATGCTATGTTTAACCTAGTTTATCTTGCAAGTTTGAATCTTTATCTATGGAATGTTAGCATGAACTTTTGGGAACCATTTGACTTGTGAAACATTGGCAAAGACTTGACTTTGGGGCTTATGCATGTAAATGAACCTAAACCCCTTATTTTATCATGCATGTTTGTGGCCAAATTCCCTTATGATACTATGCATGTTTGTGGCCAAATTCCCTTATGATACTATGCATGTTTGTGGCCAAATTCCCTTATGATACTATGCATGTTTGTGGCCAAATTCCCTTATGATACTATGCATGTTTGTGGCCAAATTCCTTTATGATGCTATGCATATTTTGAGGCCAAACCCCTTATGATACCATGCATGTTGGTGGCCAATCCCTTTTTGACATCGTGCATGTTTTGAGGCCAATATGTAGCATAGTATCCTTACTATGTTGACTCGCTTTTACTTGGGTTGGAAACACGATTTGGGGTGGGTTAGACGTGCGTGATTATGACATGATAATTTGACATGGGATTTCATGAAAATATGGCACTCATGATACACCTAAATGTGGACATGACGTGTGGGGTAAACATGGGACTTGAAACCAGACACGTATGGGTTGTAAGTGTAATATGACACTAGACCAAACATGAAAGTGGCCAACTCGAGATTGGGTTGAGTTTGTAGCATAAATCTACCCGGACTCGCCCGGCTTAACTAGTGGCTACAAACAATAGGACCCAATGTGTGTAGTTGGTCATATAGCACTTAAAACCCGAGGTTAGACTAGGTTGTGGTGTAAAGCTACCCGGACCCGCCCGGCTTAACTAGTAACCACAACAAAGTCTAATGTGAGAGGTTGGGGTGCATTAATCTAATTAATGCCACAAGAAAAGGTTAAGTAATTTTGACTAATGACACTTAACCGATATGACACGAATGGGTAGGTTAAGTGGAACCGGACTTGATTTCTTAATGACACTTAACCATATAAGACAATTAGGGGATAGGGTTAAGTAAATTACACTTAACTAATCCGACTTGGTAATTAGATAGGGTTAAGTAACTTAGACTTAACTAATCCAAACACGGTAATTAGATGGTGTAACTCCCCGAATTTTCTATTAACACTAAAGTTGCTAAAATATTAATAAGTGTGTAAGAGGGGGGATGTATCTAATATGAATATAAAAGTGTGTAAGAGAGGGGATGTATCTAATATGAATATAATAATATTAATAAGTGTGTAAGAGAGGGGATGTATCTAATATGAATATAATAATATTAATAAGTGTGTAAGAGAGGGGATGTATCTAATATGAATATAAAAATATTAATAAGTGTGTAAGAGAGGGGATGTATCTAATATGTATATAAAAACAATAATAAGTGTGTAAAAGGGGGGATGTATCTAATATATATATATATATTGCTGAGTGTTCGCTGAGTCACTTCTGACTCATTGCTGAGTCAACAAGATAAACCCCATCTTGTCTGAACGGCTGCGGTTATTTCTAGGTTAAATCTAATGGCCTAAATGCATTCTAAAATCTATAAATAAGTGGGTAGACCCTAAACCTAAATCACTTGTAAAATTAGAGAAGCTACCGTCATGCTGCTGCCATGGAGTTCAGCGTAGCCGTCACAAACTAAGAAGAGGAAGCCTAATCATCTACAACTAAATCTACACAAATCAAATCAAAAGATCTCTCTTTCTCTAATTCTTTTCTTTTGTTGGTGAGTATGATGATTCTCACAAGACTATTACAAACTAATTTGACTCAGTTATGAATGGATCACAAGAAAGTGATGTGATTTGTAATTGTAAATTCTATATATTGTGGATCTCTTATTATGTTATTATGTTGTCGTATGATGTAAATTATATATGCTATGTCATGCTATGTTGTAAATTCTCTTATGCTATGTCGTGCTATGTTGAGAATCATGTCAAGCTATGTTATACTATCATACTATGCCATGTTATAAATCATGCTATATTATGTTGAAAAATCATGCTGTTGGATCATGCTTAAAGTTATGTTTTTTTCTTAATTTAAATGGATCTTGTTTATGGGAATTTGCCTATTAGGTTAGGTGTACCCATAAACTTGAAACTATAATTAAATAAAACTTGATTATGGGAATTTGCCTATTGAGTTAGGTGTACCCATATAAAACCATGTTGTTAAAAAATTAGATGATGTTGATTCACACATGTTCATATGTAAGTTTATGAAAATTGATTGAGATTATATTAGGTGAATTTTGAACAAGTTGACACCTTTAGGTCCATGACATGTATAATCTATGCAAGTTGGACATATGCAAGTTTCACCCCTTATTATGATTCATTTGGTCACATATACATGTTGTTATTATGATAATCTCTTTTATGCTATGAGTTAGGCTATTCGAGTCTAACATATATTTTGCGAATAAACGTTCAAACGTGGGGTAGGGGTAATATTAGGAATTAATAAATTGGGTGCAATTTTGTAAGATTTTGCATACCATGAATGGATGTCCATAATTGAGTCAATTATGGACATTGTTAAAAATTGGAAGTAATTAATACTTCAAGTAGGGAATTATTAAAATTGGGGGAAAGTGGATTATTATTAATAATCAATGCTTAGGACACGAGGTTGGACCCGTTCGTGATGTAAACCTGCCCGGACCCGCCCGGCAAATCCAGTAGTCACAAATGTCGGCCCAATGTGAGAGGTCCTAGGCCCAAACTAAAGCATAACAGTTGTAAAGACACGAGGTTAGACTCTTTTATGGTGTAAGACTGCCCGGACCCGCCCGGCAAATCCAGCTGCCATAAATGCCAGTCTAATATGAGAGGTCTTTATGAGGTTATGGCCTTAATGAACTAAGAAATACTTTACCAGATAATCATGTAAGGTGGGACATGGGGGTTAAGTAGGTGCCTTGGGTGGCATGAGGAATCTGGTGGTTGCCTTTAGAGGCATTTGAAATAAGATTAGACTTAACCAAACACACATGTAAATGAACATGACTAAGTGGGTTAAGTGGGATGGACTAATGGGGACAAGCTTAGGTGGAATGCTTGTGGTAAATAGTGGGGGCCCATTTCAACCAGTATCCCAAAACGTATCTTTGTGGGCTCGACCCAAGTCGAGGACGGGACACGCATACTGGGTTTGACTATAAGAGGCCAAAACAGGGAGCGGTGGCAACGCAAGTCCAACGGGTTTCATATGCGTGTGTGGACCCGGGCTGGTAGGTAAGACGTTGTTGCATCGTGTAGGTATAAGCCGTGCATGTCCGTTGTATCAGGTTGTCACTTTAGGGGAGTGATACACCCCACTGTGGGGCCAGCATGGGTATCTACGAGTTAGTGAGCCGATCGAATAATGGGAAGTAGGGTACACCTAGTGGAGATAGGGGCAGGCGGCACCTATGTCGTCAGCTAGGGGTACGTAAATCCATTGGGAAAGTTTCTAAGTGAAGCTAAGTGGGATGAATCTTTAGGGTGACTGGTGTGGTGCCGTATAGTGTTTATCCTTTAGTATTTAGGAGCGCCTATAACGTTGCCTTTAACGATTGTCTATGTCCTTAATATGCTCTTCATAAACATTTTCTTGTTTTCCAGCTTATGCCTTAGTCCAGTTATTTTGGTAATAGTATTGTAGAATTATCATGTTCACCAGACTTTATGTCTGACCCCCTCTTTTCCATCCTTTTTCTCCCTTCAGGTCCGCAGGTTGGGCCAAGTTCTAGTGGAGTCTAGTTGGATCGCTTATCTTCTGGAAAGCTTGGACTGCTGAAGTAAAGTCCAGCTTGTTATCTTTCTTTTTAATGGCTATTCATGTAATGGGATTATGTACTTGTTTTATCAAGATAGATATTGTACTTGACATTGAATATGGTGTTATGATGTAATCAAACATGTTTTGACTTCTGCTACAATGAAATAAAGTTTTTGAATTTCTAAGTACTATTTTATATCTGTCTTGTTGTAATTTTACTGTTCTATATTCACTTAAAACCTCCATGGAAGTTAATGCATTCCCTTTGTGAGTGACATTAATGGACGTGGGGTGTTACACGTGGTATCAGAGCATAAGGTTACCAGAACAGATAAAAAAAAAATTAGAAAAATATTTTTTTTTTCTAAAGTATTTTTGGAAGAAGTGCTTTCAAAAAAAAATACATGTTATTTAAAGAGAGTTTTTATGAAAAACATAATCCCAAACAGCCACATCCTTATCTTTATCTTTCGAATTCTCCATTTTGAATCTTTCCTTTTTTGTTTCAGCATGGCTGAAGATCTTAATCTCCCAGAAGGTGTGACGATTCCAGGGTGGTTTATGAGATACTTGGAGGCTAGGGCCACCACTGCAGGCCCAGCGGATACTCCTCCACCCCTAGTTGCACCCATTCCTCCTCCTCCTCGTGTTGACACTTTTGCAAAGACGTGCAAGGAATTCAAGGCTATGGGAGGAAAAACTTTTCAAGGGACTGAGACGTTTGTGGAGGCCAGAGATTGGCTTAAGGAGACTGAGGAATTGTTGGATATCTTTGAAGTGGAAGATGGGAGGAAAGTCCGTTTAGCTGCTTGGTTAATGAAGGGAGAGGCCTCGTTTTGGTGGGAGGTCACTAACGGGGAACGTCCAGTTGATTCATGGGCGGATTTCAGACGAAGGTTTGAGGCAAAGTTTCTTTCAAGGGTAGAGGAGAACTTAAATATGGAAAAATTCCTGGCACTAAAGCAAGGGAGCTCATCAGTAAAGGAATATGTCAATAAATTTAATCAGTTAGCAAGGTTTGGCTTGGAGTTGGTGAACACGCCAGAGAAGAAAGCTTTGAGGTTCGTTAGAGGCTTGAATGAACCGTTGCAAGGGTTGGCTATGACCCACATCCCTATGGGAGCCACTTTTGAAAAGCTAGTAGAAATGGCACTTATGCATGAGGATAAGGCAGTTGAAAAGAAAGGGGATCAGAAGAAACCCCAACAGCAAAATAAGAAGGGTGGTAAAAACAATAATGGCAAAGGGAAGAAGAAATGCTTCAATTGTGGGACGCCTGGCCATCTCAGCAAAGATTGTAGAAAGAAAAAGAAGACTGGTTGTTTTCATTGTGGAGATGCGGGACATTTAGTGAAGGACTGTCCAAAGAAGGGGCAGAGGGCAGGGTCTACCTCGGGAGGACAGGTGCAGGCTCTTATGGCACCAGGGCAGGCAAGGGGGCAAGTTCAGGCTATTGCGGCCCCACCGCTGCAAGAAAGAGGTAGAACAATTTCTGTTGAAAGCTTAGTTTTTCTGTTTGATCATCCTGTCCGTACCTTATTCGATTCTGGCGCATCTCATTCGTTTATCTCTGCATCATTAGTTGAATCACTGCACTTGAACACCAGTTTAGTAGAGGATCCCTTGGTCGTTTCAAATCCAATTGGGGGTTCGGCTCATTTGACCATGATATGTTTGGATTTGAAAATCTCTATACTTAGCGTTGAATTTAGATGTGATGCTTATGTATTGGGCTTCACGGGCTATGGGCTAATTTTAGGAATGGATTGGTTGTCTAGAAATAGGGCCATTCTTGATTGTGAAAGGAGAGTAGTTAGGCTTGTGACTCGTCTTGGTAATGCTCTCGACATCTTTTGTAATCCCATAAATTCCGTTATGCTAAGTTATCTTGAATCGCTTGACGCGTCTGTAGAGAACCTGCGATCGGTAGAAGTGGTCCGGGAATATCCGGATGTGTTTGAGGAGGTGAAGGGCTTACCTCCAAAGCGGGAGATAGACTTTCGAATTTATCTTGTGGATAATGCTAAACCCGTATCTTTGCCAGTGTGCCACATGGCTCCTCGTGAAAGGAGGGAACTCAATAAGCAAGTAAAGGAGTTGCTTGAGAAGGGGTTCATAAGACGTAGTATATCGGAGTGGGGTGCTCCAGTAGTTTTTGCCACAAAGGCGGATGGGTCTCTTAGACTTTGTATGGACTATAGAGAACTAAACAAGCTTACTAAAAAGAACCGACACCCACTGCCGAGGATTGACGATCTCTTTGATCAGTTAGTTGGCGCCTCAGTGTTTTCGCAGTTGGACTTAGCCACTAGCTTTCATCAACTGAGAGTGGCTGAGGATAGTATAGATAAGACTGCTTTTAGGACTCCTGACGGATTCTATGAATGGCTAGTGATGCCCTTTGGTTTGACAAACGCCCCTGCATATTTTGTTGATTTGATGAGTAGGGTGTTTAGGGAATACCTTAACAAATTCGTGGTAGTCTTTGTGGATGACATCTTAGTCTTTTCTAAGAATAAAGAAGAGCACTCCCTACATCTTAGGGAAGTGTTGGAAACCCTTCGAGCGCATAACCTTAAGGCAAAATTTTCTAAGTGTCACTTCTGGAGGAAGGAAGTACGGTTCTTAGGGTACGTGGTTTCCAAAGAAGGGATAGCAGTGGATCCCGCAAAGGTGGTGGCCATCCAAGATTGGAAGGTCCCTAAAAATGCAACCGAAGTAAGAAGTTTCTTGGGGTTGGCTGGCTATTATAGGAAGTTTATCAAAGACTTCGCAAAAATATCAGCTCCATTAACACGGTTAACGAAGAAGAACCTGGTTTTTACGTGGGACAAAGATTGCGATGATGCGTTCCAACGTTTAAAGAGAGCCTTAACTTCAGCCCCAGTCTTAGTGCTGCCAGACGGGAATAAACCGTTTACCATCTATACTGATGCTTGTGGGACGGGACTTGGCGCGGTCCTCATGCAAGAGGGAAGAGTAATAGCCTATGGTGGAAAGCAGTTGAGGGTTCATGAAAAGAATTACCCCACGCATGACTTAGAGCTAGCCGCAATTGTTTTCGCGCTTAAGTCTTGGCGTCACTATCTTCTTGGTGAGAAATTCGAATTGTTCACTGACCACAATTCATTAAAATACTTATTCTCTCAGAAGGATTTGAATGATTTGTGGTCAGTGAACAGTTCGAATTTCTCACCAAGAAGATAGTGACGCCAAGACTTAAGCGCGAAAACAATTGCGGCTAGCTCTAAGTCATGCGTGGGGTAATTCTTTTCATGAACCCTCAACTGCCTTCCACCATAGGCTATTACTCTTCCCTCTTGCATGAGGACCGCGCCAAGTCCCGTCCCACAAGCATCAGTATAGATGGTAAACGGTTTATTCCCGTCTGGCAGCACTAAGACTGGGGCTGAATTTAAGGCTCTCTTTAAACGTTGGAACGCATCATCGCAATCTTTGTCCCACGTAAAAACCAGGTTCTTCTTCGTTAACCGTGTTAATGGAGCTGATATTTTTGCGAAGTCTTTGATAAACTTCCTATAATAGCCAGCCAACCCCAAGAAACTTCTTACTTCGGTTGCATTTTTAGGGACCTTCCAATCTTGGATGGCCACCACCTTTGCGGGATCCACTGCTATCCCTTCTTTGGAAACCACGTGCCCTAAGAACCGTACTTCATTCCTCCAGAAGTGACACTTAGAAAATTTTGCCTTAAGGTTATGCGCTCGAAGGGTTTCCAACACTTCCCTAAGATGTAGGGAGTGCTCTTATTTATTCTTAGAAAAGACTAAGATGTCATCCACAAAGACTACCACGAATTTGTTAAGGTATTCCCTAAACACCCTACTCATCAAATCAACAAAATATGCAGGGGCGTTTGTCAAACCAAAGGGCATCACTAGCCATTCATAGAATCCGTCAGGAGTCCTAAAAGCAGTCTTATCTATACTATCCTCATCCACTCTCAGTTGATGAAAGCCAGTGGCGAAGTCCAACTGCGAAAACACTGAGGCGCCAACTAACTGATCAAAGAGATCGTCAATCCTCGGCAGTGGGTGTCGGTTCTTTTTAGTAAGCTTGTTTAGTTCTCTATAGTCCATACAAAGTCTAAGAGACCCATCCGCCTTTGTGGCAAAAACTACTGGAGCACCCCACTCCGATATACTACGTCTTATGAACCCCTTCTCAAGCAACTCCTTTACTTGCTTATTGAGTTCCCTCCTTTCACGAGGAGCCATGTGGCGCACTGGCAAAGATACGGGTTTAGCATTATCCACAAGATAAATTCGAAAGTCTATCTCCCGCTTTGGAGGTAAGCCCTTCACCTCCTCAAACACATCCGGATATTCCCGGACCACTTCTACCGATCGCAGGTTCTCTAGAGACGCGTCAAGCGATTCAAGATAACTTAGCATAACGGAATTTATGGGATTACAAAAGATGTCGAGAGCATTACCAAGGCGAGTCACAAGCCTAACTACTCTCCTTTCACAATCAAGAATGGCCCTATTTCTAGACAACCAATCCATTCCTAAAATTAGCCCATAGCCCGTGAAGCCCAATACATAAGCATCACATCTAAATTCAACGCTAAGTATAGAGATTTTCAAATCCAAACATATCATGGTCAAATGAGCCGAACCCCCAATTGGATTTGAAACGACCAAGGGATCCTCTACTAAACTGGTGTTCAAGTGCAGTGATTCAACTAATGATGCAGAGATAAACGAATGAGATGCGCCAGAATCGAATAAGGTACGGACAGGATGATCAAACAGAAAAACTAAGCTTTCAACAGAAATTGTTCTACCTCTTTCTTGCAGCGGTGGGGCCGCAATAGCCTGAACTTGCCCCCTTGCCTGCCCTGGTGCCATAAGAGCCTGCACCTGTCCTCCCGAGGTAGACCCTGCCCTCTGCCCCTTCTTTGGACAGTCCTTCACTAAATGTCCCGCATCTCCACAATGAAAACAACCAGTCTTCTTTTTCTTTCTACAATCTTTGCTGAGATGGCCAGGCGTCCCACAATTGAAGCATTTCTTCTTCCCTTTGCCATTATTGTTTTTACCACCCTTCTTATTTTGTTGTTGGGGTTTCTTCTGATCCCCTTTCTTTTCAACTGCCTTATCCTCATGCATAAGTGCCAGTGGATGGAATTCTTAGCCTCCTACGATTTTGAAATAGCATATACCCCGGGCAAGGGTAACGTGGTGGTAGACGCCTTAAGTAGGAAAAGGTTGTCCTTGAGTCCGTTGTTTGTTGAACGACAAAGCTTAGAATTCATCTCTATGTTTGACTTTAGACCCTCCGTTGACTTAGTACCCGGTCTGTTAGCATCCTTGGAGGTTAGACCTACACTTCTAGGACGGGTTGGTGAGGCACAGCGAGACGACCCACGGTTGGTTGAGATAGTAGAAAAGCTCAAAGGGGGGGAGTCGTCAAGCCATCTTCGTAGGTATACCCTAGACGATAAGGGTTGGTTACGAAGGGATAATAGACTTTGTGTACCGCAAGACGAAGACTTAAGGAAGGCCATTCTTGATGATGCTCATCGCTCAAAAATGACCATTCATCCCGGCGGGGATAAGATGTACAAAGATATGAAGCGGGTTTTCTTTTGGGCCGGTATGAAAAAGGATGTGGCCGAGTACGTCGCTAGATGCTTGGTGTGCCAACGAGTTAAAGCAGAACAAAAGAAACCCGGTGGGTTGCTTCACCCATTAGAAGTTCCACTATGGAAATGGGAAAGCATCTCAATGGATTTTGTGGATGGATTACCAAGATCAAGGAAGGGTAACACGGGGATTTGGGTTATAGTAGATAGACTTACTAAAAGTGCCCATTTTATTCCCGTGAAAAGTAAGAGGACTGCTCCGTGGTTGGCTTCTGTATACATTAAGGAGATAGTTCGTTTGCACGGTATTCCTTCTAGTATAGTAAGCGACCGTGACCCCATCTTTACTAGCGAATTTTGGAAGAGTTTACAAGAGGCGGTAGGGACTCAGCTATGTTTGAGCACCGCATATCATCCTCTGACAGACGGCCAGACCGAGAGGGTGAATCGCATTCTAGAGGATCTTTTAAGGCTTTGTATCCTAGACTTTGGGGGTACATGGGAAGAGCACCTTCCGTTAGTAGAATTCGCATATAATAATAGCTTTCAGTCTAGTATTGGCATGGCACCTTTCGAAGCTCTTTATGGAAGGCCTTGCCGTTCGCCTACATGTTGGTGGGAATCTACCGATAAAATCCTACTTGGGCCCGATATGGTTAGGGAAACCTCGGAGAAGATTGAGTTGATTCAAAGGAGGATGAAAGCAGCACAAGATAGGCAGAAATCGTATGCTGATAAGAGGAGGACAGATCTTGAGTTTGACATTGGGGACATGGTTTTTATCAAAGTATCTCCGTTACAGAATGTTGTTCGCTTTGGGTCCGTGGGGAAATTAGCACCAAGGTTTGTAGGGCCGTTTCCTGTAAAAAAAAAAACAGGATTGGGAAGATGGCATATAGGGTGGAGTTGCCTGAGAAACTTAGTGGAGTACACGACGTATTCCATGTATCACATTTGAGGAAGTGTTTGCACAAGACCGCGGAGGTGGTAGAGCCGAGCATGCTTAAAGAGGTGGAAATAGAGCGTGATGCAACAATTAGACGAGCTCCTACATGCATTCTTGAGTCGGAGATCAAAAAGTTGAGGAATCGAGAGGTCAGACTGGTTAAAGTGCAATGGGGAGATGATGAGAGCAACGCAACTTGGGAGACAGAAGAGAAGATGCGTTCGTTGTACCCTTTTCTTTTTGAGGGTATGTCTTTTAATTTCTCCTTTATCGCTTAGCTTATCTTATCTTATCTTTAGTATGTCCCCTCATTAGTATCTTTGACCTTTAGTTAGGATAATCCTATGGTTGAAACATGTGTTTGAGACATGTTATGTATGATGGATGCAAAATGGATGCAAGTGTTTGCTAGTGGTTGCTCGTGGATGCATATATACACACACTTTAGGCACTAGATCGGCTCAGTCACTACATATTGCATATTGCATATATATGGATGTATTTAGTAAAATGGATGAACGATGGTTGTATTATCATGTGGATGCTGCATTCAGATGATGGTTGTGCACGCATATAGAAGTATTATGTAGCATTAAGAATCTTTTGCATACATAATGGATGCATGGCACGATCATAGTTGCATCAAGGAGGTCAACTGAATCAGTGGACCGCCTGATTTTGCATTAGATACGGACATATACACACACTGTGCATTTAAACATGAAAGCATTAGAAGTATGTAAGGACAATGGATGCCTGTGTATGATGGATGAGTAGATGGACGTTTGGATGGTAGGATATACATTCTTCCAGACTTGAAGATTTCGGGGACGAAATCCTAAAAGGAGGGGAGAATGTAACACCCCGAATTTTCTATTAACACTAAAGTTGCTAAAATATTAATAAGTGTGTAAGAGGGGGGATGTATCTAATATGAATATAAAAGTGTGTAAGAGAGGGGATGTATCTAATATGAATATAATAATATTAATAAGTGTGTAAGAGAGGGGATGTATCTAATATGAATATAATAATATTAATAAGTGTGTAAGAGAGGGGATGTATCTAATATGAATATAAAAATATTAATAAGTGTGTAAGAGAGGGGATGTATCTAATATGTATATAAAAATAATAATAAGTGTGTAAAAGGGGGGATGTATCTAATATATATATATATATATATTGCTGAGTGTTTGCTGAGTCACTTCTGACTCATTGCTGAGTCAACAAGATAAACCCCATCTTGTCTGAACGGCTGCGGTTATTTCTAGGTTAAATCTAATGGCCTAAATGCATTCTAAAATCTATAAATAAGTGGGTAGACCCTAAACCTAAATCACTTGTAAAATTAGAGAAGCTACCGTCATGCTGCTGCCATGGAGTTCAGCGTAGCCGTCACAAACTAAGAAGAGGAAGCCTAATCATCTACAACTAAATCTACACAAATCAAATCAAAAGATCTCTCTTTCTCTAATTCTTTTCTTTTGTTGGTGAGTATGATGATTCTCACAAGACTATTACAAACTAATTTGACTCAGTTATGAATGGATCACAAGAAAGTGATGTGATTTGTAATTGTAAATTCTATATATTGTGGATCAATTATTATGTTATTATGTTGTCGTATGATGTAAATTATATATGCTATGTCATGCTATGTTGTAAATTCTCTTATGCTATGTCGTGCTATGTTGAGAATCATGTCAAGCTATGTTATACTATCATACTATGCCATGTTATAAATCATGCTATATTATGTTGAAAAATCATGCTGTTGGATCATGCTTAAAGTTATGTTTTTTTTCTTAATTTAAATGGATCTTGTTTATGGGAATTTGCCTATTAGGTTAGGTGTACCCATAAACTTGAAACTATAATTAAATAAAACTTGATTATGGGAATTTGCCTATTGAGTTAGGTGTACCCATATAAAACCATGTTGTTAAAAAATTAGATGATGTTGATTCACACATGTTCATATGTAAGTTTATGAAAATTGATTGAGATTATATTAGGTGAATTTTGAACAAGTTGACACCTTTATGTCCATGACATGTATAATCTATGCAAGTTGGACATATGCAAGTTTCACCCCTTATTATGATTCATTTGGTCACATATACATGTTGTTATTATGATAATCTCTTTTATGCTATGAGTTAGGCTATTCGAGTCTAACATATATTTTGCGAATAAACGTTCAAACGTGGGGTAGGGGTAATATTAGGAATTAATAAATTGGGTGCAATTTTGTAAGATTTTGCATACCATGAATGGATGTCCATAATTGAGTCAATTATGGACATTGTTAAAAATTGGAAGTAATTAATAATTCAAGTAGGGAATTATTAAAATTGGGGGAAAGTGGATTATTATTAATAATCAATGCTTAGGACATGAGGTTGGACCCGTTTGTGATGTAAACCTGCCCGGACCCGCCCGGCAAATCCAGTAGTCACAAATGTCGGCCCAATGTGAGAGGTCCTAGGCCCAAACTAAAGCATAACAGTTGTAAAGACACGAGGTTAGACTCTTTTATGGTGTAAGACTGCCCGGACCCGCCCGGCAAATCCAGCTGCCATAAATGCCAGTCTAATGTGAGAGGTCTTTATGAGGTTATGGCCTTAATGAACTAAGAAATACTTAACCAGATAATCATGTAAGGTGGGACATGGGGGTTAAGTAGGTGCCTTGGGTGGCATGAGGAATCTGGTGGTTGCCTTTAGAGGCATTTGAAATACGATTAGACTTAACCAAACACACATGTAAATGAACATGACTAAGTGGGTTAAGTGGGATGGACTAATGGGGACAAGCTTAGGTGGAATGCTTGTGGTAAATAGTGGGGGCCCATTTCAACCAGTATCCCAAAACGTATCTTTGTGGGCTCGACCCAAGTCGAGGACGGGACACGCATACTGGGTTTGACTATAAGAGGCCAAAACAGGGAGCGGTGGCAACGCAAGTCCAACGGGTTTCATATGCGTGTGTGGACCCGGGCTGGTAGGTAAGACGTTGTTGCATCGTGTAGGTATAAGCCGTGCATGTCCGTTGTATCAGGTTGCCACTTTAGGGGAGTGATACACCCCACTGTGGGGCCAACACGGGTATCTACGAGTTAGGGAGCCGATCGAATAATGGGAAGTAGGGTACACCTAGTGGAGATAGGGGCAGGCGGCACCTATGTAGTCAGCTAGGGGTACGTAAAGCCATTGGGAAAGTTTCTAAGTGAAGCTAAGTGGGATGAATCTTTAGGGTGACTGGTGTGGTGCAGTATAGTGTTTATCCTTTAGTATTTAGGAGCGCCTATAACGTTGCCTTTAGCGATTGTCTATGTCCTTAATCTGCTCTTCATAGACATTTTCTTGTTTTCCAGCTTATGCCTTAGTCCAGTTATTTTGGTAATAGTATTGTAGAATTATCATATTCACCAGACTTTATGTCTGACCCCCTCTTTTCCATCCTTTTTCTCCCTTCAGGTCCGTAGGTTGGGCCAAGTTCTAGTGGAGTCTAGTTGGATCGCTTATCTTCTGGAAAGCTTGGACTGCTGAAGTAAAGTCCAGCTTGTTATCTTTCTTTTTAATGGCTATTCATGTAATGGGATTATGTACTTGTTTTATCAAGATAGATATTGTACTTGACATTGAATATGGTGTTATGATGTAATCAAACATGTTTTGACTTCTGCTACAATGAAATAAAGTTTTTGAATTTCTAAGTACTATTTTATATCTGTCTTGTTGTAATTTTACTGTTCTATATTCACTTAAAACCTCCATGGAAGTTAATGCATTCCCTTTGTGAGTGACATTAATGGACGTGGGGTGTTATAGATGGGGTTAAGTAACCTATACTTAACTAATCCAAACACGGTAATTCGATGGGGTTAAGTTAAACACTTAACCAATCTAAACTTGGTAATTCAATGAGGTTAAGCAACCAATACTTAACCAACTTAACATGATAATTTAATGTGGTTAAGTAACTTATAATTAACCAATTATACATGATGATTTGATGAGGTTAAGTAACCTATACTTAACCAATCTAACATGTGGACCTGATAGGGTTAAGTCACAAGACCTTTTGAATATACTTAATCATTGTAATACGATTAGTGGATGAGGTTAAGCTAACCCATACTTAACCAATCCGACTCGATGATCTGATGGGATTAAGATAATCTATGCTTAATCAATCTAACACGATAATCTGATAGGGTTAAGACAAATCAATACTTAACCAATTTGACTTGATAGGGTTAAGTCATGCACTTCTTGGTATACTTAACCAACTTGTAGGGCTAAGCCTTGAACTTAAATACTTAGCCAATCTTGACATGATTCGTAGGCGGGCTAAGTCATGAACCTGAATAACAACACTTAACCCAATAGACAAAACCCTAGTTAGAGGAACTAGGTAGAAAATCGTAGTTAATCAAGGGTAACGGGGAAAAGAAGCTAAGTGGTAAACCTTAGTTAAGTATAACTAAGTAATAATTCTTAGCCAAGGACATGGGACTAGTTCATGAATAGATGAGTAACCTGATACGGTAGGTCATCGCTTAGTATACGAGGAGGAGCAACTTATCTGACTTGGATAAAAAGCTCCAGCGAACTGGGGGACGAAGCGGTAGCTTCGGGGGACGTGAGGGTACTCTTGGTATCCCTCTGTGAGGTGGCAGATGGTCCATGAAACCTGGCCTCACAGAGGTTAAGGTCTGCGGTAGAAGAGCCAAGGGTATGCCTTGGTTGCTGTGCGAGCAACCTAAAGACGGGGATGGATTAGCGTGGAGTCGACGATACTTGATTTTTGCCCTGGATAGCGCGTCGTCGACTACCTACCATCTTTAGTCAATCGTGTACGAACGGAAAGGCAGAGAACTCCCAACAGACCATGTTCTTGCTATCAAGTCATGGGTGAGGTTGGCCAATAGGAAAGTGGGGCATAGTGGGGCCGGAGTATAGTTCTCATGCATGATTTTTCTTGGATTGCCTTTCAGTAGTTGAGGGAGGGGTCACGTGGGACCATAGCCACGAATACAAAAACAGACCTTGATATCTGCATTCGGCAGACGGCTTAAAGCCCCCGACCGAGTTCTGTATTTCTCGATTTGCCCTGGCACGGAACTCGGGTGGCACATTGAGATGTGCGTCTAGACATGGAAAACGATTCACGATACATACGTGGGATAAAGGGCGTGGTTGACGTGTGGCATAATCCCTAGTGGCCCTAGGTGGCTTGAACCCAAACCGAGACACAAAAACATTCATTAGGTAGCATAATCCCTAGTGGTCCTAGGTGGCATAAATCCTAAGTGAACACGCGATAGTTCATGGTAAGAAAACATAACCAGATCAAGGGTAGCAGTCCAAAACAACTTCAAGAATAAAATGGTACTACGTTGAGGTGGTAGAGATTTACATGGGAAAGCCCGTACGGCCTACGGCAAAGGACTGAACTCATACATGGAAAGAAACATACGAGTTGGGAAAAACCTACATATGTTGTATATTAGGTTGCCATGGACCATTACATGACATTGGGCAAGGGACATTTATAGTTAACACATGACGCGGGTTGGGATACTAGTACGAGAGGTGCAGAGCAAATATACATGATAAATACTGTGGGATGTTATACATGATAGATACCTTGGGATTGTATACTTGATAGAAACCTGACGATGTGATACCTTGATTTATCTTGACACCGTAGTTTATCATGATACCTTAGTTTATCTTGCTACAGTAGTTCATCCAGTTATCTTGGTTTAGCTTATCTATCTTGTCGTCATCCTTATGTTTACTTTCAGTTTATGCATGTCATGTTACCTTTACCTGTTTTTATAATGGAAGTAGATAGGACTTACCAGTCTTTATGACTGACCCCGTTTTGTTTCGCCTCTTTGTCTTCCGTTTCCCCCCCCCCCCCCAAGGTTTTCAGGGAGGAAATGATGTTGTTTAGTTCGGACCTCTTATGCTTGAAGGTCATCATGTATAGCTTGGTCTTCTCTTGGCTATGGCTGCTTCACCGCTTTATTTTGGGGAGTAATTTATGAAAAAGTTTTATGCTTCTTTACTATTGCAAGACAGGTTTTGATGTATTCTGATGTAAAAGTCTTTAGACCTTATTTTATAAGGTAATGAATTTTGTTTTACTTCCGTTGTTATATATGTGTTCTGTCTTGTAATATTTCTGTGCATGTTTACCTCGATAATGCTTCACCAAACCTAGTGCATTCCCTTTGTGAGTGACCCTAGCGGAGGTGGGGTGTTACATTTGGTATCAGAGCAGAAGGTTACCAGACTGGGCAAAAGTTTTTAAAACTTTCTGAAAACTATTTGAGAACCGTTTACAAAGAAGCATTTTTCAAGAAAAGTTTTTAAAGGCTATTCCCCAAAAGCCATTAGCACTATCCTTTGTTTCCTTGATTGAATCTCTTTTCCTTTCTTTCCTCCATCTGTAGTCACAGTAGTTTTAACTGCGACTAATCCTTGTCTAGCTACGAAGTGTTTTCCGTGAGGTGGAGGTGGTTCTCGAGAGGCCTGTTACCGTGTTACAAGGAAGGGTAATAAGAGCAAGGATAAAGGACACGGACGTAAGGATAAGCAACTTGTTGGTATGGCTTGATCCACGAAGGAAGATAAGGACAAGATCAGCGAGAGGGCAATTATATGCTCTCATTTCTAGCGTACCTAAGAGGAATGATACCGTTTCTGTTAAAGGCTTAGCCTTTCTTTTCTATCATCCCGTCTAGACTTTGTTTTGATCATCGCGTCATTTAAGTCTGCCTCGATAGTAAAGTCTCTGCACCTTAGTACTAGCATGGTAGAAGATCCCACTTTAGTCCCAAAATCGGGTTGGAGAGTCGGTCCATTTATTCATGACTTGTTTGGAATTGAGAGTGTAAACGCCAAGTGGTGAGATTAGAAGCAATGCTTCCATTGTCGAGCTATGGATGGATTCTAGGGATGAAGTGGTTATCCAGTAAGGGATGCCATTCTCGGTTTTGAAAGGAGGGTAATTAAACTCTTAACTTGCCTTGGTAATACCCTCGAAGTCTCATGTAACCTTATGAGTTCTATCATGGTTAGTTACCTAGAATCTCTTGGTGCATTTATCGGAAATCTCTGATCCGATCGAGTAACGTTCGCCAATAAGGCGGATGGTTCATCCCGCTTAAGCATGGGTTATAGGAATCACCCTAGTAAGTGCATGTGATAACATGGATGGGCATTGGTAAACGAGATCCAGAATTCACTAGTGAATTTTTGGAGAGCTTGCAGGAGTACGCAGATATGTTTGGGCTGAGCATACTAGGGAAAGAATAAGTGAAAGTGAAACGAGAGGCGACAGTGAAGTGAGTTCCAACTCATACCTTGGAAATAGGAATCAAGGAGCTATGAAATCATGAAGTCAAAGGCGGTCAAGGCATAATGGAATTAAGCTCAGGGAAATGCGGCTTAGACGCGCTCATCATGTCTCTTTTTAAGAGTATATCGTTGATCCCTGGTTCTCCTGTAGAGCTTGCTTGCATGCTATCGCTTGGTGGATATCCTCTCGGTCCTGTTTCTGTTGCAAACCCCGTAAGGAGTTTGTCTTCTTTATCTCCTCGATCCTATCTTGGGAACCTTAGGTGGAACCCTATGGATGTAAACATGTATTTGAAACATGTTATGATTGATATGGTTGCAAATGGTTGCAAGTGGTTGCTCGTGGATGCGCGAATACACGTTAGATACTAGATCGACGCACTCACATTTTGCATTGCATATGCACGAGTATTTATACTTGTTTGAAAGTTAATGTGTTGTCATGCGGATGTTGCATATGAATGAATGTTTGAGCACGCATGTAGTACTTATATGACTAGGACTATTTGCATACATGTTGGACTCATGGCACTAAACATATTTTGCATTAGAAAGACCATTCAGGCCTGATCATTAGCATTAGCTAAGGAACATACACACACTTTCTGCATGTGTTCATAAAGCATTAGTAATCTTTTAAGGGCCATGGTTGCCTGTGGATGATGTTTTGAGTAGATGGATGATGGATGGTAGGATACGTTCTTCCTAACTTGGAGATTTCAGGGACGAAATCCTTAAAGGAGGGGAGAATGTAACAACCCGAATTTTAATAACGTGTTAAGACAAGAATCAAGGCATAATTTAATTATAAAATTTGAATCAGGAGAAACGGGTTGTGCCATTGCATTCGTCTCGGAAAAATACGTGAAATAGAGTCCGAGTTTTCGAAAATCGGAGTCCGTATGACCTAGTTATGGCCCGTCAAAGTTTTCAGAAAATTTCAAGTTCTAAAACAGTTCAAATTTGAATTCAGAATTCAAATTCAGCCAAGCAGAACAGGCGGGAAAAATTCCCGCCACCCCCAAGTCGACTTGGGAGTCGACACACCCCAGGTGGTGTCGACTGCCCAGTCGACACCCCTATCGACTTGGGTGGTCGGCCAGTTTGCCTGGGTGCACCTGACTTGTTGCTCAAGACATGTTTGAAGGCTTGTGACGGATTTTGAGGGCTCAGATCTATCCTAGGGTTAATCCTATGGCCTAAACTACTCCTAATCTCTATAAAACCACCCTAGGACCTAACCTAAATCACTCAAAATCAATCTAACAACGAAGTGCTGCCCAAATCCCTCTTGATCATGGCCTCCATCTCCAACTTCAAGAGCCTATGCATTCAAACTAGATCCAAGACGAAGGTGCAAGCTTTCTACACCAAATTAAGGGTTTTGATCATCATCTCAACATGGATTCTTCGACAAGACGATTCATGCTCCTAAATCTCTTGCCATGCTATGTAAGTTCTAGCTACTTGTAGATTCTAACGGTGGTTCTAATGTGACATGGAATAAAATGCGATGAAACATAAGTATGCTAGCCTATGTGAACCTAATTTTGTCCCTTTTCAATGATCTATGACCTTGGGCTAAGTTTTAGCAACTTAATCATGCCACTCATGCTATGTTTAACCTAGTTTATCTTGCAAGTTTGAATCTTTATCTATGGAATGTTAGCATGAACTTTTGGGAACCATTTGACTTGTGAAACATTGGCAAAGACTTGACTTTGGGGCTTATGCATGTAAATGAACCCAAACCCCTTATGTTATCATGCATGTTTGTGGCCAAATTCCCTTATGATACTATGAATGTTTGTGGCCAAATTCCCTTATGATACTATGCATGTTTGTGGCCAAATTCCCTTATGATACTATGCATGTTTGTGGCCAAATTCCCTTATGATACTACACATGTTTGTGGCCAAACTCCCTTATGATACTATGCATGTTTGTGGACAAATTCCTTTATGATCTATGCATATTTTTAGGCCAAACCCCTTATGATACCATGCATGTTGGTGGCCAATCCCTTTTTGACATCGTGCATGTTTTGAGGCCATTATGTAGCATAGTATCCGTACTATGTTGACTCGCTTTTACTTGGGTTGGAAACACGATTTGGGGTGGGTTAGACGTGCGTGATTATGACATGATAATTTGACATGGGATTTCATGAAAATATGGCACTCATGATACACCTAAATGTGGACATGACGTGTGGGGGTAAACATGGGACTTGAAACTAGACATGTATGGGTTGTAAGTGTAATATGACACTAGACCAAACATGAAAGTGGCCAACTCGAGGTTGGCTTGAGTTTGTAGCATAAATCTACCCGGACCCGCCCGGCTTAACTAGTGGCTACAAATAATAGGACCCAATGTGAGTAGTTGGTCATATAGCACTTAAAATCCGAGGTTAGACTAGGTTGTGGTGTAAAGCTACCCGGACCCGCCCGGCTTAACTAGTAACCACAACAAAGTCTAATGTGAGAGGTTGGGGTGCATTAATCTAATTAATGCCACAAGAAAAGGTTAAGTAATTTTGACTAATGACACATAACCGATATGACACGAATGGGTAGGTTAAGTGGAACCGGACTTGATTTCTTAATGACACTTAACCATATAAGACAATTAGGGGATGGGGTTAAGCAATTTACACTTAACTAATCCAACTTGGTAATTAGATGGGGTTAAGTAACTTAGACTTAACTAATCTAAACACGGTAATTAGATGGGGTTAAGTAACCTATACTTAACTAATCTAAACACGGTAATTCGATGGGGTTAAGTTAAACACTTAACCAATCTAAACTTGGTAATTCAATGAGGTTAAGCAACCAATACTTAACCAACTTAACATGATAATTTAATGGGGTTAAGTAACTTATAATTAACCAATTATACATGATGATTTGATGAAGTTAAGTAACCTATACTTAACCAATCTAACATGTGGACCTGATAGGGTTAAGTCACAAGACCTTTTGAATATACTTAACCATTGTAATACGATTAGTGGATGAGGTTAAGCTAACCCATACTTAACCAATCCGACTCGATGATCTGATGAGATTAAGATAATCTATGCTTAATCAATCTAACACGATAATTTGATAGGGTTAAGACAAACCAATACTTAACCAATTTGACTTGATAGGGTTAAGTCATGCGCTTCTTGGTATACTTAACCAACTTGTAGGGCTAAGCCTTGAACTTAAATACTTAGCCAATCTTGACATGATTCGTAGGCGGGCTAAGTCATGAACCTGAATAACAACACTTAACCCAATAGACAAAACCCTAGTTAGAGGAACTAGGTAGAAAATCGTAGTTAATCAAGGGTAACGGGGAAAAGAAGCTAAGTGGTAAACCTTAGTTAAGTATAACTAAGTAATAATTCTTAGCCAAGGACATGGGACTAGTTCATGAATAGATGAGTAATCTGATACGGTAGGTCATCGCTTAGTATACGAGGAGGAGCAACTTATCTGACTTGGATAAAAAGCTCCAGCGAACTGGGGGACGAAGCAGTAGCTTCGAGGGACGTGAGGGTACTCTTGGTATCCCTCTGTGAGGTGGCAGATGGTCCATGAAACCTGGCCTCACAGAGGTTAAGGTCTGCGGTAGAAGAGCCAAGGGTATGCCTTGGTTGCTGTGCGAGCAACCTAAAGACGGGGATGGATTAGCGTGGAGTCGACGATACTTGATTTTTGCCCTGGATAGCGCGTCGTCAACTACCTACCATCTTTAGTCAATCATGTACGAACGGAAAGGTAGAGAACTCCCAACAGACCATGTTCTTGCTATCAAGTCATGGGTGAGGTTGGCCAATAGGAAAGTGGGGCATAGTGGGGCCGGAGTATAGTTCTCGTGCATGATTTTTCTTGGATTGCCTTTCAGTAGTTGAGGGAGGGGTCAAGTGGGACCATAGCCACGAATACAAAAACAGACCTTGATATCTGCATTCGGCAGACGACTTAAAGCTCCCGACCGAGTTTCGTATTTCTCGATTTTCCCTGGCACGGAACTCGGGTGGAACATTGAGATACATGTGCGTCTAGACATGGAAAACGATTCACGATACATACGTGGGATAAAGGGCGTGGTTGACGGGTGGCATAATCCCTAGTGGCCCTAGGTGGCTTAAACCCAAACCGAGACACGGAAACGTTCATTAGGTAGCATAATCCCTAGTGGTCCTAGGTGGCATAAATCCTAAGTGAACACGCGATAGTTCATGGTAAGAAAACATAACCAGATCAAGGGTAGCAGTCCAAAACAACTTCAAGGATAAAATGGTACTACGTTGAGGTGGTAGAGATTTACATGGGAAAGCTTGTACGGCCTACGGCAAAGGACTGAACTCATACATGGAAAGAAACAAATGAGTTGGGAAAAACCTACATATGCTATATATTAGGTTGACATGGACCATTACATGACATTGGGCAAGGGACATTTATAGTTAACACATGACGCGGGTTGGGATACTAGTACGAGAGGTGCAGAGCAAATATACATGATAAGTACCGTGGGATGTTATACATGATAGATACCTCGGGATTGTATACTTGATAAAAACCTGACGATGTGATACCTTGATTTATCTTGACACCGTAGTTTATCATGATACCTTAGTTTATCTTGCTACAGTATTTCATCCAGTTATCTTGGTTTAGCTTATCTATCTTGTCGTCATCCTTATGTTTACTTTCAGTTTATGCATGTCATGTTACCTTTACCTGTTTTTATACTGGAAGTAGATAGGACTTACCAGTCTTTATGACTGACCCCGTTTTGTTTCGCCTCTTTGTCTTCCGTTTCCCCCCCAGGTTTTCAGGGAGGAAATGATGTTGTTTAGTTCGGACCTCTAGGTCATCATGTATAACTTGGTCTTCTCTTGGCTATGGCTGCTTCACCGCTTTATTTTGGGGAATAATTTATGAAAAAGTTTTATGCTTCTTTACTATTGCAAGACAGGTTTTGATGTATTCTGATGTAAAAGGCTTTAGACCTTATTTTATAAGGTAATGAAATTTGTTTTACTTCCGCTGTTTTATATATGTTCTATCTTGTAATATTTCTGTGCATGTTTACCTCGATAATGCTTCACCAAACCTAGTGCATTCCCTTTATAAGTGACCCTAGCGGAGGTGGGGTGTTACATATACACATTCATAATCTTTTATCTATCAAATCTTATTTAGAAATTTTACATCAAAATCTGTTTATCAAACATTTAACTAGGAAGATTACTAAGTGATCTCCCCTACTCAGGGCTAGAAAATGAATATTGATGATGTGTGCACTCATCACCGAAATTTATTTTCTAGTAACCAAATAGGGGGTACAAAACTAATTTCCTTTAAATTTTCTTTTAACAAAACATTTATATCCAAAAGTATTTCCAAATAATACTAGAATTATATTCCAAGATCTTTGAAAACAAATTTCAAAACCTAGTACTTAAGTTTTCATATTCATTTTATTTGTAAATCCAATTCAACACCAAATATTTACTAAATTTCACTTTCTAACAAACATCACCGATAATCATCCATTTATAATTTTACTCCTTTATATGTAAAATATAATACTAGGTAAAATTATTTCATTTATATATTTTTTGAAAAATATATTATATCAGTCTGCCCTATTTAGTGTTTAGAAATCCTTATCCATGTAGCAGTTTCCTATGTACCGACCAGAGTTTATAAATACTAAAAAGAAAAAAATTAACATAATATAAAATAATTTTTATACACTTAAAATACACTCTCTCATGTATATACATTCATTGACTCATTTTACGGTATTGCTGCCCTATTGCTAATGAGTTAGACCCCCACAAAGCTAAGATTATTGCTAAACCACATCTCTGATGTCAACTGTAATGATCCAGCTCCTCGATTGATCTAAACTGACAGTAATCACACATGTCCAACTCAAATTGTTAAAGAGGGAGGATTGTTATGGGGAAAAAGGAATAGAGTAAAATGAATGGAATAGAACACATAATCTCACAGCGGAATGAAAAAATATGATAATCAAATAATTAGTTTAGGAAGTTGTCCATAAAAATGCACTCGGTTACACTTATAAAATGTATGAGTTATGCATCCAACGGATAAATAACAAGTGCAGCGAAATAGCATAATGTAGTAATAATAGTAAATAATATGCCAAACTTTGTCTTCTTCCTCCAGAATAAAAGTCTTCAATATCTGAAAAAGCTCAGACTGACCCGAGCATAATAGAAGACAAAACCCTCGGATCTGGACTAAAAAGAACTTATGTAAGTTCAACCAAATATAAGTAGATATAAGTGTCATGGTTTTAGACATGTTTATGGGATTTTCCGTCTCTTATCCATTACCTAATGTGCGTGCAATAACTTAAGAGATGTTCAGGATTCCATCTCTTAAGCATATGTTAAACTATTTACATATAATAGTATACGTTATAATAGATAATGTCTATCAATAAAATAAATATCAAAATAGAGTTATGGATTTACGTTGATCCACCTTAATACATTTAATTTAGTAACCAAAGTCGTAGTGGGCTCGTATAAGGAAAACTTGACAAGGCACATGAGTCATTGCCAAAGGTAGGATTCTACCAATTTACTCTTTCTAGCTGGTCGTAAATTATCTATGGCCGAGCATGACTATCAAACCAACGAACAGGGGTGCCCCCATCAAGTACAAAATCATGATAACAATACAAGTAATCAATGTCGCTAGAGGTAGCTAACCTCACTAGCCAGACGTAGGCTCATGTTTTAGTCATTTTAATTATGACACGAATGTCAAGTTTATCCATCATCGTTCCTTACTTCATTTCAGTAAACATTCATCAATTCAGCCACTACATTCTAGATATAATCCACCATGCACATAGTTATTAAAGTGGTTCCAATATTGACATAGAGTATGCCAATAAGAGGCCCATGTCACTTTAACAATCAATCGTCATTTACACACTGGTTGGTTCTTTTAAACTTCAAATTGATTCACATCTGATATCAAAGTATCATATTCGTTTCAAAAATTAAATTTATTTCAAAATCATCATATTTATTTCCAAATATCACTTCATTCAAAACCACATATATATCCAAATATGTCGTTACACTTGAAAATATTATTCAATTTCCAACTTAGTTTATCTTCGTTAACCACATTCGTATTTAAATCCACAATTTAAATATAACATTCCACCCTACACAGTTTAAAATTCTTAGAAAAATATTTTGAATAGTAATAAATAATTTTAAATAGTTAAGTATTAAAAATGATTTGTTTACTAAAATAGTTTGTAAAACCAAAATAAATTAATTATTTATGAAATAAGTTTTAAAACAATGTACATTAAAATAATTAAGTATAAAAATATATCAAATCAAATTGTTTCCTTCCACTCCAACAAACATGGACTGGTGTCCAAATTTTGAATCAATAAACTCAATTATAGATTCCTTACAATTCCATTTTTTGACTAAATTTTGTTCCATGAATTAAATCCTAATTCGAACAAATCTCACCGTTTAAATCGTACAATTAAAGATTTAGTTCGAATCAACAATTTACTTTCATGATTTAAAATTCCAAAATCCATTCTTATTTTAAACCATTTCGATCTGTATCAAATAAAAGCACCATTTAAAATTTATAATTTATAATTTAAAACATGTAAATCAAGTAAAATTCCGTTTTTAAATTTAAAAGTTCAAACCTTTAGTGTAAACTCACTTCCGGAACTAAGTCCATGCGCCAATCATAAGTTCATACTTCCAATTCGATTCTTTAAATGTTTCTTTTAACTAACTCCCATTTAAATTCCAAATTAATTTCAATTTAATTCTAAGATAATTTCAAACCCAAATAAATTTTGATTCCAATTATATTCAATTCTAAATTAACTTTGATTTATAAAAAATACGAATTCGATCATCAAATTTATTGATTTAAAACCCTTAAATAAAATTTCCTTCAAAATCCAATTTAAAATTCAAGACTTCAATTATAATTCAATCTCTAACTCAACTTTGAAATATTATTTTATATCACTTTTAATTAGCAATATTCAAAATTTGAATTAAAGTCTAATCTTTTAAAATAATTCAGTTTCGGAATTTATAACTTCAAAATCTCAACTTTAGTTATTTAAGTAATTTCATTTACCAAATTTATACTTTAACATTTTGAGCTCCAGTTCGAAAATAATTCGATTCCCATAAATTCAATTTTTTCTAGTTAAATCATTTCAAAAAATTTAAATCACTATTCAAAATCATTTAATTTAACCAATTTGGTGTCCGTATATAATTTTATATTCTATGGTCAAGTAATACGGATTTATATCATTTCAACCTGCAATAATTTAAATTTACTGATATACATAATTTCAATACGAAATCCCGAATAGAATTTAAAATCGATAAAAACTTTCGGGTTTATAATTTCAACCCATAACGATTTTCCTAACAATAACTATGGGAACTTATAGTGTGAAACCACATACAGAATAAATGGTACATCCAATAATCCAAATATTAGCAATTAAACATCCATCATAATTTATCATCCAAATCAACCAATAATCACAACCATTAAACTGGTTAACATTACCGAATAATAACTAGCAATTAAGTTCAATAATAAGTAAATGACGATTTATTCAAACCAATTTCCAATAAAACTAAAATATCAAATTAAACTACTGCACATCAACCAATAACAATTCATATCACTTTAAAAATTATTCTAACTAACATAATTAGTCTAGCGTTAATGGGTCATTTTGATATATTTTTTGGCCAAACTAGCTCCAACCAAACGTCAAAATTTCAGAAGTCTCCAAATTCAGCAAAACTAATCCCATGTTGTTTGGAATTTTTCTATGAACCCAATGAAAAAAATTATCGTGTCAATCTGAGCTCATACAAAAAAATTATTCGCGTTTTAACATTGAGATTTAAACTAATATAAAAATATAAACAAACATCACACCCACACATACCTTGCCACATCACCTTTCGTCCCAAAACACTCGCGCTCACATACAAAACCCGAAACCCAATTATATATAATCTTCCATCTCCCCTTTTTCTCTCTCCGATCAACAAAATCAACTTATATCCATTCCTAGGAGCTTCTCATCGCGATACTAACCATCCTAACCCTACAAATCTTCACTCGGACACTCAACCGATATCACGACCTATTAATGTACTGAGTACTGTTGTAACACCCCGTACTTTCTACTAGCATTATAATAATGAATCCTATAATACTTAATTTAAAATGTGAGAATTAAGGGAAATGGGTTATGCCATTGTGTTCGTCTCGGAATTCTGGTTGAGATAGAGTCCGAGTTTGCATGAATTGGACTTCATATGAAGAAGTTATGGCTGTTAAAAGTTTCAGAAATTCGAATAAATCCAAACAGCTCGAAAGAACAAGTTCAAAATTCAAACAGAAGCCAGAAGCGAGCTGGGCGGGAAAATTCCCGCCCAGGCAGGTCGACCAGGGGGTCGACCCTAGAGTCGACCTCCCCCCTTGAGGTCGACCTGGCCCCCGGCCAGATCTGAAATTTGAACGATTTCTGACTCACTGCTGAGTCACTAGGGTTTCTGGATGGGCCTGATCAGGTCTGAGTGGTTGTGATTAACCCTAGGTCCATCTGACGGCTATAATCAAACTGAAATTCTATATAAACAACTCAATGCCTAACCTAAAAACACATAGAAAAATAAAACTAGAACTGAAATGCCATCAATGGAGGACTTGGAGTAGCCGTCACCCTTTTCAATTCAAAAGACGAGTTAAAGAACTTGAATCAAGAATCAAATTAAAACTAGTTTAATTCATCGATCTTCATCGAAGGCGCGCATCTCCAATTTCAGAATTCAGATTTCAGAACGCAAGAATTTCTTTTAGTTTGTAAGTTAGTTATTATGCAGATTTAAACATTCTTCGATTAATCATGACATGTTGTAATTGGGGTATAGTATGATGCCTATGTATAAGATTTGATTCTCGTCTATCTTAAACTATCATTGTAATTAACCTTGTCTATATGCTTGTGGCGATGAACATGTTGTATATTTCTATATGCTTATGGCGATGAACATGTTGCATATTTCATGTCTATATGCTTGGGTGATATACAACATTGTATGTTATTACGATTTGGGTTAAGAACTTATTATGCCAACAAAATGGTGAAACATGTTATGTTGTAATTTAATGGTTATTGCAAGTCTAGGATCTAAATCACATGCTTACATGTAGATTAACATTCATGAACAGTTAGAACCATGACAAGTTGAATCTATTTATGTCGTAAAAAGTTGGAATTGCAATCCTCTTATGTTTAACACACATAAGTTGTCATGCTAAGTTGCAATTTAAAAATGGTTAGAGTAGCTTTCTTATGTTTTGACATACATAAGTTAGTATGTTAAATTGTGGTTTAAAATCTTGTTTATGTGTTAAACCTACATGTTAGACCCATGTCAAGTTTATATGACTTAGTCATAAGTTCACCTTTACCTGTTTAGTTGAAATAATGATGCATCTATGCCAAGTTACATGTGATAAGTTTAATGTATGCTATTTTATGTTTAAGTCATGTTCCTTATTACCCCTTTTTGTTTATGGGTTTGGGCTAATTGGTTAGCCCAACATTTTATGTAATCCATACATACGTTCTACGGGGATAACGATGGGGAAGCATGAAAATACATGGCATAGGTTTGTTCATAAAATGGTATATTTGATATACCATTTATTGTGAGCAATATTTGAAAAGATAAGTATGGCATGAGTAAATTAAAATTAATTTACATAAAGAAATTTGACATATATAGAAAAATATGAATTTAGAAAATACGAATATGCGTAACCCGAGGTTAGACTGAGTTGTGGTGTAAATCTGCCCGGAACTGACCGGTATATCCAGTGACCACAACAAGACCTGTCTAATGTGGGTGGTTAGTGCATCAAGCCCAAAAAGAACCCCAGGTTAGACTGAGTTGTGGTGCAAATCTGCCCGGAACCGACCGGCAAACCCAGTGACCACAACAAGACCTGTCTAATGTGAGTGGTTGGTGCTTTAATAAAATTAAAGCTAAGTCAGGATTGGTAGGGTTAAGTAAATTAGGAAAACGCTTAACTGATTCAACATGTTAACTAAAATGAATGGGATGGGTTAGTTAAACTTGGACACTTACCAAATAAACATGTTGATTAGAAAACCCTAGTAATGGAGAACCTTTTCAGCAGTAACCCACATAGATGTATCATGGTACCCTGAACTAGGCAGGGTGGGGCACGATTACTGGGCTGAACTATAAGCGGCCAAAACTTCGTTGGTTGGTGGGCCGTGTAGGTTCCGAGGGAGTATGGGCATGCACGTACTCCAGAGTGGAAAAATTAGGCACTGGGCATCAGTAATGTACACTGTGCATCTTGAATCGTGTCGGGTTGCCACCAAAGGGACTGATACACCCCATGGTGGGACCATCACAGGTGACTACAATCAAGCGGGGCCGAATGACACAGGACATGAATGCAAACGAGTAGGAGCCGATCAGAAAGGGGATCGTTTGTTGTAAACACGTGGGCCGGTTGAACCAATGGTTAAGTAGGTGCAGAGACTATAGCAATCGGTGTGATCACACGTCCCTCTTATCTTATATTAGGGTATTGTCCCATGTTCTGTTATCACTGTCATGATCCCTTTTCTCGTTTAAATGCTAGTAACCACTGAACTTACCAGACTTATTGTCTGACCTATTTCCTTTCATCTTCTTTTCTTCCGTCCCCCCTAGGTCCACAGGGAGGAAATACTCCAGCTTAATCAGACTCTTTACAAGCTTCAAGAAAGTAGATGTATGACTTGGACTCTCTTGCATTGGTTATGGCATTGGATATGATCCTTGGGGATTTATGCATTTTTACTTTTTGGTTTATGCTTCTTTATTTAATAATCAAGACAGAAATTATGGTGTAATGTTTTGAAGTTGTTTTGAGACAATTTGATGTAATGCTTTTGTGTTGAACTACGTATGAAATAAATATTTGGATTCCGCTGCTTAAATGTATCTGTCTTGTAAATTTTTCTGTGTCTTGTACCTATAACTCTCCACCAAATTTAAGGCATTCCCTTTGTGAGTGACCTTAATGGAGGTGGGGTGTTTCACTTGGTATCAGAGCAAAAGTTTACTAGATTAGATAGGAATTTTTGAAAAAAAAACTATCTTTCAAAAAGAAATATAAAGAGGCATTTTACAAGGAAAAATGTTGTTTTTAATTTAAAATGGCATAATCCCCAAAGCCATATGCACTATCTTTCTATCCTTCGTTTTGAATCTTTTCTTTTTCGTTTCAGCATGTCTGGGAATCTTAACCTTCCAAAGGGTGTGCCAATACCTGGCTGGTTCAGGAGGTATTTAGAGGCTAGGGCCAACGACGTAGGCCCAGCAGATATTCCTCCTCCAACTGCAGCGGTTCCTCCTCCCCCTCCTCCTCGTGCAAATGCTTTCTCAAAGATCTGTAGAGATTTAAGAGCCATGGGTGGAAAGGATTTCAAGGGAACTGAATCATTCGTAGAAGCGAGGAACTGCCTCAAAGAAACTGAGGATCTGTTCGTTATCTTTGAGGTGGACGATAGACAAAAAATACAGTTGGCAATGTGGTTGCTCAAAGACGAAGCTTCCTATTGGTGGGAAGTCACTAACGCTGAGAGGCCGGTTGAAACATGGATGGATTTCAGAATAAGGTACGAGATGAAATTCTTCTCACAAGCTGAACGAAGTTTGCAGCTGGAAAAGTTCTTATCTCTTAAGCAAGGAAGTATGACGGTCAAGGAGTACGTCAATCAATTCAATCAGCTGGCCCACTTTGGACTGGACCTAGTGAATACTCCTCATAAGAAGGCTCTCTGTTTTGTCAAGGGATTGAATGAGCCACTTCGCAGCTTGGCTATGACACACATACCTATGGGGGCTACTTACGAAAGGTTAGTGGACATGGCACTTTTAAATGAGGAAGACAAGGGCAAGAATGACGCAAAAGAAGAAGTGCCTCAAGATAAGAAGGGGGAAGGGTCACAGAGCAAGAAGGCTGATCCAAAGAAAGGCGGGAAGAACAACAAACACCATGAAAATAGAAAGTGTAGTTTTTGTGGCATTCCTGGACATCTGGTCAAAGACTGTAGGAAGAAGAAAAGGAAGACGGGTGGCTGTTTCCACTGTGGTGAGATAGGATACATGGCTAGGGCCTGCCCAAGGAAGCAAGGGCAGGGGGCTGGACCTTCTTCTGGAGGACAAGTCCACGTTCTCATGGCACTTCCACAAGAATGAGGTAGAAATATTTCTGTCGAAAGTTTAATCTATCTTTTTGATCATCCTGTTCGTACATTGTTTGATTCTGGTGCATCGCACTCATTTGTATCCGCTGATTTAGTTGAATCTCTGCACCTAGACACCAGTATAGTAGAGGATCCCTTGGTTGTTTCAAATCCAATTGGGGGCTTAGCTTATTTGTCAATGGTTTGTTTGGATTTGAAAATGTCTATACTAAGCATTGGTTTTAGATGTAATGCCTTTGTTTTGGGCTTCACGGGCTATGGGTTGATTCTAGGCATGGACTGGCTATCCAGTAATGGTGCCATCCTCGATTGTGAAAATAGAGTGGTTAGACTCGTGACTCGCCTCGGTAACACTCTCGAAATTTCTTGTAATCCCATGAACTCCATCATGCTAAGTTATCTAGAATCACTTGATGCATCTGTTGAGAACTTGCAGTCTGTAAGAGTAGTCCGTGAATACTCGGATGTGTTTGAAGAGGCAAAGGGCTTACCTCCGAAGCGGGAGATAGACTTCCGCATATAACTCGTTGATAATGCAAAGCCCGGTTCTTTACCTGTTAGGCACATGGCCCCAAGGGAGAGAAAGGAGCTCAGCGAGAAAATCAAAGAGCTGCTTGAAAAGGGGTTCATAAGATGGAGTATTTCTGAATGGGGTGCTCCGGTAGTGTTCGCAACCAAAGATGATGGTTCGCTTCGCCTGTGCGTTGATTATAGGGAGCTAAACAAGATGACCAAGAAGAATAGACACCCACTCCCAAGAATAGATGATTTGTTTGATCATCTTGTAGGTGCATTGGTTTTCTTCCAGTTAGATTTAGCTACCGGGTTTCATCAGCTAAGGGTGGCTGAAGACAACATTGATAAGACCGCGTTCAGAACTCCCAATGGTTTCTTCAAGTGGCTTGTCATGCCTTTTGGCTTGACAAACGCACCCACTTACTTTGGTGATTTAATGAGCAGGGTGTTCCGAGAGTTCCTCAATAAGTTTATGGTGGTCTTCATAGACGATATTTTGATCTTCTCAAAGAATGAGGAAGAGCATGCTCAGCATCTAAAAGAAGTCATGGATACTCTCCGTGCACATCAGTTGAAGGCGAAATTCTCCAAATGCCATTTCTGGAGAGAAGAAGTTAGATACCTTAGACATGTGGTTTCCAAAGAGGGGATAGCTGTGGACCCCACAAAAGTGGTTGTTGTGCAAGATTGGAAGGTTCCTCGAAACGCAACCGAAGTCTGACGCTTTCTCGGGCTAGCAGAATTTTATTGAAAGTTCATTAAAGATTTTGCAAAAATCTCAGCTCCACTAACAAGATTGACAAAGAAGAACCTAGCTTTCAATTGGGACTTGGATTGCGATATTGCTTTCCAACGTTTGAAAAGGGCTCTAATAACAGCCCCAGTTCTGACATTGCCTGATGGAAGCAAGATGTTTACAGTATACACAGATGCATGCGGAACGGGACTAGGCACTGTTCTGATGCAAGAAGGGAAGGTAGTGGCTTATGGTGGAAGATAGTTGAAAGTACATGAGAAAAACTACCCGAGCCACGACCTAGAGTTGGCAGCCATCGTTTTTGCGCTTAAGCCTTGGCGCCATTATCTCCTAGGTGAGAAATTTGAACTGTATACTGACCATAAATCGTTGAAATACCTATTCTCGCAGAAAGATCTTAACTTGAGGCAGCAAAGGTGGATGGAGTTCCTCACCTCGTACGGTTTTGAGATTTCCTACACGTCTGGTAAGGGCAATGCAGTAGTAGACGCCTTGAGTAGAAAGAAACTGACCTTAAGCCCTCTCTTTGTGGAAAGGAAAAGCTTGGAGTTCATAGCAAGTTTTAACTTCAGACCCTCCACTGACTTTGTGCCTGGCTTGTTAGCAACATTAGAAGTGCGACCAACTCGATTAGACTCAATCGGAGCCGCGCAAAGAGAAGACCCTCAGCTAGCCGAAGTGATGGACAAATTAATTAAGGGTGAGACTTCCAGTCACCTCAATAGATACTCCTTTGATGCCATGGGCTGGTTGAGACGAGATGGAAGACTATGTGTCCCACAAGCAAGGGGCTTGGTAAAGGCGGTTCTGGAAGAGGCACACCGTTCCAAGTTGACCATACACCTAGGCGGAGACAAAATGTATAAAGACATCAAAAGAGTTTTCTTTTGGAATGACATGAAGAAAGACGTAGTTGAATTTGTTTCTAAGTGTCTAATATGCCAACAAGTCAAGGTGGAGCAGAAGAAGCCCGGTGGTCTGCTTCATCCTCTAGAGGTCCCACAGTGGAAATGGGATAGCATCTCGATGGACTTTATAGATGGGTTGCCTAGGTCAAGAAGGGGCAATACTAGCATTTGGTTTATAGTGGACAGGCTCACAAAAAGCGCCCACTTTATACCCGTCAAGAGTAGAAGGACTGCCTCATCTCTAGCATCCATATATCTTAAGGAAATAGTTCGACTCCATGGGATACCCTCCAGCATAGTGAGTGATCGAGACCCTATCTTCACGAGCGAGTTTTGGAAGAGTTTAAAAGAGGCTGTAGGAACTCAGTTATGCTTAAGCACGGCCTACCACCCTCAAACTGATGGCCAGACGGAAAGAGTCAACAGAGCATTAGAAGACCTCTTGAGGTTATGCATTATTGACTTCGGAGGAACTTGGGAGGATCATCTACCTTTGGTGGAATTCGCTTACAACAATAGCTACCAAGCCACCATAGGCATGGCACCTTTCGAAGCTTTATATGGAAGACCATGCATGTCACCAACATGCTGGTGGGAGTCCACAGACAAGCTCATACTTGGACCAGACATGATTAGGGAGACTTCAGAGAAAGTAGACTTGATACGAAGAAGAATGAAGACTGCCCAAGATAGACAGAAGTCCTACGCAGACAAAAGAAGAACTAACCTTGAATTCGAAGTTAGAGACAAGGTGTTCCTTAAAGTATCTCCCTTGAGAAACGTCGTTTGCTTTGGATCTGCAGGAAAGTTAGCACCAAGATTTGTAGGGTCGTTCCCTATCATCGAGAAGATTGGAAAGATGGCTTATAGGGTACAGCTGCCCGAAAGATTTGTCGGGATTCATAATATCTTTCATGTCTCTCACCGGCGGAAGTGCTTACACGAGTCTGCGGAAGTGGTAGAACCAAGTATGCTAGAAGAAGTTGAAGTTGAACGAGAAGCAACTGTAAGAAGAGTTCCAACCTGTATCTTGGGAACAGAGGTCAGAAAGTTATGCAACCATGAAGCTAAGCTCGTCAAAGTTCAATGGAGCGACACCGAGGAAGACACGACTTGGGAAACTGAGGACTGTATACGCGCAACCTACCCTTTTCTTTTTGAGGGTACGTCTTTAATCTCTTTTTCCTCAAGTTTATGTTAGTATCTATCTTTTTAGGTATATCTCCTCGATCCTATCCTTTATCCTTAGGTAGGAACCTATTTGGATGTAAACATGTAATTGAAAGATGTTATGATTGATGGTTGCAAGTGGTTGCAAGTGGTTGCTAGTGGTTGCTAGTGGATGCATATACACACACGTTAGGTACTAGATCGGCTCAGTCACTTCCATATTGCATATGCATATATGTATTGGTTTATGGAATAAAACTTGATGTGTTATCATATGAACGTTGCATTTGTATGAATGGTCGTGCACTCATGTAAGAAATTTTTAGTAGGAAAAATTTGCATTCATAATGTACTCATGGCACTGACATAATTTGCATTAAGGAGGTCAACTGAATCAGTAGACCGCCTGATTTTGCATTAGATAAGGACATATACACACACAATGCATATGATCATGAAGCATTAGAAATCTTTTAAGGACAATGGACGCCTGTGATTGATGGTTGAGTAGATGGGTGATTGGATGGTAGGATATAAGTTCTTCTCGACTTGAAGATTTCGGGGACGAAATCCTAAAAGGAGGGGAGAATGTAACACCCCGTACTTTCTATTAGCGTTATAATAATGAATCCTATAATACTTAATCTAAAATGTGAGAATTAAGGGAAACGGGTTACGCCATTGTGTTCGTCTCAAAATTCTGGTTGAGATAGAGTCCGAGTTTGCGTGAATTGGACTTCGTATGAAGAAGTTATGGCTGTTAGAAGTTTCAGAAATTCGAATAAATCCAAATAGCTCGAAAAAACAAGTTCAAAATTCAAACAGAAGTCAGAAGCGAGCTGGGCGGGAAAATCCCAGCCCAGGCAGGCCGACCAGGGGGTCAACCCTAGTGTCGACCTCCCCCCTTGAGGTCGACCTAGGGTTCGACCTTAGGGTTGACCCGACCTTAGGGTTGACCTAGGGGTCGACCTGGCCCCGGGCTAGATCTGAAATTTGAACGATTTCTGACTCACTGCTGAGTCACTAGGATTTCTGGATGGGCCTAATCAGGTCTGAGTGGTTGTGATTAACCCTAGGTCCATCTGACGGCTATAATCAAACTGAAATTCTATATAAACAACTCAACGCCTAACCTAAAAACACACAGAAAAATAAACCTAGAACTGAAATGCCGTCAATGGAGGACTTGGAGTAGCCGTCACCCTTTTAAATTCAAAAGACGAGTTAAAGAACTTGAATCAAGAATCAAATTAAAACAACTTTAATTCATCGATCTTCATCAAAGGCGCGCATCTCCAATTTCAGAATTCAGATTTCAGAACGCAAGAATTTCTTTTAGTTTGTAAGTTAGTTGTCACGCAGATTTAAACATTCTTCGACTAATCATAACATGTTGTAATTGGGGTATAGTATGATGCCTATGTATAAGATTTGATTCTTGTCTATCTTAACTATCGTTGTAATTAATCTTGTTTATATGCTTGTGGCGATGAACATGTTGTATATTTCTATATGCTTATGGTGATGAACATGTTGTATATTTCATGTCTATATGCTTGGGTGATGTACAACATTGTATGTTATTACGATTTGGGTTAAGAACTTATTATGCCAACAAAATGGTGAAACATGTCATGTTGTAATTTAATGGTTATTTGCAAGTCTAGGATCTAAATCACATGCTTACATGTAGATTAACATTCATGAACAGTTAGAACCATGATAAGTTGAATCTATTTATGTTGTAAAAAATTGGAATTGCAATCCTCTTATGTTTAACACACATAAGTTGTCATGCTAAGTTGCAATTTAAAAATGGTTAGAGTAGCTTTCTTATGTTTTGACATACATAAGTTAGTATGTTAAATTGTGGTTTAAAATCTTGTTTATGTCTTAAACCTACATGTTAGACCCATGTCAAGTTTATATGACTTAGTCACAAGTTCACCTTTACCTGTTTAGTTGAAATAATGATGCATCTATGCCAAGTTACATGTGATAAGTTTAATGTATGCTATTTTATGTTTATGTCATGTTCCTTATTACCCCTTTTTGTTTATGGGTTTGGACTAATTGGTTATCCCAACATTTTATGTAATTCATACGTACGTTCTACGGGGAAAACGATGGGGAAGCATGAAAATACATGGCATAGGTTTGTTCATAAAATGGTATATTTGATATACCATTTATTGTCAGCAATATTTGAAAAGATAAGTATGGCATGAGTAAATTAAAATTAATTTACATAAAGAAATTTAACATATATAGAAAAATATGAATTTAGAAAAGAAGAATATGCCTAACCCGAGGTTAGACTGAGTTGTGGTGTAAATTTGCCCGGAACCGACCGGCATATCTACTGATCACAACAAGACCTGTCTAATGTGGGTGGTTAGTGCATCAAGCCCAAAAAGAACCCGAGGTTACACTGAGTTGTGGAGTAAATCTGCCCGGAACCGACCGGCATATCCGGTGACCACAACAAGACCTGTCTAATGTGAGTGGTTGGTGCTTTAACAAAATTAAAGCTAAGTCGGGATTGGTAGGGTTAAGTAAATTAGGAAAACAATTAACCGATTCAACATGTTAACTAAAACGAATGGGTTGGGTTAGGTAAACTTGGACACTTAACCAAATAAACATGTTGATTAGAAAACCCTAGTAACGGAGACCCATTTCAGCAGTAACCCACATAGATGTATCATGGTACCCTGAACTAGGCAGGGTGGGGCACGATTACTGGGCTGAACTATAAGCGGTCAAAACGTCGGCGGTTGGTGGGCCAGTGTAGGTTCCGACGGAGTATGGGCGTGCACGTACTCCGGAGTGGAAAAATCAGGCACTGGGCATCAGTAGTGTACACTGTGCATCTTGAATCGTGTCGGGTTGCCACCAGAGGGACTGATACACCCCATGGTGGGACCAGCGCAAGTGACTACAATCAAGCGGGGCCGAATGACACAGGACATGAAAGCATACGAGTAGGAGCTGATCAAAAAGGGGATCGTTTGTTGTAAATACGTGGGCTGGTTGAACCAATGGTTAAGTAGGTGCAGAGACTATAGTAATGGGTGCGATCACACGTCCCTCTTATCTTATATTAGGGTATTGTCCCATGTTCTGTTATCACTGTCATGATCCCTTTTCTTGTTTAAATACTAGTAACCACTGAACTTACTAGACTTATTGTCTATCCCGTTTCGTTTTGTCTTCTTTTCTTCCGTTCCCCCCCTCCCCCCCTCCCCCCCTCCCCCCCCCCCCCCCCCCAGGTCCACAGGGAGGAAATACTCCAGCTTAATCAGACTCTTTACAAGCTTCAAGAAAGTAGATGTATGACTTGGATTCTCTTGCATTGGCTATGGCATTGGATATGATCCTTGGGGATTTATGCATTTTTACTTTTTGGTTTATGCTTCTTTATTTAATAATCAAGACAGAAATTATGGTGTAATGTTTTGAAGTTGTTTTGAGACAATTTGATGTAATGCTTTTGTGTTGAACTACGTATTAAATAAATATTTGGATTTCGCTGCTTAAATTTATCTATCTTGTAAATTTTTCTGTGTTTTGTACCTATAACTCTCCACCAAAGTTAAGGCATTCCCTTTGTGAGTGACCTTAATGGAGGTGGGGTGTTTCAACTGTAGCACGTCGCCCCACTTACAATGTCACCGCTTCTCACCAACTTCAACCCGCCAAAGGCCCATGCCACCACTATCGTGAGATCACACTCAAAACACCAACCGATCATGACAAGTTTCACAAAAAAAAACAAATCCTAGTTCTACTGCCACACACACTAAACTGCGAATATCTAGAAATAAAGTCGCACCCTCCAACATGTGTACGAAAATGAAGATCTTCCCCTAACAATCTCAAAAACATAAGTTTTGACATTTATTTGTTTTTATGTGCAGAAGCTTTCTTTTGTTAAAAAATAATGTCGACTCTTGTTTTCTGTGCAATTGAATGGGTAGACAAGGAGATAGTGAGTAAGGTTTAGATTATTTATACTTAAAAGTTTATTATATAATATTCACTGAATTTTCCGTTAAACGATTCGAGATCACACGATCACATAGATCGTCTGATCATTTCGAAATTAAAAATCTTACAATAATTTACAATTGTAGATCCGATGAAACCGGTTTCATTGAATTTTGAGATTATATATAAAATGATTATTTTACGTGTTAATCCAAAACAAAATTTATAATAATTGATTTCAAAGCGCTTATATTTCATTTAAAACAAATTATTGTTATCGTTCACATTCAAACAATAATTATGTAAGCTTTAAATTAAACTTGATTTCATTTTAAACTCAAGATTCAAATTTCAAGTTAATTCAATAGTCGAATTATTATTTTGAATTTAGTACAAGTCCTAATAGTCAAAAAAATTGTTTTATGTAACTTCGATCAATTTGGTTGAAACAAAACTTTAAATCAACAAAACTTAAAAAAAATCTTCTAACAACCTGGATTTTTAACCGTTAAATTGATCACTTAAAATCCATTTTAAATGTTGATTTGGAATTTAAGGAACTTGAATTTAATGGTTTGAATATTTTATTAATATAAATAATAATATAATAATAATTTAATTACGATGTTACATATTCGTTTATTAAACGACGTTTGAACGTATAATTTATAATTTAATTATATACGAACCTGTAATGCCATGGTAGTTCGTAGTTTTACGTTTTGAACTGAAATGAATGTTTACTCTGATATTATACTCATATATATACAGTTCTTTTTATTTAAAAAGTTTTGATTTAAATTCAAATTGTCTTAGGAAGTGAAATATGAATTTTAATATTTTCATTAACTCATATTGAGTTAAAATGAATCTTATATTTTGAAATTAAACTTGAATTTCAGCACAATTTGCAACTTAAGTCAATAAAGATTTGACTTGTGTATGGCAAAAAGAAATATATGCAAGATAAGAATTTGACAGGGATGTTTGAGAATCAGTTTATTAAATGAAGAAATTAAACTTATTGAATTAATTCAATGAAACTGAATGGAACAGAAAGGGATGAATTGTTAAGGAAATTGGTTATAAATAAATGCCATGTGAATTAGATAACATATTAAACAAATTGAATTTGATAGTTTGAAGGTTTGAACCTATATTATGGATGGAAATATATAATGGATATAAATTTTCTTGGTTATGGAATTAATGAATTTCATCTGAGTTAAGAAGAATTGCAGGAGTTAATTCATCTCTGAGCCTATATTGATTGAGTTCTAAGGCTAATATTATCCAGTTTGGCTACAGCTGTATGCTAGTTGAGCGAGCTCATGAACAGCTTAGAGCTTATTGCTAAACAACGCTCGTATAAGGTATGCATACGCAAAATATAAAATTTTGTGTTGTGAATTGAAATTTTTCGACCGTGTGGGTTGGTGTATATATATTGGATGCTTTTGTCTCACGTCCCTATAAAAGTTTAAAATTCACGCCACGTCCCCCCCAGACTTTATATACAAATCTGGTTCCTCTTTTTAGCTACCGCCCAAAATATTTGCTCCCTTCCGCCTTCAGTTTGTGCAACTTCGGCCTTTTCCCTTTTTGGACCAAAAAAAAAGGTGCTCTGAGGTAAAAAAAAAATCAAAATTCTGGAAACGTCCACAGGAGTCCACGGAAAAAATAAAAAAGTTGCATACTTCTGCGCAACTATTGCCTATAGTAGCATACAGGTATGCATATATTCTTTCAGCGTTTTCTGTTGAAAATCTGGACCAATATATACATACATGCATGCAACTATTAGCAAATAACTGCATACATGTATGCATACAAAGTAAACTGAGATTCATGTGTTACAAATAGTTGCATACATAAATGCAACTATTCTGTATATATGCATGCCTGTGTGCAACAAATTCGAAGGGGGTGTAGGCTTCTGAATATGCGCAGAATGCATGCATTTATTCTGTACAAGAGCATAAATGTGTGCAACAATGTCTGAAAACGGATAATGCTCGAAAAAAGGTCAAATTTGAATATATGCATAAAAGGATGCGTATAACGCTGTTTAACCGCATACATGTATGCATTTATACTGCAGTTGGATGCAACACTGAAATATAAGCATGAACGTATGCAACTATGTACGAATAGGTGCATCTTTTGATGCAAAAACCTATTGTTCCGCTGTTTTTGTGTTATTTTGGGTTTTGACATGGTTTTTGATTGTTTTAACGCATGAATTTTTTGATGTGTATATGTTTTATTTAATAATGAATTTTCGTGATTTTTTTATATTTTTTTCATGAATTTTCAAAAAATAGGGACATAATTTACAATAAGTTTAACAGCAGATGTGAGCCTAATTAACTTTCGTTTTAGGAATGTGCGCCTAATTTTCACATATTTATTTGTTGTTCCTATAATATTGCATAAGTTCCTAGGTACAAAGGAGACTCTACCACAAAAATTCAAAATTTAAGGTGTTAGAAATTTTTTTGGAATATTTTGTTAAAGATAATAAATTGGTCTTCTTATTAATACTAATTGATCAATTGGAATTGAAAGCTAGAAAGTGAACCAGAAAATTTTAACTAAATAGATTTGATAAGTTAGTCAGTATATAGCATTTTTCCTTCCTTAGTAATTTCGAGGACGAAATTCTTTTAAGGAGGAAGGAATGTAACGACCTGGATTTTTAACCGTTAAATTGATCATTTAAAATTTGTTTTAGATGTTGATTTGTTCAACAAACTTGAATTCAATAGTTTGAAATTTTATTAATATAAATAGTTTAATAATAATTTAATTTTGAAATAGTTGGAATTAGTTGAATTTGCAATACTGCATAAATTGGACAATATGAAAGAATTTAATTGAGGTCAGATTTGAATTATAATAATGAATTTGTTTATTACGTGACGTTTGAATATATAATTTATAATTTAATTATATATGAACCTGTAATGTTGCGGTAGTTCATAGTTTTACATTTTGATGTATACTCTAATATTGTAATCATATATATACAGTTCTTTTTGTATAAAGAGTTTTGATATATTATATCTTATTTGTTCCACTGTGAGATTCTGATCTTTTTGTTCTTCTATTCTAATATTTCTTTCTTTCTTTTCTCACCCTCTAATTTCTTTCATTTAACATCTGGGTTTTCGATACTTGGCTTTTTGGCAATTAATATGAGGTTATGTATTATTGTCAGAAATTCGAATGTCGAATTTTCCGGGTCGTTACATATTTAATTTAACAAATTTAAATCACTAAAATTTCAAGCCATTACAATATCCCTTCATTAAACAGAGCTCTTATGAACAAGATATTTAATTTTAAATCTAATATATGCATTTGAATGTTAGAAAATATATACATACAAACATAGAGAGAGAGAGAGGAATGCTCCACAACACATAACCACAACCACATGTTTTTATTTAAATAATGAATTGGGAGGGACAAAGAATGAGCATGTGGAGAGAGTAATAGAACCTGTAACTGAAATCAAAGGACATTTATGGGTGCTGTACTATTTGAGGTGCAATGGAACAATCTTTATATGTATGTGTGTGTATATATTTGAAATTTGTTACACTTTTATTAAAATATCAAACATATACTTCCTTTATATGGTTTATTAAAACCTTGTAACCATCTAACCTAAACGGGTGCCTTAAGAGAAAAGAGGGTATATAAATTTCATATATTAACAATACAAAATTGTCATTAAAAAAGAAGAGAAAAATATAAATAAACAGGACAAAAGCTTATAACAAAGCCATCATGACCCAACATACCAAAATCCAATAATTCAAAACATCTTGTCCTTCAAATAACCACTAATCAGAATCGATAAGCTCATTCCCCTGCATTCAAATAGCTCCAGCTTCAAATGACCAAGCATCGATCGGTAGACAGCTGCTAATCAAACCTTATTCGGTCGGCGATTAACCGCAGACCAGGCACCTGGCTGGTATCCCAGCAGCCAGTCCAGTGCCTTGACATTACACTAGAAATAAGCATATGTGTTTAATATGTAGTTCTAACATATTAAAGGTGTCAAATGGGTTATGTATGGTCGTATAAGGGTCAACCAAAATTTGACCTAACCTACTTAACAACCATTTATTTTGACCCCTTTAGTACAAAGTTTTTTCTCGTCCAACGCATCTATTAAGTAAGATACCCATTTGACCCATCTAAGTGATGTTTGATATTTCCTACGTACAATTGTTGGTCTCCTGGAGAACTACAACATTCAAAAGATAATGTGTCCAAATGTTTCACGTTGTCCATAATTTAGGTACGAGCTCAACAGTCGCTTGTCTGATTTTGAGGTAGTATGAAAAAGTTACTGCAGTTTGAACAAAAAAATAGCAACTTCGTGTGTAGGAGAGGTTCAAATATGAGAATGTAGTATGTTATTTTCTAGGTATAAACGTTAGTCATCCTGTAGAACTGCAATGTTGTTCGTGGGACGAAACATCCAAGTGCTATATACTATCTATAATTTAGATGAGAGTTCATAGATCGATGCCTCATCCGATTCCGAGGTGGTATGAAGGAGTTACTGAAATTTTCACCAAAAAAAAGACTTCGCATGTAGGCAGAATTCAAATATGGTAATACAGTTTGTTATTTTCTAAGTACAACTGTTAGTTATCTTGGAGAACTACAACGTTCGTTCATAAGACGATACGTCCACGTACTCCATATTGTCCATAATTTAGGTAAGAGACTATTGGTCAAAGTTACATTCGATTTCGAGACAGTATGAAGAGATTACTACATTTTTTACAATAAATATAGCGACTTTGTATCGATAGAGTTCAAATATGAAAATATTGCTTGTTGTTTTCTAAGTACAACTCTTAATCATCTTGGATAACTACAGTGACCATTCACAAAATGAAACATCCGAGTGTTCCAAATTTTTGTTTTTCTTTTGGCTCATGTAAGATGATGGCCTCTATTGCCTACCAGATGTAGGGCTGTTAATAGTTACTTTCATATATAGATGGTTATATATCTGTATCCGCATCCGAAATCATTTTCGAATATCGAATTCCCATATCCGCGGATATGGATGAATATCGAATAATTATCCTATCTGCCAATGATCGATAAATCAAGAAATATAAATGAAAAAAAAATTAGTTTAAAAAAATTATTTTTCAGTTCCATTGACCATAAAAGTATTAACGATAAACAAATATAATGAAATTAAATAGATTCGAGTAATTAATATGAATTTAGTGCATATAATATAAACCTTCGACTTAATAAAACAATAAATATATCTCATTTATGTACTAAAATACATATAATTTTGAGCATAATGTTAAAAAAATCTAACGGATAATTTTCGGATATGGGTATCTACATATCCGTATTTGCATCCTTTTTTCGGAAATCGTATATATATCTGTTTATCAAATGTGGATGTGGATGGAGTTCAGATTTTTCAGGTATCCACTGACAGTCCTAACTGGATGGATTAGGCCTGTTCTTACATCTATGGATACCTAAAAACATATAAGTGTAGGTGCTATGGAGAAATTTTGACTCAAAACCGCTCAAATAAAAAAAAACTATTAACGATATTTTTCGTAAACACCAGAGATAGGTCAAAGGAAGTGGACTCAAGGATAGAATGGGATTATTTAGTTCCCACAAGCTTAAGTTAGTTCACCATTTCCTAGATATCAAGGTCTTAATCCCGAAGATTAGTTACTCTTCCCTCAAGGGGTGAGTATCACACTTACGAGACTCAAAAACCAACAGTTACCTTGGGATAAAGGCTCCCTAAGCACAACAAAAGTTAGGAAGCTAAACGACTTGGTAGAAGGGTATTTTGATAATATATTCCTTTTGAGCTTGATTGAATTCAACACTTCTTAGGTATCAAGACCCTAGTTCAAGGATTAGTTACTCTTCCTTCAAGAGGTGAGTATCGCGCCTGTTAGACTTAAAGATCAACAGTTATCCTAGGATAGGGTTACAACAATCATCATTAATCGGCACTAAAGTACGCATTAAGGGTGTTTAGGTAATTGTTGGAAAGGTTGGAATGAGGAGCGTAGATATACATAAGCACCATAATATATGATATAATATGCAAAATAGTAGAGAACATAACAATTTATAGTGGTTCTATTCGGATTGAATCTACGTCCACTTTAAGGGCTTTAGAGATTTTATTCATGGAGGAGGTAACACAAGAAATCCCCAAATTTACAAATTACGGTTTACTCTCCAAGAAATGAGAGCAAGATTGTAGAATGAGAAAAGTACTCCAAAATGAGACCCCTGAGTTTTATTTACAGAAAAACTGGGCCCCCTTCTGTTATGAACCCAGCAGAAGCCTCTTTCGGATGTTGAACTAAGGTATCGGACGCTCTTATAACTTTCGGTTTCAGCAGAAAGGTCTCGGCCACCTTACTTCTTACTGAATGCCATCATTGATGTCTTCTTGCCTTTGGAATATCAATCTCGGGCTTTCAGGAGTGGTTCCGCCGACATTCCTTTCGGTAACTCGGTCTTGAAATCTGAGAGCTTGACTTTGGTTTCTCTCGGTTTCGATAGTCCTTTACTTCTTCTTAGCATGGCTATCAGTTCTGTAGCCCTCACTTGCCAGTCTAGGTATCGGGACTAAGTACATTAGAGGGTATACCTCCTTTCTTCTTCCGACAACCCATGGTTTAAATCTTGATCTTACAATAGCTTCATCCATAACGCCTTTCGGATGACTTATAAACTGTTTCCCAATATTTGTGTCAGTACTAAACTAAGTAGTTCCGACAACCTTCTGCTTTCTCTTGCCTAATTTCCTTTGGTAACGGTATCTCCTTGCTAGTAAATCCCTCCTTCTGTTTTAACGGTATTGTTATTTCTTCCACTATACTTCTGTTGTTTGTATCGAAATGACACCATTATGCTTGGGTATCGGATTTATGATTCTCGAGCCTTCCCTATAATGCGGACATGAGCCTGACATCTCTTTTTCAATAATACTCGATGTTGATGCTTGACCACAACTTGGCCCTTTTTGCTGTTAGTTTTGACTTTTGGACTTTGTTCCTTTTAGTGTCGTAGCCTCCTTCAAGGTCCTTTTCTCCATGGTTCAGGTTTTGCTTCCTGAAACCCTTTTCTCTTATTGCTTCGGATCTTCTACTTCTATATATTTGGCCAGTGCGAATTTTGGTGTTAAAAGTTAACCCCTTCTAGTATAAAGAAGCTTTTGTTCTTTAGGACAAAATCCCATGGCTCTTGCATAGCTTGCCTTTCACTCAAGAATTATTATAAAAAATTTTGATATTAGTTTCGTATAACCAAGAGTAATGATGCAAGGGGAAGCATAAACTTTCCTCAATCAAATACGGCCTGAACATGAATTCCAAGTTATGAACGTTTTTTGGGCTTAGTGTGCAAATTCAAACATGTATTCATGTGGGATCTTATGATTTAATGCTTAGCATTATTCTATCAGTGTTGGATGAGCATTTCATTATTGTTACTTAGACATTCAATTACCAAGAATTCAATCTTGAAAGCATGATATAACAAATCTAAAATTTACATTTGGATATTTGCAATCAGAGGTTCATCATTGACGAACATAATGTGTTAATAAAAGTAATTTGACTTGCATAGTGTATGGTATTTAACTTATAATGTCCCAAATATAACCTTTAGGGTAGAATTCATAGTAACGAATGTTAAAGGTAGACATGACATGAGTATAGGAAACTTCCCTGTCATGAGGTGTTGAGAGATCACGACTGCTGTTGGAAGACTTCAAATAGGACGCCCAAAAAGGGTTAGCCTGGGTGCTAACTAAGAATCTTTACTTCATAAAAAAGATAGAATGTCCGAACTTCACATAACAAAAGGAAATTAATTATTCTTTTTTGAAATGGAAATAGAGGATTCTTAAATAAACTTGGTTGTCAGAACAATGAATATCTAAAGGTTTATTTTCTGAGAATATGACATGATTAGAATACCATTTAGAAATAGCAAAGAAATAGCTTTAGGATTAAAACTTGAACTTATGTAATGGAAATTTGAAAACCATAATAGGAATCCCAAGAGTTATACTTGGTTAGGATAGAAAATTTCAAAATACTTACATGAAAGTAGCAGGTTTCCAAGACTCATACTTGGCAAAATAGGAATTAGAAATTACATAGGAACTCTGAGATTTACAGTAGGGCCAGTAGAAATCAGAAATCATATAGAAACCGCGAGACTCACATTCAGGTAGGAAGAAAGCCAAAAATCATATAGAAACCCCGAGACTCACACTCGGGTAAGCAAAAAGCCAGAAATCATATGGAAAACCAGAGACTCAGACTTGGGTAAACCAAAAGCCAGAAATCATATAGAAATTCCGAGACTCACAACCGGGTAAGCCAAAAGCCAAAAATCATATAGAAACCCCGATACTTACACTCAGGTAAGCAAAAAACCAAAAATCATATAGAAACACCAAGACTCACACTGGGGTAACCTGAAAGCCAGAAATCATATAGAAACTGCAAGACTTACACTCAGGTAAGCAGAAAGCCAAAAAAACATATAGAACCCCTGAGACTCACACTTGGGTAAGACGAAAGCCAAAAATCATAAGGAAACCCGAGACTCACACTCGGGTAAGCAGAAAGCCATAAATCATATGGAAACCCGGAGACCCACACTTGGGTAAGCAAAAAGCTAGAATCATATAGAAACCCCAAGACTCACACTCGGGTAAGCCGAAAGCAAGATATCATATAGAAACCCTGAGACTCGCACTCGGGTAAGCAGAAAGTCAAAAAAACATATAGAAATCCCGAGACCCACACTCGGGTAAGCAGAAAGCCAAAAATCATATGGAAACTCCGACTCACACTCGGGTAAGCAGAAAGCCAAAAAAAATATAGAAACCTCGAGACTCATTCTAAGGTAAGCAGAAAGCCAAAAATCATATGGAAACCCCAAGACTCACACTCGAGTAATCAGAAAGCCAGAAGTCATATCAACAAATCACACCCTAATTTGGGAGTTATGGAGAAACATCATGGTTAAACAAATCACCTTAATGAAAGCACAAGAGAATCATCAAATATAATTAAAAGTCGTACAATAGGAGTATTAAACACCATCCAAAGGTTATTTATGCGAAAAATGTTAAACAACACAAACATCATTGAAAGTGATCAAGCAATTATGAATTATTGGCGTGTTTCTCAGAAGCCCGATAGAGAAAACATGTGGGCGAAAGAGTATTAAATATTCCGAAGAATAATTTTAAGGCGTATATATAAAGGACTGCTTTGGGAATAAATTAACCCTATCCTGTGTTGATTAATCAGTTAGCGGAAGTTTTGTTCAGCTTTCTGTCCATTAGGTATCTAATGTCTAGTCTTACTCCTAACCCATAGGATATGCAGTGAATGTTTACTCTCCAAAAAAGTGACACTGGTCCTCTTATATGGGAAGATGTAGGCAGTACTAGCCCCACTTAGGGGTACTATAATTTGTAGGGGGTGTTAGCCTCACTTAGGAGGCAACTCCACAAAGTGGAGACGTAACTTTGTTTGTTAGTTCCCCTTAGGAGGAAACTTGTAACACCCCGTGTATTTTATAACTGTGAAATTCATAAATTAAAGTATAACTAATTTCAAATTAGAGAATTAAGGGAAACGGGATACGCCATTGCGTTCGTCTCGGAATTCTGCTTGAGATAGAGTCCGAGTTTGCGTAAAACGGATATCGTATGAAGAAGATATGGACGAACGAAGTTGGGCGAAAAACCGGAAAACGGGTCAGAATGCACTGGCGCACTTGGGAAGTGCGCCAGAACAAAAATGCACTGGCGCACTTGGGAAGTGCGCCAGTACATTTTTGACCTGGCGCACCTGCCAAGTGCGCCCAGGTCAAAAATGACCTGCTGGTCAGGTCTGGTCAAGTCCTGGCTGGCCAGGTCTGTGTTTGGTCGATTTTCTGAGCCTTACCTTGTCATTAGGGCTAGGTGTCAGCTCCTGATTGGTCTCTCTTTCAAGTGAATGGCTACGATTAATCCAAGCTTCATCGACGGTCTAAATCAACTCACAAACTCTATAAAAAGGACCTAAGACTAACCCTAATACACATAAACTAAAATGGAGATGAGACCGTCATGTTGCTGAGGAGAGACTAAGCATAGCCGTCAGAAAATTGGGAGGCAACAAAGAGATAATTCAAAGCTTAAAGCAAATCAAATCAAAGCAACGCCTACATCAAAAAGGAATAGCATCTCCTGAATTGAAGAATTCATCACACGATTGTAAGTAGAGTATTATTCCGGTATGAATTAAATAACTATGTTTGGTTTGTAATGTAAGAAATGGAATTGTGGCGTTAATAATTCATATTTGTGCGTTGCTATGATTCTAAACGATGTGATATAACGATGTGATATTCGCAAGTATGTAATTCATGGTTGTTTAATTGAGATTCATGCAAGCATGTGGTTTTGCTACTATGCCAACATAATGTATATTTTGTACAAAAATCACTTATGAATAATTGGATCAAATTTGGGGCATTATGATTCATATATGTTGGAATTGGCATCATGATCTATGTATAAAATCATACTTTTGTATTAGAAACAAAAGTAAGCCTCTTTGTGAACTTATGTTAATTTTTATAAATATGACTAGGCTATGTTTGGTATTATGCCAAATTGAAAAATATGTTAGGCCTATGTTGTTAACAAGAATTATATAATATATGTGATACATAGCTAAGTTAGATTCACCTTCTAGTTGCAAGTTTGCATGAATAAAGTAAAAACCGCCATTTCCTGTTTGGGTATAATTGTGCCATGGTTATGTGAATAGATTAAAAATCATGATTAAGTTGGAATAATTCTAGTTGAACTTTACTAAGCACCTTTGTAGACATATGGTAATTTTATAAACATGATTTGCTTATGTTTGACATTATGCCCAAGTAAAAATATAGGTTTATGTTGTAGTTAAGACTAGGTGTCAATAATGAGATCTAATTTAGTTAGATTCTTAACTTAACTACAAGTTTACATGGTTTGGTTTATGTCACTTATGCTTTATGACCAAAATATATGTCACCACAATGCAAGTACACCAGTTCTATTTTGTAGTTCCAACGTTATGTTGCAAGTTCATGCGTTCACATTCCCCTCTTTGTGTATGTAATCACGTTTTAAGCCTCCCCTTTTTCACGTGGCTAAGTTGGGCTTAAAAGGCTAAGCCCAACATATATTATGATAAACGAACGTATTAAACGGGGGAAATAGCGTTGGGCCAAATTAATTAATAAATGAAAATATAAAAGTGGAGGGGCCCAAATCCAAGAATGGGTTGGGCCCATGATTGGTGTAAACCCTTACACCATTAATTTATTTTGAATAATGGGCCGCAAATATTTATATATAAGAAAATAAAGAAAAGTGACAAAATATGTAAATGTAGAAAATACGATGTGTTTAACCTGAGGTTGGATTGAGTTGTGATGTAAACCTGCCCGGAACCGCCCGGCTGTCCAGTAGTCACAACAATACCTATCCAATGTGGGTGGTTAAACATGGAGCCCAATAAGGACCAGAGGTTAGACTGAGTTGTGGCGTAAGACTGCCTGGACCCAACCGGCAATAGGCAGCCACAACAATACCTGTCTAATGTGAGAGGTCAAGGCTTTAATTAAGACAATTAAGGCTGAGTCAGGATTGATAGGATTAAGTAAATTATATTAATACTTAATCAAAATGAAATAGGCTAAACAGACTGATTGGGGGGTTAGGTTTATAAAACACTTAACCAACTTAGCATGTTGGCTAGAGATAGAAAACCTAGTAGCGGAGGACCCTTTTCGCAGTAACCCTACAAGGTATCATGATACCCTGAAACTAGGCAGGGTGTGGCACGATTACTGGGCTGATTGTAAGAGGTCAAATCGACGGCGGTGGTGCAGCAGTGTAGGTTCTAACGGGGTGCGGGCGTGCACACACTCCGGCGTAGAAAAATAAGGCACTGGGCACCAGTAGCATACCTGTGCATTCTAGGATTGTGTCGGGCCGCCACCATGGGACTTGATACACCCCATGGTGGGACCAGCATAGGTAACTACAACATCGGGGGCCGTAAGACACATGTAACTATGCGAGTAGGAGCCGATCATTATAAAATGGATCATTTCACCCTGATTATGGGGTGCCTGTTGGGAACTAGTTTATATGGGTACAGAGATTTAAAATGGGGTACGATAGTATATTCGACCCTAGACAACTTGACTAAGTATATGGTGCTTTCCCATTTCTAGTTTATACTTATCATACCCAGTTCTTTATTCATAGACTGAATAGTCCTAGACTTACTCAGGCTTTATGTCTGACTCTACTTTTCTTTCGTCTTCTTTTCTTCCGTTTCCGCCACCCCCCCCCCCCCCCAGGTCCACAGGGAGGGAATACTGCAGCTTGACCAGCCTTCATATCCAGCTTGAAGAGAAAGAATGTATTGCTTGGATCTTTTCGTTTTTGGACTATGGCTTTGGACAGCAATTATGGGACTTTTGCAGTTTATTTATGTTTCTTTATGCTTCTTTAATAATGTAATCGAGACAGTTATGAAGTTGTTATGTTTTTGAAGAAATGTAAGACAAGTATGGCATGTTTTTGTGAACACGTATTTTAATGAAATAATAAAAGTTGCTGTTTTCCGCTGTTCGAAAATATGTGTTCTTATATCTGTCTTGTATATCTGTGACTTATACTTATAAACCTCCACCAAAATTAGGGCATTCCCTTTGAGAGTGACCCTAACGGAGGTGGGGTGTTTCACTTGGTATCAGAGCATAGGTTTACCAGATAAGATAAAAAAAATTTGAAAAATTATTTTCAAAAAAAGAAATTTAAAGAAGCATTTTTTTAAAAGAAATAAAATATTATTTTATTTTAAAAGGCAAAGTCCCTCCCAAAGCCATAGGTACTATCTTTTATCCTTCGTTTTGAATCTATCCTTTTTGTTTCAGCATGTCTGAAGAACTTAACTTGCCGGAGGGTGTACCAATACCTGGTTGGTTTAGACGATTCTTAGAAGCAAGGGCCACTCAGCCAGGTCCTACCGTTCCTCCTCCCCCAGCTGCAGGAAATCAACCAGCTGCAGCAGCACCTCTTCCTCCACCTCCTCCACGGGGAAACACGTTTGCTAAGATATGTAAAGATTTTAAAGCTATGGGAGGAAAGGATTTTCATGGAACTGAGTCCTTCGTGGCAGCTAGAAATTGGCTGAAAGAAACCGAGGACTTATTCATCATCTTTGAGGTAGAAGATAGACAGAAAGTACAACTGGCGGTATGGCTACTAAAGGGTGAGGCTTCCTACTGGTGGGAAGTCACTAATGCAGAAAGACCGGTGGAAACATGGGAGGACTTTAGGGCAAGGTTTGAGGCTAAATTTCTCTCGGAAGCTGAAAGGAGTCTTCAGTTGGAAAAATTCTTATTTCTTAAGCAAGGGAATATGACAGTCAAAGAGTATGTTAATCAATTCGATGAGCTGGCTAGGTTTGGGCTGGACCTAGTCAACACCCCGCACAAGAAGGCTCTCCGCTTTGTCAAAGGGTTGAATGAGCCATTACACAGTTTGGCCATGACCCATATACCCATGGGAGCTACGTACGAAAGGTTGGTGCAGATGGCATTGCTGAACGAGGAAGATAAGGACAAGAAGGAAACAGAGGCAGAAAACTCTCAAGGGAAGAAAGAGGTCAAGCCCAACGATTCTAAGAATAAGAAGGTAGACCCCGAGAAAGGAGGCAAGAACAACAACTCACGTGATAAAAGGAAATGCAATTACTGTGGTACGGAAGGGCACATAGCCAAGGATTGTAGAAAGAGGAAGAGAAAGCAAGGTGAATGTTTTCATTGTGGGAATACTGGACACATCAGCAAAGACTGCCCTGAGAAGCAGACCGGACCTTCTGGCGGTACATCGTTAACTTATTCTAGATGCTTTGTTTTATCCTATTTCTCTCCTCGATCCTATCTTGAGAACCATAGGTAGAATCTTTTTGGATGTAAACATGTAGTTGAAACATGTTATGGATGATGGTTGCAAGTGGTTGCAAGTGATTGCTAGTGGTTGCTCGTGGTTGCATATACACACACAATCTAGGTTTTAGATCGGCTCAGTCACTTCATATTGCATATGCATATATGTTTGCATTCGTATATGGTTAAACTTTAATGTGTTGCCATATGGATGTTGCATTTGTATGAATGATTGTGCACTCATGTAGAATCATGAATAGGAAAAATTTGCATACATAATGGATTCATGGCACTCACATAATTCGCATTAAGGAGGTCAACTGAATCAGTAGACCGCCTGATTTTGCATTAGATAAGTACATGTACACACACACTTCGCATATGATCATGAAACATTAGAAGTCTTTTAAGGACAATGGATGCTTGTGTTTGATGGATGAGTAGATGGATGTTTGGATGTTAGGATGTACATTCTTCCTGAACTTGAAGATTTCGGGGACGAAATCCTTTTAAGTGGGGGAGAATGTAACACCCCGTGTATTTTATAACTGTGAAATTCATAAATTAAAGTATAACTAATTTCAAATCAGAGAATTAAGGGAAACGGGATACGCCATTGCGTTCGTCTCGGAATTCTGCTTGAGATAGAGTCCGAGTTTGCGTAAAACGGATATCGTATGAAGAAGATATGGACGAACGAAGTTGGGCGAAAAACCGGAAAACGGGTCAGAATGCACTGGCGCACTTGGGAAGTGCGCCAGAACAAAAATGCACTGGCGCACTTGGGAAGTGCGCCAGTACATTTTTGACCTGGCGCACCTGCCAAGTGCGCCCAGGTCAAAAATGACCTGCTGGTCAGGTCTGGTCAAGTCCTGGCTGGCCAGGTATGTGTTTGGTCGATTTTCTGAGCCTTACCTTGTCATTAGGGCTAGGTGTCAGCTCCTGGTTGGTCTCTCTTTCAAGTGAATGGCTACGATTAATCCAAGCTTCATCGACGGTCTAAATCAACTCACAAACTCTATAAAAAGGACCTAAGACTAACCCTAATTCACATAAACTAAAATGGAGATGAGACCGTCATGTTGCTGAGGAGAGACTAAGCATAGCCGTCAGAAAATTGGGAGGCAACTAAGAGATAATTCAAAGCTTAAAGCAAATCAAATCAAATCAAAGCAACGCCTACATCAAAAAGGAATAACATCTCCTGAATTGAAGAATTCGTCACACGATTGTAAGTAGAGTATTATTCCGGTATGAATTAAATAACTGTGTTTGGTTTGTAATGTAAGAAATGGAATTGTGGCGTTAATAATTCATATTTGTGCGTTGCTATGATTCTAAACGATGTGATATAACGATGTGATATTCGCAAGTATGTAATTCATGGTTGTTTAATTGAGATTCATGCAAGCATGTGGTTTTGCTACTATGCCAACATAATGTATATTTTGTACAAAAATCACTTATGAATAATTGGATCAAATTTGGGGCATTATGATTCATATATGTTGGAATTGGCATCATGATCTATGTATAAAATCATACTTTTGTATTAGAAACAAAAGTAAGCCTCTTTGTGAACTTATGTTAATTTTTATAAATATGACTAGGCTATGTTTGGTATTATGCCAAATTGAAAAATATGTTAGGCCTATGTTGTTAACAAGAATTATATAATATATGTGATACATAGCTAAGTTAGATTCACCTTCTAGTTGCAAGTTTGCATGAATAAAGTAAAAACCGCCATTTCCTGTTTGGGTATAATTGTGCCATGGTTATGTGAATAGATTAAAAATCATGATTAAGTTGGAATAATTCTAGTTGAACTTTACTAAGCACCTTTGTAGACATATGGTAATTTTATAAACATGATTTGCTTATGTTTGACATTATGCCTAAGTAAGAATATAGGTTTATGTTGTAGTTAAGACTAGGTGTCAATAATGAGATCTAATTTAGTTAGATTCTTAACTTAACTACAAGTTTACATGGTTTGGTTTATGTCACTTATGCTTTATGACCAAAATATATGTCACCACAATGCAAGTACACCAGTTCTATTTTGTAGTTCCAACGTTATGTTGCAAGTTCATGCGTTCACATTCCCCTCTTTGTGTATGTAATCACGTTTTAAGCCTCCCCTTTTTCACGTGGCTAAGTTGGGCTTAAAAGGCTAAGCCCAACATATATTATGATAAACGAACGTATTAAACGGGGGAAATAGCGTTGGGCCAAATTAATTAATAAATGAAAATATAAAAGTGGAGGGGCCCAAATCCAAGAATGGGTTGGGCCCATGATTGGTGTAAACCCTTACACCATTAATTTATTTTGAATAATGGGCCGCAAATATTTACATATAAGAAAATAAAGAAAAGTGACAAAATATGTAAATGTAGAAAATACGATGTGTTTAACCCGAGGTTGGATTGAGTTGTGATGTAAACCTGCCCGGAACCGCCCGGCTGTCCAGTAGTCACAACAATACCTATCCAATGTGGGTGGTTAAACATGGAGCCCAATAAGGACCCGAGGTTAGACTGAGTTGTGGCGTAAGACTGCCCGGACCCAACCGGCAACAGGCAGCCACAACAATACCTGTCTAATGTGAGAGGTCAAGGCTTTAATTAAGACAATTAAGGCTGAGTCAGGATTGATAGGATTAAGTAAATTATATTAATACTTAATCAAAATGAAACATGCTAAACAGACTGATTGGGGGGTTAGGTTTAACCAACTTAGCATGTTGGCTAGAGATAGAAAACCTAGTAGCGGAGGACCCTTTTCGCAGTAACCCTACAAGGTATCATGATACCCTGAAACTAGGCAGGGTGGGGCACGATTACTGGGCTGATTGTAAGAGGTCAAATCGACGGCGGTGGTGCAGCAGTGTAGGTTCTAACGGGGTGCGGGCGTGCACACACTCCGGCGCAGAAAAATAAGGCACTGGGCACCAGTAGCATACCTGTGCATTCTAGGATTGTGTCGGGCCGCCACCATGGGACTTGATACACCCCATGGTGGGACCAGCATAGGTAACTACAACATCGGGGGCCGTAAGACAAATGTAACTATGCGAGTAGGAGCCGATCATTATAAAATGGATCATTTCACCCTGATTATGGGGTGCCTGTTGGGAACTAGTTTATATGGGTACATAGATTTAAAATGGGGTACGATAGTATATTCGACCCTAGACAACTTGACTAAGTATATGGTGCTTTCCCATTTCTAGTTTATACTTATCATACCCAGTTCTTTATTCATAGACTGAATAGTCCTAGACTTACTCAGGCTTTATGTCTGACTCTACTTTTCTTTCGTCTTCTTTTCTTCCGTTCCCCCCCCCCCAGGTCCACAGGGAGGGAATACTGCAGCTTGACCAGCCTTCATATCCAGCTTGAAGAGAAAGAATGTATTGCTTGGATCTTTTCGTTTTTGGACTATGGCTTTGGACAGCAATTATGGGACTTTTGCAGTTTATTTATGTTTCTTTATGCTTCTTTAATAATGTAATCAAGACAGTTATGAAGTTGTTATGTTTTTGAAGAATTGTAAGACAAGTATGGCATGTTTTTGTGAACACGTATTTTAATGAAATAATAAAAGTTGTTGTTTTCCGCTGTTCGAAAATATGTGTTCTTATATCTGTCTTGTATATCTGTGACTTATACTTATAAACCTCCACCAAAATTAGGGCATTCCCTTTGAGAGTGACCCTAACGGAGGTGGGGTGTTTCAAAACTCCACTAGGTGGAGATGTAACTTTGTTTGTTAGCCCCACTTAGGAGGCAACTCCACTAGATGGAGATGTAACTTTGTTTGTTATCCCCACGTAGGAGGCAACTCCACTAGGTGGGATGTAACTTTGTTTGTTAGCCCCACTTAGGAGGCAGCTTCACTAGGTGGAGATGTAACTTTGTGGCTTCTCTTCTTGAAAGCTTTATGTGTTGCTCCTCTTCTGGAGGATTTGTTTAACACTCCTTTTCTGGGAGGTTGTGTTTGTTGTTTCTTCTTTCTCTAGAAGCATTGTTTGTCACTCCTCTTTTGGTAGGTTTTGTTTTTTGTTGCTTCTCTCTATGGAAGCATTGCTTGATGGTGCCCCTCTCCCTGGAAGCTTTGTTTGTGTAACTTCTCCCACTGGAAGCTTTGTTGATGTAGCTTCTCCCCCTGGAAGCTTTGTTGATGTAGCTTCTCCCCTTGGAAGCTTTGTTTGTTGTGCCTTTTCTTCTAAAGACTTTATTGGTTCACCCTTCCTTCTGAAGGCTTTATTGATATCATTTATCAAGGGTAGGTTCCACACCTTTCATAGAAGCATTTAAGTATGTCATTAAAACAATTTTGACAGAGTTCATGAAATTCTGAAATAGTGGAGAGAAGAATCTTATTTAAGCCGAGCCATGACGGGTGCTTAATCATTCCTTTTTTGCATGTTTATAGCTTCCACCGAAGCTTGTCATTGATTGATAACTCTGTCATGCATTTATTCATGCATTATGTTCCTTAAGTGCTCCTTTTTGATCTTTTGTTCCCTTATGCGGGAAGAGTCATAGGCAGTGATTGGGGGATCATTAAGTGCACCCCCTAAGCTCTTGTTGTATGCATAAGCTTGAACAGGTTTTGGTTTTTATCTGTAAAGGAACTCGAACTTGTATAAATATTTGTCTGATTTCAAGCAAGATATAAAGTGAAATGACTAATGAAAGTAAGTCCTTGAGATGAAAGATTGATTGTTAAGTTCTCATTCCCATATTGCGTTGTCTCTGGCCAGATTCCCACTGGTCTTACTTTGAATTTCTCAAATGAGCTTCCCTTTCTTTTTGGCTTGATTTCTTTTTATCAAACTTCAACAATGTCTGGTTTGGTGTCCTTCTGTCTTGTGATAAGAGAAATAGTATTTCCTTTTTTCGATTTTGTAGAACCTTCTGCAACGGGATTGGAACCAAGCCCTTCTTCCTTCTGTCCTTGCTTCAAGCTTTTCCTTGTGTTAAGTATTTATTCCATGAGATTGAATTTATCAGCTCTGGAATACAAATCATTTAAGCTTTCGCATTCATTTAGGATGAGCTCCTTCCAAAAGGAGGATGGCACAAGCAATCATGATTGCACATCTCTTAACTTCTCCCTACCTGTGGCCCCTTTCACTTTGGGAGACTTATCGTGAAACATCTTTAGATAGCATTCAAGTGACTCCCCTGGTCTTTGTTTGATTCTAGCTAAATCATAAATGATGTTTGTCGATTCCTTTTATATATGGAAATGTGTGCTAAATGCGGTGGAAAATTGCTTCCAAGTTGTGATGATCAGGCCATGATAATGCTTGCACCATTTAAGAGCTATACCACGAAGAGTTGTTTGGAAGACCTTGCATCGAAGGGATTTTGAAGCATTATATGTATCTATGTAATTCTCGAACATGGCAAGGTATTCTTTAGGGTTTGTAGTCCCATCGTATGCGAGTTTGTAATCTTTTATATCATATGGAATGTTTACCATCATTATTTCTTTGGGGAAGGGTTTCCCTACAACTTCCTTCCTTCTATCCATGTTAGGCTTTCGTTTTCTTCTGAACTGGCCATATCTTTTTATGCTTGGTTGTTTCTCTGTGAAAGTGGACTATCTTGCAGACTTGATGAAGACTCAATTTGGTCAGGAAGCTCTCGAGGTGTTATTATTCTTGATTCTGCTTCATAGGGTTATGCTTTAGAGGACCTTCGAGCCAAGTCTTTCTTAATAAATTCTCTAGTTGCATCAATTTGCATAGTCAAGTGTAGTATTTCCAATTCAATACTTTCTCTTTCGTTAAGGTTGCAGATCCTCCAGTTTCTAGTTTTGCTGAGTTGATGTTGTTTTCTGGGATGGATGACGTGTTGTTTCCTTCTTTATCACCCCTTCCCAATTGAACCATCCTTTAACTGATTTTCGGAGTAACTTGTTATGATGGAATGTGAAATAACGTTGAAAGGTTTAAGATAAGTATGGAGGGTAGGAGAATTAAGGGTTAATGACAGGGGCGAAAGTGTAGGGAATAAAGTGGGGATTTTAGGTTATCTTCTCTTTAAATAGCTTGGATTTATGACGTCTTAAGCACTCGATTGGTATTCATAAGCTCTTCACCGAGACTCTTTATCTATAATCTTACTCCTTTATAGTCTAGTCCAACCCGAGATGGAACAACACAGTTAGAAACATGGCAATGTTATTCAAAGGGTTAAAGGTAGGAAAAGGAAATGGAGGTTCAAGCCCTCCTTCTAGCGCCAAAATATTAACGATATTTTTCGTCAACATAGAAGATAGGTCTAAGGAAGTGGACCTGAGGATAGAATGAGATTATTTAGTTCCCACAAGCTTGAATAGTTCATCGTTTCCTAGATATGAAGATCATAGCCCGAAGATTTGTTACTCTTCCCTCAAGGGATGGTTATCACGTTTACGAGACTCAACAACTAACAGTTACCTTGGGATAAGGGCTCCCTAAGCGCAACAAAAGTTAGGAAGCTAAACGACTTTTAGAAGGGTATTTTCATAATCTAGTCCTTTTGAGCTTGATTGAATTCACCACTCCTTAGGTATCAAGATCCCTAGTCCAAGGATTGGTTACTCTTCCTTCAAGAGGTGAGTATCATGCCCGTGAGACTTAAGGATCAACAGTTACCCTAGGATAGGGTTACAACAATCGACACTAGAGCACGTGTTAAGGGTGTTTAGGTAATTGTTGGAAAGGTTGGGGTGAGGAGCGTAGATATACGTAAGAACCATGATATACAATATAATATGAAAAATAGTAGAGAACACAACAATTTATAGTGGTTCGGTTCGGATTAAACCTACGTCCACTTTAAGGGCTTTGATGATTTTATTCATGGGGGAGGTAATATTAGAAATCCCCAAATTGATTTACCAATTAGGGTTTGCTCTCTACTAAATGAGAGAAAGATTGTAGAATGAGAAAAGTCCTACGAAATGAGCACCTTGGGGTCTTATTTATAAGCAAATTGGGCCCCTTATGTTGTGAACCCAGCAACAGCCTCTTTCGGATGTTGAACTAAGGTTTCGGCCGCTCTTGTAACTTTCGGTTTCGGCAGAAAGGTCTCGGCTGCCTTTCTTCTTACCGAAAGTCTTCATTGATGTCATCTTGCCTTGGGAATATCAATCTCGGGTTTCAGGAGTTGTTCTGCTGGCATGCCTTTCAATAACTTGGTCTCGGAATCTAAGGGCTTGACTTTGGTGGCTCTTGGTTTCGATAGCCCTTTGCTTCTTCTTAGCTTGGCTTTCAGAGTTGTAGCCTTTGCTTGTCGGTCTAGGTACCGGGACCAAGTACATTAGAGGAGATACCACCTTTATTCTTCCGACAACCCATGGTTTCAGCCTTGATCTTACAGTAGCTCCATCCATAATCCCTTTCGGATGACTTATAAACTGTCTTCCAATATTAGTGTCGGTACTGAGCTAAGTAGTACCGAAAGCCTTCTGCTTTCTCCTGCCTGATGTAGCTTTTTCCCTTCAGTGGCTTTAATCTTTCAGTTTATATGCCTTCGGTCTCCCATTTCCACTTTCTTATGGTGTTAAGTGATATGCTTTCGGAGTTGTACCCTTGCTAGTTTCCTTCGGTAATGATACCTCCTTGCCGGTAAATCCCTCCTTCTGTTTTAATGGTATTGTTGTTTCTTCCTCTATTCTTATGTTGTCTATGTCGAACCGACACCCTTGTGCTTGGGTACCAGATTTATGATTCTTGAGCCTTCCCTTTGATGTGGACATGAGCCTGACATCTCTTTTTCAGCAATACTCGATGTTGATGCTTGACCACAACTTGACCCTTTTTTCTTTCGGACTTTGTTCCTTTTAGCGCCCTAGCCTCCTTCAAGGTCTTTTTATCAATGGTTCAGGTTTTGTTGCCCGAAACCCTTTGCTCTTATTGCTTCGGATCTTCTGCTTCTTTATATTTGGCCAGTGAGACTTTTGGTGTTAATAAACCCCAAATCAGCGGAAGACGAGATCGAGGTAAACGTGCAAAAACAACCAATCAATATCTCAGAAACAATCTCAACCCAATCCGAATGCCAATTACAATCACCACACGTGAGAAATAAAGGAGCAATAACGAAAAGTAAATCACACATGGATTTATAGTGCTTTCACTAACTAATTGTTAGTGTACGTCCACTTGAGAGAGAGCCTTTTATTAATACCAAAGAAGAGTACAAGTGATTGATTACAATGGTCACTCAATTCACTCAAGAATTTGATTTGTGGAGATAAGAATTAAAGAAAATAGATTTATGTTGGAGATCCTAAAACTTGATTAGGAGATGACTGGATATCTTTCATTCTCTCTTCTAGGCTCCTTCTATAAGACCAATTACTTCATACACAAGTTTACTTTACCCTCAAGTCAAGTAAACTTGACAACAATTTTTTAACGTATATGGCGAAAGATCTTATAAATATGCCACCGAAAGAGGGAAAATAAATAACCAAATCTCATTAATTAGAGAAAACAATATATATAAATATGTCACCGAAAGAGTAAAATATATATCCAAATCTCATTAATTAGGGAAAGCAATATTTTCTCTTTCTCCCGTTAATTTTTTTTTCCTTCCTTTTAATGTGATTTAGCATCACCAAATTTAATACTCCACCTTGATGCAAAATCACCTACCTCCAACTCCATGAACTAATGGTATATGTACCATCAATCGTAGCCGACAGCTCCAACTATCACCATATCTACCTTCACCAAGCTTGAATGCTTTCTTAATGAGTTCCGTTAAAGCCATCCCCCACCTCCCCCTCTATTGCACCCCAACAAGTTCAGGCAAAGCCCCCACCCGCAAACAAAGTGTTGAAAACACCCAACTTCAAAAGTAGTCTCACCAAAAGATGAACATACCAAGAAGATAGGACTTTAACCTCTCACCGATACTCTTTTCCATCCATAGCCAAGCTTCTTCTCCCTTAACCGTGCCACCCTGTGGCACCTAGCTCCTCTCCAAGTGAATTAAGTTTGAGTAATGCTCAAACTTCCCAATTGGCAATGCCTTAGTGAACAAATCCATCGCATTATCTTGTCTGTGGACTTTCCGAGGCATACTTGCCTGTTTTCGTCCATGGCTACTAGAAATGACTCCCTCATTTCAAAATGCGTAGTCTGTAAGCTAAACACAAAATTCTTCGCCAAATGAATAACACTTTGGCTATCACATTGAACATCAACATTGTCATGTTCAAAGCTCAAGTCACACAACAATCGCTACAAATACAGTGCTTCCTTTGCTGCCTCCACCGCAGTTTTCAACTCCGGCTCCGTAGTGGATAAAGAAACTACGGTCTGCAATTTTGATCTCCAACTTATGGTTGTGCTACCAAGAGTGAAGACATATCCAGAAGTTGATTTTCTCTGATCTTTTTCACCAGCGTAGTACGAATCACGGCAACTAACCAACATGCAATTCTTCTCCTTACTACCCCAAAAAACACGGTCATGAGATGTTGTACCTTTCAAGTATCTCAATATAAGCTTTGTTGCTTCCCAATGCGATTTCCCCTGATTAGTCATGTACCGACTAACTACCCCGACGGCACTTGCAATATCGGGTCTTGTACACACCATGACATACATCAAACTACCAACCGCACTAATATATGACACTTTTGTCATATAAGTCTTATCTTTCTCCTCGATAGGTGATCCCTTACTCGAAAGCTTTACACGCAAAGGTATAGGTGTATTTGACGCCTTTACATCCTCCATGCTAAACAGGTAAAGCATTTTTCTAATGTATTCCTTTTGAGTCAATTTCAACTCAAAACACTTTCGATCCCTTTCGATTTCCATGCCCAAAATCTTCTTTGCTTCTACAAGGTCTTTCATTTCGAAGTCCGCTTTTAATCTCAATTTCAACGTGTTGATTTCTTTCTTGTCCATTGAAGCAATGAGCATATCGTCCACATACAAGAGTAAATACACTCAACAATCATTTTCCAAATTCTTGAAATATACACAAGCATCTTTGATGCTTCTTTAAAAGCCATTTTGAAGCATAAAATGATCAAATCTCTTGTACCATTGCCTAGGCGATTACTTCAAACCGTATAGTGATTTCTTCAACTTGCAAACCAATTTTGACTTACCATCTACAACAAACCCTTTCGGTTGCTCCATGTAAATGTATTCATCTAAGTCACCATGCAAGAAGGTTGTTTTCACATCAAGTTGCTCCAACTCCAAGTCATGAATAACAAATATGCCAAGTAATATTTGGATAGAAGTATGTCTCACAACTAGTGCAAAGTCTCATCATACTCCTTTCACTTCCTCTACGCAAATCCCTTAGCCACTAGCTTAGCTTTGTATCTTCCATTATCCTTCACCTTGTATATCCATTTGCACCCAGTAGCACGGTTCCCTTAGGAAGTGCAACCAACTCCCAAGTCGGGTCTTCATCAACGATTGCATCTCTTCCTCCATGGAACAAATCCATTTCGAGCTATCACTCGAATTCATGACATTATCACGGTTCATCGGCTCATCTTGTACTACATGAAGAGCACAGTCCAAATTCTCACAAAAGCTAAGATAGTTCCAATCACCCTATCTTTCAGGTGGCCTTATAGCACGACGACCAAACCGACTAGCAATACCATCACCCGATCTTCCTTTAGCTCCGCCTTGAACTGAATCTTCTCTAGAATCGTGCACGTCACCAATACTACTAGAGGAACTCTGTGGACTATGTGATGTAACATCAACCGCTACCACCTCACAAGCATCTGCAACAACACTATTGTCTCTAGGCCTGAAAGTGGGAATAACTTCATTCTCCTTTGATTCACCATGAACCAAATCTGGACCATCCGATGAGCCTTCATTCTCCTTGAACAAAGCAGACTCATCAAAACTAACATGACGAGAAACAGCAACATTCTTCGTTTTCTGATTCCAAATCCAATAGCCTTTAACTCTGTCTATATAGTCAAGCAAAGTACCTTGAAAGCTCTAGGTGAAAGCTTATCATTCCCCGGATCATGCACATAAACTGTACTGCCAAATACACGAAGATAACTCAAGTCAACTCTCTTCCCTTTCCACGCTTCCTTCGTAATTTTGTTATCAATAGAAGAGAAAGAAATTTGATTAATAATATGCACTGTGGTGGACAAAGCTTCGGTCCAAAATCCTATAGACAAACCTGAAGTCAATCTCAAGCATCGAGCTTTCTCTAGTAGAGTTCAGTTCATTCTTTCCGCCACTCCATTAGATTGCGGATCTCCAGATGAAGTAAAATGCCTCTGAACATCATGATGCTTGCAAAATTTCAGAAAATCTCCAAAAACATACCCCCTGCCATCGTCGGACCTAAGAACCTTCAAAATCTTTTCACTATCATTCTCAACAAGAGCTTTCCATTCTTTGAACCTTGCAAATGCCTCTGATTGCCTTCATTACATACACCCAAACCTTCCTACAAAGATCATCAATAAAAGAAATATATTATCTTTCTCCTCCCAAAGAAGGTACTGGTGTTGGTCCCAAACATTTGTGTGCCCATACTCAAGCATCCCACATGAATCATGTTTTCCTTCATCAAATGACACTCTAGTTTGTTTCCTCATGACACATTCCTTGCAAAAGTCCAGTTTGTTGAAACTCCCTCCATTGATCATCTCTCTTCTATTAAGAATATTCAAACCCTTCTCCGAGACATGACCCAATCTCAAATGCCACAACCGTGTCGCATCTAAGCCACGAGAAATATCAATACCAACACAAGTTTCACCATTCGCAGCCTCTTCTTGAAGCTAATAAATTCCATGAGTCCTAGCACCCTTCATAACCACAAGTGCCCCCTTCAAAACCCTCAAGCTATCACTCTCAATAGTGATCTTGCATCCCAAAGAATCCAGCTATCCCAAAAAGATAAGTTATTTTCGTAGTCTTGGAACATAGCGCACATTAGTAAGAGCACGAATCACTCTGTCAAACATCCGAATTTGCACGAATCCAATGGCCTTCGACTTGCAAAATGCACCATTTCCCCTTGAATTTCCTTCTCGACCAGCATAAGAAGAAAAATAATTCCTATTATGCGTCATGTGATATGAAGCCCACGAATCAAGCACCCATTTGTTTCCCGAAACATCCGATGCTACAGCCGACAAAACATCTATGTCTATCTCACCAACATCTCTCTCCACCGCAACTGATGAAGATGCTACTTCCTTCTTCCCTTGTCTGGACATTCATTCTTCCAATGACCAGGTTTCTTACGTATAAAGCACTTGCTATTTCTTTCCTTCGACTTTCCTCTCCAACCGAGCTTTCTAGACTTGGAATGCCCCCGGTTTTCCTTCTTCTCATTTTCTCCTTCTCCACGAATAAACCACAATCATTACCTGCATCACTACTTCCATCACTCAGCTCTTTCATCTGATCTCGCAATTCCTCACTAAGAAGACGTCTGCCTTCACATCATTAAGGGTCAATGTATCTCGGTTATAGATCAAACTATTTGAGAACCCAGTATAACGCTCAGGCCACGAATACAACAATATCATCGCATTCTGCTTCTCCTTAATCTTCAAATTTGCCGCCTTTATCTTCATTAGCAAATCATCAAACACATTCAAGTGCGCCATTAGCGAGGTTTCTTCCTTCATCTTGTCGGTAAAGAAAGTCTGCAACAAAATTAATCGATTTGTGAGTGACTTCTTCATATACAACTCCTCCAACTTGTTCCAAATACCTTTAGCAGACGTCTCACCACTAATTTCGGAGATAACATTCTCTCTCATAGCAAGTTGAAGTGTTGTGAATGTCCACCATTTCTTCTCTCTCCACATCTGAGATCTCCGCTGGCAATAAATGTGTATCAAACACTACCCGATGTACCTGATTCCGCCTAAGAACCGCTTTCATCTTTCATTGTCATTTTTCAAAATCATTATCATCATTCCACTTGCCAATAACCAATTGTGACCCAGAAGCTGCGTATGAACCACGTACATAAGGAGCTACGCCACTTTGACTTGTTGAGGCACTATTTGAATCTGATTCCGGCATTTCTACAACTACCTTCTAACACCAAAGCTTTGATACCAAGTGTTGTGGAGAAATTTTAACTCAAGACCACTCAAATCATAAACCCTCGAATCAACAGAAGATGAGATCGTGGTAAACGAGCAAAAACAGTCATCAATATCTCAAAAACAATCTCAATCCAATCCAAAAGTCAGTCACAGTCACCACACAAGAGAAATAAAGGAGCAATAACGAAAAGTAAATCACACATGGATTCATAGTGCTTTCACTAACAATTTGTTAGTGTACGTCCACTTGAGAGAGAGAGTGCCTTTTATTAATACCAAAGAAGAGTTCAAGAGATTGATTAAATGGTCACTCAATTCACTCAAGAATTTAATTTGTGGAGATAAGAATTGAAGAAAATAGATTTAGGTTGAAGATCCTAAAACTTGGTTGAAAGATAATTGGATGTCTTTCACTCTCTCTTCTAGACTTCTTTTATAAGACCAATTACTTCATACCCAAGTTTACTTTACCCTCGAGTCAAATAAACTTGACAACAAATTTTGTATATATATGGAAAAAGATCATATAAATATGCCACTAAAAGAGGAAAAATATATAATAAATTTCATTAATTAGGAAAAGCAATATCTATAAATATGCCAATGAGAAAGGAAAATATATAACCAAATCTCATTAATTAGGAAAAGCAATATTTATTCTTTCTCCCCTAAAAAAATTACTTCGTTTTAATGTGATTTAACATCACCAAATTTAATAATAGGCTTCATCTTCAATCGAACGTGAGTGATAAAACTAGGGGTGAGCAAATGATTGGTTCGGTTTGAAACCAATCAAAAATTCTAAAACTAAAATAACCATTCAAAAAACATAAACCGAACCAAACCAAACCGATAATTTTTTAAATCAGAACCAACCGAACCGATAATATTTAGTTTGGTTTATTTGGTTTATCGTAAAATAAAATAGATCTTTTAGTTGTTGATATAACAAAGGATTTAAACAACTAATTTCGTTCATGTGATTTAAACGTTTTGAAAAACAAACTCATCTTCTAAAAATGTTAATATGAAATTAAATATTCTTATGATAATATTATAAATAAGATTATTTATTAGTGGTTATTTTTTAAATTTAAAATAAATAAATTTCTAAATTTGGTTTGGTTGGTTGGTTCAGTTTTTAGATATTAAAAACCAAAACTAACCAATAAACCAAAGTAATATAAAATTTAAAATCAAAACTAACCAATTAATTTACAAAACTAATCCAAACCTATCGAATTTCATTGGTTTGGTTGGTTTTAACCAATAAATGCTCCCCTCTAGATAAAACTATCACTCTCTAGTCTTCTTTCCCACGTAGGTACATACTGTTGACTTGAGAGCAAAAGACAAACAACAACATGCACAATAATCGACTAGCATCATATCAACACATAGGAAAGAGGCAAGTCCCTGGATCTACCGAACATTACCCAACTGTAACAGAAGGAACCTGCATGTGTAACGTCTTCGGTATCACATACATTTTACAGCGTGTAAAGAGAGCCTTCCGTCATCTCCCGCTCGCGGCATACACCGTAACAGATTTCAACATTTTCTATATTCCCATCATGAAACATTATAACATATACACAGTCAACCAATCAGGAATTAGATGGGGAAGAAAAAGGAAGTAAAAAAGAATAGAGAACTGAGCTTAAATTGACAAAAGAGCAAAACAGACAATATACAGTAAGCTCACTGAATACATCCAGCAAAACAAATAAAATGAATCCTATCTAACCTCAAGAACAATGAATGACATGCACCATGACAAGCAGAAGCAAGACAAAGTTTCAACAAATAATACACACCATTTTTTGTTTACCTATTCACAAATAATATGACAGATGGAGCCTTCAGTCCTTTCAGTTCTCTACTGCAACTTCAGTGGTGTCATTGGGCACTTCAGTGGTGTCATTGGGCACTTCAGTTACTTCATCGGGAGCAGCAGCAGGGTCGACATTGTCAGGATCAGGATCAGGAACAATTACATTCTCGACCACTTTAGCACATGGTTCTTCTGTTTTTGATTCTTCGTCTTCAAATTTACCACTTTCTTCTTTTGGTTTGGTCGCTTTTTGCTTTTGGTTTGAGATTTTCGGTTTCTGAGTTGTTTCAGATCTATTGGTGGTTGTTGGTTTCTGAGATGGTGGCTTTGCCTGTGGTTTTGGGTTAGGTTTCTTTGTGGCTACCGAGGTACTACCATTGCTGTGGGGAGAATTGCTTGTTGCAACTGCAGTAGTCGATTTATTGCGCCCCAGCTTTGGTGATTTTGGACGTGTTGGAGGAATCTGTTGTGTCATATTGAAAAAGAAAGTAGTATGACTTTGGTATACATCATAAAAGGCAGGGGAAAAACCTTGAAAATGTTTTGGGTTTGGTGCACACTCTTTCAAGAACTTATAGCAACATCCCAAACCGTTTTCACATTCAACCTTCCACTACAACATGTAATAATTCCTCGGTTTTATCAATCGTTTTGAGGATCAGGCGCTCATCTGACAAGCATATGATCCTCAGGCGCTTGCCCAACAAACTGATTTATTTGGATGCTTGTTGAATAAGCACTCAAACATTATGCACCTGTTTAACAAGCACCTTGATCTTAGGTGCATGGTCTTTACAACTGTTCAACAAGCGTCTGAAATCTCACTTTATAAAAATGGTTTGTTTGAACGCTTGTTCATCTTTATAAATTTGGTTTATTTGAATGCTTGTTCAAACATTAGGCGCACGTTCAATAAACGCTCCGATTTCAGGAGCTTGTTGAACAGACACATGAAGTGTGGGCGCTTGTTGAACAAGCACTCGGACAAATTACATACACGTAACCATTCTCACTAAATTTGCAACCAATTACAATTTCTATCCTACACGTTCAACAAACGCTCTGATTTCAGGAGCTTGTTGAACAGACACCTGAAGCGTGCGCGCTTGTTCAACAAGCACTCTAAAAAATTACATACATGTAACCATTCTCACTAAATTTGCAACCAATTACAATTTCTATCCTATTTTGAGCAATTTGGGATTACATGTTACAAAACATGATTTGTGACCCACTGTTGGAGATGCTCTTAAAAAGAAATAGGAGAGAGCAAGAACAATTTAGTATAATGCTCCTACAATTGTAAAACTTACAACGATGCATACAAGATATGGTGCTACTTAAAACACTTTTGACAATGACATGCCCACCTCATTTTTTGGCACCAGTGCACATTCACTCCAGAAAACCAACCATACATCAGACAATGGTTGGTTAACTGATCGCACGATCGGTAAATAAAACAACAAATAGAATGTCATTTTGTTTTGAGCAATTTGGGATTACATATTACAAAACGTGATTTGTGACCCACTGTTGGAGATGCTCTTAAAAAGAAATAGAAGAAAGTAGGAATAATTTAGTATAATGCTCCTACAATTATAAAACCTACAACGATGCATACAAGTATGATATGGTGCTACTTAAAACGCTTTTAACAATGGCATGCCCACCTCATTTTTTTGCACCAGTCTGTTCACTCCAGAAAACCAACCATACATCCAGGCAACGGTTGGTTAACTGGTCGCGCGATTGGTTAATAAAACAACAAATAGAATGTCGTTTTATTTGTATGGAATGAAGTGGCAAGCATTTTGGTATTAAAACAGCATTTTCTTTGCCGTTTATTTGTCTTCTAGTGGCAAGTTTTTATCTTTAATGTTTTTTTTTAAAGGAAAAAAGAGTTTTTATCTATTTCTTGTTTAATTTGATGGGCAGTTATGTGCTTCTAGGTAGGGGTGAACTTGTTCAGTTCGAAGTGATGAAAAGTGGAGAAATGAATAAAAACTATTGGGAATGACCTTACACCGGTAGCAGGATAGTAGTTAAACCTGATTTGATTATACAAGAACTGGCATGATCAACTCAAACATGCAAATAACAAAACAGGCAATATCGTATTATTCATCTTCACATTCCCTATCTTAATTAGCTATGACCAAGTAAGTAAGTTATGGACCATACGTTGCATTCAATCCCCTAAAATCAGGTAGGGAAATCACATATGCTTTTATGAACTTGCCACAGTTTCCACCAGCATTAGGAACCGATTTAACAAACACTGGCATGGTTATGAAACCTTGCTTCTTATACATCTTAAATTATATGAGCTATAAACCTTAAATGATGGTAATTAGTCTAGTCAGAGTTTTTCACACCTATATTATTAAAAAAAATGTTGATAATCCAATTAGAAGAAGACTATCAGAAAGGAATTGAATTCACTAAAACATTAGTACGCGTTCGCGAATTGTACATAAATAACTCGACTTATATGTTATAAGATATAACAATATTTGTGAAGTTCGTTAGTCTGAAGCAAGAGTCAGCTGCAAATTTACTAACAAATGAACCTCTTGGATGGAAACATCAGCATCATGTAGGTATTAATAGATTTTAAGAAGGATGAAAAGATAATTACACACTGAATCTCATGGATGAAAAAGGAGCAGTTTACCATTGTATAAGCCTGAACAGATTAATTTCATAATACCACATAGATTGTAACAAAATAAATTATACTATAAATTTAATTTGTTATTACCCTTTAGGCCTTTACATGGCAAAAAATTCCTATTAGATTAAATCTTCAGAGTTCAAGTTCTATCAATGCAGTTCACAAGCGTGATACCCAGCGATCAAAATTTTAACAGAGCAAGAATTCACAATATAAATGATACCTTTTTCAATTCAACCTTAGGAGGACCAGGCTCTTTATAAAAGCTTGGCATTGGTGCTGCTTTGAATGTCAAACTCTTCCTCAATCGTCTAATTTCTGCCTCTTGGCTTTCCTGTGATATATAGAGTTAGTTAACTGGTCATGTTACATATTATCTTTAAGCATGTGATAAAATTAGTGTTATCCAAAGTAAAAGCATCTCTCACCTTTGTTTTCTCCTGGGAGGTGGTTTTCTCTAATTCCTTGGCATGGATTTTCTCTTCTAGCTTAGTGAAAAACTGATAAGCAGAAGCACCAAATTTATTAAGCATTTCATAAAATAAGCTGCTAAGGGCACCTTAGTCACCACATCCTAATATAATTCCTAATTAACAAAAGAAAATTACACTTTGTTCTCTTTTCCAGCAACATTTTTTTTGTTTGGTGCCCATTTAATAAGAAACAATACAAGCATGGGTAGTATTATCTTTAAGACAGTGCTGAGATGAAAAGTTAAGGTGCCTTAAGCAGAACAAACTTATAAAAGAAGGAGATAACTAAAAGAGACCTCCTTTCGCTTTTCAGCACGCTCATCCAATCTAAAGGAAAAACCAGAACCAATGCTCTTCCTCGTGCTTCTAAAAACACAAAAGGCAAGTAAAGAAATGAGTAAACAGATATGTAAGTTTAGAGTTTCGGTATAAAGCACATATGAAAGCAAGAGACATACGAGGTAGTAGAATGGGCATCATCATCATTTTTACTGGAGACTGTCTGGTTTATGGGCTTCGTATCATCGTTGTTGGACCTGTCATAATATAGTAATTTTATATATCAGTCTCAAATTTTAATTGTAAACAAATACGCCTTTCATGTAAGCCTTAAATCCAATGTATTCTTCTCTTTGCAGAAACAAATGTGTTAGCTATAGAGTAAAAAGTTGCACTGGTAATAACACTCACTTGATAGAGTCAGAACGAGGTGCATGATCCACAGAGCTAGACTTTATAGGCTGATCATGTGAAGCAGATGAACATCATTAATCAATAAACAAGAAAAATCAAGAATCGTGTATCCACAAAAACAATTTTTTAATTTGGAATCGTAATACTTACTACTGACTTATGTGTCCCAGCAATCAGTTTAGCACTTGCACTGCCTATCCACGAAGTCAATTATGTAATCAAATAATCAAAAAAAAACTTACATTAGATAAAGAAGTAAAAGCATGTAGTGTTAAACCATACCATTGATCCGCTCGATGTTAATGGATTGTGAATTCTTGACATCAAATTTAGTTGGCTTAGCTAATGCGATACTCTTTCTCGAAGTATTAGGCAGAGTGCTCCTAGCAGGAAGAGAAGAACTCTTAGAAAATCCTGCTTTTTTATTATTTTTATTTCCATTACGCCCTTCCCCATCTCTTTGAGCTTTTGAAGACCCAACTTTCTGCAGTACAACATGGTCTTATTGCAAAACAGAATTTCTGATACATTAAATTCATACTGAAAAATATTAAAAATACAAACAACTATACCTTAGCATCCACATTGGTTTCAGAAGTACTTGAAGTGGCACCTTCAATTACAGAAGAACTGATTTCCTTCTGCATCGACAATGGGGCTTCTTGCTCATGATTAATTGAAGGCAATATATTGACTTCTTTGTCATTAATTTCATTTTCTTTATTAACATTTGATACCAACTGAACTGCAATTTGGTTTGTTTCTAATACCCTGTTACTAATATCTGCCTCGACTTCAGTTACAACTTCCATTTCCCAAAGGAGTTAAAACTCAAGCACAAGAAACCTCTGCACCAAATCCATTTCATAAGTAAGCTTAAATAGCAGTACAATATCAAACGGCCGACATTTGCATATGCATATGATAAATAACCAACACTAAACTTACTAAAAACACAGAATGAAACTAGATCTATCATGTATACTTCGAAACACAATAGGATCCACATGTTACAACATCAAAATCCAGCAAACGAGTCGCTCTCAATTCAAAACACAGCAAAGATTTCAAAAAAATAAACACGCTAAGAGTAGATCATACCTAATAACCCAAAATGAAAAGCTATAGCTTTCTATCAGAATTCTTCGACAAAATTCTCGAACTGCTCGCCATTTCTGAGATTTGAGTCATTTAAGAGGGATCAACGAGTGCTTTAACCGTAACGTAACTACAAAGGACAAGTGAGGGAACTTACCGATTCAAAGCCTTGGTTTTCGAATTTGCAACCCGAAGATTCACTCTCACTCGCCACTTGATGTTCGACTTTTAGTCGTCTACTCGTTTTCTTTTTTTTTTCAAAACGAAATCACAGGATGGGGGAGTCCGGTATTCACGAGACTGCCACTGGATGAATTTACCAAAACAGTTGCGGAACAGCAGAATAAAACCTCGTCGGTTAGGGCAGTTTCGTAAAACGACCGATGGAACAGGGGTCGTGGCGTTGTCGGAAGAGAGTGGGGAAGTTTGAAATCGCGGACGTGGACGTGAGCTGGCGCTAGATGAATCGAACGGATGAGGATTGATGGCGTGGTGCATCCTGGACGTTGATATGGTCGCTCGGCCCCACCGGTTGAACAGGGGATGTGATGAGACCAGAAAGGTGCGACATCGTGATAGCGTCTGGCGTAATTGATTGCTGCTTTGAATGGGTTTTGGCAACCGAATTTCATTTCATTGGTTCTGGTTTTCTTGACTTTTTTATACATAATTTTCAAGGGTAACGTACAAATTTCAGCATAAGCAATTGGTCTAAAGAGATAAAATGCTACGTAAATACGTAAACTAATGACTCACATGAAAACCTAAAGTAAGAAGTGTAGATATATAAACGACATAATGTATTTCATTTACCAATCCACATAATTATTACCAGGTCTTTTGGTTCGACTATCAAAAGCAATGTAGACCCGTGCAGACTCGCTCCGGCCGCATTGCCTGCAGGTGTGCATGTGCTTCTCCATTATACGAATTTTGATTTCGAGCAGGTTTCTTTTTTTTTTTTCTTTTGAGGAGAATATGAAGTAAGAAGTGGGTGACAAGGATTCAGGGTTAAAGTAGAGAATTGAGGCGGCCCTACGGATAGGCCTAGAGGGCCTTATACATGTTATGTTAGCGATGGCAAGGTGGTTGGTCCGTTTAGCCTGCTCCTGACATTGCGTAGTTCGAGTCTAGCTGAAGAGTTTTTCTTGCTTGGGTAAAAATTCCCCACTCTCTAGCATTTCTACTTTTGCTTACGGCCGGCCTTGGTTGAATCAACGGAATTTGAAAGAAAATTAATTAATGTTGTAAATTATAAAGAAAATTACGTTCATTGATTTAAATTTGTGTGAGTTTGATATCTATTACAAAAGAGACTTATGGGTGGATAAAATGGTAAAAAGAATGGATCAACGAGTCAAAGAATCTGATTTGATTAACATATGTCACCATAGGTAAGTCGCATATTTTAGGAAAGTTTTTATATATTGTCATTTACACGTGCCACCATAGGTAAAATGTTAACGAGGTTTGCAATTTGATTTGATGTTCGTTTTTTCCCACCCAGTTAGTAGACCATTTTACTTCTATCAACCAAGTTAATTCACAGTTATTAACCGAGTTAATTCGCAAGTACACTAACTTAATTATTTCATGCTTATCTTGTAATTGGATAATTTAACACATCAGATTAATTCTATATCCTGTTTTATTTGGTACTACATGTAATCTTTGAAGAACTGCTAAAACAAAAAATGTGTATTTGCATGTGTTTCTCTGTCAAAGCTGTAAGTAAGCATGATTTATAATCTCTATTGTTTACATGCATCATATCTTAATGTAAATCTCTCTTTGATGGCAAATATTGTCATGGACTTTTCTTTTTTCCAACAAATATTGGTTGTTTTCTTGAGAATGATATACATAAAAGTTAAAAATCAAAAGTTTACTCTAAAGATACAATTATTCAAAAGTAAGCATACAATCCAATATATCTGTTAGCCTACTTTGTGAACTAGGCAACACAAAGTCAAGAAACCAACCATTGAAGGGTATTTTAAATTATAAGACTTCGGTTCGGATTGGAGGAAAACACTACAATTCAGATTGATAGCTGTAGTTGTTCGGATCGGGTTAGAGCAGCATATTGGTTCGGATCGGATAGAGTTCTCTGTTCGGATCGGTGATCTCTTACTGGATAGATTGGTAAAGCATATCCAATCGGATCGGAAGGCAACTAAATCTCGAATGGATCGGAAAGCCATCTGCTTGCCACAACACTGGAGCGGAGCGGAATAGGTTAGAGAAGGAGAGACGCCCAAGCCAATCCGGTTCGGATCGGGTATCCCGATCCGAACCCCTTACCTGCACGTCTCCGACCCGCACCCATGATCCATGTTAATCTCCTGTAAAATCGCCTGGAGAACCGGACCGGCTATGACTAATTCCTACCCCTAACGTCCTTCCCTTTGATGCGTTGTCAACCTGATAGTTCATCCGAACCCGAAGAGAGTGCGATGGATGACACGTGGCCCGACCCGGATCAAGTCTCAAGCAAATTCACACCTATAAATACCCCATCTGGAGACAAAGAGAAGGATCTTTTTTCAGCACTTTGAGAATTCAACTACCTCCATCATCCGAACTCCATTACTCCCGGAGAATCCAAATCATCTTTCATTTCTTGTTTTAGTCAATTGAGTGAACAAAAAGTGAGTTGTGAGTGAATCTTACATTGTACTTGCAACTGAATTATTGAATATAGAAAAAGTTAAGTGGACGTAGGCATTTCTTCGCCGAACCACTATAAATCATGTGTGTTCATTTTATTTTTGTCTCATTTAATCTTGTTTCTAATCAATTTGGGTGTTAGAACCACTTTTGGGTCTAACATTTTGGTGCTTTCACTGAGAATCCTCATCTAAATTCTTTATTTTCCGGGATCTCTTTCTACTTTTTGGACCGTTGAGTTCAAAGAAGTGAATCCTTAAGTTTCTCCGTTTTCTTACATTCGTTGAAGTAATTGTCAAAGACTCATGGCCAAAGGAAAAGGCAAGGAAGTTCAGTCTGTTCAAGGAAATGGAGCTGGCGAAGATCAGCAACGCGCTGTTGTAACAAGGTCTCGGGGGCAGAGTTCAGCAGCAGGAAGAATCAATGCAGGAAATCCGAGCCGCCAGCAGGGGGAAAGCTCCGATCCGATCCGGGTAGGAGACTCTGAAGCAGTGCATTCCCCCAATTTGAACCGACCTGAACTGCCCGCTGCGCTCCGATCCGACCAGGCACCCCAGCTCCGATCCGACCCGACCTCTTACCTCCGACCCGACCCGACGCTTGGTGAAGCTGGAACCTCTACTCGAGTCCCTACGAATGCTCCAATTCCAGCTGCCAGGGTTGGAGATCAGGTCAATCCATCTGCGCCCATCACTCAAGGAGATTTTTCGCGCTTGCTTGACATGCTTGAGAGCACAAGGGAAGCTATGAGAGTTCATGAGCGCACTAATCTCATGATGCAGGAAAATATGAGGCTCATGAGTCGGGAGATCAATGAGCTCCGTCGACAGAGAACTCCATCACCGGTTCGTCACACACCAGTTGATCAATCTTCATCGTCCGAGGAAGAGAGGCCCCGTGAACGAAGGCCACTCGAACGACCTCAGAACGTGGAGCAGCTGACATTTGGATCTTTGGGATCTCGTGAGGATATTGCACGAGCATTAGGAAACGATGACCCCACTCGGGGGCAAAGACTCCAGTCCCCTCTTCCCGAGATCGACCGGGAACGCAGGGAACGGAATCGAGCAGAGGCAGCTCGAAGAAGAAGGGCATCCCCTGAGCAAGAGCCCAGAAGGAACTCGGATACTAGGGCCAGGGAACCTGAGCAGCCCCTAACTAGTGCTGATGTACAGGCAATGGTTCGCCGAATTATGTCCGAGAGCCGGAATTATACAAATGAAGACTATGGCATTGAACGAAGCCATACTCCGTTCACCGACGATATCCTCGACTTCCAATTTCCCCGACGCTTTAACTTGCCACAAATGGACAAGTATAACGGAAGGACTGATCCAGGATAGCATTTGATGCGGTATTCGTGGCTCATGAATGCCGCTGCTGCCCCTGATGAAGTGAAGTGCAAAGCATTCCCAATCTACCTAGAAGATGTGGCATTATTCTGGTTTACCCGACTTCCTCCTCGTTCAATTTCTAATTACAAAGAACTAAGCGAGCGTTTCATGAACCAGTTCCGACTACATGCCCGAAAGTCCAAGAGTGTTGTTGAATTGTCAAGAATCAAACAGGCACCAGGAGAATCTTTAAGGGCATATCTTGATCGTTTTAACCAAGCCGTAACTGAGGTCAGTGACCCGCACGAGCCCACTATTCTGATGGCATTGAAGGAAGGAGTCGATCCTGAATCCGAGTTTGGAGACTACCTTTCTGGGAAAACACCCCCCACAAGGGCGATGTTCTACGAAAAAGCCGATATTTATCTAAGACGAGAGGAGGCCAGGGCAAACCGAAAGAGAAAATCTGAGACAGCTTCAAAGGAGAATGTGCAGAGTAATATTGCCGTGAAGCAGTCTGGGGAAAGTTCTGGCAAGGTTGAAGTAAATGGAGGAAACAAGGGTGGAAACAGCAATACTGGAAATGGGGGAAACAACAACAACCGTAATTCGAACGGTAACAGAAGAAACAGAAATAGGGGAAGTGACCCTAACAAAAGGCCCCGATTCCAGAACTACGAGAACTATACACCATTGAATGACACCCTGGAAAATATTTACCTAGATACGTACAATGTGTTGCAGTACAAAAGACCGCCACCTCGTGATTCGACCGAGAAAGAAATGGCGATAGGGAAATTTTGTTTGTTTCACAGAACACATGGACATTCGACCAATGAATGTCGGCATTTGAGGGATGTAATTGAAAAGCTGCTGCGTGAAGGAAAGTTGGATGAGTACAAGGTTGCCCCGAGGGACAGGGGGCAAGGAGAGCAGGCTCCAAAACAGATCCTACCTGCTCCTAAGCCTACCGCGCAGCAGAAAGGTAAAGGGATTGTCATCAACTCCATAGTAGGCGGACCTCACCCGGCAATCCGAAGTTTTAGGTCAATGGACCAATATGTGAATGCTGCCAAGCATCTAGATGTGAATGAAGGTGACGATTTGGAAGATGTCACCCCCATAAAACAACAAAAAACCATGTTCGACGACGTGGTATTTCGCAGCCGAGACAACACGGGGATACAATCTCCCACCAATGATCCGTTGGTTATTACTACCACCATTGGGCCGGCCTTGGTCCATAAGGTATTAGTAGACAACGGAAGTTCCGTTAATATTTTGTTCAAGAAGTCATTTGATCAGATGAAGCTTGAGCCCGAAGATCTGAAACCTTGTGAAGGATGGATTAGAGGCTTCAACGGAGCGACGACAGCTCCCATGGGATACATAGAGTTGCCCGTGACCCTGGGGCAAGGAGAACGTAGAAGAGTGCGAATGCTTCAGTTCGTAGTATTGGACGTAGATTCGCCATATAACGCATTTTTGGGGAGACCTGCCCTCGCTGAATTTAGAGTTTGTATCGCCCCTTGGTGCTTGTTACTTAAGTTCCCAACCGAAGCTGGAACTGGAGTAATGAGAGGGGATCAGGTTTCTGGACGGGCCTGCTATGTGGCCGAGTTAAAAATGTTGATGAAAGGACTTGACGTTGAGAGTAAGGATGCCTCGTCTCCCTCAAAGGGGGACTCGGCATAGCAATTAAAGAAATTGACCCCAAAGGAGTTGCCCAAAGGAACACCTGAAGACCTGGATCCTAGAAAAGACGAGGAACCAGAGGCTAGGAATGCAACTCCTAACGAAGCGACAGTGGAAATTCCCATTGATAAAGCTGATCCGACGAAAGTTTTGAAGATTGGTTCTCAATTGGATCCACGTCGTGCTGAAGAACTGACGGACTTCTTGAAGGCAAACTTAGATGTGTTCGCCTGGACCCATGCTGACATGTGTGGGATATCACCTTCCATTATCAGTCACAAATTGAATGTAAATCCGAAGCATCCGCCTGTGAAGCAAAAGAGACGCATGCTGGGCCCAGAGAGGTCGGCTGCTCTCAAAGAGGAAGTAGAGAAATTGAAGCAAAATGGATTTATTCGAGATTCGACTTATCCCGACTGGATATCGAATCCCGTCTTGGTAAAGAAGCCAAACGGAAAGTGGCGAACTTGTATTGACTTTTCAGATTTAAATAAAGCTTGCCCAAAAGATAGTTTCCCACTTCCCAGGATTGACCAGCTTGTAGACTCGACAGCAGGTCATGAACTTCTTTCTTTCATGGACGCATACTCTGGATACAACCAAATTCCTATGCATGTACCAGACCAAGAGCATACGAGTTTCATTACGAATTTGGGGCTATATTGTTATGTTGTAATGCCATTCGGGTTAAAAAACGCTGGAGCTACTTATCAGCGCTTGGTAAATAGAATGTTTTATGATCAAATAGGAAAAACTATGGAAGTTTATGTGGATGATATGCTTGTCAAATCAAAGCAATCTTCCAGTCATACGCAAGACTTAGCGGAAATGTTTGGTATCTTGCGAAAATACCGTATGAAACTGAACCCTTTAAAATGTTCGTTTGGAGTGGCGTCGGGGAAGTTCCTTGGCTTCATTGTGAGTTCCCGAGGAATTGAAATCAACCCTAGCCAGATAGCAGCGATTAGAAACATCGAAGAACCGAGGAGAATTAAAGACGTCCAAAGTCTGGCAGGGAAAGTAGCGGCGTTGAGTAGATTCATCTCCAAAGCCACAGATAAGTGTGTTCCGTTTTTTGATTTGATAAAAAGGGGAAAGAAGAACTTCCAGTGGACTCCCGATTGTGTTGAGGCCTTTCAAAATCTGTTAGAGCTGTTAGAGAAACCGCCAATCTTATCAAAGCCCGTAGATCACGAAGAATTATTTGTTTATCTAGCAGTCTCGGCTCACGCTGTCAGCACAGCCCTGGTTCGAGAAGAAGACAAAGTACAAAGGCCAGTGTACTATGTGAGTAAGAAATTAGCAGCGGCAGAGCGCAACTACCCAAAGATTGAGAAGCTTGCTTACAGCCTCCTGATCGCATCCCGAAAACTTCGTCACTACTTCCAAGCCCATCCAATAACCATATACACCGACCAGCCGTTAAGACAGGTGTTGCAGAGACCCGAAGCATCGGGAAGGTTGATCAAATGGAACATAGAACTAAGCCAGTTTGATTTGAATTTTCAACCACGAAAGTCAATCAGGGGGCAAGCTCTAACAGACTTTATTGCGGAGTTCACCATTCCAGAGGAGGAAATAATCAATGACCGAGTGGTCAAATCCGAGGATAAGCTAGAGATGAATCCGTGGAAATTATATACAGATGGAGCTAAAAATGACCGAAGGTCCGGAGCTGGAATTGTCTTAGTCACTCCCGAGGGACGGTCGTTATATTACGCCCTGCGATTAGAATTTTCGGCAACTAACAACGACTCTGAGTATGAAGCCCTGATTGCCGGGCTGAAACTTGCTAAAGACCTCGGAGTAAAAATGATGGACATATTTTGTGACTCTAAGATTGTTGTTTGTCAAGTGCGAGAGGAATTCGCGGCTCGAGGACCTCGACTTATCGCCTACCTCAAGAAAGTGAAAGAGCTATTGAATAGCTTAGAGCGGTACAACATAACACATATTCCCATAATTGAAAACCAGAAAGCGGATAGACTGGCAAAACTGGCTACTCCTGACAATCTAGAAGGGACTGAGGTAATTCCAATTGAAACGTTGGAGTCGCCAAGCTTCGAATCAATGGAAATTGAATTCGCTCTTGAAGCGGAACCAGAGAAGGAGTCATGGATGACTCCAATTAAGAATTTCCTTAAGAATGGGACACTCCCATCGAAGAAGAGTGAGAAAAGAGCTGTAGTTCGCAAAGCAACCAGATATGTTATACAAGACGATACTCTCTATAGACAAGGATTTTCTATGCCCCTGTTACGATGTATCGCGCACGACGACATCAAGCGTGTACTAAGAGAAGTGCACGAAGGTGAGTGTGGATATCATACAGGAGGTCAAACTTTAGCAAAGAAAATATTGCGGTACGGATACTTCTGGCCTACGATCAACAAAGATGCGGCTGATTATTCACGACGCTGCGATAAGTGCCAGAGATTCGCCAAAATCCCCAGGGCACCGTCAACCCAGCTTAAATCGATGGTGAGTCCTTGGCCATTTGCCACATGGGGAATTGATATCATTGGAGTTTTACCGATTGCTAAAGGAGGAGCTAAGTATGCAATAGTAGCCGTGGATTATTTCACAAAGTGGGTGGAAGCTGAGCACTTGACTAAGATCACCACAAGAAAGGTGATAAGTTTTGTGGTCAGAAATATTATATGCCGATTCGGGATCCCAAGGACGATTGTTACTGACAACGGGACCCAATTTGATAGCTCTGAATTCAGAAATTTTTGCCAGAAATATAAGATAGACAAACGATATACTGCGGTTGCCTATCCACAATCGAATGGGCAAGTAGAGGCAGTAAACAAAGTTATAAAATCCATCCTCAAGAAACGGTTGGAGCGTGCAAAGGCAAGATGGGTTGACGAATTGACCCTAGCTTTGTGGGCATATCGAACAACATTTAAAACGGCTACCGGTCATACCCCTTTCTCTCTCTCCTTTGGCTCAGAAGCAGTAATTCCAGTTGAACTGGAAGTTCCTTCCCACAGGGTGACGTATTATGACCCGATGACGAATCGGGCACTTTTACTTGAGTCTCTTGATGAAGTCGAAGAGAAAAGGGACGAAGCAGACTTGCGTGCAGCAAGACATCGGCGTCAGATGGCACGCTATTATGACAAAAAAGTTCGCCTCAGAACTTTTGAACCAGGAGATTTGGTGCTAAAGAGAGTTTTTCCATCCCTTCCTCACCTCGGCCCAAAATGGGAAGGACCCTTTGTCATCCAACGGAAACTTGAAAAAGGAACCTTCAAGTTAACGACCGTAGATGGCGAAGAAGTTCCTCGAGCATGGAATGCCCAACACTTAATGCGATATTTGGATTAGAAATACTATATTTTTTGTTATTTTTACTGTGAATTCTGTAACAAGACATGCCTTGCCTTGGGAAAATCTGATGATATGAATAAAGGACTATAAAGTGGATGTAGGCTACGACTTAGCTGAACCACTATAAAAATATTGTGTGTTATTTACTTTTATGCATTTACATTCATTAGTTGTTCTGTTGTGATTATAAAATACAGGATAACTCAGAGCCTAAGAAAGGTTGAAAACAGTTTGGACATAAAAAGAAGCACAATGATTATTTGTGCAATAAGACGTAAAAGAATGAGAAAACGACATTCTAACTCTAACTCTCCAGAGAAAGAGAGAGAGAGTATAAAAGCGTCTCAGACTGAGCACTGAAAAAGAAATTCTATTCTTAACTCTAACTCTCCAGAGAAAGAGAGAGAGTATAAAAGCGTCTCAGACTGAGCGCTGAAAAAGAAATTCTATTCTTAACTCTAACTCTCCAGAGAAAGAGAGAGAGTATAAAAGCGTCTCAGACTGAGCGCTAAAAAAGAAATTCTATTCTTAACTCTAACTCTCCAGAGAAAGAGAGAGAGTATAAAAGCGTCTCCGACTGAGCGCTGAAAAAGAGATTCTACTCCTAACTCTAACTTTCCAGAGAGAAAGAGAGTATAAAGGCGTCTCCGACTGAGCGCCGAGAAAGAAATCTTTTCCCGTTGAACGACCGGGGAATGAATAGATGACTAAGCTCGAACTCTAACTCTCAAGAGAAAGAGAGAGAGTATAAAAGAAATGCCGGGAAAAACAACAGGTATTGACGACACAGGAAATGCCATCCCGTTAGAGAATTGGGAGCATTCAGATTGCATGGTTAAGCATTGAATAACTTATGGAAATTGACTGGGGACACATATGCATACACATATTTCCCCCCTCCACAACTTTGTTTCATAACTATAGACATGCATTTTTACATAAGTGCAGAACTGCTAACAAATAAACATTGCAAAAAGTGAATTATTTTTATTTACAAATGAATGAATTTGTACAGGGAAATAGCTAAAAAAGAAAGTGCGGAAGCTGTTTTTGTAGCAGCACTTATTGGTTCACAAAGATGCTAAAAAGACACAGGGGAACCCACTATTTGGGTTTGGGATGAGCCTTCGATTTCTTGGCAGCTTTTTCCGCATCCTTTGCTTCCTTTTCGGCTTCAGTCAAGATTCGTTTTGATTTCTTTTTCCCTGAAGATGTGGTACTGGAGCCAGCAGACTTCTTCCCGGAGGGCGGGGCACTGGAATCAAGAGAAGATTTTTTAGCAAGTTCTTCGGTAATAGATCTAGTTGAGAGCTTAACAACTAACCTTGAACCTGCATCCACAACTGCGAGGGGCTTGAGGACCTCAGGGTCTAGTTCTTCGGCTTTTAATTGCAAGCGCTTGTCTTGATCGGCCTGCATGGCCGCCAAGGTAACGTCATCGGCGCTTTTCGACTCCCCAGTTATTGCAACCTCCGGTTCCTCATCATGCCCCTCGTCTCCTCCGTCGTCTTTTAAAGCTGCGATCATTCCTTCATCATGGGGAGTGGTGACCTTAGTTGGTTCATTTCCTTCTCCCAAGTCTATAGAAGCAGCCTTGTCTTCCCCTTTTTTGGCCCCATCTGCGGGCTTTGTCCCAGCGGTAGCTCCTTGAGCTACATCTGTCTTTGCGGATGATTCAACACCTACAGAATGAGAAACATCGGTTATCAACTCAGGCGAAAGCAAAGGGTTTCTCATCGAACGTTCAATCACGTAGCCAAAGGTAGTAGTAGCCTTGGCAAACTGAGGAGAAAAGATAGGAGTACCTTCTGAAGACTTTTCAGCGGGGGTGACTACTACCTCTGGAGTTATTTCAGGAATGGGAGATAGCAAAGTTGTCCGGGAAATTCTCGGGTTTTCGGGATCATACCCTTCTACTTCGGGAGTTGTAGGAGCAGAAGACGAGGAGCCAGCTTCGGGAATGGTCTTCTGTTTAGACTTCCGCCTCTCTTCTTCCATGGCCTCAGCAATTAGGCGGCGCCCTTCAGCTAGGCGCTCCGGTTCATCGTCTCTCAAGTATTTCTCCATCAGCTTATCTTCATCAAGGGAATCGACCTTAAGTTCTTCTTTTTCCCACTCAACGATTTGATTCCATACTTGAACCAGAGTGGATGGATAGTCCTCGATCCAAGAAATGTTTCGACGACGAATAATATGTGCGAAGAATTCAATCATTAATTCGCCGAAACTTTGAATCTCAACCTCCGCCTCAGATAATTGCTTGCGGGCTTCCTCCGCAGATTTAATGGCACATTCCACATTGCCCTCGGCCAGAGCAGCCCTGTTTTCTGCCTCCAACAACTTCGAAGCCAAGTCAGCATTCTTATTTTCTAATTCAGCACTCCTTTTTGCTAACTCGGCGTTTTTCCGTTCAAGCTCAACATAAGCAAGGTGTGTTTTAGCGGCTTCTGATTTGGCCTCGTCAGCTTGCTTTTTTAGTTCAGAGCGCTCCTGAGTATGGGACTCAAGCAAGTCATGATAACGCTTTTGCATGTCCTCAAACTGTTGTTTGAAATTAGAAGCATTCTTTTGAGCGACAGCTAGTTGAGCTTGAGTGTCTTCTAAGTCTTTTCCTAAGGTTTTTAAGGCCTTAGCATCCTCCTCCGCGGTCTTTTGCATTGAGTTAGCATTTGTCATTAGAGTGCGGACGATTCTAGAAAGATTGCGTGAATACTTGAACATCTCGGAATATTGTTTTTCTACCAAATCAATTTTTGCCTTGGCCTCATCTGCCCAATTAGAAGAAATAGGTTCAAGGGTAGGTAGAAAGGTCAGAGTCTCGAAGTAGTGCTCGGGAAATTGCTCCTTTAAATATGCCAGCTTTACTGCAGTTCCCGCATCTGGTGGAGGAGGAGCGAGGATTGTTAATTCGGTGTCCCTTCCTGAAGAAGATTCTGTAGAACCCTTGTCTGTCCTAGGTCGTTTAGTAGCAGGGACCTTTTGCTTGCTTCGAGACCCGGTTTCCTTTGGAGGAGTTTTCTCTCTACTCCGCTTTTCATGGGAGGAAGTGGAATCCTTAGATGGTGGTCTATCCTCCTCCCTACGACCTTGATAGCTCTTGTATTTTTCTTGTTCCGGTCGAACTGGTGAGCGGGAGCGTGAGGGCCGAGATCGATAGGGATCATAAGGTCTTCTTTCCTCCCTACCACGGTCATCCCGGCGATTATACTCGACATCCTGAGGAGGATTGGACATGCTGCGACGAAGCTTTTTTATATCATAATAGGATCGAGACATTGTACCTGCATGATAAAATAAACGAAGTTTAGAATCGATGGATTCATGGAGAAAGAAGTGCAATGAATGCTAATGCTGTGGTGTAAAGTGCATCCTAAGTGGTGTGTGTCCCCCCAACCAACCCGAGTCTGAAGCTAGACTGGTGCGGGCAGGCTCTTTGGCCTTAGCGGGAGTAGTTTCTTCAGAAGAAGTGAAGACTAAAGGGTCCTTCCTGAAATCCTCTGAAGTATATATAGTCTCAGGTAAGGGGAGATCCCCCAAACCCTGAAATATGTGCTCATCAGTGCTAGGAACATCCCCTTCGGAAGCGTGAAGTGGCGACTCTTGGGAAGATTTTGACTTGTCTAGAGAAGTAGTTTCCTCGGGGGCAATATACCCTTCACGATGCTTTTTGGCCAGATTAGCCAATTCATCATCTTGCGTAGAAGATGGAGAAGGTGAAGTGTGAAGAGAAGCTGTAGGAATTCCTGAACCTTCTCCTATCTCTGGAACTGTTTCCACTGGAGGAATGTATGCATAAGGGACCGTCCCGTGACCGATGCTACGGAAAACGGATAGCAGCCCGTGAAAATGAAGGTATTCATCTTTAAGGACCTCTTCGATAGTCAGGAATTTTTGATCGCCATTAAGAAGACGGTGCATCCGATCAAAGAACACCTGATCTGATATCTGTTTGGGATTGTCGACTGCAAACAAAAAGGAAAACAGGTCAGGGTGATGATTCAAGTGTACAGAGTCCGGGTTCAGAAAATCAATGCTTTACTTGATTTTGTCCATCTCCTGGCGCATCCAGATTGTTGCTTTATATAGAACCACTCTAGTCTGGAATCTCCAGCTTTACTGCTAAATGGTGCAGAGATTATCTTCCTTTTTGGGACCGATTCAAAGTAACAGAAAGATGGAGTTTCTCTAGTCCGATGTTTGAAATTATAGAAGAAATGAACATCATCGAACGTGAGCTCTACGCCTAGAATTTCACGATATGCTATGAACAAGGTATGCAAATAGGCATATGAATTGGGATGCAACTGCATGGGGGCAATCCGCATTTGTCTTAAGAAATCAACGATGAAAGGCGAGAATGGAGGAATGGCGCCGACCATGCACATCAATCGAGTAACCGTCATGTATCCTTCCGGAGGGTTGTGGGGACGGTCCGAGCGTGAGGGCACTAGGGTGTCCCTTTTCATTATTCCATACTTTAAGCAAATTTGAACAAGTCGGTCGTTGTCGATTGTCGATTCTACGGAATCTGGAGGTGACTCCAATATAATGGCTGAGTCAAATTCATCGGGTGCTCGATTGTCACCAATCCCTCCTTCCTCCTCAAAGCCCAGGGAAACTTCATTCTCTGAAGACACTTCATCGCTTTCCCGATGACCAACTCCGTAATCCGGACCCTCACTATCCCATTCTGGATCAGACGAAGAAGATATATCCTCAAGAGTGGTTTTGTTGGAAGCTTCCGGGGCTTCTTTCCTCTCAGCTAGACGGGAAGAGCGTCTGGGCCTCATTGTCATGAAACTATTGAAGAAGCAATAGCACGGATTAGAGTAAATTATCCCGTGCCCCCTTTGTGTATGTGTGTGAACTAAAGTGTGTGCAGCAAATATGGGAAATGCAAAATAAAAGTACAGCAATGTAAGACGAAGCTTTGAAGAGAAAGTGATAGTCAGAGTTGTTCTTAATTCTCGTTTATGTTCACAGGGCACTATCCTAACTGTCCGCGAAGTTATCGTCTAGAGTAAATGTTAGTTGAATTAGTTGGGTAGTCTTTATGTGCCAAGTTTGATACGTTCGGTTCGGTTCGGATATGCATATGATAATTGGCTCAATACAAATACAGATATAGGGTCGGTTCGGATGCTTCATTAAAGCAAGGTCAGTTCAAGATAAGGGAAACAATGGGTTCGGAAGCAGGACTGATCTGATCGGATCGGGTGACCCGATTCGAACCGAACCAGCATCACTTAACCAGTCCATTTATTTCAACCTCTTATCCCATTCTCTTCTCCGACCCGAACCAACATTTTCCTTCCTTCCTGTCTTTCTAAAGTATGCAACCCGAACCGATCCCCTTTTCTTCTCCTTCCTTTTTGCTCCTTCGTCTTCTACCCGAACCAACTCCAATTTGTCATCACGCTCTTCATCTTCTTCCTCTTTCCCCCCTACTCACAAACAAATCCGTTCTATCACCAAGGTTACCGTTAAGGACAAATATTTGCCCTCTCCAGCCTCGCAACGCCTCGAAGTGATGGCGGATCCACCAGTAACGACGCGGAGTTCAAGCAAAGCCCCGTGGCTAAACCATCCCAATCAACCACGAATTGAAATCAAGAACAGTTACAACGAGGTTATTCGAGATTAAAAAAGCTACCTATATGTTCGATTTGAGAAATCTACAAGGAATGGTTTCAGGATATTGGAGTTTTTGAAGTTTTCAATACTAGGTTTGGAAGCGGCGGCGGAAAAGAAGAAGAAAAGAAAGAAGACGGCGGTGAGTTTATATAAGGGGCAGTGTTGACTCCTCGTATTCCTATTCTTTCTCACCCGCTCGAACCGGAGTGAAGGCCCAGTAGCACAACTCTGCCTGAAGGCCCAATGTCCAAGGACCAAATCCACGAAAGCGCTTCGGATCGGAGTCCGAACCGAGCAAATTTCACACATTAATTTAGCATCCGACTCGAATTGAAGAGAAGAAGAATAAAGGAAGAGCATACCTGCAAGAAGCATTATATGTCGAGAAAAATTCCCAAATTTGCTCAGAAATGAAGAAAATGTGCTCGAGTCGGACACCGAACCAAATAGAAATCTGTGCATTCCTCCTGACTGTTCTGATTCAAGGACTAGCATTTAAACAACATCAAAGCACGCTTCGTACAACAGAAGCATCCTTTGAGGGGGCAAAATGTTAGCCTACTTTGTGAACTAGGCAACACAAAGTCAAGAAACCAACCATTGAAGGGTATTTTAAATTATAAGACTTCGGTTCGGATTGGAGGAAAACACTACAATTCAGATTGATAGCTGCAGTTGTTCGGATCGGGTTAGAGCAGCATATTGGTTCGGATCGGATAGAGTTCTCTGTTCGGATCGGTGATCTCTTACTGGATAGATTGGTAAAGCATATCCAATCGGATCGGAAGGCAACTAAATCTCGAATGGATCGGAAAGCCATCTGCTTGCCACAACACTGGAGCGGAGCGGAATAGGTTAGAGAAGGAGAGACGCCCAAGCCAATCCGGTTCGGATCGGGTATCCCGATCCGAACCCCTTACCTGCATGTCTCCGACCCGCACCCATGATCCATGTTAATCTCCTATAAAATCGTCTGGAGAACCGGACCGGCTATGACTAATTCCTACCCCTAACGTCCTTCCCTTTGATGCGTTGTCAACCTGATAGTTCATCCGAACCCGAAGAGAGTGCGATGGATGACACGTGGCCCGACCCGGATCAAGTCTCAAGCAAATTCACACCTATAAATACCCCATCTGGAGACAAAGAGAAGGATCTTTTTTCAGCACTTTGAGAATTCAACTACCTCCATCATCCGAACTCCATTACTCCCGGAGAATCCAAATCATCTTTCATTTCTTGTTTTAGTCAATTGAGTGAACAAAAAGTGAGTTGTGAGTGAATCTTACATTGTACTTGCAACTGAATTATTGAATATAGAAAAAGATAAGTGGACGTAGGCATTTCTTCGCCGAACCACTATAAATCCTGTGTGTTCATTTTATTTTTGTCTCATTTAATCTTGTTTCTAATCAATTTGGGTGTTAGAACCACTTTTGGGTCTAACAATATCTAACCTTTTTCCATTACAAACCAGTTATCGGCTTTAAATTCTCATCTTTTATAGTGTTATTTGATGGCTAATAAAAATTTACGGGTGAGATCCATGAAAATAAATTCATAAAATTGAAAACATGGTATACTTGAGACTTGATATTGCTGCAGTTGCATAAAAAGAGCTACATAAAATATCATAATCATATGTCTAAAAGAATTTTCCCAACCTACTTTGCCAAGCACAACCAATCTAGCACAGAACATACAATAACATATTCTTCATCATAAATCAAAACTTGTAAATAGTACCATACTCGCTAACAAGAAAGCCGCAACATGAACTAATTTAGCTTAATTACACCATAAATTTATGTTATTGTTCAAAATCAAAAGTAGTGCAAATACTTGCATCAATACGCACTACAACAAAAATATCATATTACAACTGTAAATTTACAACGGTCACGAAATATCTGTTGTAATAAAGGTTTTTTTTAAAACTGGGATTTCCTGAAAGTTGCAATAAACATATTTCTAACAACTTTTCTATTATGACAGTTGTAATAAATGTCTATTACAACTTTTCAATCTTACCTCTTGTATTAAGTGAGAGTTTTAACAACTAACATTTTATAATTAGTAATACACATTCAAATGTTCGAGATGATGAAGAAGTTGGAGAGCACTCAAAGGGATCTCAACCAGCAGATCTCCAAAAACCTTAAAATAATGAAGGCGCTACAACAGTCCACCCAAAGGGATATTACTCGCTTGGAGGGAGGCTTATGCATTCATTATTCGAACAACAATCGTGTCTCCGAAAGTTCTTCATCAATATCTTACCAAGCAACGAAGCCATTGAAGAAGGACATATCACGATTGCACTACATTACCCCCATTATCCAAGACTCGAAGTACAACCTTACAGATGCTGCAAGCATCTCTAATATCGACTTTCGATGATTGAAAACTTGTTGTTGATAAACCATAACAGCAAGAGACATTAGAGTATGAAAACCTTACAAAACATTCATTGGTAGTCATTCTATTCATGCAACTCATTCATTTAACCTATTGAAAGAAAATATAAGTTATTAAGTATACTCCGAGAGCAACATATGATGATGCTCCCTCGATAGATCAAAGTTTAAATACATAGATAATGTAACACCCCACCTCCGCCAGTGCCACTCTTGCAAGCACACTAGCTTTGGAGGGGCGTTAAACGAGGTAACATGCATGCAGATATCACAAGACAGAACATATAAGTAAAAACAGAGTAAATAAAGCAGCGGATAAAACTAGCAATTCAAAACCATAGTTAAGTTACATCAAAGTACTTGTTCATTATTTTCCCATAAAACAAAGTCTAGAACATAAACTGAAAACTGAAAAAGAAACATAAAGTAATTATCCCCAAAGTAGCATAAGGCCATAGCATGCTCAAACCATACGTGAGCTATCCAGAAAAGCAGCAAAAGATCCAAGCTAAGTACCAGTGTTTCCACCCTGTAAACCTGAGGGGGGAAACGGAAGAAAAGAGGCGAAAGAAAACGGGTCAGTCAAAAAGACTGGTAAGTCCTATCTACTATTAGTATAAAAACTAATAAAGTTAACTGAAAATGTAAACAGAGATAAGGTGCAGGGTGATAACTGGCATGGTGAAAAGTTAACAAGATAGATCAAGTGTGGCATCGCATATACAAGGTTAAGTTGCACCAGGTGTGTACTAGTATTCCAATCCATATCAAGTATCAACAAGAAATGATCCCTTAGCCCAATGTTGGCCCAAACCCATGAGATGACCTAAATCAAGGTCCAACTACTCGGTCTAGTCGATCGGCTCCCTATCAGCCTAACTCGTCGTGTATCGGTGTCATACGGTCCAAACATGAAATGTAGTCGACTGTGCTAGGTCCACCCTAGGGGGTGTCCGGCCCTAGGGTGTCAACCACTTACACGACACAAGCACACACAGTCAAAACCTACTGGTGCCCAAGTCTGTCTTTCATCCCCGGACAATGTGCACGACCATGGTCCGTCGGAATCTACTATGGCGCACCTACTTTTGCCGTCTTTTTGGTCGCTTACACTCCAGCCCAGTAATCGTGCCCCACCCTAGCCTGTTCCCTAGGGTATCCGATACTCCCTAGTGGGTTACTGCTGAGAAGGACCACGTAACTAGGGTTTTCTAGTAGGTTAAGTGTGGTTAACCCCATCCAATCAAGTATCAAGTTGGTTAAGTGTATCCAAGGTTCATGACTTAACCGCGTCAACCCATCATGTCTAATTGGTTAAGTATTCAAGTGGTCCATGACTTAACCCTACCATGTGGAATTAATTAGTTTAATGCACCCAACCTCTCACATTAGACCTTGTTGTGGTTACTAGTTAAGCCGGGCGGGTCCGGGTAGCTTTACACCACAACATAGTCTAACCTCGGGTTTAAGCACAACATGACCAACTACTCACATTGGGTCCTATTGTTTGTAGCCACTAGTTAAGCCGGTCGGTTCCGGGTAGATTTATGCTACAAACTCAACCCAATCTCGAGTTGGCCACACTCATATTTTCTAAGTGTCATGTCCATCATTATGTTTACAAACATAATCACAAGTCAATGTTCATGTCATATTTTAAAACCATGTTTTCATGTCATTAATATTACCCAACCCAACGCATTCCCATCGCATGAACGTTTCGCATAACATAACATAGATCAAAAGAGGGAACTTGGCAAAAACATGACAAAAGGGCATAAGGTAATAGGGTTGGCCACAAGTTAAACATGGTGGCATATGAGACATAGATATATTCATAAACTTGCATATTACATCATAGGCCTCAAAACATGCATAATATCGAATTTAAGCAAATAGGTGAAACATGATCATAAATGACATAGGATGATGGCTAGAAGTTCGCATATAACATTATATGCAAGTTATCATAAAGGTTATGAGGGTTCTCATGTTGCATAATGCAACATTTCAAATCAAAGGTCATAGCTTTCTATGCACAAGGTCAAGGTGATAGCTTTACAAACTTGCATAGGGTAAACATATGCATAACATGTTCGAATCAAAGCACATATCATACTTAGGCCCAAACTCAACTTGCAACATGTAACATTTAACTTCATAGTTAGAATCTAAGAGTAGTATAGGGCTTACAATGCTATGAAGACTATAATTAATATAAATTAAGATTGAGACGAAGCCACTAGCAACTCTAAACACCCCCAAATGACAAGCTCCAATGAAAACCTTTGAGAAACAAGCAAAAGATCCTTGCTTTGATGAAGAAAGATTGAACTTTGGCCTTAATTCAAGCTTAGAAACTCTCAAACAAGCTTAGGAACTCTCATATGAATGAAGATTGAGGCTATGACAAGAGGGTGGAGGCCATGATTAAACATTTGGGCAGCATTTAGTTGTAGGAATGATTAATGAGGGTTTAGGCTAGGTCTAGGGGTCTTTTTATAGGTGATTAGGTTAGTTTAGACCATAGGATTAACCCTAAAACACATCAGGTCTGTCAATTCCCGTCAGAAACTTCTGGAACAAGACTCAGCATGTCACAAATGGTGCACCAGAGAAACTAGTCCGACCCGGGGGGTCGACCCCTGGGTCGACATGGGTGTCGACCCATGGGTCGACATGTGTGTTGACCCATTGGGGGGGTCGACAGGGGTGTCGACCCCTGTGTCGACCCTGCCTGGGGCGGGAAAATTTCCCCCCCTTTCTGCTTTGGTTGCAATTCGAATCTGAATTCGAATTTGAACTGTTTTCGGGCTTGGAATTTTCTGAAAACTTCAATGGGCCATAACTTGGTCATACGGACTCCGTTTTTCGAAAACTCGGACTCTATTTCGCGTATTTTTCCGAGACGAACGCAATGGTACAGCCCGTTTCCCTTGATTCAGATTTTAATATTTAATTCTGCCTTGTTTTATGTTATAACATGTTATTCAAAATACGGGTTGTTACATTCTCCCCTCCTTAAAGGATTTCGTCCCCGAAATCTTCAAGTTAGGAAGAACGTATCCTACCATCCATCATCCATCTACTCAAAACATCATCCGTGTGCAGTCATTGTCCTTAAAGGATTCTAAATGATGTATGATCATATGCAAAAGGTGTGTGTATATGTACTTATCTAATGCAAAAATCAGGCGGTTACTGATTCAGTATACCTCCTTAATGCAAAGTATGTTAGTGAAATGAGTCCATATGTATGCAAATTCCTAACATAATTTATGATCTCTACATGAGTGCACATAACATTCATTCATATGCAGCATCCACGTGATAGCATAACAAGTTTCATCCATGAATAAGTATAAGCACTCATGCATATGCAACATGAAAGTGTGTGAGCCGATCTTAGTGCTTAATGTGTATCATGCATCCACGAGTATCCACTTGCAAACACTTGCAACCACTTGCAACCATCAAGCATAACATGTTTCAAATACATGTTTCATCCAAAGGGTTTCTACTTAAGGTTCTCATGACAAGGTTAACGAGATAACAAGATAAGCAGGATAAACATTGATATCAAAAAGGAAGATATGCTACTTAGGAAAGGAGATTGAGAATGTACCCTCAAAAAGGAATGGATAAAGCCCACGCATCTTCTCCTCGGTTTCCCAAGTTGCATCTTCATCGGCTTCACTCCACTGAACTTTCACCAATTTTACTTCTCGATTCCTTAACTTCTTGATCTCTGTTCCCAAAATACGAATCGGAGCTCTCCTCAAGGTTGCCTCTTTCTCTACCTCCACGTCTTCAAGGATGCTTGGTTCAACCACCTCAGCGGACTCATGTAAGCACTTTCGGAGATGCGAGACATGAAAGACATTACGTACTCCGGCTAGCTTCTCGGGCAATTCCACCTTATAGGCCATCTTTCCAATTCTCTCTATGATAGGGAAGGGTCCTACGAACCTTGGTGCCAACTTCCCAATTGCTCCAAAACGCACCACATTACGCAAAGGAGAAACCTTCACGAAAACCATGTCTCCCACTTCGAATTCCAAATCTGCCCTTCGCTTGTCAGCATAGGATTTCTGTCTATCTTGGGCCGCTTTCATCCGTCTTCTCACCAATTCAACTTTATCGGATGTGTCTCGTATCATATCGGGCCCAAGTATAAGCCTATCTGTTGTCTCCCACCAACAAGATGGTGACCTACACGGCCTCCCATACAAAGCTTCAAATGGTGCCATCCCTATGCTAGCTTGATAGCTATTATTATAAGCAAACTCAACAAGAGGAAGGTGGTATTCCCAAGTACCACCAAAGTCAAGAACACAAAGCCTCAAAAGATCTTCTAGCACTCTATTCACCCTTTCGGTTTGGCCATCCGTCTGGGGGTGATAGGCTGTGCTCAGATTCAATCGCGTACCCATCGCTTCTTGCAGACTATTCCAGAACTGGCTAGTGAAAATTGGGTCACGATCGCTAACTATGCTAGAAGGAATTCCATGCAACCGCACTATCTCCCAAAGATAAATAGATGCTAGCCATGATGCGGTCCTCTTGCTCTTTACAGGAATGAAATGAGCACTCTTCGTAAGTCTATCAACTATGACCCATATGCTCGTATTCCCTTTCCTTGACCTAGGCAATCCATCCATAAAATCCATAGAAATGCTCTCCCACTTCCATTGCGGGACCTCCAATGGATGTAATAGCCCACCTGGTTTCTTTGACTCGGCTTTCACTTGCTGGCACACCATGCACTTTGAAACATACTCTGCCACATCTTTCTTCATTCCGGCCCAAAAGAAAATGCGCTTTATATCTCTATACATCTTATCTCCACCAGGATGTATAGTCATCTTCGAGTGATGTGCTTCTTCGAGAACTTTATGCACCAAGTCTCCTACTTGTGGAACGCATATCCTTCCATCACGCCTTAGCCAACCTTTATCATCAATAGTATATCTAGCAAGGTGACTAGACGTCTCACCACGAATCAACTTGTCCATGACCTCGACTATCTGTGGATCTTCCTTCTGCGAAGTCCCTACTTGATCCAAAAGTGTGGGTCTAAGCTCAAGGGATGCTAACGAACCCGTCATCGACTCAACAGCTATTGTAAAATCAAAGTTTGCCAAGAACTCTAGGCTCCTCATCTCAACAAACAAGGGACTCAAAGTCAACCTACTTCTGCTTAGTGTATCTGCCACAACATTACCCTTGCCAGGGGTATAAGCTATCTCGAAGTCATATGATGCCAAGAATTCCATCCACCTTTGCTGTCTTAAATTCAGATCTTTCTGCGAGAAGAGGTACTTGAGTGACTTGTGATCGGTATACAACTCAAACCTTTCGCCTAGAAGATAGTGGCGCCAGGATTTGAGAGCAAAGATGATCGCCGCCAATTCCAAATCATGAGTGGGATAGTTCTTCTCATGAACTTTAAGTTGCCTACCCCCATAACATATCACTCTTCCTTCCTGCATCAGAACAGCACCTAACCCCGTGCCACATGCATCGGTGTACACGGTAAACATCTTACCGCCATTGGGTAATGCCAAAACTGGGGCTGTAGTAAGGGCCCTCTTGAGCTTTTGAAAAGCAAGCTCACACTCTAAGTCCCATGTAAAAACTAAGTTCTTCTTCGTCAACTTAGTAAGTGGGGCCGAAATCTTAGCGAAATCCCTGATGAACTTCCTATAGTAGCCCACCAGACCGGGAAAGCTTCTTACTTCGGTTGCATTCCTCGGAGTCTTCCAGTCTTGAACCACAACCACTTTCGCGGGATCCACCGCTATGCCTTGCTTAGAAACTATATGTCCAAGAAACCGGACTTCCCTTCTCCAAAAATGGCATTTGGAGAACTTGGCTTTCAACTGATGAACTCTAAGCGTATCCATCACTTCCTTGAGATGCCTAGCATGCTCTTCCTCGTCCTTTGAGAAGATCAGAATATCATCCACGAAGACAACTACAAACTTGTTAAGGAACTCCCTGAACACCCTACTCATCAAATCTACGAAGTAGGCGGGTGCATTAGTCAAACCGAATGGCATGACAAGCCATTCAAAGAATCCATCTGGAGTCCTAAACGCAGTTTTATCAATGCTATCCTCAGCTACTCTAAGCTGATGGAATCCGGTGGCTAGATCGAGCTGAGAGAAAACAGAAGCACCAACAAGCTGGTCAAAGAGATCATCAATCCTCGGTAATGGGTGCCTATTCTTCTTTGTCAGCTTGTTCAATTCTCGATAATCAACACATAGACGAAGCGAACCATCCGCCTTAGTAGCGAATACCACAGGAGCACCCCATTCATAAATGCTTCGCCTAATAAAAAATTTCTCAAGCAGCTCCTTGATTTGCTTACTGAGCTCCCTTCTTTCACGTGGGGCCATGTGCCTAACGGGCAATGATACTGGCTTGGCATTATCGACTAGATAAATGCGGAAATCTATCTCTCGTTTAGGGGGTAACCCCTTAACTTCTTCAAAGACATCAGGATAGTCTCGGACCACCCTTACAGATTGCAGATCATCGATGGACGAGTCAAGAGATTCTAGATAACATAACATGTCGGGACCTCTAGGGTTACAAGAAATTTCTAGGGTATTACCGAGGCGAGTCATGAGCCTCACCACCCTATATTCACAATCGAGAATGGCTCCATAACTGGACAACCAATCCATGCCCAAGATCAACCCGTATCCCGTGAACCCGAGAAAATAAGCATTACACGTGAATTCTACAGTCAAGATAGAAATCTTCAAATCCACACAAATCATAGATAGATGGGCGGAACCCCCAATTGGATTTGAAACACTAACGGGATCCTCAACTAGACTAGTACTTAGGTGCAAACTTTCAACAATGTCAGAAGAAATAAAACTATGCGATGCGCCAGAATCAAATAAGGTGCGAACAGGATAATCAGAAATATAAACAAGACTTTCTACAGAAATACTACCTCGGTCCTGAACTAGAGCAGCGTTAAGAGCATGCACTTGCCCTCCAGAAGGTCCTGCACGCTGATTCTGCCCTTGCCCTTGTCCTTGCTTCTTGGGGCAATCCTTGCTAAAGTGTCCAGTCTCTCCACAATGAAAGCATTCGCCCCGCTTCCTCTTCTTCTTTCTGCAATCCTTGGCTATGTGCCCAACAATCCCACAGAAGTTGCATTTTCTTAGGTCCTTTGCCTTGGCCTTGTTGCCCTTGTTGTTCTTGTTGCTCTGATTGCTCTGATTTCCTCCCCACTTGGAGTCTGTCTTCTTGGCTTGAGTCTCATTAGCCTTGACTTCCTTCTTGCCATTCTTATCGTCTCCTTGAAGCAATGCCATGTCCACTAGGCCTTCGAAAGTGGCCCCCATGGGTATATGAGATAGGGCTAAACCTTGTAATGGCTCATTCAATCCTCGTGCAAAGCTTAAAGCCTTCTTCTGGGGAGTATTAACCATGTCCAAACCAAATCGAGCAAGCTGATTAAACTTATTCACATACTCCCTCACTGTCATGTCCCCTTGCTTCAAAGATATAAACTTCTCCAATTGCAGGTTCGCCTCAGCAGATGATAGAAACTTAAGCCCAAATCTTGTCCTAAAGTCGGCCCAAGTCTCTATGGGTCTAGTTGCATTGGTAACCTCCCACCAATAAGCAGCCTCTTCTTTTAATAACCATGCTGTCAATAAAACCTTTCTATGGTCTTCCACATCAAAGATAGCGAAAAGATCTTCAGTTTCTTTCAACCGACTTCTTGCCTCCACAAAAGTCTCCGTCCCAATAAAATTCTTGCCACCCATCGCCTTAAAGTCTTTGCAAACCTTAGCGAAATCTGCTTGTGGATTCTGAGGAGGAGGAGGAGGAGGAGGAGGAACCTCAGTTACGGTGGGGGTGGTTGCTGGGCCTACATCGTTGGCCCTAGCTTCCAAGTACCTCCGGAACCATCCGGGAATGGTCACTCCCTCGGGAAGGTTAAGATCGGCCATACTGAAAAAGGAAAAGATAGATTTAAAACAAGGAAACGAAGGATAGTGCTAATGGCTTTTGGGGAATAGCCTTTTAAAATAACTAGACTTTTCTTGGAAAATACTTAATTGGTTTTGAAAATAGTTTTTCAAAAGGTAAGTTTTAAAAACCTTTTGCTCAAATCTTGTAAACCTTATGCTCTGATACCAAATGTAACACCCCACCTCCGCCAGTGCCACTCTTGCAAGCACACTAGCTTTGGAGGGGCGTTAAACGAGGTAACATGCATGCAGATATCACAAGACAGAACATATAAGTAAAAATAGAGTAAATAAAGCAGCGGATAAAACTAACATTTCAAAACCATAGTTAAGTTACATCAAAGTACTTGTTCATTATTTTCCCATAAAACAAAGTCTAGAACATAAACTGAAAACTGAAAAAGAAACATAAAGTAACTATCCCCAAAGTAGCATAAGGCCATAGCATGCTCAAACCATACGTGAGCTATCCAGAAAAGCAGCAAAAGATCCAAGCTAAGTACCAGTGTTTCCACCCTGTAAACCTGAGGGGGGAAACGGAAGAAAAGAGGCGAAAGAAAACGGGTCAGTCAAAAAGACTCGTAAGTCCTATCTACTATTAGTATAAAAACTAATAAAGTTAACTGAACATGTAAACAGAGATGAGGTGCAGGGTGATAACTGGCATGGTGAAAAGTTAACAAGATAGATCAAGTGTGGCATCGCATATACAAGGTTAAGTTGCACCAGGTGTGTACTAGTATTCCAATCCATATCAAGTATCAACAAGAAATGATCCCTTAGCCCAATGTTGGCCCAAACCCATGAGATGACCTAAATCAAGGTCCAACTACTCGGTCTAGTCGATCGGCTCCCTATCAGCCTAACTCGTCGTGTATCGGTGTCATACGGTCCAAACATGAAATGTAGTCGACTGTGCTAGGTCCACCCTAGGGGGTATCCGGCCCTAGGGTGTCAACCACTGACACGAAACAAGCACGCACAGTCAAAACCTACTGGTGACCAAGTCTGTCTTTCATCCCCGGACAATGTGCACGACCATGGTCCGTCGGAATCTACTATGGCGCACCTACTTTTGCCGTCTTTTTGGTCGCTTACACTCCAGCCCAGTAATCGTGCCCCACCCTAGCCTAGTCCCTAGGGTATCCGATACTCCCTAGTGGGTTACTGCTGAGAAGGACCACGTAACTAGGGTTTTCTAGTGGGTTAAGTGTGGTTAACCCCATCCAATCAAGTATCAAGTTGGTTAAGTGTATCCAAGGTTCATGACTTAACCGCGTCAACCCATCATGTCTAATTGGTTAAGTATTCAAGTGGTCCATGATTTAACCCTACCATGTGGCATTAATTAGTTTAATGCACCCAACATCTCACATTAGACCTTGTTGTGGTTACTAGTTAAGCCGGGCGGGTCCGGGTAGCTTTACACCACAACCTAGTCTAACCTCGGGTTTAAGCACAACATGACCAACTACTCACATTGGGTCCTATTGTTTGTAGCCACTAGTTAAGCCGGTCGGTTCCGGGTAGATTTATGCTACAAACTCAACCCAACCTCGAGTTGGCCACACTCATATTTTCTAAGTGTCATGTCCATCATTATGTTTACAAACATAATCACAAGTCAATGTTCATGTCATATTTTAAAACCATGTTTTCATGTCATTAATATTACCCAACCCAACGCATTCCCATCGCATGAACGTTTCGCATAACATAACATAGATCAAAAGAGGGAACTTGGCAAAAACATGACAAAAGGGCATAAGGTAATAGGGTTGGCCACAAGTTAAACATGGTGGCATATGAGACATAGATATATTCATAAACTTGCATATTACATCATAGGCCTCAAAACATGCATAATATCGAATTTAAGCAAATAGGTGAAACATGATCATAAATGACATAGGATGATGGCTAGAAGTTCGCATATAACATTATATGCAAGTTATCATAAAGGTTATGAGGGTTCTCATGTTGCATAATGCAACATTTCAAATCAAAGGTCATAGCTTTCTATGCACAAGGTCAAGGTGATAGCTTTACAAACTTGCATAGGGTAAACATATGCATAACATGTTCGAATCAAAGCACATATCATACTTAGGCCCAAACTCAACTTGCAACATGTAACATTTAACTTCATAGTTAGAATCTAAGAGTAGTATAGGGCTTACAATGCTATGAAGACTATAATTAATATAAATTAAGATTGAGACGAAGCCACTAGCAACTCTAAACACCCCCAAATGACAAGCTCCAATGAAAACATTTGAGAAACAAGCAAAAGATCCTTGCTTTGATGAAGAAAGATTGAACTTTGGCCTTAATTCAAGCTTAGAAACTCTCAAACAAGCTTAGGAACTCTCATATGAATGAAGATTGAGGCTATGACAAGAGGGTGGAGGCCATGATTAAACATTTGGGCAGCATTTAGTTGTAGGAATGATTAATGAGGGTTTAGGCTAGGTCTAGGGGTCTTTTTATAGGTGATTAGGTTAGTTTAGACCATAGGATTAACCCTAAAACACATCAGGTCCGTCAATTCCCGCCAGAAACTTCTGGAACAAGACTCAGCATGTCACAAATGGTGCACCAGAGAAACTGGTCCGATCGGGGGGGTCGACCCCTGGGTCGACATGGGTGTCGACCCATTGGGTGGGGTCGACAGGGGTGTCGACCCCTGTGTCGACACTGCCTGGGGCGGGAAAATTTCCCCCCCTTTCTGCCTTGGTTGCAATTCGAATCTGAATTCGAATTTGAACTGTTTTCGGGCTTGGAATTTTCTGAAAACTTCAATGGGCCATAACTTGGTCATACAGACTCCGTTTTTCGAAAACTCGGACTCTATTTCGCGTATTTTTCCGAGACGAACGCAATGGCACAGCCCGTTTCCCTTGATTTAGATTTTAATATTTAATTCTGCCTTGTTTTATGTTATAACATGTTATTCAAAATACGGGTTGTTACAGATAATAACAGCGCTCCTAGGTTGATACAGTTGCTTGCTCGCCTCAGGAAGCTTATTTGACGAAATACCTGAAAGATCATAACCCTCAGCTTACTCAATTGAGCACCAGAGAGTTAAAGGGAAAGGCACAAGCCTCGGGTTAGTCAACAGACTGGTGTGAATAATAATCCTCTATACCCGATACACGGATATTTAGCAGGACCACGCCGAATTACGAAATGGCTTTCCTCGTTGTTAGCATCCTGCTACCTCTAGAACCAACCCCAGAAAACTTTAGTGTTCAATACGAAACCATAATAACTCAAGTGACTTTATAAATGCAATATGCCACACACAATAAATTTCCCATCCCTGTTATTTCTAATTTTCCATCTTAACGGATATTGATGATTCCCCATCATTTTTATTATTTAATTATATTCCCCTTGCATGCTTTGTAAGGTACCCTCCCACTAACAACAGAACCATATTACCTAGTTTCTGCACTATGTGAAGCAATGGAATCAATCCATTATTCATTTGACTTTCGTATTGCATGAAACAATGAAGTCATCGCTGTACCAACCCACCTGGAATGGGCCTAAATTTCAACCCAAAAAAGGCCCATCGAAACTTAGAACCACTCTAAACGGGTTGTTGAATCCTATAAGGAATTACATTTGCACATAACAATAAAGCAATATTACGAGACGGAATCTCACACAGTGAAAGGGATAAAATATAATAATGATAACATAGATGTACCATTTAAATTAAAAGCAATAATGTAGCTTACAACCATATTCAAACATGTACATGAATTAATGTCTCAAATACATAACAATAACGGTAATGCTGCCAACAATAGATATAAAATAAATAGATAAGTTCCTCCATCGTCAAGCTTCCACACTTCATCTCTCAGCGTGAAGTCTAACTTATTGTCATGTAAGTATGTTAAGAGGAGGGAGGTCCGAACATAAAGTCCTGGTGAATGAAAAACACTTATGTTTGAAGGGTAACTATGATTATATTTGGCAGGATACATTTTTCACGACATGTCTACGTGAACAAGCATACACACACAAGGCAATAAATCTAATTAATGATGTGGACATTCATATAGTCACTTAAGACCTTAATTAACACTTTAGGGGATCCGCGATCACTTAATGCCCAACGAGATGGACATTCTCGGTCACTTAAGGCCATACTGCTATATTAAATTTAGAGTGGATTCCTATAATGACTTAAGATCTATTGTGGACCCTAGCCACTTAAGACCCCCGTCCTATCATGTCAGCGCTATATACACACACACACACACACTCATTAATAATATGAGAAGTAGTATCTCACCATTTAATATTGGTTTAGGGCAGATCTGTAACACCCCGGATATTTCTATAAATATTTGATTGTGCGTATATGTAAATATATGCATGGTCATTGATAATTAAAAAAAATGTTATAAAGGTAATGCATGAATATATGTTAAAAGAAAAAGATTATTGCATTTTAAAAAGGTTAATGCATTAAATGTGCAAGTAAAAGGAAGAAATCAATGTGTAAATGCATTAATATAAAAAGAGTGATAAGCAAAGATAAATTAAGGAGACAATTTCATGCAACAATAAAAATAAGGAAAGATGTAAAGTTGTAATGCATGAAAAAAAGAAAAAGAAAGAGGAAGTTAAAAATGTAAGCAATAAAGGTATGCAATAAATAGAAAGGAAAGATAAAGAATCAATGTAAAAAAATACATGCATATCATACATTAACGAGAAGATTAGTGCAAAGGAATGCATGTAATGCATGCAATAAAGCGCATGTAATAATATTAAAAAAAACATTAATAAATTGATGGCATGCATAAAAATGGTTAATAAAGAAGGAAAAATTAATACGATAACAATGCAGAAGAATATACCAATGTCAATATTAAAAATTAATGTGCAATACGATTTACAATTAAAATATTAGTGCATGAAAGAAAATTCAATACGTTAAAATAGGCAATGTGTCAGTGCAGTAAATACGATAAAAAAATAGATTTCATGCAAAGGTATTAAGTTGCATGCAATGAATGTTTTAGCATTAAAGGGTAACATAATCGGTGCATATATATATATATATATATATATATATATATATTAAAATGCAAATGGAAGAAAGAGGTGACATTAATAACATGCAATTAATTATGCATGTGAATATATGCATAAGTTAATATATTGAAAGTTATATTGCTAATGAATAGAATAATAAAAAGAATTGAGCACATAAAAGTAGGGTGCATTAATTATAATGAATTAATAAATAAATAAATGCATTAAAGGTAGAATGATTGATTGTAAAATGTGCAGTCAAAATAAAAAGAAAGTTAAATGCATTGATTGGAGAAAGAATGGTATATGCAAAGCAGTGTGAAAGCGGTTAAAAAGATAGTTTAATTAAAAAGATGGTGTGAAAGGGTTTATGTAGGGAGGAGGTTAAAAAGAGAAATAAATAATCTAATTTATTAGAGGAAGAATAAACCATATAATTGTTCGCATACAATTACTTAGTGTACGCACAGTGGTGAATTATAAATGAAGAAAAGTTATAACTAGCGCTGCGCGCGAACAAAGGAATAACAAAACAAAGAAAGAAAAGATTGTCTTGAAATTTTATTTATGTGCAACGAATAAAAATTTCAAATCAAAAAGAGAAAAAATATATATATAAATATATATAATAATAATAGCACATGCCCCTGCACATGGTCTATGGGTGCAACGCACCCTGGCTGTGTTGGTTGGGTTCTAGAATGTTCTTTTCTAGGGTGAGGTGGACGGTTTAGATGAGCTTTTATTTAATCCTAAGGGCCCAGTTCTTCTAACCCACCTATAAATAAAACCTTAAACCCACTAATTTATTCATCTAATTCTATGGCGACAACGAAGTGCTGCTTCAACGTAGATTGTACTAGCCTTTTTCTTCTTCGACCTATTAGGAGAATTCATGCTTGGAGATTTAGGATTCCACATCAGCAATCCCTAGAACTAATTAAAGATCTTCTCTCTTCTCTTTCAAATCTCTTCTTCAAAAATAAAAGAAAATTAGATTTATGAGTTCCTCTACATCAAATTAAAAAGAAAAGGGATTCAGATTTATAATTAATGTTGCGCAAGGAAAGGGAAAAACCAAAGATAAATCAGATCTATGACTTGGAGAGCAAAATTAAGGTGAGTGGATTTACAATACACTTTTTGTATAATAGTATAAATATCGTTCGTCATTCCCCAATTAAAGATTCAATTTAAAATTCATGTTGTAATAAATTGTAATGCTTGTTGTATACCTATTCCATTCTTCTTCATCCCAATTCCTTTTTATTTTTAAGCCTAGGCTACCTTCGAGCCTAGTTCAGATATCCCTGCGATTGATATTAATGTAATTTGGAAGAATTTTGGGAAATTATTGAGGTATAATCTGTAACTGGGAATTTTGGAGCATAATTCATAATGAATCTTTGAGTATAACTTGGGAATGAGAAGCTATGCTAAATAGCATATAATTATGAATTCCGATCTAAGACGTTAACAGGAATATGTGTGAATTGAAATCATTGGATATGGAATGGGATTTGGGAAGAGGTGATTCATTGCGGATCTAATATTATGGGTTTGAAGTTTTAAAATATAAGTTTGAATTGGGGATTTGGAAAACGGATTTAAAGTTAAAAATCTAAATTTGATAAAGGAATGGGTGAATTAGAAACCTAATTAGAATTATATAGGTTGGGGTAAAACTTATCTTAGGTAATTATGGAACCTAACTTATAAGTCTGAAATTAGAGACATGAATACTTTCACAAATTTGGGTAATTGATACGTTAAACATAATTTGGGGCATGAATCATAAGTGTGCAATCCGTTTAAAAGACGAACATGCCAAAAACCCGAGGTTAGAATGAACTTGCGGTGGAAGTCTGCCCGGAACCGCCCGACATAACCAGCAACCGCAAGTAACATGTCTAATGTGAGAGGTTATTGACATACTTATATAACGCCTAGGCACGAGGTTAGACTGCAATTGCGGTAGAAGTCTGCCCGGAACCACCCGGCTTATCCAGCATCTGCAAAAGGTTAGTCTAATGTGGGAGGTTTAGTGAGTAAACATATAAATCTGTTTTATAAGAATCAAATGTAACACTTAACCAAGATAATACACGAGTGGTCGTATGAGCGTAATAAGAAAAAGAGGTTAAGTGGGTTTGATTGAATTAAAGGATAGGGTTAAGTCAACTTGGGTATATAGACAAACTTAACCAACGTAATAATGGGGAATGATATCAACCTATTATGAACATATAGGGGAAATATGAAAGTCACATAATAGGTAGACTTGTCCTAGGGACAAGGGAAGATGATAATAAGACTAGAGAAAGGGACAACTTATATTATAAAATAAGTTGAATATAAACTACAAGTGATAATGAGTAATATGTTGATAAACATAACATGGGTTATGTGTAGAAAACCTTAGTTAAGAGGACTAAGTAAATAACGATAAAGTGAACTAAGTAATAAGCCTTAGTTAAGGAAACTAAGCAATAAGCCTTAGTTAAGAAAACAAAGTAAACAACGATGGATTATGGCAACATCAACAGATGGAAGTAAAACTGAATAAGAAGATACGAGGAAAAACTTATATAAGAAATAAGTTAAGATGGATAATGGGGTATAAAGCTTATTATGGAAACTTACAAGTAATGAGTCATACTTGAAACATTAATAAGCAAGAGAAACTTGGTAATTAGAATCGAAAGGAAATATGAATAAGGATAACCAAGTTATAAAGAAACCTGATGAAGCAGAAAAAAGCGCATAATTGGACAATTAAACATAGTTCTAATAACACGTAAGAATGAGGCGCTTGGACCAGTCCATACGTTAGAGGATGAATAACCATAAGGGGTAGATCATCGAGATGTCAAAAGACACAAAGAGGAGCGCATGTCCATCTAGATATTCTTGTAGGCTCCAACGGACTGGGTTAAGAAGCACGCGGCTTCCGGGGACGTAGGGTACTCTTGGTATTTCTCTGTGAGGGGCAGATGATACGCCTGTGCTCATAGAGATTAGGTATGTGTGGGTGAACCAATGAGTATACCTTGATTGCAATAATAAGGGGCAATCAAAAGACTAAGATGGACTAGCGTGATTCGGCGAGACCAGTTTGTGCCCTGTGATAGCAACTCATCGTCTACCTACCATCTTCAGTCAGTACATAAAGCGGAAAGGCGGAGAACCCCAAAAGACCATATACTTTGCTATCTAGTTATAGGTGAGGTTGGCCTATAGGTTTGAAGGGCATAGGGTGTAACATCCTAACCCAAAAATCCCGATATGTAAAAGTTTCTAGAAATTTTGAATATGTTAGTTCAGTCCAATACAGATATTTAAGTATGATAAATACATACATATATATATATATGATATATATATATATATATAAATATATACATAATACATAGTTTATAAATGGTATGTGTACAAATTCTAGAATAAGAAAAATGGCTTAAAGTGATAGGGGCATGTGTCATCAAATGAAAGGAACACATGTCTCATAAGTAAATAAGGTTAAGACACATACACACATTAGGTGCCCATGTGTAGAAACCTCTTAAGACACATAAGAGGGCATGTGTCTACAACCTAAAGAACGCATGAAGATGTAGTGGACAAGTGTCCAAAACTAAATTACCAAATTAACCTAGAAAACTACTACTATATAAAGGGTGTAAAAGTTCACTTCATTTCATACATTTTGAAAACAAAAATAAAATAAGATAAAGAGGAGAAGCTTAGGAGAAGGCAAGAGGATAACTACAAGATCAAGATACAAGTTTAAGGTGAGAAAAACTATTTAAATTCGTGTATACATTTCATATTTTGAAGAAAAGTTGAGAATTTTATGAACGAATGTTTGAATGTGAACCCCTGAAAATGACGTTCGGTATTTTGGGCATAACTTTTGCAATTCTTAATGAAATTTCGACTTCTCTATCAATTTGGAAAGCTAATTCAAAGGGCTACAACTTTGTCTTCGGCCACCTTTTCTAATTCTGCAATTTTCATACTTGAAAACTGGATGCAAAGTGAGGAAAAAATCAACCCGAAATAGACATGTTAAAAATGCCTTTTATTGTTGAATTTTGTTTATTGAATCAGTAAATAATTTTAAGGGTTTCTTTTTATGGTAATTAAGTAGACAAAGATAGCTTCTTTCTGTAAAAAAAATTGGGGTAAAAATCTATTTTTATCATAGAGAAACAGTGTCAAACATTTCACCCAATAACTGGAAAAAAGCTGATTTTCCGAAACTTGAAACACTTTGGAAATTTGAAACGCTTTCTGAATGTTCCTAACGCAGAAGTGTATCAAAACAGAACTTTCTATAGCACTTCTGAAGCGCTATCTTTTCACTGAATTGATTATAAAGCCTTCACCACGACCAGAACTCTTTTTATAGCGCGCAGTAACGCTACAGTAGCTGAATTTAGTCTAAAACCATTATAGACTAACCAGAACTTTCCATAGCATGGCTGAAACGCTGTAGATAACTGTTTTGAGCCTAAAACCATCCAAAACTTGTCCTAACACTTTTAAAACACTGCAGTTTTTATTTTATGATGCTGAAACTTTTTATAGTACTTTTTAAATGTTACCTTTTTTTTGTTTCAAGTAGTTTCGAGGTTCTTCTTAACATAGATTGGAATAATTTGAGATAGTTTAGCTTTGTCTTAAACCCTTTAAAAGCATGAATTTAAAAGTAGGAGATTTGCCTATTACCAATATAACAGCCTAATTGTTGCGCGAATACATATACTTATTAAGTATCTTTCAAAATGAATGACTGGAACGTTCTAGGGTGACAGAGAGGATAGTGTCTAGGCTTGAGTTTGGAAAATATAGTTTCCTGCTCTCCCTGGCTATCCCTAACTGATCCGACGAACGAGAAGGTTAATTCAAATTTAATTTGAAATCGTTTGAATTTAGAACTAATTTAGAACTTTATTCAATACTAAAGAAAAGTAGTTTAAGATTACTTTTGAGAATCGCTTTCTTGATTATATTTCTTCGATGGGATGCAGTATAAGACAATAGATCTTGGGTAGTGCACTATTACTCTATGTTGGTATCGAGCCGAGTAGAGTACATCCTACTTGATGACGGGATGCCGACCGCAATGGGATACTATATTCTAACATCTAACCAAGTTGAGGATGTGGTTTAGATTTATAACTATAAATTGGATAAATTATGAGTTTTGATGGAAGGAAGTTTTCATAAATTTGTTTGATTTATCATTTCGAAGTCTTCCTTGATTTTTGTTTTAAAACTTGGATTGATGAAACCTTCGAAGCAAAGAGTCATAATAAAACTATAATACAACCCACTAAGAAATGATGTGAAAACTAAGCTTAAATAGCTATCTCACTGGATCTGTGTTGCTCATGACGCTACACTTAAAACTTTTCAGGTTTAGATGGTTAGTTGGATGCTTTGAAGTGAAGACTTACATTATGTAGATTATCTCGTCATGTACTCCTATGTTTAATTATTAGACTTGTGAACCTTTGTAACCATATTTTATGATGGGATGATTGTATAATAGCTCTTCCGTTTAAAATCATGTACTAAGAATGATTTTATGTTCCGACAAGTTTATGTTAAGTTGTGATATTGTTCTATTAGCACCATTTTATATGTAGCATCACCGCTTCTGAATAAATATATCAGAGTGGGGGTGTTACATGGGGGGGCCGGGGTTAAGTTCTCATTCTTGATTTTCTTGGATGCCTTTCATTTGTTAGTTAAGGGAGGGGTCTAGTGGGACCATAGCCACTGTAAAAGCAGAGCTTAGCATCTGCAATCGGCAGATATCTGAAAGCTCCCGACCGAGATCCGTGTTTTTTTATTAGCCCTGCCACGGGACTCGGGTGCACATATAGAGAATATGTGCAATAGACATCGAGAACGATTGACGATACGTACGTGGGAAAGTCTAGGCACACTCATGTCGCTGTGGGTGGTGTATCATAGACTAGAGGGCATTACGTAAGAACCTAGTGGGATCTAGGGTGGTAGTCCAAACTCTTACGTAATGCAGAGGATTCTACGAAAACGTATCGTTGATATATATATATATATATGGGAATTCGTACAAACATTGAGTAAGGGGACTGCATACTTATGGAAGAGACTGTGCGAGTAGGGGGTAGCTACATATACACTATATTAGGTTGATCTACTGGTGAGTAGACGGGTGCGACGTATGTGTAAACCTAGAGTGCTAATATCACAGATAACCTAATAAACTAAGAAAATTATAATAAAACAGTATATGTAGGATTATTCGGAAGTTTATTCTAAATTTATTCACATAGAACTTATGTTCTAACCCCCTCCTCATAACATTCGCAGGTTAGGTTCATGACAGAGACTGTATGGCTTTGGATACTGATTAGCAGTATTATTATTAAGATAAAGCTATATTTTAATTACATTATATTTTATTCCTTCCGATGTGAGATATTTTCTGAACCCTAACATGTTTTATGTCTCTGTCTTTCTTCAGGATACTAGAGCAAACCAACTCGGGTTTTGATGGATTGGATTTTTGAAAAAAAAAACGATCTATCAGAACGTGGGTTGTTACATCTGGTATCAGAGCTTAGGTTTAGGATTCCTATATAGATAGTGAGTGAATGTATTTGTATTTTCAAAAACATAAATGTATTATATATATAAACCTAAATCCAAAAGGAGCCCACGAAATAGAAGGAGTAAAATATGGAAAGAGTTGGGATATTAGTTTTGTACACTAAAAGAACAGATATGGGGACTTGAGACCCTTAGGAAAGTTAGGTGGAAAGTGTACAAAAATGGTTGGTATAAAAGGAGGATGTATCCCATATGTTAGCAACTGAAATGTTAGTATTTCAGATTAATGGGTTTGGTAGTGAAACCTTATAAATTAGAGAAAGGTTAAAAAGTGGAAAATGGATTAGGAATATATAGTTGAGAGAATTAACTTCATGGGAGTGTCTAGGAAAGCCTAATTGAGTCGAAGACCCACTTTGAGTCTACCATTTGTTAACTTTTAAGAACTTGAAATTGTAAAAAATTTAACAAAATAGTTTGGGGTGTTTTCAAGTTTTAATCTTAAAAGTATAGGCTAGTAATACACAACAAGGACTAGTAGAGACTACTAGATAGTGAAGGGCAAGTAAGTGTTGAGAGGTTATGGTGGGACTTTTCTTAAGTGAAATAGTCTTAGGATTCTTGGCCTTTAGTAATAGCTGTTGGAAAGGCTTATTTGAAAAAAATAAACTGAAATCATTGGATTAAGTAAAATAAGCTAAGAAAGAAAGAAAATAGCCAAACTAAAGTAATAAATTCAGAGAAGCAACAAACATGATAGGAAAAGAAAATGAAAATCTTAAGAAAAGATGAATAAAGATGAAATTTTTCCAAGATAAGTTGAAATAGAAAAAGAAGTTTTCTTATGTAGTTGTGCTTGGGTAGGAAAATAGGAAACTTTTTATAGAGTAGTTACGAAAAATCCAAGTGCAATTTGAAAAGGTACATAAAACAAAAATGGAAAATGTAAATTCTCCGTTTAATACCTTTTTGTAACATAAGAAATCGAATTTGGAAAATTAGTTTTTTCTAAATTTCGAATTTAATAATGGTTGGTAGGGTTTTGGATGCAACAATTGGGTGAACTATGCTTTTACTCTGTAAGTGTGTAGGAAAATTTAGATGAAAAGTATTTTGATTATTCAAAAATATTGCATTCATATAGAACTGCAAGTATATTTAGCATGTGAGCATCATGTTTTGAAAGAGTTTTTGAAAATTTGCATACATATAGGAGGTACCACTTATGCATACATGTATTATTGTAATGTATTGCACTTTGCACATGCACACAATGGTTGCAAAAATTGTATGCACACATGATGGTTGAATTTTATGCGAGGGATTATCTATTTTACCCCTATCGAATTTCGAGGACGAAATTCCTTAAGGGTGGGAGAATGTAACACCCCGGATGTTTCTATAAATATTTGATTGTGTGTATATGTAAATATATGCATGGTCATTAATAATTTAAAAAAAATGTTATAAAGGTAATGCATGAATATATGTTAAAAGAAAATGATTCATGCATTTTAAAAAGGTTAATGCATTAAATGTGCAAGTAAAAGGAAGAAATCAATGTGTAAATGCATTAATATAAAAAGAGAGACAAGCAAAGATAAATTAATGAGACAATTTCATGCAACAATAAAAATAAGGAAAGATATGAAGTTTTAATGCATGAAAAAAGGAGGAAGTTAAAAATGTAAGCAATAAAGGTATGCAACAAATAGAAAGAAAAGATAAAGAATCAATGTAATAAAATATATGCATATCATACATTAACGAGAAGATTAGTGCAAAGGAATGCATGTAATGCATGCAATATAACGCATGTAATAATATAAAAGGAAAAAAAGAGAAACATTAATGAATTGATAACATGCATAAAAATGGTTAATAAAGAAGGAAAAATTAATACGATAACAATGCAGAAGAATATATTAATGTCAATGTTAAAAAATTAATGTGCAATACAATTTACAATTAAAGTATTAGTGCATAAAAGAAAGTTCAATACGTTAAAATAGGCAATGTGTCAGTGCAATAAATGCGATAAAAAGAAATAGATTTCATGCAAAGGTATTAAGTTGCATGCAATGAATGTTTTGGCATTAAAGGGTATCATAATCAGTGCATATGTGTGTGTGTTTATATATATTAAAATGCAAACAGAAGAAAGAGATGAATTAATAACATGCAATTAATTATGTGCATGTGAATATATGCATAAGTTAATATATTGAAAGTTATATTGTTAATGCATAGAATAATAAAAAGAATTGAGCGTATAAAAGTAGGGTGCATTAATTACAATGAATTAATAAATAAATAAATGCATTAAAGGTAAATTGATTGATTGTAAAATCAGGATGTGCAATCAACATAAAAAGAAAGTTAAATGCATTGATTGGAGAAAGAATGATATATGCAATGCAGTGTGAAAGCGGTTAAAAAGATGGTTTAATTAAAAGAATGGTGTGAAGGGGGTTATGTATAGAGGAGGTTAAAAAGAGAAATAAATAATCTAACTTATTAGGGGAAGAATAAACCATATAATTGTTCGCATACAATTACTTAGTTTACGCACAGTGGTGAATGATAAATGAAGATAAGTTAAAATTAGCGTTGCGCGTGAACAAAGGAATAACAAAACAAAGAAAGAAAAGATTGTCTTGAAATTTTAGTTATGTGCAATGAATAAAAATTTCAAATCAAAAAGTGATATATATATATATAACAATAATAGCACATGCCCCTGCACATGGTCTATGGGTGCAACGCACCCTGGCTGTGTTGGCTGGGTTCTGGAATGTCCTTTTCTAAGGTGAAGTGGATGATTTAGATGAGTTTTTATTTAATCCTAAGGGCCCAGTTCTTCTAACCCACCTATAAATAAAACCTTAAACCCACTGATTTATTCATCAAATTCCACGGCGACAACGGAGTGCTGTTTCAACGTAGATTGTTCTAGCCTTTTTCTTCTTTAACCTGTTAGGGGAATTCATGCTTGGAGATTTATGATTCCACATCAACAATCCCTAGAACTAATTGAAGATCTTCTCTCTTCTCTTTCAAATCTCTTCTTCAAAAATAAAAGAAAATTAGATTTAAGAGTTCCTTTACATCAAATAAAAAAGAAAAGAGATTCATATCTATAATTTACGCTGCGCAAGGAAAAGGAAAAACCAAAGATAAATCAGATCTATGAATTGGAGAGCAAAATTAAGGTGAGTGGATTTACAATAAACTTTTTGTATAATAGTATAAATATCGTTCGTCATTCTCCAGTTAAAGATTCAATTTAAAATTCATGTTGTAATAAATTGTAATGCTTGTTGTATACCTATCCATTCTTCTTCATCCCAAATCCTTTTTATTTTTGAGTCAGGGTACCTTCGAGCCTAATTCAGATATCGCTGCGACTAAAATTAATGTAATTTGGAAGAATATTGGGAAATTATTGATGTATAATATGTAATTGGGAATTTTGGAGCGTAATTCATAATGAATCTTTTAGTATAACTTGGGAACGAGAAGCTATTCTAAGTAGCACATAATTATGAATTCCGATCTAAAACGTTAACAGGAATATGTGTGAATTGAAATCATTGGATATGGAATGCGATTTGGGAAGAGGTGATTCATTGCGGATCTAATATTATGGGTTTGAAGTTTTAAAATACAAGTTTGAATTGGGGATTTGGAAAACGGATTTAAAGTTAAAATCTTAATTTGATAAAGATATGGGCGAATTAGAAACCTAATTAGAATTATATAGGTTGGGGTAAATCTTATCTTAGGTAATTATGGAACCTAACTTATAAGTCTGAAATTAGAGACATGAATACTTTCACAAATTTGGGTAATTGATATGCTAAACATAATTTAGGGCATGAATGTAAGTGTACAATCCGTTTAAAAGATGAACATGCCAAAAACCCGAGGTTAGAATGAACTAGCGGTGGAAGTCTAATGTGGGAGGTCTAGTGAGTAAACATATAAATCTGTTTTTACAAGAATCAAATGTAACACTTAACCAAGATAATACACGAGTGGTCGTATGAGCGTAATAAGAAAAAGAGGTTAAGTGGGTTTGATTGAATTAAAGGATAGGGTTAAGTCAACTTGGGTATATGGACAAACTTAACCAACGTAATAATGGGGAATGATATCAACCTATTATGAACATATAGGGGAAATATGAAAGTCATATAATAGGTAGACTTGTCCTAGAGACAAGGGAAGATGATAATAAGACTAGAGAATAGGACAACTTATATTATAAAATAAGTTGAATATAAACTACAAGTGATAATGAGTAATATGTTGATAAACATAACATGGGTTATGAGTAGAAAACCTTAGTTAAGAGGACTAAGTAAATAATGATAAAGAGAACTAAGTAATAAGTCTTAGTTAAGGAAACTAAGCAATAAACCTTAGTTAAGAAAATAAAGTAAACAACGATGGATTGTGGCGACATCAACAGATGGAAGTAAAACTGAATAAGAAGATATGAGAAAAAACTTATATAAGAAATAAGTTAAGATGGATAATGGGGGTATAAAGCTTATTAAGGAAACTTATAAGTAATGAGTCATACTTGAAACATTAATAAGCAAGAGAAACTTGGTAATTAGAATCGGAAGGCAATATGAATAAGGATAACCAAGTTATAAAGAAACCTGATGAAGTAGAACAAGTGCATAATTGGACAATTAGACATAGTTCTAATAACATGTAAGAATGAGGCGCTTGGACCAGTCCATACGTTAGAGGATGAATAACCATAAGGGTAGATCATCGGGATGTCAGAAGACACAAAGAGGAGCTTATGTCCATCTAGATATTCTTGTAGGCTCTAACGGACCGGGTTGAGAAGCACGCGGCTTCCGAGGACGTAGGGTACTCTTGGTATTCCTCTGTAAGTGGCGGATGATACGCCTGTGCTCATAGAGGTTAGGTCTATATGGGTGAACCAATGAGTAAGCCTTGATTGCAATAATAAGGGGCAATCAAAAGATTAAGATGGACCTGCATGATTCAGCGAGACCAGTTTGTGACCTATGATAGCAACTCGTCGTCTACCTACCATCTTCAATCAGTACGTAAAGCGTAAAGGTGGAGAACTCCAAAAGGCCATACACTTTGCTATCTAGTTATGAGTGAGGTTGGCATATAAGTTTGAAGGGCATAGGGGGGCCGGGGTTAAGTTCTCATTCTTGATTTTCTTGGGTGTCTTTCACTTTTTAGTTGAGGGAGGGGTCTAATGGGGCCATAGCCACTGTAATAGCAGACTTTAGCGTTTGCAATCAACAGATATCTGAAAGCTCCCGACCGAGTTCCGTGTTTCTTGATTAGCCCTGCCACGGGACTCGGGCGCACATATAGAGAACATGTGCAATAGACATCGAGAATGATTAGGTACACTCATGTCGCTGTGGGTGGTGTATCTAGACTAGAGGGCATTACGTAAGAACCTAGTGGGATTTAGGGTAGCAGTCCAAACGCTTACGTAATACAGAGGATTCTACGAAAACGTAGCATTGATATACATATATATATATATATATATATATATATATATATATTCACACATATGGGAATTCGTACGAACATTGAGTAAGGGGACTGCATACTTATGGAAGAGATTATGCGAGTAGGGGGTAGCGGCATATACACTATATTAGGTTAATCTACTGGTGAGTAGATGGATGCGACGTTTGTGTAGGCCTAGAGTGCTAATATCACAGATAACCTAATAAAGCAAGAAAAATATAATAGAACGGTATATGTAGGATTATTCAGAAGTTTATTCTAAATTCATTCACACAGAATTTATGTTCTGACCCCCTCCTCATAACATTCGCAGGTTAGGTTTGGTTCATGACAGAGACTGTATGACTTTGGATACTGATTAGCAGTATTATTATTAAGGGGCAAATGTTATCGCTCAAAATTTCGTACACCTAATTAGATACGAAATTTTGAGCGATAACATTTGCCCTGTATCAAAGTTCGTTATAATCTTAGAATCTTATTTTTATTTCTCCCCTTCAAGGGGTTTTATTTTTATCACGCATTTATTCGTATTCCTCATTGACTTGGTGACCCAAGTCCTTCGAAGAATTGGTTAAACATATATACATATATATATTATTGTCTTTTATTAGAATGTATTCAACCCCATATCTCACTAATTCGATGACCCAAGTTCTTCGGAGACTGGTTTTGAATACGTGCCCCTAGGGGAGGACTTGGGTTTGAAGTTTCGATCCAATTAGGTCCTGTTTGATCTGGTTATTTTAGGATTAAAAAAAACATTATTGGATACCCCCTTTCGGCTAGGATTTCCGTTACCCCCTTTCGGCTAGGATTTTTGTTACCCCCTTTTGGCTAGGATTTTTGTGTCGAATGCTTATTAAGAATTGTGTGTCTTTGTGACGAAAAGTGCAGCTTTTCGGCCTGGCGCACTTTTCATCATTTGACTCAAAATGATTTTTTTCTTTTGAGATTTGCAAGGTGGTAGGTTTAATCATCCTGCTTGGTTTGAATGATGCTTTTGGTGTTTGACGCCTGAATTGTTCCAACCAGGATGAGGTTGGAAAGCTTTCGTTTATGGTTGGGCTGTAAATGTGCGGTTGCCCACCTCTTTTCCTGTATTTAAGAGACCAAATTTAGTGTGAGCTAGCAAACGCGTGATTCATGCAAGCAAATAACTTTCGGCTCGTAAAGCCCCTATTTGGTACAGTGCAAGTAAATCATCACAGAATGCTTACAGACTCATAGCAAGAAGTAAAGCAAAATAATGTAATAGTTAGGTAAAGGCGATGGGAGTCGCGTAAGCTTTGGGTATTGAATTGTCATTAGTGGTTGTTAGTCGATGACCGGTCGTGGGTCTACGGGAGCTTGGCCTTTCTCATGTGGTCCAGACTGACTAGTAACATGACTCTGCCCTTGGATAGCTGGAGCGTTTTGAGGACTCTTAACATACTGCTGTAGTTGGTTCTTTCGGATGAGCTCCTCAATTAAGCTTCTCTGGTGTCGACATTCATTTGTGTTGTGCCCTGGCTGATTATGAAACAGGCACAATTTTCCGGAGTTGGCTTCCTGCTCCGTAACCCTTTGTGGTTTTACTTGAGGAAAAATGCCTGAATCTTTTGTAGCAGAGTAAATCCTCTTTGGGGTTTCATTCAAAGGAGTCCACTCTGTTTGCTTAAAAAATCGTGATTTCTTTTGTGCTTTGTTATCCTTCTCATCAGTTCCTCTCTTTTGTCCAACGTCATTATTCTGCCTGGTTTGGAACTCGTTGTTTCTCCCCTCTTTGGTTGTGCTGCTTTCTATGACCTTCTGAATATTCGGCGTATCGTCTTCCAAGCTCATATACTCTTCGGCTTTCTTATAGAACTTTTTTAGAGTTTTTGGTTTCTTCATCCTGAGCCATTTCCCAAATTCCGATTTCTTATCGATAACACCTTTTAGTGCTGCTAACAAATACCAGGATTCTGGTTCAATGACTTCAGCCACTGCAGCATGGAATCGTGTAATAAAAGCTTTAATGGTTTCTCCGGACATTTGTTCCATCTCACTGAGTGACATTACGTCCCTTGCTTTAGTAGTTTGTAGACGGAACTGGTCCTGGAATCTTTTTTTCAAGTCAGCAAATTGATCAACGCATCTAGGTGGGAGTCTAGTGAACCATAGTGAGGCCACCCCTTTTAGGCACACGGGGAAGTACAAGAATTTTATCTCATTAGTTGCCCTAGCTCCGTTCATATGTTGATCATATTTGAATGGGAAGATGCTCGGATCTCCAGTCCCACCATAGGGTGCTATTATGGGAGGTATGAATTTCTTAGGAAACTTTGCTTGACGGATCCTTTCTGTGAACGGGTTTTTACTGGGTGATAACTCCTATTCTTTCTCTTCATCTTCTTGGACCACTTTTTCTTTCATTATTCGCTAAATCATATCCGTAATGCGCTTCTCGTCGCTTGCTCGTCTTACGGGATTGTTGATAGTTTTGCCGGCGCGACCGTGGTTTGAGCTGTGACGCCTTGCACTTCTTTTGGGAGGTGTCCCTTTGATGGGACTTGTGGCATTCTGAGTTGCATGTTTCACCTCGTGCTGTGGGATTTCGACCTTAGAGTCTTCTACACTGGCCTCCCCTTGTCTTCTACTGGGAAGTTGGATCGACTGGGGTCTGAGGCAGAAGAGTCGTCTTTTTCATCAACAATGTTTACAGCATTTGGTGGCAGAGGATTAGTTTGTGCACTAATCAGGGCGTCAAGCCTTTCCATCATTATTTTTGTCGTAGCATCCATTTTTTCATTCAAACCGGTTACTGCCACGTTCAACTCATCTCGTGTTATGGACAGTCTAGAGGACTCTTCAACTTCTCATTTCAAAGTTTGTTGTGTAGCTTCATCACCGTGGACATCCTCAATAATTGTGGTAGCTCTACTGGACTTATTTTTCTTAGAACCTGCCATGATCTCGAGGAAAGGGGTGGTTTAGGATTTTAGTTGCGGACTGTTGAAATCTGAGGAAAGTGTGAAGGAAGGAAATTTAAACACGGCCCCACGGTGGGCACCAAATGTTTTCACCAAAAATGGCTCAAACACCAAGGGTACAAGAATTGCACTTCACCAATGTGGTTAGAAAATAAATGGAGTCGTATTCAATTATAATTAGACAGTAAAAATGTGAGGAAAGTAAAACAGAGACGAGGCTTTTGAGCGGTTCAGCCCTAAGCTAGGCCTACGTCCACTATGAATGTAGTTTGCATTATCATGACAATGATTACAAAGCATATAAACTCTTTTTGTACACACATCTTCTCTCTTTTACAACATATTTTCTTTCTCGCATATAGATCTCATTTAAGCTCATGGATTTCAATGGAGAAAAGACAAGATTGACGGAGGAGAAGGGTAAGTCAGCGGAGGAGAAGGAGAATGTCCTTGTTTGAGAGGAGGATGAAGGAGAATCTTCAATCTCTTCGCCACTTAGGTGATCTCGACGGATGCCATGGCCAAGTGGATGAAGGATCTTCCAATGGAGATGAGGATGATGATTGAAATGCTTAAGGAATGGTGGAGGGAAGAATTTTACAGCACTTCGTGGTGGCAAAAAGGTCCTTTTTTACAATGGAAGCCATGGCCTATTTATATGAGAGCTCCCCTGAAGAAATGAGTTAAGGTCCATGTAACGACCCGGCTTTTTGCCCGGTTTTCGCCGGTAATTAAACCAACTTAAACCATTCATAAAGACGGATTGTTAGGGGTACTTACACATTTGCATAAAATAAAAGGAACTTTTCCATTATCATTACGATAATATTACATCAGAGTTACGAGAGATACATCAGCGTACATCGATTACATAGCAGAAGAGATACTAAACTCAACAAAAGAATATGCATGCTCCAAGATATAATAGCTCCAGCTAAACCAGAGTCCTGCTCCAATTAACTCCAAGGCCAAATCTACAAACCAAACTACTAGGTTGCCCGTGTAAAAATTAGGGGCACCCAGAGTTTAGGTGTGGGAACAATAAACTCCAGGTTAGTCATAGGACTGGTGTGAGAACTCAAAACATTCGTTTTTAGGGTTTATTTTAAAGATAGATAATTCACTGGAGCACGCCGCTAATGTAGAACGGGTTTGCTCCATGTGAATACCAGTGCATAGAAATCCGCAATGACTTTTTGAAAAATGAAACTAACATAAGGTCTCGCGGCACATACACAATGCAAACGCACACATGGGCGAGGTTTCTCCTTATGCAGTCAAAAATGCTTGATAGTGAAAATCCTCTTTCATATAGTGTGAAAAATCCTTTTGAAAGTAAATGTATCAATCTTAGCCAGTATAGGTACCATATACTATGCTGACATATGGTATACAATCAAAATCGTACGGGCTCGTAGCGGAGATTGGGTTTTGAACAATGACCAGGCAAAGGAACTTCCTTCCGAACCGAATTTTGAACAACTTTATAGGGATGTCCGAGGATCAACAGTGATGCTCCTCATGCCAACACAAGGCCGGGTTACCCTTAACTGGGTAACTTAGAGTACGCCTGAGTATGCCATCTCCCGGTCGTTGCCGACCTTTCCGAGCGCGCGACAAAAATAACCACAAATGTAGATGCTTTTACCTCATAGGTTAATACCTGGGCTCCATACCATAATACACCTTTTATCAAGAAGGATACAACACCCCATAACCCTACTGCATTTCTTCTTGTTTTGGCCATTTACTGGGGTGCGAGGCTTGTCCAGGTCCCGATACACACAAAGTTACACTTAAATAAGCCTGCTTTGATCATCCATGGCTCATCCCATAACTTAAGTATGCCACATTATCCATTTACAATGCATCACTGATTTCTATCAATATATAACCTCTAAGCTTATACGTCTTAGAGAAGGGTGTTGAGCAAGAGAATAAATTCTCCACCACCAAACAGATATATATTTAACAGAGATCAGTGCTACATGGTCAATTACAATGTCAGACACAATCCATAAATGTCTGTTCTGGGTCTGAATGAAACAACAATCCGAAATTCCTTCACATACATTTGGGGTTCTTGCCACTTAGATGATATAAAATCCATCTTCAAATGGGAGCTACCCATTTGAGACATTCAGCAAGTTATCCTTATGATATGAAGGGTCCCAGTCTTCAATACTGTCTTCAATATCTTCAGTTGCCCCACAACATCGTATTATAACTTGGAATGGTTTTTGGACATACATCCGATCCAGGTCTTCCCAAATAATAAGCGTAATTTTTAAAACACAATTACAGAACACACAGGCTTTCAACCAAATCTCCTTCCATCTTAGATTTTGTTACATTAAATTTCTTTAAACCCATTCTCAAATTATTTTTAACAAAATCCATATTTAACTTATCTTCTTTAAAATACATCCCTTAAATCAAAGATAATCTAGCCCTAAAGCCTTAATTAATTTTCCGTTTGATAACTCGTTATCAAAACCCAGTTTCCTTTGAAAATCCTTTAATCCATATTTCAATATAGTTTCCAATTAAATTGATTTTCCAACATTCAATTCTTTAATCTTAACTAAAAGATTATACTTAGTTCCCAATTTCTTATTTTTAATTTTCTCAAATCAAAGATTTTGTTAAATCCCAATTTAAGATATGAATTTCCACAACTTAATCTCATTGAGCTTCAAGAATGATATTGTTGAAGATACGATTCATGACAAAATCTAAATCAATTGATATCGAACATAAGTTACACAGAAATTGTATCTACTTATATTTGATATCAATTCTCATAATCAACGAATACTATAAGTGGAATAACGATATAATAATATCTTCCAAGTTCCTCAAATAGTATACTTTTACACCAAAGAATTTCATATCAAATATCCGAAGATTATTTCTATCCAACTTATCCCAATCAAATTGGGAAACCCATATCTTACTTAAAAGATTTATCCAACTCTTTAGCATTAGATCTGGATAGAAATACCATCAACGTATACTTAATATTAATCTCGATATCCAACTCACACTATCAATGGAATAATGGTGAATTACCTTTTAAATTCCTCAAATAGTAAGAGTCATCGTCTACCGAATCAATATCAAACATCCGAAGATTTATCTCCAACCATATCCAATTATTTAAAATTGGAAAACCCGTTTTAATATTAAATAAATCAATTTAAATTCCATCTAAAATATTTCCAATATTTTAAACCTTTTAAAACATTCCACAAATCGTTACTTATAGTTCGGAAAATAGTTTACAGGTTAAAATTTCAAAATAGACCGTTTTCGAAGAAAGCATTACAATAGCGTTTCAAAAGTGTTACAAAAGCGTTATAAAACAGTTATCTTAAATATTTTGATCAAAATATCGTTTATCTTAGCCAAAACTTAAACTTTACAATTCAAAACACCTTTTCATAATTTGTTATGATTTTACAATTTTTTTCCATATTTTTAAAACATTTAAATATAGCTGTTTATATAGTTATGGTCAATAATTGTTCTTACATCGACCTTTTCCAAAATGGTTTCAAACATAAATTGAAAATTATAACTCGAATTTAAAATTTGTTTTCACTCATTTGAAAGTTCTTGTTAATGGAAATCAAACATTTTTTTATTTTATGGAAATCCGATTTAGATTGCAAAAGTTATAAGCGTTTGCATCTAAAATACGTAAATTGTCGTTATGCGACAAGCTCTATTTCGACCATAATAACTATTATTCTACAATACTTCAAAATATCTTAGAAAACCATTTTACCCTTATATAACCCTTTTAAAATCATTTAAATTTACTTTCCAAATTATTTTGGATCTAAAATTCAACTGATTTTTACTTAATAAATCAAATTCCAATTCATTTTTAAATTCAAATAACTTCAAATTAACCATCTCATTCGTCGGATCGGTTAAGGATAGCCAGCGAGAGCAAAAAACTTTATTTCCAAACCCAAGCCTAGAAACTATTCTCTCTGTTATCCTAGAATGTTCCGGTATTTATTTATTCATTTCAAGAAACTTTATCAATGTATATGCATTTATACATACGTGTCTTTTCTAATTATTAACCTTCAATTTCAATAATAATATTGCTTCTAATTACGAAGGAGATTTGTCGATCACCAATGTGATACCATAATTGTTGTGTCATAGTGTGTGGGCGACAACATCAACAACTATTATAAACACCCATAGCAACCATCATCAACATAATTAAATAAATCATAACTGTGCACAAGCGTTATAACACTAACACTTAATAGTGTGTGTGGTCTAAACTATGCATCCATCATCCATCACAACAAACATCAATCATCATTAACCACTAATAATTCATCACTATATTTACACCAGTCTAACTACTAATTAAATATATAAACCTTAGTAAAAGAGTTCTCACCTAATAGCTTTCCAAATCTTCAATGTAGGCGAGCCTAGTTGAGCGAACCATTTGACAGTATTTCAGCGCACTGTCTACCTCACCAAAATATATATTATATAATACATACTAATCTTTCTCTCTCTCTATATATATATTATAAGAGGAGGAGGAGGAGGACGACGACGAACTTTGGCAAGGTGGTGGTGGAAAAGAAGAAGACTTATGCCATGGAAACCATGGCCATAAGCTTTAAGAAGAAGATGAAAAGAAGAAAATGGAGTGGAATGGTTAAAAAATGGAGGAAAGGCCTCCTTGTATAGGAATGGAGGGTTAAGGAGATAATGACACTTAAGGGGGCAAGTGTAAAACATGCATGAAAGGAGGCATGCAAAAGTACAAGTGTCCTTACACTTGTCTTAAGGAGGGAATGTGATCTTTTGGTACCATTTCCTTTAAAATGCTATGAAAACTAAGGACAACACTTAGTTCTAATGCTACTAATTCATGTTATGGTTTGACAAATCCAATCAAATGACAAATAGTATCAATAAATCCAAACTTATTAATAATCATTCTCATTTATAATTCAAGTAAAATCTATTACATAACTTATCAAAATTATTAAATATTCTAAACCATATATATTTATGTCAAGTTCAATTTTAAATTCAAATTAAGTAATAAAAATTCCAATTTTAAATTTGTTAAAAATTCTGGATCGTTGCAGTCCATATATGCAAGCTACGGGTTGCTTGTCCCGTTAATTACTAAAATTCCATTGCTTAGCTGTAACCAACTGTTGATAGCTGTATCCAACTATTATGTGCGAGTGACTTCATAGGAGCGAGCGACTTTGTGTGAGTGAGCGACTGCATAGGAGCGAGCGACTTTGTGTGAGTGAGCGACTACATAGGAGCAAGCAGTTTAGGCGAGCTGTTAAGTGATGAGTACACGAGCGATTGGCCAGAGGTCCTGTGTTGGTGTATAGGCAAACAGTCAAATTTTGTAGGTAGAATGTAAGTGTGACCCTTTGGAAACTGGTATCTGATCGACCGGTGGGCAGCATCTGATTGAAACGTTACTAGCTGATTGCGGAATGAGCGAGCGACTGTGACTGCAATCTATGAGAGGACATGGGATATATGTACGACCTTTGACTTCTTCGTGTTTCTTGCCAGGCTCGATCGACCAGAGTTGTATGAGCGTACGAATGCATAGTGGATCGTGTGACCGGGACCAATTCTTTTCCTTATCTTACTCGATCGCCCCTTTTGATATATGAATGAGTGACTTCCCTCACACAGTGCTCGACCTTTAACATGTGTGCGAATGGACCTGTTATAGTGCTTATCTAACTCGAGTGCTTGTCTTGTGCCTCTAACTCATACTTAACCATCTAATGTGTGTACGAAATTTTGAGGGATAACACTTCTTGTTTTTAGCAGAGCTGGAACTACCTTCACCTTTGTCTCCATTTTTATTTTTCTTCCTTCAGCCGTACACAAAATAGCCGTTTCCACCAGCGCTTCAAATGTTTCTCCAAAAGTGACTTGGGCCAATGGCATATCTTTCAGCGGGGAATTCAACCCTTTAAAGAACCTTAAAACCTTATTTATCGGGGTATCTACCAACCCCCTATCATACTTAGACAATTCGGCGAACTTGGCTATAGAATCCCTCAAATTCATATTTCCTTGCTTTAAGTGGACAAACTTTTCTAGTTGTATAGTTATCTCAGCATTCGACAAGAACTTCATCTCAAAACGAATCTTAAATTCTTCTTAGGTGAATATCCGACCTGCATTTTCCCCAAAAACTACATTCCACCATTCCAGAGCTTATCCTTTTAAATGTCAGGCCGCCACCCACTGTTTGGTTTGTTCATCCCATTCAGTGACTTCAAAGATACGTTCGCAGTCCGTTATCTAAGCTTGGGCTTTGAGAAAGCTTTTAGTGCCCAAGAAATGTTTTCCTCCTAAGTGAACAAAGCTTTTGCTGAGGCAGGGAAAATCGAATGCCTAGGCAGCGGGCTGGGCTACTGCTGGCGTCGCTGAGGAAGGATTCGCGATAGAGACTTGTTCCACAGTTCTGAGATACTACTGGAACCATTCAGGCAAGTATCTGAGCCTTGCCAAATTTCCCTCTTCATTAGGGTTATTGGCCATTCTACTATATAAAAAGGGAAAACCTTCAGGACATTCCTAAGATAGTATTCAAACCAAAAGATAAGGATTTCCCTAGTATATTTCCGTATGTCTCTTTGGGTATAGTATTTATATATATAGTTTGAAAAACTTTTTCAAATAACAAATACGTCTCTCATACGTATATTTCACCTAATCAGGCAACCTAAGCTTTGATACCAAATGTAACAACCCGCCCGGAGTGAGCCGAAATTTCGACCCAGAAAAAGCCTATTTGAACTTAGAGCCACTCTAAATGGGTTGTTGCTTCATATAAAGAATTATATTTGCACAGAATAACAAAGCAATAAAGCGAGATGGAAACTCACAGAGCTAAAAGGATAAAATATAATAATGATAAAACAGATGTACCATTTAAATTAATACCAATAATGTAGCTTACAACCATTATTCAAAAATCTACATAAGGTATGTCAACTAATGTCTCAAATACATAACAATAACTATAATACTACCAATAATAGATAGAATATAATTAGATAAGTTCCTCCATCATCGGGCTCCCGCACTTCTTCTCTCAGCATGAAGTCCAATCTACTGTCCCGTAAGTATGTTAAGATGAGGGTGGTCACAACATAAAATTCTGGTGAATGAAAACCATATATGTTTGAAGAGTAAGTATTATTATATTTGGAAAGATAGATTTATCAGGATATGTCTTTGTGAACAAGCATGCACACAAAAGGTAATAAATCTAATTAATGAAGTTGACATTTGTACAGTCACATAAGAGCTTCATTAATACTTTAGGGCGGATCCCCGGTCACTTAATACCTAATGAGATGGACATTCTCATTTACTTAAGACCATACTACTATATTAAATTTAGGGTGAACTTCTACAATCACTTAAGACCCTATGGCGGACCCTATCCACTTAAGAGCCTGCCCTATCACGTCAATGTTATATATATACACTTTCATTTGTTATATGAGAAATTGTATCTTGCCACTTAATACCGGTTTAGGGTAGATCCAGTTTGCCATTTAAGACCCCTCGAGTGGACTCCCATGTTACTACTTCTGATATTACAGTTGAACTCCTATGCCACTGAAGACTTCCCATAGTCAGGCGGTTATAGTTGAATGCAGCGTAGAGTACCTATCCTATCCCTAGGTTAGCCCTTACACAGCTCCTAGAGGAAGAGAACAACTTCCGGAGAACTACCCCACTCAATGTTACGGTTATATTTAGTCCATTTTAGAGAAGGAGGACCCAAAGACCACTTAGAACCTAATATGGGAGGGTCTCATGACTTTAGCCCAACCAAGGAGTGAACCTTGGAAACAGGCCTAGTCTTAACTACTTAAGACCTAAATTGGGTAGGTCAACCACTTAAGACCTTCTCAAGGCCGGCATGCCTACTCTTGCACACATATAATATATGCACACACACACACACACCCCGGACATCTTACATTAAACCACCTACTTGTAGATGTTGGATTTGTGGGGTGGTTCCGGGAAGGCTTCCACTACAAATGGGCTTAACCTCGTGCCTTAATGTATTAATTATAATGGCCCATGACACCTAGACTTCGCACATTAACCAGACTTACTTGTAGATGCTGGATATGCCAGTCAGTTTTAGGCATGCTTCTAATACAGGTAATGGTTAACCACGTGTCTTTGTGTCATTAATTACTATTTATTAAGCCATTAACTCATACACATTTTGCTAAGGGGACATTTGAAATTCTAATTACTGTTTTTCTAAATAATCGTACTTATTGCACATTTATTATACGTCGATTACGCTATATATGTATATAATTTAATAATCGCTATTAACTTTAATTATCGTTTAACGTTTCTAAATCATTGAAATGTTAATCTCTAACCCAATAAATGCATACAAGTCAATTTTCCACATTTCACCAATCGAGTATAGACATGTATGTAAACATATATATAAATAGGAAATAAACAATAATAACATTTAAAACTTGTATCCATGGCTTGAATGATTGCTACAGCAACAAAAGATAACAATTGTGAAATTCATATAAACACACACACACACACCTGTATATGTAATTATTGTTTTATCGTTCAAATCCACTTTTGAATACGTCTATATATAAAACATTAACATTTGAACATTATATAAATAAATACGTTCAAATAGTCTATTTATAAAAATAAATATCTAAACCTATTTTGATTTATACAAGTAATGTTTGACAATAAATAGTACATGAAGATTACAAGATATGAAATAAGAATTTGACCACAATAACAATTATATAACACAACTCTGTCATCTTCTTCATTACTCCAACAAGCACTAACCACAAATTTACACATATTGTGCATTTTCGCTAATAAATATAAAAGAGAGGAATTTGGGTGGTTTGTTATTTTTAATGTTTTCATAGAAATCCCAAATCCTCTTAGGCATACAGATCTAAATCAATAATACAAAATAAAAGAATAGCAAACATAGGTAATTTCCACTGACAGTAATTTAACTGTATGGAAATGACACATATTTGATGATGTTTGCCCTATTAGATCTAAAAACCTTGCAAGAATAATGAATACGGATACAAACTCCAATTTTGTATTAATCTATGTATAAGAATTAAACAATTAGATTCTTATATATAAATCTAGAATTCCAAATTAAAATCTATACCAAATCTTAAAAGAAAAGAGATTAGAAGGTTTGTAGAAGAAAACCTAATATAATCCTTCTGGAGTTCAATGGCAGAATGGAGGCAATGGGATGGAGAAGATTAGGTATTTGGGAGGTGGACTAGAGTGCTATTTATAGGGTGTGTGTGTGTGTAAATAAGAGCCGTAAGATTAATCAGAATTAATCTTGGCTGTTAATTATGTAGTGCCAAAACCTAGCCCAAACCAACCTCACCACTTCTTGGTCGAGCGAAGCAGTCGACTGCCTCCCATGAATGGAGGCCATCCCCTAGGGGTCCACCCCTTGGGCTTAGAAACGTCCAGTGAATTTATTTTAAGGTGGAAATGGTTTAATTATTAAAACATTTCTATTTATACTTATTATCTTCCTTTTATTGTATATATTCTTGTCCCTTTCTACGCGGGCGTGTGTGTGTGTATATTGTAACACCCACACTTTTCTAAGCCCGAATTTTGACAAAAATCAAAACGTGAACACATCCAAGCATAAAGCGTGTAAATTTGGTACCTGCAATAAATGAGCGTAAGCATAATCAGAGTATGAAAAGAAACTCACAATGAAAATAGAATAGGATAAACTAGTATTAACTCGAGTAACTACCTTTTTAAAGTAAGTCACTTTGCCAATACCGAGCATGAGAGAGAACGAGAACCGAAAGCCAAGCTTAAACACCTATGAGAACCCGACCTTCTCTAGAAAACCTGGGTGGTTGTAATGAGGAGGGGGTCCAGAACAGTAAGACTCCGGTGAACAGGAAATGTATCACACTGATTATAATACACAGACGTATCCCGTTTGATTCAACCCAAGATGTATGCCTATCAAGTTTAGTGATTCTAGCCTAACCACGTAAATGTTTACGCACGGCTCTACTACTCTTCCCAAAGTATAATACCGAGACAGAACATTTACACACTATTTATGAAGCCTTTACACCAGAACATGGTTGGTTATTTAATCGAGGGTAGACCCTTAATTACGGAGTTTCTATATAGGCATACATACATATATATATATATTCATTTGCTCATCCTTAACTATTTGACACCTCACTATTAATAATAGATAGGGTGAATTCTCCCTGATCACTTAAGACCCTAGGCAGACCTGCTAGTCACTTACTATTCCTCGATGATTTATTCAATGTTAACATAAACTAGAGGGCACTAGCTGCAGGACATACTAGTTAAGGCTTCCGCGATTCGCGCATTAACCCACACACCGTGTAAGGTGAGAGATGGTACTTTATCGCTCACTATGCCATCTAACTGACCTTATTGAATAATCTCCTTAGTCACTTACTACTTCCCACAGGATAGGTAGCCATATCTGATGCTTTTAGTTTCTAGGTTTGGGTAGGCTCCACACACACACCATTTAAAACCCCTAAACTGAAAGACCTACTCCTAGGTGGACTCCTGGACCCAAGCCACTTAAGACCCGAGGAAGCGGACTATACGCGAAATTATTAAGTTCGTACCCCATTAGCCTTTAATACCTTTCACTATTGGTATAAAGTGGCTACATTATTAAGTCCTTCCCATTTAGTTTCTCTTCATGGAAATACTATACGCACACAATTTATCATCACAGGTTCCTATGGTTAATAATGTTTCACATTATTAAACTACTAATCTAATACTAACTTTAAATTATAAGTTCTTTATTAACTAGTATAAATAAGGAAATTATATCCTCCTTATCATAGGATCTATTTATTTAGTTTTCCTAATTGGACTTAGTATTTAAAACGACAATCGATACCTATTAAACCTTTTTTATTCCATTTACTTCTGTTCATAGATCAATTACCATTTATAACCATAACGGTCATATTTTCCTAAGGCAATCATAAAATTCCTAATTTCTTTTTTATTACCATTAATTATAATTAATGCCATTGATGAGCCTAACGACCATAATTTTCTTAAGGCATTACTAATCTATTTATTTATTGCATGTTATATATATATATACATATGCATATTTATGCACTAGACCTCCTTCATTAAGTTGACCACTTGTGGATGTTGGATTTGCTAGACGGTTCCGGGCAGACTACTACCACAAGTTGAACTTAACCTCGTGTCTTATTACAGTTATATTTATGCTCTAGACCACTCACATAAAGTTGACCACCTGTGGATGCTGGATTTACCGGTCGGTTAGGGGCAGACTTCCACCACAAGTTGAGGCTAACCTCGTGTTTAGATGCATTTTAAATTAAATTCCCTAATCGGGGTTTACAACATTAATCCTAATATATCTTAGGAATTATAACCATTTTACTTAATTTCCTATTAAGTTTACCTTCCACAAATCATCATTACTTACATTGGTTATTTATTTGTGGTCCTATTTATAACTACCAATCACATTAATTGCTATAATGATCACCACAAATATATTAATTTAATATCGATTACATTTACATGTATGATTCCACAAATGAATATCGTTCAAACAATCAAACATTCAATATAAGGCATACTTTGTCGTTTTACGTAGATTCGGACGGACGATATATATATGTACATATTTATATATATATGTTTATATTTATATTTTTGCGCGGTCAACGTAGTTATCTTTATTATTATTATTATTATTATTATTATTATTATTATTTATTGTTAGATTTAAAAAATTTGTTTCATTAATAACCAAAATTTCCTTTTTGCATTCAATCTTTTCTAAAGGTTCCAAATCTTACAAAAAGACCGTTAGTTATAATTATAAATTATGCATGATAAATGGAATAGCTATATTTCAAAATCACATTAAATATATATGTTAGGTATATTTTGGAATAGTAGATGTAAACTATGCACAAATATGTACATTTATATTTATACGTACATTTGCACAACTTTTCCCTTTTTCAATCTTTTTGTCATATCCCTTGTGAATTGAAAATAATGTCTTTTTGTTCAAAAAGAAGAAAACAACATATTTACAACAAGTAAACCAAAACCTCAACAAAATAGAACACAAATAGGCATGTGTCTTTTTTAATTAAAATCACAGAATTCAACATTGCATCTTTTTAATCAAAATCACATAATATATTTTTTTAACACTGAAACTAGAGATTTAGATGAAAACTACATTTAAACAATGTATTGGGATAGATTTCCAAATCTTCAGTGTTTTATAACAACCACAATATAACTTCCAACATAACAGTAGGCAATATGTATAAACAATTTAAGTAAACCTACCATTTATATTATTGCTAATCACAATTCACAATTCCAAAGTATTGACAATATTTATTAATATATCTCATAGGTGCCAATTCAAATTCAATAATATTATGAACGATCTGATGATAATAGGGATATATTTTGATATCAAATTCAAACGAGATAAATAGGTTATTATAACTTTATATGTAAATTTCTCGCTCACCTAAAAGCATCCAAATATAAAATTTGAATAACCTTTTAGGCCTATAAATCCCAAATTCTTATTAATCTACAATTAATTTGAAAAGCGGATACTTTCAGATATGTAGATATGGAAAAAAAAAATAGGAAAGGAGGGGAGGATTTGATGTAGAATGACTTATCCGTCAGTTCATGTTAATTTCCACTTAGATATGATAATCCTTTTCAATTCTATATGATTTATATTTGATTGATTGTATATGAATAAAGTTTTGATTAAGAAATTTGATTGGAAGAGAAAGGGAAATGGCAGAGCTTCGATGTTGCCTACAGATTTGTGTGGAAAAGAATGAGGCCATACCCCTTTATTTATAGAAGTGGAATTGACTGTAACACCCCGTAATTTTGTTAACATTAAAGAGAGGATAAATTAAAGAATAATTAATTTAATATTAAGAATTAAGGGAAACTGATTACGTCGAACCTTTCGTCTCGAAATTCTAGTCAGGATAGACACCTAGTTTACATAAAACGGATAACATATGAAGAAGTTACGAACGATAAAAAGTTGAAAATCAAAACTGGGTATAACTGGTGCACTTGCCAAGTGCACCAAGGAAATTTTGCACTAGCACACATGTAAAGTGAGCCCAAAATAGTTTTTGGGTATTCGGGCCTTTTCCCAAAGCGGGAGGTGACCCGCGACCTGATTGACCCTAGGGCTTATGTGGCAGTTGGTTCTAGATGGTTCTGCAACTATAGATATATGGTCATTTCACATATTTCTTCATTAGAAGTCATGGCGGACAAACTTTGTCGTAGTCTGAACTGAACTAGGGTCTCTCATCTTCTTCTATCAACTAAAGCATATCAAATTCTGAGATTCAAGCATAGACTCAGCACCAACCTCTTCTCTATCATCTTAGCAATCCAATTCTAGTGAGTTCTAGTTGCTTTTAGGTTTAGATAAATAATAGTGAATCATGAAAGACTGTGATTTGGATACGTTGTGAACCTTGAATCTATGTTATTGTTAAATCGAATGCTATGTCATGATAAATCTATTTCTCTAGATCCAATTCAATTATGATTGTTCTACTATGTTATTATTGTGGATCTTAGTTTGTAACTATAATATAGTTAATATAGATCAGTTAATTTGGACAGTTATATCATTGGATAGATCTAATCATTCATGTAAATCATGAACATATGTCACCTAGAATTGGTTAGGATTGGATTTAAACCTTTATCTTAATTGTAACTTTTATGATATGCTATGATGCGGATGTATATAGATCTATTTCTAAACTTGTAGATCTATTTATATGATATAAATTATCACCTTATGTTATCATGTTAGATCTATTTTATATGATCAAAATTGTCACCTTGTGATATCATGTTAGATCTATTTTATATGATCTAAATTTTCACCTTATGATATCATGTTAGATCTATTTTATATGATCTAAATTTTCACCTTATGATATCATGTTAGATCTATTTTATGTGATCTAAATTGTCACCTTATGATATAATGTTAGAACTATTTTATGTGATCTAAATTGTCACCTTATGTTATCATGTTAGATCTATTTTATGTGATCTAAATTGTCACCTTATGTTATCATGTTAGATCTATTTTATGTGATCTAAATTGTCACCTTATGTTATCATGTTAGATCTATTTTATATGATCTAAATTATCACCTTGTTATGTTGACAATTTCATGTCAATGCCAGTATGTATGTTCACCTTATTATCATACAAGTTTATGTTTATGCCAAGATGGTCATTTTAGTTATATTCCTATTATTTTCCCTATTATCGTTTATGACTAGGCTATTGTCTAGCCTAGGCATGTTGCCAATTTTGTGAGGGCACTAGCTAACGAACGGGGGGAAAAGGGTTAAAAATGGCATAATTTGAATATAAACATTTATGGACATGTAATTCAAATTATTGTGTAAAATAGGTATTGACACCTATAAAAGGAAAGGATTAATTAATTGATTAATTAATTAAAAATGGAATGCATAGTAATTACAATTAGGAATTGTAATTGTACTTATGACACGAGGTTAGGTTGCATTAGTGGTGGAAGTCTGCCCGGACCCGACCGGCATATCCAGCAGCCACTAATGGTGAACCTAATGTGGGAGTTCTGAGTACGTAAATACGAATCGGGCTATGACACGAGGTTAGGCCAAACTGTGGAATAAGTCTTCCCGGACCCAATCGACATATCCAGCATCCACATGTTGTAGGCCTAATGTGAGTGGTCTGGCTCATTATGAAACCATAAATGGACATGGTAAAGAATTGGACTACTTAACCTAAGTTAATCCATAGGGATTGTATGAACTTAAATTTAAGTTGGGGGTTAAGTAAACATGGTTGAGGGGTGGGTTAATTAAATCTGAAGAGGGGATGGGTAATATTCACATATAGGCCCACAAACTTAACCCATTCAGGTTATGTAATTAAAGACACCTAGTGGTATACATAATCGGTGGAAATAATAAAGTTATGTAATTGACGACATCTTTTAGGGTAAGCATAACTTGTAAAAGTGACAGGGTTATGTAATTAAAGACACCTATAGGTAAGCATAACCGGTTGGAAGATTAGGGGTTATGTATTAAAGACACCTGTAGGTAACCATAGCCGGTAGAAATAAACAAGGCTATGTAATTAAAGACACCTAGTGGTATACATAGTCAGTGAAAACCTAGTGGGGGATAGAAGACAAGGGGAGAGCTTGTATCATATTGTATAGGACCCATTTCAGTCGGTAACCCGAAGTAGGTATCAAACAAAGTACTCCGTACTAGGTGGAGAAGGGGCACGCTTACTGACTGATTGTAAGAGATCCAAACGTGTAGGACGGTGTGGGCAGCGCAAACCGACCGGGCCATATGAATGCATGAGCCGGGCAGAGGGGGATAAGACGACCGTGACACCAGTAGATATGGTTGTGCACATTATTACGACGAGGGGTTGCCACTTTTGGAAGTGATACCTCCTACCATGGGGCCAACACAAGGTATCTATGAGGGTTAGGGAGCCGATCGATCAGGGTAGTAGTTAGGATACATTTGGACGTATACCTAAGTCTACCACCTTATAGTTGAAGGGATCATCTCTTTCTGGATATACTAGTAATAGTGCAGAGTAATCATTAGAAGCATATACACCCTCTCCTGTCTACCTTGTTACACCTGCCATTCATGTAGTGATCTCCCTTATCCACTTTATATGCCTATCATGTTACTTTTATTTATCTACTGAATAAAAGTAACTCGCCAAACTTTATGTCTGACCCTTTTTGTTTCTCCTTCTCTCTTCGTTTCCCCCAGGTTCTCAAGGAGAAACACTCAGACTTAGTCAGGACTCAATATCATCTTGCTAGAAGCTACTTCTGAAGTATGGCTCAAGTTCTTGCCTCTACTATGGCTTAACTCTTTCAATTGGGGAATTATGTTTTTATATTCTTATGTACTATGATGATGCAAGACAGAAGCTATTTCATTGTAGTGGTTTTTGTGACTTATGGTATTGTGGACCACGGTATTTTAATTTATGTTGAAATAAAAATTTAAATTTCCGCTGTTATCTTTTTTATGTCTGTCTTGTAATTATTATGTGTCTGTTTACCTATAACGCTTCACCGAACTTAATGCGTTCCCTTAGTGATTGACATTAACGGACGTGGGGTGTCACACTAGGTATCAGAGCTGAAGGTTACCAGATTAGATAAAAGTTTTGAAAATTATTTTCAAAAGGGTTTTAAAAGAAAGCATTTTCAAAAAGAAAAGTTTGTTTTGGAAAACATCCCCCAAAAAGCCATATGTAGTATCCTTCGGTCCTTTATCTAAATTTCTTCCTTTTTCCTGTTTCAGCATGTCTGGGGAACAAAACATCCCTAATATCCCAGAGGGCGTCACTATGCCTGGGTGGTTTTGTAGGTATTTGGAGGCCACGGCGCCGGCTGAAGGCCAAAGAGACGCTCCTCCCCCAGCTGCACCAGTCATTCCTCCTCATCCCCCTTCAAGAGCAAATAACTTCACCAAGATCTGCAAAGACTTCCTTGCTATGGAAGGGAAGCCATTCCATGGGAAAGAGACATTCGTAGAATCTCGGAATTGGCTTAAGGAGATTCAGGACTTATTCGTAATCTTTGAATTGGAGGACCGAAGAAAGATTTAGTTAGTTGCTTGGCTGTTAAAGGACGAAGCCTCATTTTGGTGGGAAGTCACCCAAGCTGGACGTTCGGTGGAAACTTGGGAAGATTTTAGACAGAGGTTCGAAATGAAATTTCTTTCCCAAACTGAAAGCAGCATTCAAATGGAGAGATTCTTAGCACTCAAACAAGGAAACTTGACAGTGAAAGAATATGTGAACAAATTCAACCAGCTACCAAGGTTCGGGTTAGAGTTGGTGGATACGCCGCACAAAAAGGCTTTGCGGTTTGCTAAGGGGATGAATGAACCCCTTCATAGGTTAGCCATGTCCCGTATTCCAATGGGGGACACTTTTGAAAAACTTGTCGATATGGCCCTGATGCATGAGGAGGACAAGGGGGAGAAGAAGGAGGTAAAGGCTGAGGGGACATCCCAAAATAGGAAGGTATGGCCCAAGAAGGGGCAGCAATAATAGCAACAACAAAAAAAGAAAGGAGGGAAAAATGATAAAGGCAAGGATAAAAGAAAATGTTACCATCGTGGGAAGGAAGGTCATCTGGTTAAAGATTGTAAGCGAAGGAAGAATTCTTGCTACCACTATTGAGAGGCCAGACACTTTGCTAAAGAGTGCCCGAAGAAATGGGGATTATAGGGACAAGGTCAAAGGGCAGGAAATTATGGAGGGCAGGTGCATGCTCTCGCGACTAGTGCTCCTGATAGAGGTAGAAAAATTTCCGTGGAAGGTTTAATTTCTCTTTCAAACCATCCTATTAGAACACTTTTTGACTCTGGTGCCTTACATTCACTTATATCAAGTTATGTAGTTGAATATCTGCACTTAATTACTAGTATGGTAGTAGATCCTGTAGTTATTTCAAACCCCATTTATGGTTTGGCTCATTTATCGAAGACTTGTCGGGGTTTGAAAATATCTGTGTTAGCCGTCAAATTTGAATGCGACGCGTATGTGCTCGGGTTCATGTGCTATGGGTTGATTCTAGGAATGGATTGGCTTACCACGTATGGTGCCATTTTGGAGATTGAGAAGAGGGTTATTAGGCTTCTGACTTGTCATGGGAGAACCCTTGAGATTTCTTGTGACCCACAAGGGTCGGTTATGCTTAGTTTCCTACAGTCTCTTGATGCATCTACCGACGATCTGCAAGCTATTCCAGTAGTCCGAGATTTTTTTCGATGTTTTTGATGAGGTTCGGGGTTTACCTCCAAGGCGCAAGATCAACTTTCGCATATATCTGGTGGACAATGCAAAGCCAGTTGCATTACCAGTGCGCCACATGGCTCCAAGGGAAAGGAGGGAGCTGAGTAAGCAAGTAGGGGAGCTACTTGATAAAGGGTTTATCAGACAAAGCATATATGAATGGGGTGCTCCAGTGGTATTCACAAATAAGGCGGATGGTTCGCTTCGTTTGTGTGTTGATTATAGGGAGCTGAATAAACTCACTAAGAAGAATAGGCACCCACTTCCGAGGATTGATTATTTATTTGATCAGCTAGTTGGTGCATCGGTATTTTCCCAGTTAGACAGCCACGGGGTTCCATCAGTTGAGGGTGGCTGAGGAGAACATAGATAAGACTGCCTTTAGGACTCCCGACAGTTTCTTTGAATGGCTAGTTATGCCTTTTCGGTTGACGAATGCACCTGCCTATTTTGTTGATCTGATGAATAGGATGTTTCGAGAGTTCCTAAATAAATTTGTTGTAGTCTTTGTTGATGATATTTTGGTCTTCTCCAAAAGCGAAGAAGAGCATGCCCAACATTTGAGAGAAGTTTTGAAAACTCTCTGTGACCATCAGCTTAAAGCAAAATTCTCCAAATGCCATTTATGGAGAAAAGAGGCGAGATTCTTAGGGCATGTGGTCTCCAAAGAAGGGATAGTTGTAGATCCCGCCAAGTTGGTTGCAGTGCGAGATTGGCAGGTTCCTAAAAATGCAACCGAGGCGAGAAGCTTTCTTGGGTTAGCAGGTTACTATAGGAAGTTCATTAAGGACTTCGCAAAGATATCAGGCCCACTCACCAGGCTGACGAAGAAGAACTTGGCATTCTCATGGGATATAGACTGTGATGTTGCTTTCCAATGACTGAAGAGGGCTCTGACAATAGCCCCAATCTTGACTTTACCGGTTGGGAATAAAGTGTTTACCGTTTACACTGTTGTATGCGGTACAGGCCTTGGTGCGGTTCTAATGCAAGAAGGAAAAGTAATGTGTTATGGGGTTAGACAGCTGAGAGTTTATGAAAAGAACTGCCCCACCCATGATCTAAAGCTAGCTTCCATAGTGTTTGCATTAAAGACATGGCATCATTATTTACTTGGAGAAAAGTTCAAGTTATACACCGATCATAAATCTCTCAAGTATCTGTTCTCGCGGAAGGATCTCAATTTAAGGCAACAGCGGTGGATGGAGTTTCTAGCTTCTTATGATTTTGAGACTTCTTATACCCCTGGCAAGGGTAATGTGGTGGCAGACGCACTAAGTAGGCAAAGGGTGGCCCTAAGTCCTCTGTTTGTGGAAAGAAAGAACTTGGAGTTCATATCAGCTTTTGATTTTAGACCCTCCATCGAGATGTTTCCTGATTTGTTTGCATCCTTAGAGATACCACCGACTCTTATGGACCAGATAGGAGCTTCGCAACAAGGTGACCACAGATTCTAGACATCATGGATAAGCTGAGAAGATGGGAGACTTCTAGCCACCTAAGCAGATATGCCATAGATGAAAAGGGGTGGTTGCAACGAGATGAAAGGCTTTGTGTTCCTCAAACTAGAGGCTTGATAAAGGCTGTCCTAGAAGAAGCCCACCATTCTAAGATGACCATTCATCCAGGCGGTGATAAGATGTACAGGGACATGAATAGGGTTTTCTTTTGGGCTGGGATGAAGAAAGATGCGGCCGAATTTGTTTCTAAATGTTTTGTTTGCCAGCAAGTCAAAGCTAAGCAAAACAAGCCCGATGGTTTACTTCATCCGTTGAAGGTTCCTCAGTGGAAATGTGAAAGCGTCTCTATGGATTTCATAGATGGTTTGCCTAGATCGAAGAAAGGAAACTCCAATATCTGGGTTGTGGTAGATAGACTCACTAAGAGCGCTCGCTTTATTCCAGTTCAGAGTAAGAGGACGGCATCATGGCTAGTAGCAATTTATGTTCGAGAGATAGTTCATCTCCATGGAGTTCCTTCCAGCATCGTGAGCGACCGTGACCCTATATTTACCGGCGAATTTTGGAGGAGCTTGCAAGAAGCATTAAGTACACAGTTGCATTTGAGCACCGCTTATCATCCTCAGACCGACGGGCAAACGGAGAGGGTGACCAGAAGTCTAGAAGATCTTTTAAGGTTGTGTATCCTAGACTTCGGGACTTGGGAAGAGCATCTTCCTTTAGTAGAATTTGCCTAAAACAACAACTATCCGGCCAGCATCGGCATGGCACCTTTCGAAGCATTGTACGGACGACCCTGTAGATCACCAACTTGTTGGTGGGAATCTACAGAAAGATTATTACTTGGACCAGATATGGTTAGAGAAACGTCCAAAAAGATTGATCGATCTTATTCGACGGCGGATGAAGACAGCTCAAGATTGGCAGAAATCCTATGCAAACAAGAGAAGGACTGACCTCGAATTTGAAGTAGGAGACGATTTTTATCAAAGTGTCACCTCTGAGGAGTGTGATTCGCTTCAGATCGGTAGGGAAGTTAGCACCTAGGTTTGTGGGACCATTTCCCATAACCGAGAGAATTGGCCAAATGGCCTATAGAGTAAAGCTTCCTAAGAATCTATCTGGTGTTCATGATGTTTTCCATGTTTCTCATCTGCGGAAGTGCTTACATGGTATCGCGGAAGTTGTTGAGCCGAGTATATTGGAAGAGGTAGAAGTGGAACGAGAGGCGACAGTTAGGCGAGTTCCTTCCCGTATTCTTAGATCAGAAGTCAAGAAGCTACGCAATAAAGAGCTCAAGTTGCTAAAGGTTCAATGGGGAGATAACCCAGAGGATACGACTTGGGAGACCGAAGACAAGATTCATGCTTCGTACCCTTTTCTCTTTGATGGTATGTTTTTAACTCCTTTTTCCAAAGCTTTGTCATTGAGTATATCTTATCCATAGTATTTTTCGACCTTTAGATAGGAATCCTATGGATGTAAACATGTGTTTGAGACATGTTATGATTGATGGATGCAAGTGTTTGCTAGTGGTTGCCTGTGGATGCATATACACACACATTAGGCACTTAGATCGGCTCAATCACTCTCATACTGCATATGGATGTGTGTGCATTTTCTTTTCTTTTATGGATGGAAATGGATGAACTAGCATATGGATGTTGAATTTAGATGAATGAATGTGCATACATGTAGAGCTTATATGTTATAATAGGCTTATTTGCATACATATTCGATTCATGGCACTAACATGCATTGCATTAAGGAGGTCAACTGAATCAGTAGACCGCTTGATCTTCGCATTAGTGTTGGGACATATACACACACCTTTGCATATATTCATAAAAGCATTAGAATTCTTTAAGGACAATGGATGCCAGTGATTGATGGATGAGTAGATAGATGATGGATGGTAGGATATGCATTCTTCTCAACTTGGAGATTTCGGGGACGAAATCCTTTAAGTAGGGGGGAATGTAACACCCCGTAATTTTGTTAACATTAAAGAGGGTAAATTAAAGAATAATTAATTTAATATTAAGAATTAAGGAAAACTGGTTACGTCATTACATTCGTCTCGAAATTCTAGTCAGGATAGACACCTAGTTTGCGTAAAACGGATAACATATGAAGAAGTTACGAACGATAAAAAGTTGAAAATCAAAACCGGGTATAACTGGTGCACTTGCCAAGTGCGCCAAGGCAATTTTGCATTGGTGCACCTGTAAAGTGCGCCCAGAATAGTTTTTGGGTATTCGGGCCTTTTCCCAAAGCGAGAGCGACCCGCGACCTGATTGACCCTAGGGCTTATGTGGCAGTCGGTTCCAGATGGTTCTGCAGCTATAAATATATGGCCATTTCACATATTTCTTGATTAGAAGTCATGGCGGCCAAACTCTGTCGGAGTATGAACTGAACTAGGGTCTTTCATCTTCTTATATCAACTAAAGCATATCAAATTCTAAGATTCAAGCATAGACTTAGCACCAACCTCTTTTCTATCATCTTGGCAATCCAATCCTAGTGAGTTCTAGTAGCTTTTAGGTTTAGATAAATAATAGTGAATCATGAAAGACTATGATTTGGATACGTTGTGAACCTTGAATCTATGTTATTGTTAGATCGAATGCTATGTCATGATAAGTCTATTTCTCTATATACAATTCAATTATGATTGTTCTACTATGTTATTATTGTGGATCTTAGTTTGGAACTATATTATGGTTAAAATAGATCTGTTAATTTGGACAGTTATATCATTGGATAGATCTAATCATTCATGTAAATCATGAACATATGTCACCTTGAATTAGTTAGGATTGGATCTAAACCTTTATCTTAATTGTAACTTTTATGATATGCTATGATGCAGATGTGTGTAGATCTATTTCTAAACTAGTAGATCTATTTTATATGATATAAATTGTCACCTTATGTTATCATGTTAGATCTATTTTATATGATCTAAATTGTCACCTTATGATATCATGTTAGATCTATTTTATATGATCTAAATTGTCACCTTATGATATCATGTTAGATCTATTTTATGTGATCTAAATTGTCACCTTATGATATCATGTTAGAACTATTTTATGTAATCTAAATTGTCACCTTATGTTATAATGTTAGATCTATTTTATGTGATCTAAATTGTCACCTTATGTTATCATGTTAGATCTATTTTATGTGATCTAAATAGTCACCTTATGTTTTCATGATAGATCTATTTTATGTAATCTAAATTATCACCTTGTTATGATGACAATTTCATGTCCATGCCAGTATGTATGTTCACCTTATTATCATATAAGTTTATGTTTATGCCAAGATGATCATTTTAGTTATATTCCCATTATTTTCCCTTTTATCGTTAATGACTAGGCTATTGTCTAGCCTAGGCATGTTGCCAATTTTGTGAGGGCGCTAGTTAAGGAACGAGGGAAAAAGGGTTTAAAATGGCATAATTTGAATATGAACGTTTATGGACATACAATTCAAATTATTGGGTAAAATAGGTATTGACACCTATAAAAGGAAAGGATTAATTAATTGATTAATTAATTAAAAATGGAATGTCTAGTCATTACAATTAGGAATTGTAATTGTACTTATGACACGAGGTTAGGTTGCATTAGTGGTGGAAGTCTGCCCGGACCCGACCGGCATATCCAGTAGCCACTAATGGTGAACCTAATGTGGGAGGTCTGAGTACGTAAATATGAATCGAGCTATGACACGAGGTTAGGCCCAACTGTGGAATAAGTCTGCCCGGACCCGACCGACATATCTAACATCCACAGGTTGTAGGCCTAATGTGAGAGGTCTAGCCCATTATGAAACCATAAATGGACATGGTAAAGAATTGGAATACTTAACCTAAGTTAATCCATAGGGATTGTTTGAACTTAAATTTAAGTTGGGTGTTAAGTAAACATGGTTGAGGGGTTGTACAAATACAACTGTGACATTTTCATGGCCAAATTCTTAATTTTACAAATTCCATTTTTCAGTTTGACGATATTTTAATGTTTAATTTAACTTATTATTTATTAATTATCTTGTCTAATTAATTAATTCTTGCGGGGTGTTACAATCGTTGCTTCTGATCCCTCTCTTATGCTTCGCAAGGTATCCCCTTGATAACAATGGGATCGAAGGAATATTCCTTTGTTACTTAAATTAATTGGTTCACATAATTTATTCCACCCATTGGTGTTCCTAATGATCACACAAATGCAAATGCCATTTCTCCAGTTCCCCACCTAATTACGTGTGCAACTTTCAATGGTGTCCTACCAAATTCAATAAAATGCATAATGCGCTAATTAAATGAGCGAATTCTCATGAATGATGTATCTGATTAAGAAGACCACATGATGTGTGTCACCCCACATCCGTTAATGTCACTCACTAAGGGAATGCATTAAGTTTCATGAAGCGTTATAGGTAAACAGAAACAGAAATATTACAAGATAGATATAAAAACAATAACGAAATTTAATTTTTTATTTCAAACATAAATCATAACATCGTGGTCCAAAATACCGTAAGTCTGAAACTTCATAAAACCCATTACAATGACATAAAACTTCTGTCTTGTATCATTAGAATACAGAAAATACATAAAAAGCATAATTTCCCCAAAAGTGACAAAGCCATAGTAGCAAAGATAGAAACTGGGCAATACTTCAAAAGCTGCTCCAAGCAAGATGATAACCGAGTCCCGACTAAGCCTTAGAATTCCGGCCCTGTGAACCCGGGGGGAGGGGGAAACAGAAGAAAGAAGAGGAAATAAAAAGGGTCAGACATAAAGTCTGGCGAGTCCAATTACTTTTAGCAAGTAAATAAACAAAAGCATTATGATAGACATATAAAGTGGACAAGGAAGGTAACATTATAAAGGGTAAGTATGGTGAGGTAAACAGGATAGAGTGTATACGCTTCTCTAATGATTACTCTGCATATACTAGTATAACTAACTATGAGATGATCCCTTAACATGCATAAGTTAGTAGACTTAGGAGTACTTCTGGTGAGAGGTTTTGACCCCATACAATCCATAGGCAGCGCCAATAACGGACTCCTAACTTACCAGAATCTAGATGTACCCTAACCACTACCCTAATCGATCGGCTCCTTATTCCGTAGATACACTGTGCCAGCCCCATAGTAGGGTGTATCACTTCCCTAAAGTGGCAACCCTTCTTGTTGAATGCACAACCATATCTACTGGTGTCACGGCATCTTATTTTCCTCTTTCCAGACCATGCATACACATGACCCGGTCGGTATGCACCGTCTACACCATCGTTCACGTTTGGATCTCTTTTAATCTGCTCAGTAAGCATGCCCCACTCCGACCTAGGATGTAGTACTCGTTGATACCGTTATATGGGTTACTGACTGAAACGGGTCCCCACACAACATGATACAAGCTCTTCCCCTTGTCTTGTATCCCCACTAGGATTTCCACATGTTATGTATGCCTACTGATGCCTTTAATTATATAACCCCCTCAGGTTAAGTTTGTGGGCCTATATATAAATAATACCCTCCCCTTCAGATTCACTTAACCTGCCCACTATCCAAACAAGTTTACTTAATCCCTATTCAAGTTCACATTCATACATTCCCTATGGATTCAACTAGGTTAAGTGTTCCAATTTATTACCATATTTTCATTTATGGTTAAGGTGTGCTAGACCAACAACATTAAGCCTACCATTTGTGGATGCTGGACATGCCGGGAGGGTCCGGGCAGACTTATTCCACAAATTGGGCTTAACCTCGGGACTTAGCACTTCTCGTATTTGTGCACTTAGACCTCTCACATTAGATTCAACACTTGCGGTTGCTGGATATGCCAGTCGGTTCCGGGCAAACTTCCACCGCAAGTGCAATCTAACCTCATGCCATAAGTGCATTTACAGTTTCCAATTACTGTGATCCTAGGCATGTCATTATTATCCAATTTTCATCTATGTCATTATAGGTTATAGGTTTCATGCCCCTTTTTTCCCTAATTATGTTCATAGTGAATTATAGGTCCAAATTCATGTCCATAAACATTATTAAAGTTATGCCAATTTTAATGCTTTCCCCCATTCCCTAACTAACGCATTCACATATATTTGACGACATGCTTAGGCTAGAAAGTAGCCTGGCCATAAACAATAAAAAGGGAAAGGTGATGGGAAGATAACAAAAGCATATACTGGCATAGTGATAAGGTGGACATATAAGAATAGATCTAGTGAACTTGTGATAATTAAGCTGGTTCTATCATATTAAGGATGTCATTTTGAGTATGATAAGATCTAAAAAACAATTTACATGTCCTACTAGTTCAGATCTAATATGATAAGCACAAGGTGATCTAAATAATAAGCTAGATCTAAAAATTAAAAATTAGATCTAACATAATAAAGGTTTTAATATCTACATCATAGTTACGTCTAAATGTCATATATTCACAAGTTACAATAGATCCAATATGATAGGGATTGAGATTCAAGTTATAACTAATTTAGAATGCCATAGATTCACAATTTACAATATAACTGGTATAATTCAATCACAGAAATGGATCCAAACTATAGTCATATAATTTTACTTTTAATCATTTAAATCTAAAAGTAATGTGAAACTCATAGCGTTTGGATTAAGAAAATAGAAGAAGAATATATCTACACTTGAATCTCAAATCTGTAATTGCAGAAGAAGAAAAGGGTCCGATTCAGTCTAGGTACAGATAACATTTGGCCTCCATTGATTTCCCGTGAAGAAAACAAGAGAATTGAGCCTGTATATATAGCTACCAGCCCCAGAAATTTGACTGCCACCTCAGCCCTAGGGGAGTCGACACCTCCCAGGGGGGTCGATCCTGGGGTCAACACCCCTTTTGAGGGGTCGACTCCCTAGAGCGGGAATTCTGCTGCCTATTTTTTTCGAATTTTGAACTGTTTTCTGACTTTTTGATTTAATATATATATATATATATATATATGTATATATATATAATTCTTTCGCGCGTATATAAAATTCAAACCCTCATAACTTCTTCATATGTTGTCAGTTTTACGCAAACCAAATGTCTATCTTGATCAAAATTTCGAGATGGACGCAATGACATAGTCTGTTTCCTTTAATTATGAATATTGAATTAAATATTCTTTAATTTAACCTCTTTAGTATTGTTATACGGGGTGTTACATTCTCCCTTACTCACAGGATTTCGTCCGTGAAATCTCCAAGTAAGAAGAATGTATCTAACCGTCCACATCCATCTACTCATCCACCATCACATGCATCCATGGTCCTTAAAGGATTTCTAATTCTTATACGAACATATGCAGAGGTGTGTGTATATATCCTAATAATTATGCGAAAATTAGGCGGTCTACTGATTCGGTTGATCGCCTTAATGCAATGTATGTTAATGTCATGAGTCCAACATGTATGCAACAATCCTAGTATAACTTGTAAGTTCTATATGCATGCACAATCATTCGTCCAAGTGCAACACCCATACGATATACCTAATTTCATCCACAAAAGAAAGAAAAAATGCACACACATCCATATGCAATATGAGAGTGATTGAGACGATTTAGTGCCTAATATGTGTGTATATGCATCAACGAGCAACCACTAGCAAACACTTGCATCCATCATACATAACATGTCTCAAACACATGTTTACAGTCATGGGACTCTAACCTAAAGGTCGAAGATTCGATCGAACTTATATAATAAAAACAAGCATAAATAAAAGTTTTGGAAAAGGAGTTAAGAACATACCCTCAAAAAGGAAAGCGTACGAAGAACGAATCCTGTCTTCAGTCTCCCAAGTTGCATCCTCCGAGCTATCTCCCCACTGAACCTTTATCAACTTGATTTCTTTATTACATAGCTTCTTAACTTCCGATCCAAGTATACGGGTAGGAACATGTCTAACTGTCGCCTCCGTTCCACTTCCACTTCCTCTAATAAACTTGGCTCAACAACTTCTGCGGTATCATGTAAGCACTTCCGCGAATGAGAAACATGGAAAACATCATGAATGCCAGATTGTCTCTCGGGTAGCTTCACTCTATAGGCCATTTGGCCAATCCTTTATGTAATGGGAAATGGCCCTATAAATCATGGAGCTAATTCCCCTATAGATCCAAAGCGTACTACATTTCTTAAGGGTGACACCTAAATAAAAACCGTGTCTCCCACTTTAAACTCGATGTTAGTCCTTCTCTTGTCTGCATAGGACTTCTGCCTATCTTAAGCAATCTTCATTCGTCGCATAATGAGATCAATCTTCTAGGACATTTCTCTAACTATATCCGGTCCAAGTAAAAGCCTTTTTGTAGTTTCCCACCAATAAGTCGGTGATCAACAGGGTCGTCCATACAATGCTTCGAAGGGTGCCATGCCAATACTAGCTTGGTAACTGTTGTTGTAAGCAAATTCTACTAAAGGGAGATGCTCCTCCCAAGTCCCTCCGAAGTCAATGATACACAGTCTTAAAAGATCATCTAGTACTCTGTTCACCCTTTCTGTCTATCCATCAGTCTAAGGATGATAAGCGGTGCTAAGACATAACTATGTACCTAATTCTTCTTGCAAGCTCCTCCGGAATTCACTGGTAAAGATGGGGTCACGATCGCTAACGATGTTGGAAGGTATTCCATGAAGACGGACTATCTCATGAACATAAACTGTTGTCGTCCTCTTGCTCTTAATGGAAATTAAATGAGCTCTTTTAATAAGTCTATCCACTACCGTTCGAATAATGGTTTTGCCTTTCTTTGATCCAGGCAAACCATCTATGAAATCCATAGAGACGCTCTCCCACTTCCATTGTGGAACCTCCAAAGGATGAAGTAAACCATCGGGCTTCCTTTGCTCAGCTTTGACTTGCTGGCAAATCAAACATTAAGAAACAAACTCCACCACATCTTTCTTCATCCTCGTCCAAAAGAAAACCCTCTTCATATCCTTGTACATTTTATCACCGCCTGGATGGATAGTCAACTTAGAATGATGGGCTTCCTCTAGGACTTTCTTCAACAAACTCCCAACTCGGGGAACACAAAGCCTTCCATCTCATCGCAACCACCCTTTATTGTCAATGGAATATCTATTGAGGTGACTAGAAGCCTCCCCTTTAATGAGCCTATTCACGATGCCCAAAATTTGTTGATCCTCTCGCTGCGAAGCTCCTATCTAGTCCATAAGAGAAGGTTGTATCTCCAGTGTTTCTAACAAGCCAGGCAAGAGTTCGATGGAGGGTCTAAAGTCAAAAGTTGTTATAAACTACAAGCTTTTCCTTTCCACAAACAAAGGACTTAAGACCATCCTCTACCTAGTTAGTGCATCTGCCACTACATTACCCTTGCCAGGGGTATAAGCAATCTCAAACTCATAAGACGCTAAGAATTCCATCCACCTTTACTGCCTTAAATTAAGATCTTTCCACGAGAACAAGTACTTGAGAGATTTATGATCAGTGTACAATTCGAACTTCTCTCCAAGCAAATAATGGCGCCATGTCTTGAGCGCAAATACTATGGCAGCTAGCTCTAAATCGTGGGTAGGGTAATTCTTCTCATGAACTCTTAATTATCTACCTCCATAACATACTACCACCCTTCCCTCTTGCATTAAAACTGCACCAAGCCCCGTACCACATGCATCAGTGTAAATTGTAAACACCTTGTTCCCATCGGGCAAGGTCAAGACTAGGGTTGTTGTCAGAGCCCTCTTTAATCGTTGGAAAGCAACACCACAATCTATATCCCCATGCAAACATCAAATTATTCTTCGTCAGCCTGGTGCGTGGGGCCGATATCTTTGCGAAGCCCTTAATGAACTTCCTATAATAGCCTGCCAGGCTCAAAAAGCTTCTCACCTCTGTTGCATTCTTTGGGATCTGTCAGTCTTGGGCTGCTACTACCTTTGCGGGATCTACTGCTATCCCTTCCTTAGAAACCATGTTCCCTAAGAATCTCACCTCTTTTCTCCAAAAGTGGCATTTGGAGAATTTTGCCTTCAGCTGATGTGCTCGTAGAGTTTTCAAAACTTCTCTTATATGAAAGGAGGTTCTTCTTCACTCTTTGAGAAGATCAAGATATCATCCACAAAGGCCACAACGAATTTATTTAGAACTCCCGAAACACCCTACTCATTAAATCAACAAAATAGGTGGGTGCATTTGTCAGCCAAAAAGGCATAGCGAGCCATTCAAAGAAACCATTTGGAGTACTAAAGGTCATCTTGTCTATACTGTCCTCGGCCACCCTCGACTGATGAAACCCTGTGACCAAGTCTAACTAAGAGAATACTGATGCGCTAACCAGTTGATCAAACAAATCATCTATCCTCGGGAGTGGGTGCCTGTTCTTCTTAGTGAGTTTGTTCAACTCTCTGTAATCTACACACAAGCGAAGCGAACAGTCCGCCTTAGTTGCGAACACTACTAGAGCACCCTATTCAGATATGCTTCGCCTAATAAATCCTTTTTCAAGTAGCTCCCCTACTTGTTTGCTAAGCTCCCTCCTTTCTCTTGGAGCCATGTGGCGCACGGGCAATGTAACTGGCTTTGCATTATCCACCAAATATATGCAGTAGTCGATCTCGTGCCTTGGGGGTAAACCCCGAACCTCATCAAAGACATAAGAAAACTTACAAACTACTGGAACATATCATAGATCATAAATAGATGAATTGAGAGACTCTAGGAAACTCAGCATAACAGACCCATTAGGGTCATAAGGAATCTCGAGGGACCTCCGGAATCTCGAGGGACCTCCCATGATAGGTGAGAAGCCTAACGATCCTCTTATTACAATCTAGAATGGCACCGTACATAGTTAGCCAATCCATTCCTATACTCAACCCATAGCCCATAAACCTGAGACATATGTGTCACATTCAAATTTGATGCCTAACACAAATATCCTCAAACCCCGACAGATCAAAGATAAATGAGCCGAACCACCAATGGGGTTTGAGACAACAATAGGATCCACTACCATACTAGTATTTAAATGCAGAGAATCTACTACAGAACTAGATATAAATGAATGTGAAGTGCCAAAGTCAAAAAGAGTTCTAATATGGTGACTAGAAAGAGAAATCAAACCTTCTATGATGACTTTCCTGCCTCAATCTGGAGCACCAATTGCGAGAGCATGCACCTTCCCTCCAGAAGCTCCTTGTTCCCTCGGGCACTCCTTAGAAAAGTGTCTGTGCTATCCACATTTGAAGCAACTACCCTTCCTTTTCCTGCAATCCTTAGCCAAATGACCTTCACGTCCACAAGCATGGCACTTCTTCTTAACCTCAGCCTTATCATTCTTTCCGCCTTTCTTTTATTGTGGCTGTTGCTATCCTTTCTTGGGCCATACCTTCTGGCTCTGCGTTGTTCCCTCATCCTTAACTTCCTTCTTCTCTCCTTTGCCTTCCTCATACATTAAGGCCATATCGACAAGTTTTTCAAAAGTAGCACCCATTGGAATATGGGACATAGCCAACCCATGAAGGGATTCATATCCTTTGCTAAACCACAAAGCTATCTTATGCGGAGTGTCCCCAAACTCTAAACCAGATCTCACCAGCTGGTTAAATTTGTTAACATATTCTTTTATCATCATGCTCCCCTACTTGAGTGTAAAGAACTTTTCCATTTGCATGCTTCTTTCAGCTTGGGAAAGGAACTTCATTTCGAACATCATCCTAAAATCACCGCATGTTTCTACCGCACGTCCAACTTGGGTAACTTCCCACCAAAATGAAGCTTCATCTTTCAGTAGCAAGGCAGCTAGCCGAGTCTTCCTTCGAACTTTTACTTCAAATATTAGAACAAATCCTCGGTCTCCTAAAGCCAATTCCTTGCCTCTACGAATGTTTCGGTTCCACTGAATGACTTCCCTCCTATGGCATAGAAATCTTCGCAGATCTTAACGAAATTATTTGCTTGGAGGAGGAGGAGGGATGACGGGTGCAGCTGGGGGAGGAACGTTTCCTTGGCCCTCGGCAGGCGCCATAACCTCTAGATACTGATGAAACCAGCCAGGTATCGTAACGCCCTCTGGAATGTTAGGTTCCCAGACATGCTGAAGCGAAAAAGGAAAGAGATTTATACAAAGGATCGAAGGATGTTACATATGGCTTTGGGGAATATGTTTTCCAAAACAGACTTTTCTTTTTGAAAAATGCTCTCTTTTTAAAACCTTTTTGAAAATAGTTTTCAAAAACTTTTATCTAATCTGGTAACCTTCAGCTCTGGTACCAAGTATGACACCCCATGTTCGTTAATGTCACTCACTAAGGGAATGCATTAAGTTTCGTGAAGCTTTATAGGTAAATAGAAATGGAAATATTAAAAGACAAATATAAAAACAACATCTAAATTTAAATTTTTATTTCAAACGTAAATCATAACATCGTGGTCCAAAATAACGTAAGTCTGAAACATCATAAAACCTATTACAATGACATAAAACTTCTATCTTGTATCATCAAAGTACAGAAAATACATAAAAAGCATAATTTCCCCAAAAGTGACAAAGCCATAGTAGCAAAGATAAAACTAGCAATACTTCAAAAGCTGCTCCAAGCAAGATGATAACAGAGTCCCGACTAAGCCTGAGAATTCTTGCCCTACGAACCGGGGAGGGGGAGGGTGGAACAGATGAAAGAAGAGGATCCAAAAAGGGTCAGACATAAAGTCTGGCGAATCCAGTTACATTTAGCAAGTAAATAACAGAAGCATTATCACAGACATATAAAGCGGAGAAGGAAGGTAACATCATAAAGGATAAGTATGATGAGGTAAACAGGATAGAGTGCATACGCTTCTCTAATGATTACTCTGCACTAATACTAGTATAACCAAATATGAGATGATCCCTTAACATGCATAAGTTAGTAGACTTAGGAGTACTTCTGGTGAGAGGTTTTAACCCTATACAATCCACAGGCAGCCCCTATAACGAACTCCTAACTTACCAGAATCTAGATGTACCCTAACTACTACCCTAATCGATTGGCTCCCTATTCCGTTGATACCCTGTGCCGACCCAACAATAAGGGGTATCACTTCCCTAAAGTGGCAATCTTTCATGTTGAATGCACAACCATATCTACTGGTGTCACGACGTCTTATTTTCCTCTTTCCGGACCATGCACGCATATGACCTGGTCGGTATGCACCGCCCACACCACCCTTCACGTTTGGATCTCTTGTAATCAGCTCAGTAAGTGTGCCCCACTCCGACGTAGGACAGAGTACTCGTTGATACTGTTATATGGGTTACTGAATGAAATGGGTCCCCACACAAAATGATACAAGCTCTTCCCCTTGTCTTGTATCCCCATTAGGATTTCCGCAGGTTATGTATGCCTATTGGTGCCTTTAATTACATAACCCCCTCAGGTTAAGTTTGTGGGCCTATATATAAATATTACCCACCCCTTCAGATTCACTTAACCCACCCACTATCCAAACAAGTTCACTTAACCCCTATTTAAGTTCACATTCATACAATCCATATGGATTCAATTAAGTTAGTATTCCAATTTATTACCATATTTTCATTTATGCTTAATGTGTGTTAGACCTCCCACATTAAGCCTACCCTTTGTGAATGCTGGACATGCCGGGCGGGTCCGGGCATACCTATTCCACAAATTGGGCCTAACCTCGGGTCTTAGCATGTCTCATATATGTGCACTTAGATCTCTCATATTTGATTCAACACTTGCGGTTGCTAGATATGCCGATCAGTTCTGGGCATACTTCCACTACAAGTGCAATCTAACCTCGTGCCATAAGTGCATTTACAGTTTCTAATTACTTCCTAGACATGTCGTTATTATCCAGTTTTCACCTATGTCGTTATAGGTTATAGGTTTCATGCCCCCATTTTCCCCAATTATGTTCATAGTGAATTATAGGTCCAAATTCACGTCCATAAACATTATTCAAGTTATGCCAATTTTAATGTTTTCCCCCGTTCCTTAACTAACACATTCGCATATATTTGACGGCATGCCTAGGCTAGAAAGTAGCCTGGCTATAAACAATAAAAAGGGAAACGTGTTGGGAAGATGACTAAAGCATATAATGGCATAGTGATAAGGTGGACATATAAGAATAGATCTAGTGAACTTGTGATAATTAAACTGGTTCTATCATATTTAGGATGTCATAATGAGTATGATAAAATCTAAATAACAATTTTTATGTCTAACTAGTTCGGATCAAATATGATATGCACAAGGTGATCTAAATAATAAGCTAGATCTAAAAATCAAAAATTAGATCTAACATAATAAAGGTTTTAAGATCTACATTATAGTTATGTCCGAATGTCATAGATTCACAAGTTACAATAGATCCGATATGATAAGGATTGAGATTCAAGTCATAACTAATTTAGAATACCATAGATTAACAATTTACAATAGATCTGGTATAATTTAGTCATAGGAATGTATCTAAACTATAGTCATATCATTTTACTTTTAATCATTTAAATATAAAAGTAACGTGAAACTCACAACGTTTGGATTAAGAAAATAGAAGAAGAACAGATCTACACTTGAATCTCAAATTTGTAATTGCAGAAGAAGAAAAAGGTCTGATTCAGTCCAGCAACTAACAACATTTGGCCCCCATTGATTTCCAGTGAAGAAATCAAGAGAAATGAGCCTTTATATATCGCTGCAAGCCCCAGAAATTTGATTGCCACCTCAGCTTTAGGGGGGTTGACCCTGGTGTCGACACCCCTCTTGAGGGGTCGACTCCTTAGAGCGGGAACTCTGCCGCCTCTTTTCTTTTCGAATTTTAAACTGTTTTTTGACTTTTTGATTTAATATATATATATATAATATAAATCTTCTACGCGTATATAAACTTCAAAACCTCGTAACTTCTTCATATGGTATCCGTTTTACGCAAACCAAATGTCTATCTTGACCAGAATTTTGAAACGGACGCAATGGCACAGTCCATTTCCCTTAATTCTGAATATTGAATTAAATATTCTTTAATTTACCATCTTTAGTATTGTTAAAATTATGAGGTGTTACATGATGCTACTATGCATTGCATTAAAATACTAAATGTTGCATTATTAACATTGCGAACCCACACGTATATGATGTCCTAATCCAATGAACTTTTACATGTTTTATTACCATATTACTTAATAAAAAACGGTCTAGTTATATTGGAAAAATGCATATTCTATTATAAAATTTAAGATCAATTACAAAAGAGATAGGATCAAGAGCACCCCAAATAGTGCAGCGCCCCAATAGCCCCTTAATTTCTACCGCACATTTTTTTCTCTTCCTTCCCACTAATTCTATTTCTTCCCACTAACTTATTTAACTATAATGAGTAGTTCACGTCGAAGGGCAAAACGGGTGCTATAAAACAGGAGTGCCTTGGAACCTTCATTACAAAATATTGATCAAATAAATCTTTTTGATAACATGTCAATGTCAACTTGATATACCAGACGTTAATGAAAGCAACATTTCTTATAGTTTTGAAAACAAATTGTTGTATTGTCTCTTTATAATAGCATACCAAAGTACTCATTTCCGTTGATATTATAGCTGACTAGCTTCATCCCTTTCACTATATAACAGCCATAAGACGTGTTATTATAATTTCATTTTTGGAAAACTTATTTCTGCCTAGTTAATTTTTGTAATTAGATAGTTAATAAACTTTGATAAGCAAACCAAATATTTCAAAATATGCTTATAACACAATATTGCATAATACAAATTTGGTGCTAAGGTCATCATGCTTTGTGTTGGGGCTATTGTCTTTCATCGTCGTTGGCAGTTGTTACTCAAACTTTTGAACAGGCTACCAGAAGCCATTTAGATTACTATGACTCGACGATTACCAAGGATAATAGTTTAAAGACATCACCCAAAGGCTTAGAGATCAAGTCTAGATAGCCTCATATGACGATGATCACTTGAATTCACTAGAACAGCTCCCAAGAACTCTTCCATCGAAGGATCGACAAAACCAATATAGGGGGATCAATGCAACTTTGAGGCAGAATAACAGAACTTCAACAATTAAATGACCATAAATCGAAAACCATAAGTCCAAACAACATAAAACTTCACATAGCAACTCAGTATATCAGAGGGGACCCACAAGAAGTTGCGGACTCCATATACTCAATATAAGGATTGGTACTTGTCCCTATAAATGGATTGGGGTTGATCTCTCCCTTAACCCAATATGGGCATGGGCCTCCTGAACTCCTACAATGGTCTTCCGGCTCTTTTGGCTTATTTTCATCAATAAATACTTGCTGCCTCGAAGAAAATAGATTTTTTTGGCATTTGTTTACTTTGCACTATAATATTCGAAGTCTTACCGATTCGAGCAATTATAAACGTGAATTTCAGCAATAAACTGAACAAAATTTTGAAGTGGACATAGGCCAATCAATGTCGAACCATTATAAATCTTTTTATATATTTCTATTACAATTCTATCATTTTATTCCTCATTTTCTGTTTATTTTAGTTTAACTATTCATTGATCTCATCCGGTGCAGTATCAATTTTCGGTGTCAACATTCAGGTGGTCTCATTGAGAAATAAAAGATGCAGTTATTCCAACTTTCTTGCCATTGAAATTTCCAAATCTCCTCAAATCTCTGTAACACACCCTACTTTTATGAGCTTGAATTTCGACAAAAATCGAAACTTAAACTCATATAAGCATGAAAAGTATAAATTTGGTACCTTCAAACAATGAGCATAATCAGAGAACAATAAAACTACTCATAGTGGAAACCAGATAGGATAACAAGTATCAACTTAGGCAACTACCTTTAAAAGTAAATTTCCGCACCAATACCAAGCATGCGAGAATAAGAGGAGAAACCAAACTTGAATGCTTGCTAAGACCCCCGAGATAATCTTGAGAGTTCTTATGAGGGGGGTCAGAACAATAAATCCTGGTGAGTATAAAATGTATAACACTATCCACAATACACAAATGTATCCCATTTGGTTTCACCCAAATCACATGTCTAATAAGGCTAGTAATTCTAACCTAATCATGAAAAGGTTTACATGTTGATTAAACCACCATACCCAAGGTTGTGCTTCCCAAAGATAGTGTTAAAGTAATATACTGAGATAGAAATTTTACACATAAGTTCGAAGCCTTTAAACCACTATTTGAACTAATACCAAAAATTAAGAGGTGGACTCTTCAACCGCTAAAAGGAGGTGGGTCATTATATGTAACAACTTATGGCATCACTCATAATATAATATAAGGGTGAATCCCTACGATTGATTAAGGCCCAAAGGGGATCCACTGATCATTTAATACCTTGCTAGGTAGTTTACTAAATCCAAATATAAATTAGAGGACACTAGCTATTAAGTCCTACTAATTTAAAGCTTTTGTCATTCGCACATATACCCAAACTCTGCATAAGGCAAAAGATAATAAGCAGTCACTTATGACCTATATGATAGGTAGACGACTATGTCATTTATGATCTTCCCCTAGTGGATCCCTATGTTACTATCTAGTTGGCCTTATTAAATAATTCCCTAGTCATTCAATACTTCCCTTAGGATAGGCAGATCCATGGTACCTCCGTAGTGGTCATTTAATACCTAATCCCAAAGTGGACTCCAAAACTAGTCACTTACTATCTAGAGGAAATGGACCGTTGCAGAGATTACAAATCTTGCACCCAATTAGCCTTTTAAATACTTCTCCAAGTAGGTTATGCTATGAATTATTTCCTTTTTGGGAAGGGAGGTGGAACCTGTAGCTGTTTAATACCTCAACACTTGAAGTAAACCCATTTTAGAATAATTCTCACTATGTAATTTACTACTGTCATGGGTCCCTATGTTTAATGATGTCTCACATCAATTGTACATGTATTTGAATGTTGGTAATTGCAGACTTCTATCAAATAAGGAAATTGACAATTCATCACTAACCTTCTAAGTAAATCCCTAATTCTAATTAAAGATATTACTTTTAGATTTAAACTAGAATAAGCTAATGATAATTCTTCATAACTTCCTATCCTAGGACATTTAATTATTTATTTCCTCACTGGACTTAGCATTTACTAAGGCAATTAATTTCCATTAAATTCCCTTTAATTCTATTTCTTATTATATAGTCACATGCTATTATTGACCCTAACAGTCACATTTCCTAAGCCGATGAACACTTAATCAATTTAATTCCCTAATTTTCTCATATAATTAATGACCTAATGGTCATGTTGCTTGTTAACAATATTTTTTGTCAACACTGTAGATAGGTCTAAGGATTTTGACCTAAGGGAAGTGAGGGATTATTTAGTTCCCTTAAGCTTAAGTTAGTTCACCATTTCGTAGGTATCAAGGTTTAGATCCCGAAGGTTAGTTACTTTTCCCTCAAGGGGTGAGTATCACGCTTACGAAACTCAACAACCAACAATTACCTTGGGATAAGGGTTCCTTAAGTGTGACATAAGTTAAGAAGCTAAACGACTTGTAGAAGGGTATTTTGGAAACCTTAGAGAAAGACAAAGGCATGCGCATAAGGCATTTGTTGTAGAGAAGGCATAGAGAAATAGGCGAAGGAAGTAATAAGGTAAATCATAGAAAATATGCTAAGTGCCGATCCACTCTTAATTGCTCATTTATTTGAGTACATAAGTGTTTACAAAGGAAATCCCCAAATCGATTCAGAAATTAGGGTTTATTCTATAAGAAATGAGTACTAGATTGGGGAATGGGAAAAGTCCTTTAAAATGTGACCCCTGGGTGTTTTATTTATAAACAATTCAGGCCCCCTTTTGCAATTGGCTCAGCAGATCCCTCCTTTGATGCGGCAATGGCTTTCGGCCGCTATATACCTCTCGGCTCTAGTAATAGTGGTTTCAGCTGCCTTTCTCCTCATTGGGCGATGTCACTAAGTCCCTCTGGCCATCGGACCTTTTGGTTTCGGCTTTAGGGTTTTATTCTTTGATTTTGTTTCTACCTACCCTATTGATACCAAGCCAATTGGTATGGATAACTTCGAGAGTGGTACTCGGCAATAGGTTTCGGTTCTGCCTCCAAGTCTTCATAGTGTTTTATTACATGTTACACTTTCTCAAGACTTTGAGACCATCAGCCCTTCCGGTATCGAAATTAAGCAAATTAGCGTGGATAGCCTTTCTTTTTATAAGCTTTGGTTTCCTTTTGATGAGTCATAGAAATTGGTTTCGGTCTTGCAGAAGCATGCTTTCGGTACATCTACGAATGGCTTTAGATGTTGTGTCTCGGTATTCGGCAAGCCTTGGCTCCGGCTGTTAGCTTTCGGAGTGTTATCTTTAACTTTGATGTCTTTATTTCCCTTTGTATCGGCACTAAGTTAATTAGTGTCAATATTCCTTTGTCTCACTCTGCTCATGTTTCAGATAATATAAAGTCCCTTCCTTGTTTTGGGTCTCAGGTCATTGGCTTCCGGTTTTTGCTTTTCTTTGCTTATCTTCAACTCCTTGTGCTATGCTTTCGGAACCGAGTCATGTTGACTGCCCTCTGAGTCGATATTGCTTTGTCACTATCCACTTCGTATCGGTACCGATCTTTTCTCTTTTATGTTTGTGCCAGTAGTGTACTGACTAGATCACCTTTTTTTGCCTTCGGCTTTAACTTGATGTCGACCCTATGATTTCAGATCATTCTTTCGTGCTGGTTGTAGTTCGATACCCCTTCACCGGTAGCAACCATCGGTGTTGAATTTGGTAGTAACATCCCCCCTTTATGAAGGTGTAATTTTGACTTTTCAATTCAAACTTTGACTATTGTTCTGCAATTCAATCTCCCGCCTCTTAGTGTCCTTCAATTTAGTTCGTTGATTGGATTCTATTTGTGCGGTTGTGATTTAAGAAATAACGTGACGTAAATATTCTTTCTTCTTCTCCCTTGTTTTTACCTGCAAATTATATCGCTCAAACAAGATCACTATTCCTCAAGATTTCTATCGGCTCTTCTTCTAGGACTTTAAGTTCAGTTCTATGTAAGTATCTCTATTTCGATTAAAAATAGGAATCGAAATTATGCTTTCAACCTGATTAGGAAACCGATCAGGGTTTTATGTGTTTAGTACGGGTTAAATGATGATGACAATTTAGATGATGACTAATGGGGAATAACTTAGGTCCTTAGTTTTCCTAGTACACTCTTAGGGCTAAAAATGCAAAATTTTCATACGAAAGGTTAATTTATGTCAAGAAGAAGGATGTTATGTTTTTGGTACATGTGAATTCAACACCCATTATTTTCGACTTACTTTAGTTCCGATTTGGCTCACTAGAACTTGTATTTACTTGGCTTTTGAACTAGTGGGTATCGATTTAGTACGAAAGTGTTGTCGAAAGCTTTTTTACCCTTTTGGTTTTAGTGTCGGAAAAATTGGGAATTCAATGTTGAAGCATCTTTATCTTGATTTCACTTGTATTAGATCTTTTAGTTAGGCCTTTGGTAATGACACTTAATCATATGGTTACGGTTAGATCGACACCGAGTATTATCAGTATTCTAATTCCCCAAACACCCATTTTTCGCTCTTTGATTTTGACTTTGGGGTAGTTAGTTTGGTCATTACCCAAGACTTAACTGTTCCTAAGTGCATGTAACTTATGATTAATTTGATGTCTTACTGTGACGATCCCAAAACCCCGTGCTACAGTGTTAAGGTTAATCATGGGAATATAACATATTAATCATCACTAGTAGAGTACAGATAATAGCATCAGCAGGAAATAGAATAATTTACGCAAATATGACAGTGGAATCATACATATCACAACATCAGAGAGCACAGTGCAGGATACAACTTAGTGCATAAAGATACATGATCAGTCTACATCGCCATAAGCGGAACATATACATAGAGAGTACATAAAGAAACATCAGTCTACATCGCCAGAGGTGGAATCATATACATATAATAACAATGGCGGAAAATCAATAGTCAATACTGTGAAGTCAAGCCTCGCCATGATCCAAAAGGTGCACTACTGCTGCAGTGCAAAGCCAAAATAGGTCCAGCCACCTGATACTACGTTGCCCGTGTGAAAATAAGGGAACCCGAGTTTGCAAGGTGAAACAAACTACGAGCCAGTCATGGATCTGGTATGAGAAATCTACTTAACTAATTAAACAACAATAATAAGGCAAATCAAAGGACCATGCCACTTTCGCGGAACAGGTTTACTCCAATGATTGCTAGACCATGAAATAAAGTAAATTATTAAATCAACGCAATGCTTTTTATAAAAATGAAGCCATTATAAGACTCAGGTCCCATCACACAATGCAACACAAGCCGGAGGATAGAGTTTTTACCTTATAATGGCCAAGAGATGCTTCATACGTATAAAACAAAAGTGTTTGATATTATTACTAGTGCATATATGTTTCAAAAGCGAATTCAATCATAAATATCAATCATAGACGGCATAAGTGACCCATACCACTATGTCACCATACTAGTAATACAATCAAATCCGCAATTTCGTATTGGAAATTGGATTCCATCATGAGTCGAGGCAAGGGGTAAGCTCCTCTCCGTTCGAGACAATCTAACAAATGTCTCAGGATCACACACACCGGTCCTTGGAATCGGCTGGGCCGGTCCTCTCTTACTTTTGAGGATTGGCAATTCCTGAACACACGTTTCCTGATCCTTACAGACCTATAATCGAGGCGCCTCACATTCCAACAACCACACAGGTGAAAAGTATACATAAATGTCAGGGCTGGTAAGTCACTGACACCACCGCAGATAGAAAGAAACGTCGTGTTCTCCCAGCGGTCACTATCCGTTTTTGACTCATACCGAGGTGTGAGGCTCGCGAATCAACACTATGCACAAAGCTATGCCACACAGGCCATGCTTTGATATCAATCACAAGACTTTGCTTTTCAACAGAAGCCTTGATCATATGCCACTTAGGCGTGCCACATAGGCAATTCACTCCGTGCGACTGATTTCTATCGATATATAACCTCTGAGCTCGTACGTCTCAGAGAAGGGCGTTAAGCAAGAGAATAAATTCTCCGCCGCCAAACAGATATATATTTAATAGAGATCAATCAGCACAGAACAAAATCCAATGTCAGACACACAGTCCATTTACAAGTTCGTTCTGGGTTTGAAACAAGCCAGAGGCACCATATTCCTCGCATATCCGTACAATCAACAATACGTCCGGACGGCTACCACTTCAGCTCCTTCAGGGTAGCTACTCCAATCATGTGCACCAGTAGCGCCCATCTATCCAATGTGAAGATCGTCGGTCTTGAACTGTCTTCAACTCTTCGACTTATAACCGTCGATCGATTATTTAAAATGAGAATTAACTCGGCCTTTTCAAATAATCCACGTATATTTAGATTTTCAAATGAATTCTTCACATGGTTAAATCATTCGACATTCACATTTTAGTTCTTTAGTATAATTTTCATGTCAAACACATTCAACCACCCAGTGTCAAGCAAACCAAGCAGAATCGGTTTATTTCCATTCTGTATCGTCTATAATATTTTATAACGATATATCACCATTTTTATTTATTTAAAAGCGGCCCTATTTAATTAAATGACGTTTCAGGTCGTGCCGAGGCACTGGCGCTGTTTTTCCCTAAATTTGTTTTACACATATCTGAAAATCTAACCGTTGGATTTCAACAAAGTTTATATCATTGGAAATATCTCTCAAAAGCAAACCCAAAAGGTTCCAGTTTCGTCAAAATCCGATGGTCGGATCTTTCGGTATAATCGTTTGAAGTTACGATTTAAAACGCGAACTGCACGGCCTCGATTCGTTTTAATTTAATTTATATATATATATATAAATATAATTCATTCGACGATTTCAATATTGTTTTCACTTCAAATATTTCACTAACACCTTTATATTTTGAAAAATTTCGCCACAACCTCCTTTGTACGGGAAGGGGTTTGGAAATTTATTGGGCCGTATTAAATACCCAATAAATCCTAATAAGCATGCACAAATTTATAGTGATATATTCCGGTGTCCACGGGAGTGTGTATAGATCATAACTCCAGAGAATAAATTCTCGTCACCGTATAAATGGTTTTTGTGCCTTAATGACCAAATAGACATGTTTATTGTCATCTCCAGACCCGTGTGGGGCTTTTATTAATCTTACAATTTACCATTACAATTTATATAGTCCAGATCAGTCATCAGTTCAACCTGTAATATATAGTCATCACCATACAAGCCTCTCGCTCGTATGATAAATCTTCAACCTCGTCACACAAGCTCCAATTGCTTATGTGGTATATGATGTAGTATGCCTATCGTCAAGGTGTATGCCATATAGTGTAGTTCAAAATTAATTGTTACTATCCTATGGCAATGTTTATTATTACACACAGAACAACCAGCACTACGCATCTAATGGCATTCACAGGAGTTGATATAATAATAAAATTGCACATTCAACTCATTAAGGTTTACCTATTTGTCGGGCACGCAATTAAATTCTTTACTCAACAGCTAATCCACTTCATGTTCAACACATGTATATATATGTGCAAAACTAAGCTAAAAATGATCTTTCTAGCGAACAAAGGTTTATTTCCATATATGGTTATTTTTAACACTTCACTCGCATAAAAATGATATTTTTGGTGAACAAAAATATATTTCAACTCATGACTATTTTTTTAGTTCGCCCACATGTTAAAAATAATATTCATAGCAAACAAATATTTGTTTCAACACTTGTATATTTTTAGCGAACCGTTTACATGATAAAAATGATATTTTTATCATCTAAAATATTTATTCAACACATGAACATTTTTTAGCACTTCATATTCACAATAAAAATGTAAATTTTATTGTTCAATCTATATATTCAACACATGAATATCATCAACTTCACACATATGATAAAAATATGATTTTTATCGTTCTAATCCTTTATTCAATACATGAATAATTTCTGTAGTTTATATATATAATAAAAATGTGATTTTTAATGTTAAAACAATTTATTTAAAACACAAATAGTTTATATAGTTTAGATATGTGATAAAATGTTATTTTTATTTTTCAATGAATTTTATTCATCACATGAATTTCTATTCAACACATGGATTTCTATTCAACACATGAATGCGGTTTCAACACATGAATTTCTATTCAACACATGAATATAGTTTCAACACATGAATATAGTTTCAACACATGAAAATAATTCTAACACATGAATATTATTGAAAATTTCGGCAGCATAACGGCAGGGTATTTAAAACCGGCACCGTCCCTAGTACGACTCCTCGCTCTACCTTAAAACCTCGCGGTTTTTGACAATGGGGATTTTATACATCTAATTCGCACGCAGGCGAGTATGTTTTTCTTTTCCACAATTTATTCAAATTTTGTTTCAATCACAATTGGGTATTTTTCAACCACAATCCAAACAATATCATCCACAAACAATCCTATCAACCATTCACATTATTCACCAAATTTTTCACACCAATACATGATCAATAAATATCGCCCATGGTTTGTGGACGAGGGGAGTATATATATATATATATTCGTATATAAATATATTTTATTTCCATTCCAACACACATATCATTTATACAATGCATGTATAACTCATACTTCGCTTGTATAACTTATACAACGCATGTATAGGAGGTATACAACACGTATATAATTTATATTTCGCTTATATAACTTATACAACACATGTCCATTCACATTTCAGTTTAGAAATCTCACATTGGTTGTTACTTTTCTAAAAATCCTAGCAAGCTCAGAAAAATCCCCGGACACTTCTAGACTGTATAGAGCGTCCTTGCGGTTATGATGTTTCCTGTTTCATCGAATTCCGTTAACACATGATAAAGATATGATTTTCAAAGTTTGTAACACTTAAAAGTGTTATTTTCAATTCAGAAACACAAAGGTGCTATCTTAAGTTGAACCTTCGAAACTAGGGTTGCAGAAATCTTCAAATCTGAAGCCCGGTGACCCGATCGAACTGTATGACGTCGAAGAGGGGACTAAGGCGCACGTGCTCCAGGGGGTTCGACGCAGCTCGGTGGCAGATTGGCGGCTTGAAGTCGGCTGGTTCAGGGAGCTCGTTCTCCTCGATGGTGCAACGATAGGGGGTCAAACAGTTATTGATTTGAAGAGGAAGGAGGGAGCTTTAAAAAGTTGCAAAGGGGGAGGGGCTAATTCTTCCTGGTTTCGCCGGAAAATGGGTGGGAAGCGGTGATGAACAGCCGCCGTCGAGCGTGAATAACGGGGGGGGGGGGGGGGTCTGAGAGAATTTTATAAATTAAATTATGAATAGAATTTTTTAATTGGCCGGTGCTTTATTAAATTTTCAAAATAGTGTTTCTCCAAACGAACACCAATCCAAACCCAACGACTGTCATCCCTAGCTAAATACCCCCATCCCGAACACAATGGGATATATTTCGTAGGCCCATTCGACTGTTACAGTCAGTTATTCTTCAAATTAAAATATTAAACATTCAATATTCGATTTGAATGTACATTTCAATTTGCCAGGGCCGCAAACTGATTCGAAAAATTCCCGAAAAATAAAACTAGCTATGTTTGACGCTACGGTCCCAACAAAACTAGTTTCGTCAAATTCTGAGACCGTTTGAAAAATGGTCATTTTCTGGTCGATCCAATTTAACAGAAATTGACCAAACACATTTTCTTTTGCCACGCTCACACACTAGCTTCAAAAATTATGAAATTTGAAACCTAGCAATAATTTGACATTCCGAATCCAACGGATGTGGTTTCGTCGAATACCGAGGTTGTTTGTAAAATGTCTATTTTCAAGGGCTATAAATTCTCTATAGCGACCTTTCTGAAAATTCATTTGGCCATAATTTTTGATTCCCACTATGAAACTTCGATTTTTCAGATTCGTTAGAAAGATATTCATAAACAGATTTAAATATTTTTGGTTTCACTAAAATCCGTTTTATTTTGCACCCAGTACAGTCAGTCAAAGTTTGAATTCAAATTTTCAAACTGCCGCACCATTTCTAACTCTTTATTTTATTGAAATATTCTATTTCAATTGTTTAAATTTCTTTAAAATAACCAATTTAAAAATTTTAAATTGGCTCGTATTTCTCGGGTTGTTATAATCTCCCCCACTTAAAACTTTTCGTCCCCGAAAAGGAAACAGCAGTACAGTAGGAAACAGAAATGGAAATGCAAAGTATTGTAAAGGTACCTTGCACCAGAGTTAGTCAGAGATGTCCATTCTGCATTTGGATAAGCTTGCTTAATGCTTTCCTCAGTCTCCCAAGTACAGTCTCTAGGATCACTACTCCACTGCACTTTAACTAAGTGAACCTTCTTGCTCCTTAGCTCTTTAGTTTCTTTCCCAACAATTTTTAATGGCTCTCTTCTGACTGCTAATTCTGGAGTAATTTCCAAGTCCTGTTGCGCTGCTTCTTCTACAACAAGATCTGGGTCATGCACATGTCTTCTAAGTTGAGATACGTGAAATACATTATGCACTCCAGGCAACCAATCAGGTAATTGAACCCTATAAGCAAGAGTTCCAATTCGTTCAAGTATAGGAAAGGGACCAATAAATATGGTTGCCAACTTCCCAGTTTTACCGAATCGGATCGCTCCTCTCATCGGAGAAACTTTCAAATAAACATAATCACCAACAGCGAATGCCACATCTCTTCTTCTAGAATCCGCATAACTTTTCTGTCGGCTTTGCGTGGTTTTCAATCGTTTCTTGATGAAAACGACTTTATCTGACGCTTCTCTAATCATATCGGGTCCCAACACAAGTCTGTTGCCAGGTTCTACCCAACATGCGGGAGATATGCACGGTCTACCGTATAATGCTTCAAATGATGACATTTTCAAACTTGCTTGATAGCTGTTGTTATATGAGAATTCTGCCAAATGCAAGTGATCTTCCCATGACCTGCCAAAATCAATAATACAAGCCTGCAGTAAATCTTCTAGAATTCTATTCACTCACTCAGTTTGGCCATCTGTCTGAGGGTGATAAGTGGTGCTCAGGTTTAGTTTTGTTCCCAATTTGGTCTGGAATGCCTCCCAGAATTTGCTAGCAAATATTGGGTCTCTATCACTAACTATGCTGATGGGAATTCCATGCAGCTAAATAATTTCTTTGAAATAAATCTGTGCTAGACTTTGGGTGGTTTTATTGGATCTGACAGGTATAAAATGGGCGGTCTTCGTGAAGCAATCTACGATCACCCAAATATTGTCATTACCTTTCTTGGTTCGGGGCAAACCATATATGAAATCCATGGAAATATGTTCCCATTTCCAACCTAGGACTTCCAACGGTTGCAACAGTCCGACCAACTTTTGTTGGTCACTCTTGATTTGTTGACAAGTAGGGCATCTGCAAACATATAAAGAAATGTCCCTCCTCATCGCCTTCCACCAGAAAGTGCAGTTGATATCGTTGTACATTTTACTCACTCCAGGATGAATGCAAAGTTTTGACTCATGGCATTCATCGAGCACCTCTCTTTTGAGCTCAGGGATGTCGGGAACAAAAATTCTTCCATTTAATCTCAGAACTCCCTCACTATCCACTTGGAAACTGGAGTTTTCTCCTTTTTGAATTCTTTTGATCGTCTCTTTAACAAAATTGTCGTCTTTCCGTAGAACAGAGATCTTGTCATTCAATGAAGACGTAACGATAAAACTGGCGATGGTTTCATTCTTTCTACTGAGCGCATCAGCTACTACATTAGCCTTTCCCGGCGTATACAGGATATCAGATCATATGCTGTGGGAAATTCTAGTCAACGCTGCTGTCTCAAGTTCAGATCTTTCTGGGTGAACAAATACTTCAATGATTGATGATCGGTAAACAATTCGAATTTCTCACCCAATAAGTAATGCCTCCAGATTTTCAAAGCGAAAATGATGGCAAGCAACTCAAGATCATGAGTTACATATTTCTTCTCATGCAGTTTCAGCTGGAGGCTTCATAAGCGACTACTTGGCCTCTTTGCATTAATACTACACCAAGACCTCTAATAGAAGCATTCGTCCAAATCGTCGAATCCTGATTGCCATCGATAATGGTAAATACCGGAGCGGTTGTTAATTTTGATTTCAATTCCTGGAAAGCTTCCTCACAGTCGGAAGTCCACTTAAATTTCTCATGCTTCTTTGTAAGCTTTGTTAATGGGCCGGATATCTTCGAAAAATCCTTAATGAATTTTCGATAATAACTAGCCAACCCCATAAAACTTCTGACCTCTGTGGGTGTAGTAGGCTGTTTCCAGTGTTGAATTGTTGTAACTTTGCACGGATCTATAGAAATTCCTTCCTTTGACACGACATAGCCAAGGAACTTCACCTCCTCCTGCCAGAAGATACATTTAGAGAATTTGGCTTTGAAGACGTTCTTTATCAGAATCCCCAATACTTGTTCTAGATGTCTTTCATGCTCGGCTTCTGACTTAGAGCAGATTAAAATATCACCAATGAATACCAGGACAAATTTATTTAGAACTTCCCTGAACACTCTATTCATTAAATCCACGAAGTAGGATGGAGCGTTGCATAAGCCGAACGGCATTACTAACCATTCATAAAATATGTTTGGACCTCTAAAAGCTGTCAAAGGAACACACTCTTCGGCAATTCTCAGTTGATGGAAACCTGTAGCTAGGTCCATTTTGGAAAATACTCTTGCCCCATTTAATTGGTCTAACAGTTCATCGACGCGGGGTAACAGGTATTTGTTTTTGAGCATCTGTTTGTTGAGGTCACGGTAATCAACACACAATCGAAGAGTACCGTCCGACTTAGGGATAAACACTACATCTGCACCCCCAACTAGAAAAGCTAGGTCTGATCAGACCCTTCCATAGCAGTTGACGAGTTTGATTGCCTAATTCTTCTTTTTCTTTTAGAGTCATTCTTCGAATTGGATGTACCACTGGTCTGGCATTTGAAATTAGATCGATTCTGAATTCAATTTCTCTTTGCGGAGGTAAGTTTTCGACTTCTTCAAACCACATCCGCATAGTTTCTAACAACAGGAATCTTTTCTAAGGAAGTGGGAATAACTTCTAGCGCAGACCAAAATTCCTTTCTATCTGGGTCTGAACCATGGCATGGTACAGTAAGATATCCAAGTTTCGTTTTAATGTTTACTATTCTTTCCGCACAATTTACTTTGGCATCGTATTTCGTTAACCAATCTAACCCGAGAATGATATCGAACTCAGGAAAAATCCATAACGACTAGATCAAAAGGAAACCGGTATCGAGAAAAAGAAGCATGTACTTTACAATATGAACTGAGAATAATAGAACCCCCTATTGGATTATGAACCTTAACCGATTCTTCAAGAACTCTTATCTTTAACTTTAACTTGTGAACAGTGTTACTTGCAATAAAATTACGTGATGCACCCATGTCAAATAATACAGAAACAGGAATATTTCTTATTGTAAGGGTACCTCCCAAAACAACGGGTTTACCTGCTCCACCGGAAGCAACCGGCGGGTTCGCCCCGTCATACACATGTGCAACTTCCGCCTTCTTAAGCAATGGACAATCTTTGACGAGATGTCCGGTTCTGCGGCAGTTAAAGCATGAATGAGGGTTCAGAGAGTTCTGGCTTGAGCCCTGGCAGTTGGTTTTCTGCCGTTTTGGGGCTGTGCACACATTAGAATAGTGCCCCATCTTTCCACAATTGAAGCAGCTTCCCTTTGGCGCCCTGCTAGTTTGCTGATTGGTGGATGCCGCGTTGCTTGACTCAGCCTGGTTCGTAGAGGGCTTGCGTTTGCTCCCTACTTGACTCTTAGCGCGGTCCAGATCAAGGTTTCTTTGGTCAAGGTCCTCATAATTGCATGCCATCTCCGCTAAGTCTGAAAATGCCAGTTTGATGTGGCTCATGGCCCTATCTTGATATTTACGCTTTAGCCCGTGGATGAACCTCTTGTTCTTGGACTTAGCAGTCGCGATGAGCTCTGGAGCGTAGTGAAATAACTGTGTAAACTTATTGAGATAGTCTTGCACAGAGAGGTCTCCTTGCTGGAGATTTGCAAATTCATCATGCATGCGCTCAATTGCTTGCTCTGGGATGAACTTCTCTTTGAACATTTCTTTGGAGTCATCCCATGTCCTACCTGCATTTTGATTCTCTGCGGTGATGCCTTCCCACCACAATTCTGCTTCGTCTTGCAAAAGCCAAGCACCCATGAATGCCTTGTCCTGATCTCCGAGCCTTAGGCCTCCCAAGATCTTTTTGCATGTTTTCAACCGTGCCAAGGCCTCAATCACCGTACCGGTTCCTGAGAAGGTTTTGCCTCTTAGATTCTTATATCTTTTGGCCACTCGGTCGAGCTCGAATGGCTGGGAGGCTGGTGGTTGTATTAATGGTCCTTCTGTGGTGGGGTTATCTCCTCGGCCTCTGCCTCCACGGCCTCCTCTAGCTGCTGTAGCTCCGGTAGCCGTTTATTGAGTTCTGTATAAGCAAAGAAAGAGTCAGCTCTCAGAAACGATAATTTTATTATATGGTACAGCATACGAACTTAAGGAAAGACAACGATGTACTGATCAGATTATATTTGCTATTCTTCTTAGCTCATTCTAGGACATTACTAATCCTATCTCTAATGAGCTACTCGCCTTAGAATACTACTGATTCTATTCTGACAAGGTGTTTAATGTGTTAAATTCCAGAACTAAGGTTAACCAAAGCTCTGATACCACATGTGACGATCCCAAAACCCTGTGCTATAGTGTTAAGGATAATCATTGGAATATAACACATTAATCATCATTAGCAGAGTATAGATAATAGAATAAGCAGGAAATAGAATAATTTACACAAATAGGACAGCGGAATCATACATATCACAACATCAGAGAGCACAGTGCAGGATACAACTTAGTGCATAAAGATACATGATCAGTCTACATCGCCATAAGTGGAACATATACATAGAGAGTACATAAAGAAATATCAGTCTACATCGCCAGAGGCAGAATCATATACATATAATAACAATGGCGGAAAATCAATAGTCAACACTGTGAAGTCAAGCCTCGCCATGATCCAAAAGGTGCACTACTGCTGCAGTGCAAAGCCAAAATAGGTCCAGCCACCTGATACTAGGCTGCCCGTGTGAAAATAAGGACACCCGAGTTTGCAAGGTGAAACAAACTACGAGTCAGTCATGGGACTGGTGTGAGAAATCTACTTAACTAATTAAACAACAATAATAAGGCAAATCAAAGGACCACGCCACTTTCGTGGAATGGGTTTACTCCAATGATTGCTAGTGCATGAAATAAAGTAAATTATTAAATCATTGCAATGCTTTTTATTAAAACGAAGCCATTATAAGACTTAGGTCCCATCACACAACGCAACGCAAGCCGGAGGATAGAGTTTTTACCTTATAATGGCCAAGAGATGCTTCATACGTATAAAACAAAAGTGTTTGATATTATTGCTAGTGCATATATGTTTCAAAAGCGAATTCAATCATAAATATCAATCATAGACGACATAAGTGACCCATACCACTATGTTGCCATACTAGTAATACAATCAAATCCGCAATTTCGTATTGGAAATTGGATTCCATCATGAGTCGAGGCAAGGGGCAAGCTCCTCTTGAGACACTCTAGCAAATGTCTCTGGATCACACACAGCGGTCCTTAGAATCGGCTGGGCCGGTCCTCTCTTACTTATGAGGATTGGCAATTCCTGAACACACATTTCCCGGTCCTTACAGACCTATAATCGAGGCGCCTCGCATTCCAACAACCACACAGGTGAAAAGTATATATAAATGTCAGGGCTGGTAAGTAACTGACACCACCATAGCTCGAAAGAAATGTCGTGTTCTCCTTGCGGTCACTATCCCGTTTTTGACTCATACCGAGGTATGAGGCTCGCGAATCAATGCTATACACAAAGCTATGCCACATAGGCCATGCTTTGATCATCAACCACAAGACTTTGCTTTTCAACATAAGCCTTGATCATATACCACTTAGGCGTGCCACAGAGGCAATTCACTCCATGCGACTGATTTCTGTCGATATATAACCTCTGAGATCGTACGTCTCAGAGAAGGGCGTTAAGCAAGAGAATAAATTCTCCGCCGCCAAACAGATATATATTTAATAGAGATCAATCAACACAAAACAAAATCCAATGTCAGACACACAGTCCATTTACAAGTTCGTTCTGGGTTTGAATGAAGCCGGAGGCACCATATTCCTCGCATATCCATACAATCAACAATACGTCCGGACGGCTACCACTTCCGCTCCTTCAAGGTAGCTACTCTAATCATGAGCATCAATAGCGCCCATCCATCCAATGTGAAGATCGTCGGTCTTGAACCGTCTTCAACTCTTCGACTTCTAACCATCGATCGATTATTTGAAATGAGAATTAACTCGGCCTTTTCAAATAATCCATGTATATTTAGATTTTCAAATCAATTCTTCACATGGTTAAATCATTCGACATTCACATTTCAGTTCTTTAGTATAATTTTCATGTCAAACACATTCAACCACCCAATATCAAGCAAACCAAGCAGAATCGGTTTATTTCAATTCTATATCGTCTATAATATTTTATAACGATATATCGCCATTTTTATTTATTTAAAAACGACCCTATTTAATTAAACGACGTTTCAGGTCGTGCCGAGGCACTGGCGCTGTTTTTCCCTAAATTTGTTTTACACATATCTGAAATTTAACCGTTGGATTTCAACAAAGTTTATATCATTGGAAAGATCTCTCAAAAGCGAACCCAACGGTTCCAGTTTTCTCAAAATCCGATGGTCGGATCTTTCAGTATAATCGTTTGAAGTTACGATTTCAAACGCGAACTGCACGGCCTCGATTCGTTTTAATTTATATATATATATATATACACAAATATAATTCATTCGGCGATTTCAATATCGTTTTCACTTCAAATATTTCACTAACACCTTTATATTTCGAAAATTTCGCCATAACCTACTTTGTACGGGAAGGGGTTTGGAAATTTATTGGGCCATATTAGGTACCCACTAAATCCTAATAAGCATGCACATATTTATAGTGATATATACCAGTGTCCACAGTGGAGTGTGTATAGATCATAACTCCAGAGAATAAATTCTCGTCACCCTATAAATGGTTTTTGCGCCTTAATGACCAGAGAGACGTGTTTATTGTCATCTCCGGACCCGTGTGGGGTTTTTATTAATCTTGCAATTTACCTTTACAATTTATATAGACCAGATCAGTCATCAGTTCAACTTGTAATATATAGTCATCACCATACAAGCCTCTCGCTCGTATGGTAAATCTTCAACCTCGTCACACAAGCTCGAAATGCTTATGTGGTATATGATGAGGTATGCCTATCGTCAAGGAGTATGCCATATAGTGTAGTTCAAAATTAATTATTACTATCCTATGGCGATGTTTATTATTACACACAGAACAACCAGCACTCCGCATCCATAGGCATTCACAAGAGTTGATATAATAATAAAATTGCACATCCAACTCATTAAGGTTTACCTATTTGTCGGGCATGCAATTAAATTCTTTACTCAACAGCTAATCCACTTCCTGTTCAACACATGTATATATATGTGCAAAACTAAGCTAAAAATGATATTTCTAGCGAACAAAGGTTTATTTCCACATATGGTTATTTTTAACACTTCACGTTTCGCATAAAAATGATATTTTTGGCGAACAAAAATATATTTCAACTCATGACTATTTTATTTAGTTCGCCCACATGTTAAAAATAATATTCATAGCAAACAAACATTTGTTTCAACACTTGTATATTTTTAGCGAACTGTTTGCATGATAAAAATGATATTTTTATCATCTAAAATATTTATTCAACACATGAACATTTTTTAGCACTTCATATTCACAATAAAAATGTAAATTTTATTGTTCAATCTATATATTCAACACATGAATATTATCCACTTCACACATACAATAAAAATATGATTTTTATCGTTCTAATCCTTTATTAAACACATGAATAATTTCTATAGTTTATATATATAATAAAAATGTGATTTTTAATGTTAAAACAATTTATTTAAAACACAAATAGTTTATATAGTTTAGATATGTGATAAAACGTTGTTTTTATTTTTCAAAGAATTTAATTCATCACATGAATTTCTATTCAACACATGAATTTCTATTCAACACATGAATACAGTTTCAATACATAAATTTCTATTCAACACATGAATATAGTTTCAACACATGAATATAGTTTCAACACATGAAAATAATTCTAACACATGAATATTATTGAAAATTTTGGCAGCATAACGGTAGGGTTTTTAAAACCGGCACCGTCCCGAGTACGGCTCCTCGCTCTACCTTAAAACCTCGCGGTTTTTTACAATGGGGATTTCATACATCTAATTCGCACGCAGGCGAGTATGTTTTTCTTTTTCACAATTTATTAAAATTTTGTTTCAATCACAATTGGGTATTTTTCAACCACAATGGTATTTTTCAACCACAATCCAAACAATATCAACCACAAACAATCCTATCAACCATTCGCATTATTCACCAAATTTTTCATGCCAATTCATAATCAATAAATATCGCCCTTGGTTTGTGGACGAGGGGAGTATATATATATATATATATATATATATATATATGTTCGTATATAAATATATTTTATTTCCATTCCAACACACATATCATTTATACAATGCATGTATAATTCATACTTCGTTCGTATAACTTATACAACGCATGTACAGGAGGTATATAACATGTATATAATTTATATTTCACTTATATAACTTATACAACACATGTCCATTCACATTTCAGTTTAGAAATCTCACATTGGTTGTTGCTTTTCTAAAAATCCTAGCAAGCTCAGAAAAATCCCCGGACACTTCTAGACTGTAGAGAGCGTCCTTGCGGTCACGATGTTTCCTGTTTCATCGAGTTTCGTTAACACACGATAAAGATACGATTTTTCAAAGTTTGTAACACTTCAAAGTGTTATTTTCAATTCAGAAAAACAAAGCCGCTACCTTCAGTTGAACCTTCGAAACTAGGGTTGCAGAAATCTTCAAATTCGAAGCCCGGTGACCCAATCGAACTGTATGACGTCGAAGAGGGGACTAAGGCGCACGTGCGCCAGGGGGTTCGACACAGCTCGGTGGCAGATCGAAGGCTTGAAGTCGGCTAGTTCAGGGAGCTCGTTCTCCTCGATGGCGCAACGATAGGGGGTCAAACAAGTATTGATTTGAAGAGGAAGGAGGGATCTTTAAAAAGTTGCAAAGGGGGAGGGGCTAATTCTTCCTGGTTTCGCCGGAAAATGGGTGGGAAGTGGTGATGAACAGGCACCCTCGAGCGTGAATAACCGGGGGGGGGGGGTCTGAGAGAATTTTATAAATTAAATTATGAATAGAATTTTTTAATTGGCCGGTGCTTTATTAAATTTTCAAAATAGTGTTTCTCCAAACGAACACCAATCCAAACCCAACGACTGTCATCCCTAGCTAAATACCCCCATCCCAAAAACAATGGGATATGTTTCGTAGGCCCATTCGACTGTTACAGTCAGTTATTCTTCAAATTCAAATATAAAACATTCAATATTCGATTTGAACGTACATTTCAATTTGCCAGGGCCACAAACTGGTTCTAAAAATTCCAGAAAAATAAACCTAGCTATGTTTTGATGCTACGGTCCCAACAAAACTAGTTTCGTCAAATTCTGAGACTTTTTGAAAAATGGCCATTTTCTTGTCGGTCCAATTTAACAGAAATTGACCAAACACATTTTCTTTTGCCACGCTCACATACTAGCTTCAAAAATTATGAAATTTGAAACCTAACAATAATTTGACATCCCGGATCCAACGAAACTGGTTTTGTCGAATTCCGAGGTCGTTTGTAAAATGTCTATTTTCAAGGGCTATAAATTCTCTATAGCGACCTTTTTGAAAATTCACTTGGCCATAACTTTTGATTCCCTCTATGAAACTTCGATTTTTCAGATTCGTTAGAAAGATATTCATAAACAGATTTAAATAGTTTTGGTTTCACTAAAATCCGTTTTATTTTGCACCCGGTACAGTCAGTGAAAGTTTGAATTCAAATTTTCAAACTACCGTACCATTTCTAACTCTTTATTTGATTGAAATATTCTATTTCAATTGTTTAAATTTATTTAAAATAACCAATTTAAAAATTTTAAATTGGCTCGTATTTTCCGGGTTCTTACACTTACAGTTCAACTTTTTAATGTTAATAAGTTTATGGATGCCATGTGCATATTTATGTAAAAGTATATGGTACTAATGTATAGGTTGTGGAATGACATCACCTGGCAGCACAATGTTTGATACAAAGAGCTCTGGCAAGTCGAATCCTGGCGGTTCTGGTGCCCACCAAAAGAAGAAATCATTTACTTTGAAGTCATCCCTCATTGCCTCTCAGGATGAAGTAAACACCATCCTTGATAGCTTTGGGATGTCTGGCATAGATGCCATTCCTGTTACTGCTCAGGACACTGTTAAAAATCTACCAAAGGGATATTTTCCTATTCTGCTATTCACATTTGGCATGGGTGATTCTTTCCCTTCCCAACATTTATATCTAGGCTTTTATGTGATCTCAGAATTGCTCCCGTTCTGCTTACGCCGAACACTTATAATTTACTCTTATGTCTGGAAGCTTTGGCACTTGAATTAGGCTAGGCTTCTCTTAGTCCCAACCTCATTCGCTGCTTATTGCATTTTTCTAAAGGAATAGATTTTCCCGTCTTACATGCTAATCAAATAAAGAAGTTGACCAGCGATAGTAATAACAAGTCTAGGTCTTGGGAAGATCAATTTTTCTTTACCATGTGTACTTCTGGCATTTCGGTTAGCTTTGCTGATTTTAGTGAGTTTCCCGTCTCTTATAAAATAGCTATGTTATTCCCAGATTCTACTTAACTTGTTTCTTGCCTTTTCTGACAACTTCCAAAAATTTCCCGAAATGGAAATTACTTCCATCCACCCTTCTATCCGGGATAGGGTCATGGAAAGGATTGCCTTGGCCAAACAGAGAGTCGAAGTGCCAAAGAAGGATAAGCTCAAACCTAAAACTTTTTATATATCGAGGACTTGCCCAATGATTCTGATGAGGAGGAGGAAGACATTGTTGCTGTTGATGATGAGGAAGGGAATAATGATGATGGTGATAAGTATTGCGCAGATTTCGGTGGTGAAATCAGTCATGATGATCTCGGTAAGGAGTGATAATCTCCCTCCTGCCGCTGGAGGTTCTCATGCCTTCGAAGGAACAGACCCTGATCCTGGTGGCGCTTTTACTGATCCGAACCCAAAGGAAACTTTCACCAAAAGGGGCAGCTCTTCTGGACCATAGGGAATAAAACGACCTGTTCAGGCCAATATCACAGCTTCTCAGGTATGGCTATCACTATTAAATTGTTTCTTTTCTTTTGTTCTTGATCTTATGATAGTCTGTTTCCTATAATGTTATATGGACGAGAGAAAGTCTTATTTCACAATATAAAGAAGAATTAGATAAGAAACAGAGGGAAATTATTATGTCCCAGTTAGAGCATAATAGATTGTTAAAATAATATAATGTTCTAGGGCAAAAGTATCACGATCTTGGCAGGAGTGTCTCTAAACTTATGTTTTATAAAGAATATGAAGTGGCGCCAAAATTGAGAAAAGCTCGCATTCGAAGGGTGGAAACCCTTGAAGATAATAAGGAGTTGATGATGCTTTTTTGGATGCTAATTGAGAATAGAGATATTTTAATAGAGTTTTTGTATAAAGTATATAATCGATCCCCGATGACTGATTTCTCCTGCTTAGGAGATCGCAATGGTGGGTTTCTCTGACATCTCCATCGACGTTATTTATATGACTTCGGGACCGACCCCCATCGTGGGGAATGTTGGAACCTGCCATGAGTTTTTTCAATCCTGAGAGACCTACCAATAGGGAAGCTTGTATACAAAAAGAATAGATTTATTACTGAACTTTTTAAAAGGTCAATCTTGTATGAACGAGAAGAAAACTTGTAAAACTTAGTGTACTCGTAGTAATGACTTTTCCTTTTATAACTACTGATTTTCATCTTTGTGTTATGACATAACCTTGTTTTTCGTGAAGATATGTTACATTCAATATCTAAACTGAAAAAGAAATTTTCAACAACATCATAACATATATTGGGAAGGACACGTTTTCTAGGAGAGCTTGAGCATATTCATATGAAATACCCTCAATCCCCTTTAACTTCTTGGGCAAAGACCAAGAGGTGATTTTAAAAAGGCTCAGGATTGAGCATGCTGGATTAATAATAAATAATAGATGTATTGATAAGTAAACGTAAATTTTTGTAATTATGGATGCTTATATTACCAATATAATCAAAGATTTGTTTGGATGTAGCACTTTTGTAGTAATCTTTCCTTAAAAACTTCAATGTTATTTTCGCAAGTAAAACTTAATCCATAATTACGTCTTGTTTTGTGAGTAGGGAAATTAATATGAAACTTTCCCAATCAGGGATGAGTTATTAATAGTCACCAAGGGGAGTGGTATTTTAGGAGAGGGACTTCCTATGTCCCGTGAAAGAATGATTTTACTTTAGAATTTAACCATCAAGCACTTGAATGAAACTGTGGAGCTCTAAAGAATCAATTAGAGGAAAAAAGTAGAATTGTTTTGGACTAAAGAAGTATATAAAGACCAAAGCATCTATCGGTTTTGAAGATGAATTACAAGGCTTACTTCAGCAGGTAGCTAACTTGGAAATCGGAATAGATAACGCTAATGCGAGATGTAAAACTTGGAAATTTTCTTTTAAGAATATCCCTATCAGGAGTGTGTCCCAACCTTCTAATGTTGCACCTAGGTGTAAAGCTTTAATCTCTCAAAAATATTTTTATTTAAAGAACCCCCTCGAGGATTAGACGATTCAGTTATTTCTAGGTGGCGTAAAAGAGTAATAGTCGAGATGAAAAGTTGTCATGACATAAAACTCAATGAGGATACGTTTCGTCGCATTAATCAATATGTCTATCAGATTGGACATTTACAGGTAGAGAGGAGTAATTTGCGAAAGAGGGCTTTTGATTTAGAGAAAGATAACAAATCCTTAAGAGCTATGTGTAGAGATTTCAATAGGGTTCTAAAAATCTAAATTAAACCTTCGGACTACCTAGATGAAGTTAGCAAGAAAAGACGCAAACTCAATGAACTTTTGAGTATTGCGGTTCATCGTGCCATTAACCCTCCTTTACCTGATGATGAAGAAATGCCAAATATTTGATTGTATTTGTAGTACTACATTTTAAATTCCTTACTTGGACAGTTAATGAAACAGCTTTATAAATGAATTTGTGAATTATGTAAATATCACCTGATGTGTATCCTCTGCTTGCTTTTAAAATATCTTTCTTTCAAGAGTGTAAACTGAACAGTGGAAACCTTTCCTTTAGAATTTTATGGGTGAGTACTAGAAGTCTGTATCTAGCAATGGAAGCCACTTGCCTTTGAACCCAAATTCGGGTATTAATAAGTGATGTCCAAAATTTTCCTTCTGGTAGATAATTGGAAGTCCTGAACCTACCCCGACTTGGGGTATTTGATGGAAGACCAGAACTTCGCTTCGGGAAATAAGAGAAGCCCCGAACCAACCCAGATTCAGGTATTTGATGGAAGACCAAAAATTCCCTTCTAGTGATAATCGAAGTTCCGAACCAACCCAGATTCGGGTATTTGGTAAAAAAAATTAGAAATTCTCATCTAGTAATAATAGTTATGTCACCCCCCCTTTGGGTTTATCTTGCAAAGTAGAGGATGTACGTGCTTCATTAGCCACTCTCTGGGCTTGTGATTGTCAAAGCAGAGGATGTACATGCTTTGTTGGGCACTGTCTAGGCCAGTGCGTCCGGTGCGCTTTGCTAGCTTATTCTTAAGTAGGGTTCAAGGAATCACCCGACCTCCCTCCAGGAGGCTCCTTACCCTGGCCATTGTAGACGATGATAAGGGCTTAGATGCTTAAACCAAGCCATCATGGAAGTGGTTTTAAGGCTTACTCTTTTCATGCTCTACCCTGGCCATTGTACGCGGTGATAGAGGCTTACACTCCACCCCTCCAAGGGGTGCCTTACCCTGTCCATCGCGGATAAGGGTTTTCGTTCCCTTCTGTGGATAACAAGGAATATAAGCGGAGGTAGGAAGTGCAGAGGTAGGACATGGTTAGTTCATAGCAGAGGCAAGGCGTACTCTTCTGTGAGCAGAGGCAGGGAGTGATAATTAGATGTTCCATCTCGACCATTTCTACCGTGGATCGCAGGCTTACGCTTTTGATGCTTTAATCTGGCCATTTCTAATTTTTGCGCGAAGAAAGGATTACATATCACCCTGCTCCGAGGGGTGCCTTTCCTTGGCCATCTTGGCAGTGACAAGGGTTTTTATCCATTTATCCATTTGACCCATTTTAGGTTATTCCAATGTTTTAGGAGGGTTTTGATACCCTTTGTTATGTAAGCGCTTTTTCTTCAAAGAATCTGTTACTATAGTTGACTATGTTTTCTTGACGTATCTATACAGTTTTCCTTGTCTAAAAAAATTGATGACCATCCCTTCTAGGACTATACAATGATTGGTTTCATGCCCATTCATCATATCATAGTAGCAATAGAGTCCTCCCAATTTGACTTCATTTTTAGGCTTCTTCTTTGTAATGGCCAATAGTTAAATTTGTGTATGGTTAGGAAGTAGATACTCTCAATGGATATTGTGAGTCTGCATTCTATTAGCAATCTTGACTCAAAGACCCCCTTTCGCTGTTGGAACTTAATCCTTTTGTTACTCAATTTTATCAGTTCTTCCTTTTCCTCAAGCTTTCTCTTTGTTGTGTTGTGAGATTGAAGGCAACCTTCCTAGACCACCTTGATGGGATATGTTTGGGTTTCTCTAATGTTCTTTGCTCAAATATAGTTCCTTCAGCTTGTGCCTGAATGTCCTTTTTCAGGTGAGTGAATAAGTTGTACCCTTTTGAGGCGAAACCATTCATGGAAAAGATTGGGTTTGGACCTATGTGGAAAGGGTTAATGCTCCAATGGTCAGGGTTATAAGGTTCTACGTCCTTTTTCCCTCTTTCAACTTGTAGGGTTTTCAATCTAAGCCATTGTTCTTCTACCACTCTCGGGCCAGAAATATCTGACATAGCCATTTGAGACCCGAAAGATCTTGTTGGGATCATTTACCCATTATTCTTACTATTTCAAAGATTTAATCCAATCCGGAATGGAATAATAAAATTAGAAATGTAGATGTTAACCACAAGGCCGGAGGTTCGATCCCTCCTTCTAACGCCAAAATGTTAACGATATTTTTCGTCAACACCGGAGTAGGTCTAAAGTTTTGGACCTAAGGGAAGTGAGGGATTGTAACACCCCACCTCCATTAAGGTCGCTCACAAAGGGAATGCCTTAACTTTGGTGGAACGTTTTAGTAGATAGAACAGAAAATTACAAGACAGATAAACAATACTAGAGAAATTATAATTTTATTACAACGGAAAACAGAAATCAGTTTGGTTACATCTTTACCAAAAACTCAAGTACATAAATATCAGTCTTGTTCAGAAAATCATCAGAGTACAAAACTGTAAAATCATAATCCCCACAGAAGCTGCCATAAGGGGTCAAGCATACTTTAAGCACTCTAAGTACTTCAAGCAGAAGAAATCCGGATCAAGCTAAAGTATTCCCTCCTTGGAAAACCAAGGGGGGAAACGGAAGAAAAAGGGGCGAAAACAAGCAAGGTCAGACATAAAGTCTGGCAAGTCCAGTGACTTTCAACATATGAACAGATAATAATAATTATGACATGAAAATAAGCTGGATAAGAGATAACAGTAACAGGAGCAGCAGATGTACTTAGGTTAAACAGAAGAAACAGAATAATATTACTTTTCATTTATCTGCACTAATACTAGTATAGCAGGATTAGGTGTCACCCCAATGTCTAAAATGAAACAGAAACGGGAACAGAATAATTTCCACAAAAGAAAATGCTAGTAATGGGCCTTTACCACCCCAACAGAAACAGACAGAAACAGAATACTAAGAATGGGCATTTACCACCCGAACATAAACAGACAGAAACAGAATGCTAATAATGGGCCTTTACCACCCGAACAGAAGGTACAGAAATAGATTAATCCCTACGGAAACAGAATGTAGAATTAGGTGTACACTAGTAAATGGGCCTTTAACACCCGAACAGATGGTACCATGCAGAAACAGACAGGTGTTGCCACCCAACAGAAACAGACGGTACCAACAGAAACAGACAGAACTAAGTGTACCCTAAAACCCTACCTTAAGCGATCGGCTCCCTAATACATAAATACCCTGCGTTGGCCCCACAGTAGGGTGTACCACTCGCTAAAGTGACAACCAATTGGCACAGACCTATTTACAGATGTCACGGCGTCTCACATCCTCAGAGGCAGACCGGGATCCACGCACGCACATGACCCGGTTGGAACGCACCATCAACACTCCTCGCCTTTATCAGAATGAACCGCTTATAATTAGTTCAGTAAGCATGCCCGGACCCTACCTACTGTTGGGTCAAAGTTTTGATACCAGAAAGGGTTACTGACTAATATGGGTCCCAAACAACAGATGACACAAGTAATTTCCCACCTAACCTTGTGTCCCCAGACTATAAGATTTCAGACTAACTTGTTTACAAGTTCAGACATACAGAGTTCAGATCAACTAGTTCACAGATCAGACAAGTTTTCAGACAAACGGATCAGATACACGGATTTAACAGGTTTACAGATTTGTCTAACTTTGTAATTGGGCCTACAGATTCACGAAATGGGTTTGTTAAATTCATTAGTCCAATTGGTTTAACCCTATCCACCCAACATGTTTTAGACATCATATTTATCCCAGATTTGCATTAATTAAATATTAATTCAAAGACCTCTCACATTAGGTCGGTAGCTTGTGGCCGCTGGATATGCCGGGCGGTTCCGGGCAGACTTCTGCCACAAGCCAGACCTAACCTCGTGTCTAAGCATATTTTAATTATGCCTACGACCTCTCACATTAGACTGACAGTTTGCAGTCGCTGGTTAAGCCGGTTGGTTCCGGGCAGGCTTCTACCGCAAACAGAGTCTAACCTCGTGTCATAGCCAATTCATTCCAATACAGATTTTTTAGATATCAGACTAATTCTGTTTATTTAACAGATTATACTTCTTCATAGGATATAACAGATTAATCAAATTTCCATGTTCTACTAAATCTTAGGTCGAGCCTACGGATTTCCATACCCAGATTACCATTATCTAGTTTCAACAGATCAAACAATTCAACAGGTAACAGATTTAGCAGTTTAAGCGATTCAACAGATTTAGCAGTTTAGGCAATTCAACAGTTTTAGCAGATAACGGATTAGGCAATTTAACAGATTTAGCAGATAACAGATTTAGCAGATTATATATATCTAAAACTCTATTTACATATCTTGCCTAATCATAAAATTTAGCCTAAACTTACATGCCTAAATCAAGGTCATAACTCATAATACAATATATGCCCCAAATTTTAGCCTTAATATTCCCATTTACAGTTCATGTCAAAACTAGATTTAATATTCTAGTTTACCTTTTATGTCCAGGACTAATACACATGTAAATCATTCTCTATTATAGCCAATTCAGAATATGACAACATATTTGCTATGCCTAATTAACTTAATTAAGCTACGCCCAATCCCCGTATAACATGTTTCCACAAGTTCTCTAAATACTCATGAAATGGCCCTAGCAAAAGGAATAGGGGATAAACGCAAGAAAGAATAGGCATGCAATAATGAACCAAATACAATGATAAATGGCCCCTCTAGGCTCGATGTACATAACAGTGAATGGGAATAAACTAGCAAAGTTACATACTAAATATGAGATCTAACATCATTAAGGGAATAGGCATAAGAAACTAACTACAACAGTTATAGGCAACTAACCACAATTGTCATGGGCGACTAATTACAATAGTTTCTTACTCAACGTCATAGGCAATAGTCTCATAGTCATGAATCATAGTCATAGGCAATAGTCTCATAGGCGTGAATTATAGTCATAGGCAATAGTCTCATAGGCAACAGTTTCATGTCCAATTATGCTTTATTCATTATTTGTCCCAAAATTTAGTGTTCGTGCGTTAATCTCTTATGAGATTCGTCGTAGGCTCGTAGTAGCCTGGCTATAGAACAGAAAGAAGAAAGAGGTACATAATAGTCACAAAAAAAAACAGATCTTACAGATAAGAATATACATAACCTCAGATTCAGATTTATAATCATGCCACAACCATAATTAAAGTTTATATCGGAAAATAACTGTACTTGCCTTTCGTGGTTTTAAGAAAGGATAATAACTGTTGTTGATGCAGAAATGTTGAATTACTCCTCTTTAATTGTTGTTGTAGCTCTAAACTTTGATTTAGCTTTTAATTCTATTCAGGTTGGAAGAAGATGCATTAGTCCAAGTTTTGATTCCAGCAGAGTAGCGACGCCATTTTTATTTTTAATTAGAACAGAGGCAGAATATAGACAGAATGAAATTGTGTAGAGAAAATGAGGCTAGGGGGCTGTTTATATAGGATTAGGCGGACGAATCTTGACAGAAAACGAGACCGGATACATCAGAGTGAACCAGGTTCAAAAACTGGGTTTCGGAAGCAGGTCGACCCCCAGGTCGACTCCCCAGTCGACCTGGTCATGGGGAGGTCGACACCCTAGTTGACCTGGTTGTGGGGGGGGGGGGGGATCGACTCCCCAGTCGACCTGGGTATATGGGCGGGAATTTTCCCGCTAGCCTTCTCTGGGTTTGAATTTCGAATTTCTGGCTTTATTTTCGAGCTGTTTTATTTTATTTAAATTCCTGAAACTTCGGAGGGTCATAACTTGGTCATACGGACTCCGTTTTTCGAAAAATCAGACTCGTTTTCAAGCAGAATTTCGAGACAAATGTAATGGAGCAACCCGTTTCCCTAGATTCTTATTTTAAAAATTAATTATTCTCTGATTTGTTACTTATACGTTCACAGAAAATACGGGGTGTTGCATTCTCCCCTCCTTAAAGGATTTCGTCCCCGAAATCTTCAAGTTAAGAAGAATGTGTCCTACCATCCAGTCATCCATCTACTCAACCATCATCCAGAAGCATCCATTGTCCTTAGAAAACTTCTAATGTTGTATGAACATATGCAAAAGTGTGTGTATATGTTCCTTATATAATGCAAAGATCAGGCGGTCCACTGATTCAGTTGACCTCCTTAATGCGAACTATGTCAGTGTCATGAGTCCAACATGTATGCAATTTTCCTACTTGATACATATCATTCTTGTATGAGTGACAACCTTTCATTCATATGCAACATCCATGTGATGAGTCAATCATTTTACATCCACAAAAATTGTGAATGCTCACACATCCATATGCAGTATGAGAGTGTTTTTGAGCCGATCTAGTGCTAGTGTGTGTATATGCATCCACGAGTAACTACTAGCAACCACTTGCAACCATCAAACATAACATGTATCAAGCACATGTTTACATCCATTAGTTTCTACCTAAAGTTCGAAGATTCAATCGATAGGATGCAGTCGAATGATGGAAGCGAGTACAGATAAAACAAAAACTTGGTTTCCATTAGACCTTGGTTGAGAGACAAATTCCCCTAAGTATCAACCCCGAAGACCGAAATCAACATCAGATTGACACCCAGAGGATTTCCCTCTTTAGGCAATGTCAAAACTGGAAATCTCAACCTTATTAGAAATTTCCAGATGCTTACAGACTACTAGTACAGATCAGATTATCGAATGATTCTTAGAAAACTAAGCATGGGAAAATCCCACCATATCCCTCAAAAACCCAGAATGTATGCATTACAATCGACTTGACGCCTAACACAGATACCCTCAAACCCCAACCTATCACCAACAGATGAGTCGTAACCCTTATGGGGTTTGAGACTATAACCAGATTAGAAACAAGACTAGTATTAATGTGCAGAGACTCGACTACAGAATCATAATGCCATAATCGGAAAGAGTTCTAACCCAATAATCAGATAAGGAAACTAAACTCTCTACTGAAATTTTCCTACTTCTATCATATCCACCAACTATGAGAGCATTCGCCTGCCTTCCCGAAGTAGGTCATGTCCTCTGTCCTTGCCCCCGTTTCTTCGGGCAGTCCCTAGTGAAGTGTCCCATCTCACCACAGATGAAGTGAGTGTCCTTCCTCTTTTCGGCAATCCTTGTTCAGATGAGTCGAGCTTCCACAAGTAAAGTACTTTTTTCCCTCTTATCTTCAGAATTTCCATCCTTCTTTTGTGTTTCCTTTTAGCCTCCTTTGTGAACCATGTCCATATCCATGAGTTTCTCATCCTTGGGTTGTGCTCCTTAGCCAAACTCCCTCGTTCTCATCTTTACAATCTGTGTGTAACACGTTGACAAATCCCTCGAAATCGGCCTTCATTGCACGGAAAATCATACAAAGCTCGAAAGAAAATTAACCGTAGTTGAGACTACTGCGGCTACAGATAGAAGTCGGGCGCTTATTTGCCCTTTGATCGGTGTCGTAGCCTTATCAAGCCGACAGAATCATGCCGCGATGAGGTTACCTCCCAGAAAGCCGGGAACCCCGGAGAAAGAAGGAAACAAAGATTCAAACAGAGGATCAAAAGATAGATATATGGCTTTTGGGGATTATGTTTTTCAAAAATAAGCTTTACTTTTGAAAATACTTCCTTTTTAAAACCATTTTGAAAATAGTTTTCAAAAACTTTACCCAATCTGGTAACCTTCAGCTCTGATACCAAGTGTAACACCCCACATCCGTTAAGGTCACTCACAAAGGGAATGCCTTAACTTTGGTGGAACGTTTTAGTAGACAGAATAGAAATTTACAAGACAGATAAACAATACTAGAGAAATTATAACTTTATTACAGCGGAAAACAGAAATCAGTTTGGTTACATCTTTACCAAAAACTCAAGTACATAAATATCAGTCTTGTTTAGAAAATCATCAGAGTACAAAACTGTAAAGTCATAATCCCCACAGAAGTTGCCATAAGGAGTCAAGCCATACTTTAAGCACTCTAAGTACTTCAAGTAGAAGAAATCCAGATCAAGCTAAAGTATTCCCTCCTTGGAAAACCTGGGGAGGGGAACGGAAGAAAAATGGACGAAAACAAGCAAGGTCAGACATAAAGTCTGGCAAGTCCAGTGACTTTCAGCATATGAACAGATAATAATAATTATGACATGAAAATAAGCTGGATAAGAGATAACAGTAACAGGAGCAGCAGATGTACTTAGGTTAAACAGAAGAAACAAAATAATATTATTTTTCATTTCTCTGCACTAATACTAGTATAGCAGGATTATGTGTCACCCCAATGTCTAAACTGAAACAGAAACGGGAACAGAATAATTTTCACAGAAGAGAATGCTAGTAATGGGCCTTTACCACCCCAACAAAAACAGACAGAAACAGAATACTAATAATGGGCCTTTACCACCCGAACATAAACAGACAGAAACAGAATGCTAATAATGGGCCTTTACCACCCGAACAGAAGGTACAGAAACAGATTAATCCCTACGGAAACAGAATGTAGAATTAGGTGTACACTAGTAAATGGGCCTTTAACACCCGAACAGACGGTACCATGCAGAAACAGACAGGTGTTGCCACCCAACAGAAACAGACGGTACCAACAGAAACAGACAGAACTAAGTGTACCCTAAAACCCTACCCCAAGCGATCGGCTCCCTAAAACATAAATACCCTGTGTCGGCCCCACAGTAGGGTGTATCACTCCCTAAAGTGACAACCAATTGGCACAGACCTATTTACAGATGTCACGACGTCTTACATCCTCAGAGGCAGACCGGGATCCATGCACGCACATGACCCGGTTGGAACGCACCATCAACACCCCTCGCCTTTATCAGAATGAACCGCTTATAATTAGTTCAGTAAGCGTGCCCGACCCTGCCTACTGTTGGGTCAAATTTTTGATACCAGAAAGGGTTACTGACTAATATGGGTCCCAAACAACAGATGACACAAGTAATTTCCCTCCTAACCTTGTGTCCCCAGACTAACAGATTTCAGATTAACTTGTTTACAAGTTCAGACATACAGAGTTCAGATCAACTAGTTCACAGATCAGACAAGTTTTCAGACTAACGGATCAGACATACGGATTTAACAGATTTACAGATTTGTCTAACATTGTAATTGGGCCTACAGATTCATGAAACGGGTTTGTTAAATTCATCAGTCCAATAGGTTTAACCCTATCCACCCAACACGTTTTAGACATCATATTTATCCCAGATTTGCATTAATTAAATATTAATGCACAGACCTCTCACATTAGGTCGGTAGCTTGTGGCCGCTGGATATGTCGGGCAGTTCCGGGCAGACTTCTGCCACAAGCTAGACCTAACCTCGTGTCTAAGCATATTTTAGTTATGCCTACGATCTCTCACATTAGACTGACAGTTTGCGGTCGCTAGTTAAGCCGGTTGGTTCCGGGCAGGCTTCTACCGCAAACATTGTCTAACCTCGTGGCATAGCCAATTCATTCCAATACAGATTTTTCAGATATCAGACTAATTCGGTTTATTTAACAAATTAAACTTCTTCATAGGATATAACAGATTAATCAAATTTCCATGTTCTTTAAAATCTTAGGTCGAGCCTATGGATTTCCATACCAAGATTACCATTATCTAGTTTCAACAGATCAGACAATTCAACAGGTAGCAGATTTAGCAGTTTAAGCAATTTAACAGATTTAGCAGTTTAGGCAATTCAATAGTTTTAGCAGATAACGGGTTAGGCAATTTAACAGATTTAGCAGATAACTGATTTAGCAGATTATATATATCCAAAACTCTATTTACATATCTTGCCTAATCATAAATTTAGCCTAAACTTACATGCCTAAATCAAGGTCATAACTCATAATACAATATATGCCCCAAATTTTAGCCTTAGTATTCCCATTCACAGTTCATGTCAAAACTAGATTTAATATTCTAGTTTACCATTTATGTCCAGGACTAATACACATGTAAATCATTCTCTATTATAGCCAATTCAGATTATGCCAACATATTTGCTATGCCAAATTAACTTAATTAAGCTACGCCCAATCCCCGTATAACATGTTTCCACAAGTTCTCTAAATACTCATGAAATGGCCCTAGCAAAAGGAATATGGGATAAACACAAGAAAGAATAGGCATGCAATAATGAACCAAATACAATGATAAATGGCCCCTCTAGGCTCGATGTACATAACAGTGAATGGGAATAAACAAGCAAAGTTACATACTAAATATGAGATCTAACATCATTAAGGGAATAGACATATGAAACTAACTACAATAGTTATAGGCAACTAACCACAATAGTCATGGGCGACTAATTACAATAGTTTCTTATTCAATGTCATATGAAACACCCCACCTCCGTTAGAGTCACTCTCAAAGGGAATGCCCTAATTTTGGTGGAGGTTTATAAGTATAAGTCATAGATATACAAGACAGATATAAGAACACATATTTGTAAACAGCGGAAAAACAACAAACTTTTATTTCATAAAAGCAAATATGTGTTACAACAACATCACCATAATTGTCTTACATCTTTTCCAAAACATAACATAACACTTTCATAATCTGTCTTGATTACATTATTTAAAGAAGCATAAATAAAACATAGATAAACTGCAAAAGCCCCATAGAGTTTGTCCAAAGCCATAGTTTCAAACGAAAAGGTCCAAGCAATACATTTCTCTTCTTCAAGCTGGATGTTAAGACTGGTCAAGCTGCAGTGTTCCCTCCCTGTGGACCTGGGGGGGAAACGGAAGAAAAGAAGACGAAAGAAAAGTAGAGTCAGACATAAAGCCTGAGTAAGTCTAGTACTATTCTGTCTATGAATAAAGAACTGGGTATGATAAGTATAAACAAGAAGTGGGAAAGCACTATAACTTGGTTAAGTTGTCTAGGGTCGAATATACTATCTTACCCCATGTAAATCTCTGAACCCATATAAACTAGTTTCCAACTGGCACCCCATAATCAGGGTGAAGTGATCCATTCTGTGATGATCGGCTCCTACTCGCATAGTTACATGTGTCTTACGGCCCCCGATGTTGTAGTTACCTATGCTGGTCCCACCATAGGGTGTATCAAGTCCCATGGCGGCGGCCCGACACAACCTTAGAATGCACAGGTATGCTACTGGTGCCCAGTGCTTTATTTTTCTGCGCCGGAGTGTGTGCACGCCCGCACCCCGTTAGAACCTACACTGCTACACCACCGCCGTCGATTTGACCTCTTACAATCAGCCCAGTAATCGTGCCCCACCCTGCCTAGTTTCAGGGTATCCTGATACACCTTCTAGGGTTACTGCTGAAAAGGGTCCCCCGTTACTAGGTTTTCTATCTCTAGCCAACATGCTAAGTTGGTTAAGTGTTTTCTAACCTAGCCCCCACCAGTCCGTTTAGTTTAGCATGTTCCATTTTGATTAAGCCTTTAGTCCACTTAATCCTAACAATCCTGACTCCGCTTTAATTGTCTTATTAAAGCCTTGACCTCTCACATTAGACAGGTATTGTTGTGGCTGCCTGTTGCCTGTTGGTTCCGGGCAGTCTTACGCCACAACTCAGTCTAACCTCGGGTCCTTATTGGGCTCCATGTTTAACCTCCCACATTGGATAGGTATTGTTGTGACTACGGGACAGCCGGGCGGTTCCGGGCAGGTTTACATCACAACTCAATCCAACCTCGGGTTAAACACATCGTATTTTCTACATTCACATATTTTGTCTTTCTTCTTTATTTTCTTGTATGTAAATATTTGCGGTCCATTATTAAGTTAATGGTGTAAAGGTTACACCAATCATGGGCCCAACCCATACTTGAATTTGGGCCCTTCTATTTTATGTTTTCATTCATTAGTAATTTTAACCCAACGTTATTTTCCCCCGTTTAACTCGTCCGTTTATTATATATATATTGGGCTTAGCCTTTTAAAGCCCAACTTAGCCATGCGAAAAGGGGAGGCTTAAAGCGTGATTACATACACGAAAAGGGGAATGTGATCGCATGAACTTGCAATATGACGTTGGAAATACAAAATAGAAACTGGTGTACTTGCATAGTAGTGACATATACTTTAGTCATAAAGCATAAGTGACATGAATCAAAGCATGTAAACTTGTAGTTAAGTTAAGAATATCACTATCGACACATAGGCTTTAACTACAACATAAACCTATATTTTTATTCAGGCATAATGTCAAACATAAGCAAATCATGTTCATAAGACTACTACATGCTTACAAAGGTGTCTACTTTTGTGACTAATACAAAAGTATAATTAAATTTGTTCACATAACCATGGCATAAATATTTCTAACATGAAATCATGATTTTTAGTCATGCAAACTTGCAAAAAGGGATTTTGAATCTAACCTAGCTATGTACCACATATGTCATCATATGATTCTTGTAAACAATATAGACTTAATTATGCAAAATATCAATCATAGCCTAGTCATATTCATAAGTTTGCAAATAGGTTTTCTAGTACAAAAGCATGACTTAATACATAGACCATGGTGCCAAAATTTCAACATAGTTTCATATGAACTATAACAACAACACTTGTTCCAATTACTTACAAAATGATTTATGCACAAAAATATACATCATGATGGCATAGTAGCAAAACCCCAAACTTGCATGAATTTCAATTAATCAACTACATACATGTAGCTTCAACATGGATTACATAATTTGCGAATATTCCAAACGTATGCTTGCATAAAACTACCGCATGTAGTTTTTCATAATTGAATAACATAATTCGAGAATATCCAAACGTATACAATATTCCAAATCGATAAGAATCATAGTAACGCACAAATAGGAATTACTTTATCGCCACAAATCAAGTATACAAACCAACACAGTTATTTGTTCATACCAAAGTAATACTCTACTTACAATGGTGTGGTGAATTCTCAAATTTAGGGATTTGAAGATGCGGTTTGATTTGATTGAGTTGCTTTATGCCTTAGAATTTGCCTTCTTATCCTTTCTCCAATTGGTGGCTACCCCTAGTCGTTCCTCAGCAACATGGCGGCTTTGTTCTTATTTTTGAATGAATAGATTAGGGTTAAGTCTAGGGTCCTTTTTATAGGGGTTAAGAACTGATTAGGACCATTGATGTTGCTTGGATTGATCGTAGCCATTCATCCCTAGGAGAGACCAATTAGAGCCTGCCACCTAGCCCTAATGACAAAGCAGACTACAGAAAATCGACCAACATAAAATAGGCCAGCCAGGTTGGACTGGGTTCGACCTGGCTCTGGACCAGGTCGACATGCCTGTCGACAGCCCTGTCGACCTGGCTAGACCAGGTCGACAGCCCAGTCGACCTGGGTGCGTTAGGCGGGTGTTTTTCCGCCTAGGCCCATTGGGCCCCATTTTGGAATTTAAATTTGATTTTCTGAGCTATTTTATTCTGTTTGAATTTTAAACTTAATTTAGAAACTTCCGAAGGCCGTATCTTCTTCATACGGACTCCGTTTTTCGAAAACTCGGACTCTATTTCGCGTATTTTTCCGAGACGAACGCAATGGTGTATCCCGTTTCCCTTAGTTCTTTGATTTCAGATTAATTATACTTTAATTTGTGAATTTCATAGTTATAGAATTCGCGGGGTGTTACATCATAGGAGATAGTCTCATAGTCATGAATCATAGTCATAGGCAATAGTCTCATAGGTGTGAATTATAGTCATAGGCAATAGTCTCATAGGCAACAGTTTCATGTCCAATTATGCTTTATTCATTATTTGTCCCAAAATTTAGTGTTCGTGCGTTAATCTCTTATGAGATTCGTCGCAGGCTCGTAGTAGCCTGGCTATAGAACAGAAAGAAGAAAGAGGTACAGAATAGTTACCCAAAAAAAAACAGATCTGACATATAAGAATATACATAACCTCAGATTCAGATTTATAATCATGCCACAACCATAATTAAAGTTTATATCGGAAAATAACTATACTTGCCTTTCGTGGTTTTAAGAAAGGATAATAACTGTTGTTGATGTAGAAATGTTGAATTACTCCTCTTTAATTGTTGTTGTAGCTCTAAACTTTGATTTAGCTTTTAATTCTACTCAGGTCGGAAGAAGATGCATCAGTCCAAGTTTTGATTCCAATAGAGTAGCGACGCCATTTTTATTTTTAATTAGAACAGAGGCAGAATATAGACAGAATGAAATTGTATAGAGAAAATGAGGCTAGGGGGCTGTTTATATAGGATTAAGCGGACGAATCTAGATAGAAAACGAGACCAGATACTTCAGAATGAACCAGGTTCAAAAACTGGGTTTCGGGAGTAGGTCGACCCCCAGGTCGGCTCCCCAGTCGACCTGGTCATGGGGAGGTCGACACCCCAGTCGCCTCCCCAGTCGACCTGGTTGGGGGGGGGGGGGTTCGACTCCCCAGTCGACCTGGGTATATGGGCGGGAATTTTCCAGCCAGCCTTCTCTGGGTTTGAATTTCGAATTTCTGGCTTTATTTTCGAGCTGTTTTATTTTATTTAAATTCCTGAAACTTCGGAGGGTCGTAACTTGGTCATATGGACTCCGTTTTTCGAAAACTCGGACTCGTTTTCAAGCAGAATTTCGAGACGAACGCAATGGCGCAACCCATTTCCCTTGATTCTTAGTTTAAAAATTAATTATTCTCTGATTTGTTACTTATACGTTCACAGGAAATACGGGGTTTTACAATTTAGTTACCACAAGCTTGAGTTAGTTCACCGTTTCATAGGTATCAAGGTTTAGAGACCGAAGATTAGTTAATCTTCCCTCAAGGGGTGAGTATTATGCTTACGAAACTCAAAAACCAACAGTTACCTTGGGATAAGGGTTCCCTAAGCACAACACAAGTTAGGAAGATAAATGACTTGTATAAGGGTATTTTGGTAATCTTGGAGAAAGACAAAGGCATGCACATAATGTATTTGTTGTAGAGAAGGCATAAATAAATGACGAAGGAAGTAATAAGGTAAATCATAGAAAATATGCTAAGTGTCAATCCACTCTTTATTGCTCATTGATTTGAGTACATAAGTGTTTACAAAGGAAATCCCCAAATCGATTTTTAAATTAAGGTTTTCTCTATAAGAAATGAGTACAAGATTGGGCAATGAGAAAAGTCCCCTAAAATGTGACCCTTTGGGGTCTTATTTATAGACAAATCAGGCCTCCTTTTGCTATTCGCTTAGTAGATCCCTCCTTCGGATGCAGCAATGGATTTCGGCCGCTATATACCTCTCGGCTCCAGTAGTAGTGGTTTCAGCCGCCTTTCTCCTCATTAAGCGATGGCACGGAGTCCCTCTGGCTTTCAGATCTTTGATTTCGGCTTTAGGGGCTTATTCTTTGATGTTTTTTCTACCTTTCGTATCGATACCAAGCCAATTAGTATGGTAGCATTGGGAGTGGCTTTTGGCAATAGGTTTCGGTTCCGCCTCCAAGTCTTCATAGTGTTTGCTTTTGTGTTACACTTTCTCAAGACTTTGGAACCATCACCCCATTTGGTATCGACATTAAGCAAACTAGTTGGATAGCTCTTCTTTTATATGCTTAGGTTTACTTTTGATGAGTCTTGGAATTTGGTTTCGGTCTTGCGGAAGCACGTTTTCGGTAGATCTACGAATGGCTTTAGATGTTATGTCTCGATATTCGACATGCCTTGGCTCCGACAGTTAGCTTTTCGAGTATTATCTTTGACTTTGATGTCTTTATTTCCCTTTGTATCGACACTCAGTTAATTAGTGCCGATAGCCATTCGTCTCACCTTGCTCGTGTTTTAGATAATATAGATTCCCTTCCTTGTTTCGGTCTCGGGTCATTGGCTTCCGGTTCTTGCTTTTCTTTGCTTGTCTCCAATTCCTTGTGTTATGCTTTCGGAACTGTGTCATGTTGATTGCCATTTGTGTCGGTATTGCTTTGTCACTATCGCCTTTTGTATCGGTACTGAGCTTTTCTCTTTTATGTTGATGCCGGTTGTGTACTGACCAGATCACTTCTTTTATGCCTTCGGCTTTAACCTGATGTCGGCCTCATGCTTTCAGATCATTCTTTCGTGTTGATTACGGCTCGATACCCCTTCATCAACAACATACATTGGTGTTGAATTTGGTAGTAAAATTTTCTAAGGCAACAGACAACCTTATAAATTCCATTTATATCATTCTCATTTAATTACTCTAATTCTAATTATTGTAACTTCCAAATATTACTATAGTTATTTAATTTCATTATTCCTTATATTAAATATATATATATAAACATTTGTTTATTAGTATCATTGCTTTACCTAATTTACATTACAATGCCTATTCCGAAATAATTTAAATTGTAACCATTCAACATTTATTGCCTATTCAATCCATTTTCCCAAATATTCACGATTACAATATTAGCTCCCCTATTTGTGACCTTTTTAATTATAGTAATCAATCTCACGTTTATTGCTATCAACATAACTATCACAAATATTCATTTACATATATTATGGGGAATATTACCATACATTTTATTCCCATAAAAAACGGAAACCATTCAAATTCAAACACAAGCACTAATTAGTAATAATATAATAGCATTATTTACATAGGTTTGGACGGACAATATTATAATAGTTATATATATATATATTTGTATTTTAAGCATGATGTAGCGTAGTTACTACTTATATTTTTTTTGAGCATGTTACTACTTATATTTTACTATAGTTATTACTATTTTATATTCCAGTCTAAGCTAACGACCATAATAATATCTTTTTGTGTTTAATCTTGTTTAAGATTCAAAATCTCATGGAATGGCCATTCATTGCAATTATTGTAAATTTTTCCCAAAACTATTTAAAATAGGAATGTTGACATATTTCAAATCATAAGGGAATATGTATTATTTTATTTAGAATAGATGTTATCAAATACGTGCAAAAATACATGAATTTACACATCTACTCCTATTTGATTTGTTTATATTTCTTGTAGATTTCAATTAATGCCTTTTATACAGAAAGAAGAATGTTCAGATTTACAATAATCAAATAAGAACCCCAAACAACATAAAAAACGAATAGGTTTATAGTTCTAAAATCAATACTGTGCAAATCTTATACTAGCACCAAAATCCTATAAATTTGGAATAACAACACTACATATTTAACAATATTTTGGGACTGATTTCCAGATTGAGGGTGCCTACAATAACAACCACAATACAAGATAAATTATAGGCAATATGAAAATATTAAACTGTGTGGCCTACAAATCCATATCCAACTTCACATACTATTTTAGATCTGACAATTTCAAAACAAATCTAATAAATTTTAGGCATACATTCCAGATTGAACACAAAAGAATTGTGAAAGATATTCTAAGTAATTAATATATTTCCCACTCACCTAAAAAATATCCAGATTTGAACCTGAACACAGCTTTTAGTCTTACAATTTCCAAATATTACAGATCTATAATTGTATACAAAGGGGATATACACATACTTATTTAGATTTGCAGATCTGAAAAAGAAGTTGGAAAAGAAAAAGGAAATTTAAACAAAAATAATTACTTATTCGAAGAACCACCCCTTTTTCATATACTTGAATTCAATCTCTCCAATTCTTGTTAATTAGATTCGTATGTGTTTATATTTTGAATTTTAGAAGAGATTGGAGGATTGGCAATGACAAAGCTTTGCGGCAGCCTCCAGAAAATATGAGCAAAAGAGTGAGCGTCTAACCCTTTAATTATAGACGTAGAAATGGCCTAGAACCGTTAGATTTAATTTCAGAATATTCCATCTGTATATATAAAAAATTTATATAACTTAACCCTAGACACTACTGCCTGAATCGACCTGGTAATGGTGGGGACATAAGATATTTGTTACTATATATATAATATTATGTTTTATTTATTTTTCATCTGATTTCGTTTTTCGTCCGTAACTTTTTAATATGGACTTCGTTCGCGAAGTTCCAAACATGAAAGTTAATCAGAATTCCGTTTTGAACGCAAGTGCAAGTTTCATGGTCAAACTCCATCGTTTGCCAGAATTCTGTTTTTAGATTATAATTAAATTACTAATTTAATTGTTGTCAGAATTCCAGGTTGTTACATACTTCCCTCTTAAAAGAAATTCAATCACGAAATGTTACCAATGACTAAGTCATAATGCTGGCACCTAATTGTCCATACTACACAACCAATTTGTATACATCCAATTTTACAACCAAACGTGCACGTGTGCTTAGTGTACATAATGAGTCACAACCATAAAATATGCAATCAATTGATTCTAAATCAGATCCTCCTATATGTATGCATTTCATTTCAAAAACACTTTGGAAAACATGGTGAAAACATCTTAAAATATGCGGGCAGTTCTATATGAATGTAGCTTTTGAAAACAGTTTTCATCAAAAAACCCCACGTGACTATGAATAGGAGTGTGAAGCAACATATTTTGCAGAAAACCACTACGCCATAGATTGCATACTGCAACGCTGGAGAAGTGATGCAGGAAGTGCCAAAAAGTGTTGCTATAGGCAAAAAATGATCTGTGGCAACACTTTCTTACTGCTGCCTTTTGTCGCGTTGTTGTAGAGTCAAAGGCAACACCTTTGCGACCCTATGACAACATCGGTGCAAGTATTGCCATAGGTACCACTACAACAAAAAATACCCTTTCACAACTGCCAAAAACAGTTGTAATATGTCTACTACAACTGGCATGCGCCACTAGTTATATCTGCAGTCGTAATAAACTCAACCTTTTAACAACTGTTTCTAGCAGTTGTTAAAATTTGTTTTACAGCTGCTAAAAGTAATTCTACCTCAACTACTATTAATCAAAATTTTCATAATATTATAATTATAAATGCTATTTCACTAACAACAAACATAATTACTCACATTAAGAGAAAAATAATTCAAGTTTACACCAACTTCATCACAAAAAATAACTGAATTCATTACATATGTCAATAAAAATACATACACTTATTAAATAAGAAGTTTTCTACATGGTTTCATGACTACTTTACTTTAGTTATTACACAACACCACAACACAAGCATTGTAATATGCACTATTGGATTGCGATTTGAAGGTACAAAGGCAAATTATTCCATCATATGTTCCCTTTGCTCTTCCAACTCAGCTTTATTCTCCGAAAGAGCAAAGAACCATGTTTGGATTACCTTGCTTCCTTAGCTCCTACAATCATTTTTATTTGGTGATAGGCCGATTTTTACACTTCGTTAAATTATAAGAATATATAACACTAAATGTTAAAAAAAGTCACACAATTCTTAGCTTAATTCAATGCAAAGAGTAGCATAAACATACCAGATGTTTACTAGTTGCATTTCTTAAGCTAACCGGTTGATCCTACAAACCATATTTTGAAATACTTTTACTTCATAAGCAGCATACATAACATTAAATACACATACATAAGTCGCCATTACATATGCATCAATCTCTCAAAATGATGGAAACGTCAAATTATCTTTTTTGCTTGATGTATCATATTCTACTGATGTATATATATCATTTAACGTTGTTAAGTGTCTACAGTGATGGTCAAATCTGTCATTTCTTCCGCCATCCATACACAGCCTGAACATGTAAACATTATAAAGTGAGCATAGACAAATGGAGGTGAAACCAGATGGCACAAAACGTGTAAAATCCGACCTGTACTCATATGTGAAAAGCTAAAAGGGTGCAAGAACAAAAACCGCAACAAATATTATAACATATACTTGGAACTCATATGCTAATATCAATATGCAACCTGGAATATAGAGTGTGTGTATCACCATGAATGAACAAACAACCACTTTTATTTTAGATTCACTAGTAAAAGCATGCAACAAAATCATATATGATCATAAAGGAAAGCTGACTTGAAGCTATGACATCTAAGAATGACGGTTGCCAACTACGTGCATGCATTTATGTGTTGGCACTTGTAAATAATAAAATATATTTTCTCAATAAATAATAAAATGTACATATTCATGGTGAGTCCTTTCTTATTCTATATGTAGTTATAAATAATAAAACAATACCCTACATGCACTACATAAAAAACATAAAAGATTATATAAAACTGGTAATCGAGAGCTACACATGAAAATTTATAGAATAAAGCCAAGCTTAAGAGTTTAAACTAATACTGTTAAATCAGTACTATTTCCAAATTTCAAGGGAATATTCAAACCTATATTGTAAATCAGCATTGTTTCTAATACTAGATTACATTGATCCTACATAGATATTCCTGCATGAATCAAAACAATATTGAAGGAATAGTTACAATTTATCAACGATCATTAAATACGAAACAATTTCGCAGCACTACTCTTGATGAATTCAACTCCAAAATATTATTTATTTAGATGCAAGAGCATTTCTATATAGGATTATTCTTGGAAATGCATACCATAAAAAAATACATACCTTGACAAACTCGATGAAGGCACCAAACCACAATGACCATTCAAGCCAGACTTCTGAATGCAGATGACCAAGCTCCACAACAAGAGGATGACCCAAATACCCAAAAAAGACAGAAAATAACTAACATCAAAACAGAAAAGATCAAACAATTCAAGCAACATAAATAACTTTTTCTTAGATATACCACCCGATATAATTCCTCTTGGTATAGCGCTTTTTGATTCATCCATTATACTGTCATGTAACAAATTATTCTGTGTATCTAGTTGAGCAAAATTCAATAATGTGTTTACCTTAACTTTATCTGATGTACCTTTAAACTCCTAAGGCAAAATTTGTGAACTTGAATTCCCTCTGCCATTGTCTTCAATCATTTTTTTCATCTGCTCTCAAACAATCCTACACTGGTTCATCTTTTTCCTATATACTGAAGTTAGAGGCTGATTTCATATTGATAGAATGCATATTAACAACCTGAAAATTACTTCTATCAGTCTTGTTATGAGCTTCTTCTATTTCATTTTTATCATCTTTTTCCAGCTTACTCGCTTTAGACATATCCAATATATTAGAAGCATTAACATCATCAACAATTGTAGCTTCAGCAGTACCTCTTTTTAAACCTGTTAAAACACCCTTTTCTTTGGAACCTTTAACTGAATCACTGCCACTATCCAATATCATGTTGTTTTCAACAACTTCGACACTTGACTTACTCTGTAGTTTCACATTGTCATCTATATCCATTCCACTCTCTAAATTAGGATTTTGTTAGGGGGATCAAATCTTAACTGATTTACATGTAGCAGTTGTATGCCAAAAAATCTTACAATTAGGACACATAGTAGGAACCCATTTATAAACTACCTTCTTCCATACAATCTCTCCATTAAAACATTGAATTGGAACAGCTTCTGGAAATTTAAAATCAGACTTAAATTCAACAAGTATTCTAGCATACGAGATCCTGGCTAAACTTTCAGTAACCTTGTCCACTTTTAAAGGGTTTCCCAGTAATAGAGCTAATAAACACACCATAATGTTAATTATCACAACTATAAGTAACTTGAAATGTTTTCCCTTTAGTTTTACAAAGAATTTCCAACCATATTAAATAGTTATTATCCGGTAGTTGGTAATCTCACCAAACATGGAAAACATCCCTCAACGGTTACTATTCGACTTCATATTAATATCAAGGTTAAAAAATTTCTTTAGATTATACATTATTTGGCCTTTACAAAACTTCATCAAATACATGATAGTAATTATGCCCATAAGCCAATTATGCCATTAATTTTGGAACTTGTCAAAAAATAATTGTTAAATTTGTAAGTAATAATGCTAGTGGCTTTCCTCTCCAAAAAATATAATCTCTAGGTATCATCTCCTTCATATTTCAAATATACTCAACTTAAAAGTAAAAACAGAGAACCCCACATCTTTAATTACACAATGAACACACAAATCAACCGATCCTCTTCAGTCTATCAACCTCACTTCTCATAAAAATTGTATTAAACCTAATTTTGTGTTGGCCATGGTCTGACTTATTCAACAACTCAAAAATTAAAATTCCCTAAAATGCAAGGAAGTTTTAAATAAAAAGAACAATTATCAAACAAAATCCAGAAAACATAGATATAAGATACCCTAACATCACAAGTTATGGTACCTGATAATAATATAATAATAGACCGGAAACTGGTTAACCTACAACCTACCCCCCAACAATATATAAATGCAGAACATAACATTTTAGCATCCAAAAGGAAATGTTCGAAAATGATACCTAATAAATCAAATAGAGACGATTCAAAACTGTAAGAAGCCGAGTGTTGGAGTTTGAATTAGATGTGACGCTGTTGTTGTTGTTGTTTGGGATGTGGACGCCGGACATCCAGGATCGGCTGACATGTTGTCGGAAAGCGCGAAGTAGCTGAAATCGAAGAAACTGCGATGAATCCTGCTGTCGGATAGTTTGAGATTGAGATTAGGTCCATTTTTAGGTCACAACTAAGGTGTTAATTCCAGTAAGACCATAACCAACCATCCGTTCTGTTCAGTTATTCTCTCTCATGTTCTGAAACTGGTCCAACGAGCCGAGCACCCAGAAGGGGAGAACCAGCCACAAGTTGGTTGAGGAGTGGGGGTACAACGGCAAAGATATTGCCGTTATAATATTACAACGGCAAAGTCTTTGCCGTTGTAATATTATAACGGCAAACACTTTGCCGTTATAACATTATAACGGCAAAGTGTTTGCCGTTATAATGTTACCCCCCAAAACCCTCGCCGCCGCCTCCCCTCCTCAGATCCATTTCCCTTTCCTCCTTCTTCTAACCCGAAAACCCATATTCCTCCCCCATTTTTCACCCAATTTTCTCCACCAATTCACCAATCCGTCAGTTTTTAACCAAATTAACTAGCTTGTGTGAGATATTAGTTCGAAAATATGGCTAGATTACTAAAAAATTTCGCCAAAAAATTCATGCACGGCGACGATCGTGGCGCCGGCGGGAGTGGTGAAGGTGGTAGTGGCCAACAGCCAGTGCTCGGAATAGAAGACTTACTTGTAGCCGCCGAAAACATGGAGAACGAAGAAGCAGAGGTGCAACAGGGAGGCGGTCATCGGGGACGTGGCGGGCGTAGAGGCGGACGAGCAGGCAGGGCACGTAGGGGTGTTGGATCAGTTGCCGCTAGAGAGGGCCAACTCGATGGCTATGTGGATATGAACCTCAGCGCCGCGAAGCTTCCTGCGCTATCCAACTTTCGCATTCTTCCAGATGACGAAGTACACGTTAGCACGCAGTCGAGTTTGGCTGTAAGTATTTTTAATATTATTTACATAGTATTCTTTGAGTGTTATATATTGGGTAGATGGTATAACATTTTGTTGAACCGTTAACAGTCGCGGAATATACGTCCACGTGGTTCGTTAGCGACCACACTTAGATATTATCATGCACACTTGGCGGGTAAGGAGGGGGTCGCAGGACTGTTACATGCTCTTGGATTTCAATTTTTTCTAGGTAATATTATAGACCTTTTAATGAAATAAGTGGATAATTTAGTAGTCATATTTTATCTTATTGTGCGATTTGCTATTTTAGGAATAAACCATGTTATAAATGCCGATGTCCAATTGTGTGTGGCCATTGCTCTACGGTGGTACAAAACCACCCACACATTTCACTTTCCTTGTGGTGAGTTAGGACTTACACCGCTTGATTTCTCCATGCTTACTGGTATTAGCATTGGAGTAAGTGCTTATCCCCAACTGCCTTATGACGATGGTCGATGGCGTGATCGTGCACTTGTTCATGATCTACTGCCTCATTTGGATGTTTCTGCTACGTCGTATCAGGCAGAAGGCGCTATTAGAGTGAGCGTGATCCGTGCGGCTATGGACATGATACTCGAGCACTACTCTGTTGATGACGACTTGGAGCTTGCTCGATTATTTGTGTTATACCTTATGGGTAACCTTTTCTTTAGTTCTTCGAGCAGTAGCGTTCCTGTGGGGTTTTTTGCAGTCGCGGCTGAGATAGATGCCGATGGGGCGATTTTATATGATTGGGGCACACCTATCCTTGCATACCTATACAGATGTCTCGACATGCAGTGCACCATCACTGATTCTCAGGTTTCTTTATTTGGATTCTGGGAGTTGTTACAGTATTGGTACTTTGAGTACTCTAGGAACTTTCATTTTATCACCCGTATTGCTGACCCATCGACCTTTTTCCCCCGTATATGCTTTTGGACTGCGGACAACCGGGGGCCCAGAGATAATGAGTCACGCCATGTGTTTCCCGTTGCCCATAACCAGATTGAGCTGAGGATGTATAGGGATCAGATTCTATGGCATCCATTTGAGCAGAGTACATCCATCGATCTTGAGATCATACAGATTGCTAGGATGCTTGCCGGACGGAGATTTCCACTTATATCTTGTCCCGTGGCGCTAGGTGCTTATTGGTATCTTGGTGAGAGGTGCTGGAGACAGTTGTATGACTTCGATGCTATTCCGGATGATCCACACCCACATACTTATCGGTGTATGATTTACCCGACGGAGCAGCTAGATATAGCCAGGACAGCAGGCTGGTGGACGGCTGAGAGCTTTGTTATTATCGGGGAGTGTTACCTTACCTTCTGGCGTAGATTTTTCACCGGGTCCTCAGATACGATTACGCATGCAGCATCGATTGATTTAGTAGGGCCATCTGCTATACGACACGGCATACGTCCACCTGTTGTCGAGGATGTTACCCAGTCCAGTCAGAGTTTTCGTGCAGCTGATCATGTGGCGGCCGCCAGTCATTTTGGATGGACCATGGCAGTGCCCACCATTGGACCGGATCGTTACATTGACGTGTTTCATCCTCCGGCCCATCACGATTACCCGGATCCTACACAGGTATCATATCATGATCTGTATGATATGCAGATGGGGATTAGGCATACGGGCTATATAGAGCATAGGCGTAGCCTAGATTACTATGATGGTGAGCTACGTCGTGTTGCAGAGGAGGCACGACAACAACAGGCGCATTTAGAGGCCCAGCTTGAGGCAGAGCGCAAGAGACTTCAGGACTTGCAGATGTATTACCACCATAGGTCTAGTGCTGGGTCCAGTCAGCCTCCAGATGTTGGTGATCATGAGAGACGTCATCGGCGCCGCACACGTCCACGTACACATTCAGATGACTCGGACGAGTGAGTTACTATCACTTTTATGTACTTTCACAGTTGTCAGGTGTGTGGTCCTACTGTTGGAGTAGACATTCTGCATTTTTTGAGTACCAGTGTTATGTACCAGTGTTATGTACTTTTGTTGTATTACCACTGTTATGCATTTTTTGGTCCTACTGTTATGTACTTTTGTTGTTCTACGTATTCCTAGTTGATAGTTGTCTGTTCTTGTTGTTTGAGTAGACGTTCTTGTATTTGTTCACTACCATGATTATGTACTTTCGATGTTTTACGTTTTCGCAGTTGTCAGTTGTATGTTCCTATTGTTTGAGTATGCGTTCTGTATTTGTTGACTACCGCTATTATGTGCTTTCGATGTATTTTGTGTACGTTTTGATTATGTTTCTGTGTAGAGACTACATTTGGTTATGTGTAGACACTGTATTTATGTGTAGAGAATGTTTTTGTGTAGAGCCGGCATCTTCTGTTGTTCTAGTTCCTGTAAGAGTTATTTGGAATGTAATAACGTTTGAATTTGATGTTGAACAAGGTTTCCCTCTTCTCGTGTAGAAATGCAAAATTCTTAAACAGCACGCCAACATAACAAGGTTTACATATAACTCCATATTCTACGCACAAACAGCAAAGTAAATAGACAGTAAAACAACAATAAAATCACAATACCATAAGCCTACTCAGTTCCATAGCGGGTCAACCAACTGTAGCGTAGTTTATACGCTTCGTAACCAACGAACTCCTCACCATACTCGAAAAGGTAACGATACACTTTATCACTAAAAAGCAGATTCCCTACAGTGTTCCCTACAGTCGTACCAGTGACCGGTTACATCAGTATTTTGTTTGTTTACCTACACAAGCTTTGAAAATCGCAAAGTGTAGCTAGTGACCATTCACACCATAACTAATATTGCAGCTATATATACATTTGTTACTTAGTCACAACTTACCGCACTCAAACACCTTCGTTCTCATTCTTAGAGCACATCCTTCTATTAGAACTCACTGAAGATGTCTTCGTGGTCATCTTCTATAGACTCCGAGGAACAGGCGTACAACGAAATGAGGCTACAGGAGCTTCAAGACGAATTTCAGTTCCTAAACCAAATTAGACCGCAAACTGAACCGTCGTACGAACAGCTGAACGTTCAACCTCCATATGAAACTCAAGTCCCACCCGTTCAAGTATCATCTGAACAAGTTGTCACTCAGTCAACTCAGGAAGCAGAGTTCTTTCGTGTACCACTGCAGGAACAAATAGTTGATTCCTATCCAGTTCATTGCTACTGCGGGTACGCGGTTGAAGTTGTGGTTCAAGCAGAGGGAAACAATATAGGTCGGCGCATTCAGCGATGCCCAGCCTTTCCAAATGGTTGCAATTACACGGAATGGATAGACCAACCTTTGTGTCCTCGGGGAATAGCATATTGTAACGAACTCGAACGGGAAAATAGACGTGTTCGAAGTGATAATGAGCAATTGCGATTGAACATCAGGCGACGCCCGTAAGACTAAACGTAAAATGCATTTTAATGAAGTTACTAATTCCTACTCCATGCTTTGATTGAGCTAGTTCGCATGTACTATCGTCAGTTGTTGTGTCTGTATGAACTATTTCAATGGTGCCATCACATGAAATGTTGGCATTTACTATTAATCTCATGATATTACGTTAGATTCCCTACAGTGTCCGGTCACATCATTGCAGCACGATAAATGGTGCCATCACAAGAAATGTTGGCATGTACTATTAACCTCGTGATATTATGTTAGATTCTCTACATTGTCCAGTCACATCATTGCAGAACGAAAAATGGGTCGTCCACCAGTGCTTTAACCATTTCAATTCACGAAATGGTTACGAAAAATGGGCCGTTCCCAGGTGCCTTATTTCTGCTTGCGACATAATGAAAACAACTATAATATCATGACAACTAGTAGAACTATTGACAAACCATAATCATACAAACTTCAACAACTAGTACAACTATTGAGCAATTGAAACAACTGGAACAATGACAACTAGTAGAACAGAAGGAAATGCCAAACCATAATCATACAAACTACAACAACTGAGCACACCAGCATCAAATTCAAACACGTACACCTACCATGGTTTAGGGAAAGGACCATCTCTTGTCTTACCGGCATTAATCTTGCTCAAGCGTCTTATTTCTGCTTGTGCTTCGAGTGCATACTGACGTCCACGTTCGCAAATGGGAGGGTCAATCCACTCCTTAAAGCAACAACAATCAATGGCATCAGGATAATTCATGTGGTCGTTGAAGGCTTCACAACCGAAAAATCGACGACCGGCATTTGTTTCGGTCTCGTCAACAACAACGACCGACACTTGTCCACAATAGCAAACAGGGTTGGATCCAATCGTCCCTAGTGGCTCGGAAACCTTCCCTTCGCGTACAATTTCTTTTCCAGCTCTTTGATAAACAGAATGAGCATCGTCATTTGAATACTGTTGGTGTTGGGATAGGGGTTTCTTGCTTACACCTTTTTTTCCGCTTCGCTTGGGTGCAGAAGAAGACATTTTTTGGGTTGTACAACTTGAAGTTGAAAAGGTAGTGTGTTAGTGTGGAAGAAGGAGGAGGTAGGTTGATATATAATGGGAGGGATTGCGACCGTTTAAGTAGCCGTTGGGGCGCAACGGCTATAAAATAAAAAAGCAAATAGTTTGCCGTTATATTTTTATAACGGCAAACAATTTGCCGTTATATTTTTATAACGGCAAACTCCTTTATGCATTGGTAACTGCATCTCCTCCTACATATATCGAATGTCGTTTCACTAAAACCCTATCCATCTACTTAGAGCGTAGTCATGCCAATTTCTTATCCATCTTCTTACAATTACACGGACCTTATTTCTGGACCATCAAATCCTAATCCGTCCGCATCTAGAGAACCAACCGAGTGGTATATTGAAATGGAAGAGCGACACAATGACGAGGTGCGACAATTAGAGCTCGAAGCAGGAATGCACGAAATGGAAATAAGCAATCAGCAAGACAATCCAGCACGACAACATGACCATAGGGCTAACCTTGTAATTCCTCGTGTAAGAGCCACGGTTGAAGAAGGCGAGGTGCAATCCGCAAATATTGTATGCTTTTGTGGTTTTGAAGCACCGCAATTAGTCGTCCGTCATGGAAAAGACGTTGGACGACGATATTATACTTGTCCAGTACGAAACAACGGATGCGAGTTCGGACAGTGGATAGATGATCGCTTTCCCCGTCGAGCAATTACGTATGCTTTGGAACTAGAGGAAGAAATAAGAAAGCTGCGAAATCAAGTTAACGACCTAAGTAATTCAAATTATCGACTCCAACGTGGATTAAATTAGGATTTAAATATTTTATGTTATGCTAATATGTACTGTATCGTTACGCATCCTATCACTTGTATCGTATCGCTTGTATCGTATCACTTGTATCGTTATTTGATGTTACTATGTTCTGCTGTTCTAGTTCCTGTATGTGTTGTTTGAAATGTATTAACGTTTCGTAACCAGCTGTAGTTGGTCGACGGACTGTAGCACATTGACTGGTCACGTCTTGCACAGTTCGCATAGTGCAGTCATCTTTTATGTGACAGTGGCGTCATGTCACTCTTTGTCGAGAGTTATTGGAATATAGTCCAGCTCTCAGTCTGTAGCCACAGGGGGTCGTCCTCGATACACTTTATCACTAAAAAGCAGATTCCCTACAGTGTTCCCTACAGTCGTACCAGTGACCGGTTACATCAGTATTTTGTTTGTTTACCTACACAAGCTTTGAAAATCACAAAGTGTAGCTAGTGACCATTCACACCATAACTAATATTGCAGCTATATATACATATGTTACTTAGTCACAACATACCGCACTCAAACACCTTCGAAAAATTATGAAATTTGCCACACTCACATATTGATTCGAAAAATTATGAAATTTGAAATCTAGCAATAACTTGACATCACGGATCCAACAAAAGTGGTTTCGTCGAAATCCGAGGTCATTTGCAAAATTTTCATTTTTAAGGGCCTGAATTCCATAGCGACTGTTAAGAATTTTCAATTGGACATATCTTTTGATTCCCGCTATGAAATCTTGATTTTTCGGATTCGTTGGAAAGATATTCTCGATTAGATCCTAATGTTTTTGGTTTCACTAAAATCCAGATTGTTTTGCACCCGGTACATTCAATTGAAGTTTGAAATCGAATTATCGAACTACCGCGCCATTTTCAATTCTATTTATAATTATATATAATTATTTATATTCTAACGACGACGTATATAATATATACGTTCGAATTATATTCAAAATAAATTTCTCGTCGATATTATTTAAAATATTCTATTTTAAATGTCCAAAATTCACATCACAACAACTGGCCGAATTGACTACTCAATGGCAGAGCCATTATTGGCAACCAATTAGTGCCAACCTTTCACATCACAACAACAGTCCGAATTGAGTACTCAATGACAGAACCATTATTGCCAACCATTTAGTGCCAACCTTTCACATCACAACAACTATCCGAATTGACTACTCAATGACAGAACCATCATGTTGGAACCATTATTGCCACCCATTATTGCCTACATGTACTCTATGTCAGAGATATTTAGTTTACCATCCCTGCTTATATATATCTCTCGTTCGGATACGCTTAGAGATAACAACGAAACTCAACTTATAAAAAAGCAAGCAATGGATCCAAATCTATACTACCATTACTACAAAAACAAGAAGAATCAAACTGATAATTCCGAACTAGAAGTGGAGCAAGAGACGGAGGAGGAGCTGGAACAGCATGCAATGGTTGCGTATTCCAATTATTTCGCTGAAGGCTCAACTAGCAACCATCGGGGTAGCATGCATGGCCGGATTGACCGACGGTATAAGAGAGACTACAAGGATGGACATGAAAGACTAATGAGGGATTACTTCATCGACAATCCAACCTTTGATATAACTTTGTTCCGCCGTCGTTACCGTATGAGTCCGGCTATTTTCTCAAAAATATATCTTAAACTTCACCAGTCAAATCCATATTTCACTTATAGACTGAACGGAGCACAAGAAATCGGCCATTCACCACACATCAAAATCACCTCGGCGTTGAGGATGTTAAGCTATGGAACATCTGGCGATCAAATGGATGAATATTTCAGAATCGCAGCATCAACAGCAATAGAGTGTCTGAAAGAATTCTGTAAAACAGTTGTTGCAGAGTTTGGGAAGGAGTATCTACGGACGCCTGGACCTAACGATATAACCAGGATACTACGCAGGGCAGAAGCCAGAGGATTTCCAGGTATGATTGGAAGTTTAGATTGCATGCATTGGGCTTGGAAAAACTGCCCAACGGGATGGAAAGGAATGTTCACCGGACATAAGAAAGTGCCATCAATGATCCTTGAAGCAGTAGCAACAGACGATTTATGGGTTTGGCATGCTTTTTTTGGAGTCCCAGGTTCATTGAATGATATAAATGTTTTAAAACAATCATATCTTTTCACAGAACTTGCTAACGGATTGTCAACAGATGTTTCATATAAACTTGGTAATATCGAACACAAAACTGGGTACTACCTAGTCGATGGAATATACCCAAAGTGGAGAACTTTGATGCAAGGGTACAAAGTTCCATCAAATGATAAAGAAAGGTATTTCACTGAAAAAGTAGCTAGCTATAGAAAGGACATCGAACGTACGTTTGGTGTTTTACAAGCCCGATTTCATATTTTACGAAATCCTACTCGTTTTCATGATGCAAGAGTGCTTTCAGAAATCATGTATGCTTGTATAATAATACATAACATGATTGTGGAGTCTGAAAGAGGCGGATATAAGAATCAAAAGTCTAATTATCCTGACATGTTTACGGGCTCAAATGCAAAACCCCATAAAGATGTAAACTCAATGGAAGAATATGTTGATATGGTTCAACACATTGAAGATCAAGCTGCACACTTCCAATTGCGTGACCAGTTGGTGGAACATTTGTGGGCGCATAAAGGAAGGAATAGTCGGAATCAGTAGTTGGTACTAGAACTATGTATCAGTGTGTAGTCGTGTACTATGTATCATTTGAACTATCTATCAGTGCGTACTTGAGTCAATAAATGTGGTTTCCAATCATATTGTAGATTGTATCATTATTTCAACTCAACCCAACATATACAGCTCGTACATAAACAACAACTACTACATTAATACTAGAAACATGTCACAATCATATTACAACTCACCCTAACATATATAGCTAGTACATAAACACCCACCAGCACATAAATACTACAAACAGTTCACAATCATATTACAACTTAACCCAACATACATAGCTAGTCCATATACGAGCCACTAACGCTTCCGCTTCTGCTTCCTTTGTTTTTTCTATACTCTCCAATCTGCTCGGCTACTAGTTCTTGCTGTAGAGGGGTAAGCTTACTAAAATCACATGTAATCATTTTAACATAATTATTCTCTCGCGCCAAAGCTTTCTGCTCCTCCAGCTTCTTTTCTTCCATGGCTTGTTTCTCCGCATGTTCTTGTCTGCGGAGCTCTCGATCATCCCTAACTGCCTTTTGGAAATCTTCGTCGCTACGGTTTCTTTCCACCGAAAATCGAGCTCTATGCTCTTTTGTTGCCTTAGATGAACTCTCCATTGTTTCCATAAATCTAGCAAACTCTACACCTCGTTGCTCCAGCTGAATTGCCTTGGATCTGCCGACAGGTCGTCCATCACTACTTCCAAATAAAGGGTTTCTTTCTTGCGAACTCGGGCCACTTCCTGGACTAGAATTAGAGTAGTTCATCCTTCTAGCTTTGTTCTGCTGCTCAAACATGAAGTTGCTGGGGTTCTTCCACTTCGGCAACCTAGATAGAAGCTCATAACAGTCTTGGAATTTTAATGGATGACCATACTTTTGCTGGTAGGCCTTTCGTGACTCTTCAATCTGTAACACAAAGTGGATATTGTATGAGCGTATGTCATTTCTAACTAATCGATCATAGTATAGTAAGTTATTTTTCAAAGTAATCTACGCTACTTACAACGTCATAAGGTGCAGCACCGCTTTGCTGTCTGTTCTCCAAGGCTGTCAGTATTGCAAGATAGTTCTGACACGCGGCATTCATAACTCTATAACCGCCTCTAAGTGATGCCCATGTTCTATTCCTCGCTTCCAACGAATTGTAGAACTCTGCTACTCTTTCCCAAAATTTCTCACCTTTCATATTATTTCCAACAATGCTGTCTTGTGAAATGCGTATCCACGATTTAGCAAGTGAAACGTACTGCTCGGAAGTAAACTTACATTGTTTTCTTCTTCCATCCGCTGGTATATCTTCCCCTTCAGCATTATCATCCTCAATATCTTCTATTCCGTGATTCGGCTCCGATTCAACTTCGGTTTGGTGTCGTTTACTGAAAATGCTCCTTAAAGACTTCACCTTCTTCTTCTTCTTTTGGTTATATTCGGGACTGATAGGTGCAACGTATTCTTCATTCAATTCTTCAGAATTTGTAACATTTACTTCCTCATTTGCATCTTCCTCCTCCTCCTCCGTAGAAGTCCCAACATTTTCTTCGGTAGTAGGAGAGACATACCCATACGAAAACTGTCTTTGCAGATTTTGCATCGCTTCGCGGTCACGAACCTCGGTCTGTTGCGGAGTTAGGTGAGGTTGTTGACTTTGCTCGGTCTGCATCATCATTGACATATACGACGAATGATCGTCGTACACGCCTACCCCGGGCCGTCGTTGGTAAAACTGTGGCGGGACGGACGATTGGATGGGAGAAAAATTAGGATGATCGAGCGGTTGGTACGGTGGACGGTATGGATAATTTGAATACGGCGAGTAGCCATATTCGTGAGATGGCTGCAACGATTGCTGTTGTTGGATTGACCGTTGCATCGCATACGATGACGAGTGCGGTTGGGACATGAGTTTCTTGTTTATGGTTTTTTTTCCGCTTCGCTTGGGTGCAGACGAAGACATTTTGTTGATGAAGAAGTTGGGAAGGTGGAGTGGTTGTGTGGAGGAGGAAGAAGAAGGAGGTAGGGTGGTTTATAGGGAGGAAGTGAACTAGCCGTTTGGTTGCAACGGCTAGTTCTTATAACGGCAAACTGTTTGCCGTTATAAGATTATAACGGCAAACACTTTGCCGTTATAATCTTATAACGGCAAAGTGTTTGCCGTTATAATCTTATAACGGCAAACAGTTTGCCGTTATAAGAACCAGCCTCTGTTGGGTGAACCAGCCACGGAGGAGCTCAAAACTAGCCACAGACCAGCCACGGGTGAGTGAACAAGCCACACCTGGTTGCTCCGTGGCTTGTTTAGTAAGTGAACAAGCCATTGTTGGTTGTGCTCTAAAAGGGATGAATGAAAATTAGGGTTCCGTTTGATTAAGGAAATTTAGGGGTGAGAAGGAAATGAAAAAGAAAGCGGCAGAATGAAAACAAAAGTGGAAAATAAAATAAATGAGCTGTGGATTGATGGTTGAGATGTTGTTTTAAATGATGCTGTGGATCGCTAAGGTGTAACATATTCTTAATTTTAATATATTTATAGGTACTACAACATCTTGCTGATATTTATACTAAACCCTTGAAGCGTGTGTTGCAGTAGACAAAAATAAGCATAGTTGTGGCAACATTTTAGTTGGCAACACCTTGGATTTTCGTTGCAGTAGGTCATCTATGGCGTAGTGAACCTAACATCCAATACGTCAACGTATCTAAATCGTTTCCAACTAATTTCTCCTATGTTGGAAAAAGGAAATTGAAGCGGAGGAATTCAACGTTCTTTTCGCTTACAAATGTTTCAATTGCCATGCAACAGTGGAATTTTAACTCAGTTGCCCTAAAATACTACAAAATTTCCATGTATAGGCTGCAAAGGAGGCTAAAAACAAGTTAAATAACAACTCGCATGCATCGTCGACTAGGTATGAAAAGAATGTTTTCACAGATAAAATAAACTTTCCCTTATTACTATTAACGTTTTTAATGCATCGTCGCCCCTAGTGCACCGGTATAATGCAGACAAATCATCTAAAATCTTTTTTATGCTTTGCATGTGGACATAAAATCAAAATTTTCCCATAAAAATTAATTTCCACTTAAAATTTTCATGTGAATTTTGAAATCCCTTTTTGGTACTATTTTACTTTGCATAAGGGGATTCGTACAAAAACTAAAATTTTGGTAACATGCATTTTACTGTCTTTAAACCATATATTTTTATATAAAATAGATGTTTAAACATATGTAAGTTGTTGTCCCCAAATCTGTGTCTTTGTGTAAATCAGATTTAAAATAAAATGAAAATAAAATAAATCATACCGAATATTTAAAATTTAAAATAATTTTTTAAACCGACATTTGTGAAAAGTTTTAAAATATATTTTGCGGAAACTTAAATGATTCAGGTCATATTTTGGCTAGTAGGAAGACAGTTACGCAGAAAAATACGAAACCGAAACCATACACGAAATTCGTTAAATTTTTTAGCTCAAAACGAACAAGCAACAAATAATTATCATACCCATGACGAAACAGTGCAAAAACATGTCATTCGCTAAAATTTATCTACCACACAATTCTATTATTTCCAGCTCTAAATAACTGCTAGTTAGATAAATAAGACAAATGAGATTTCCTTTCTTATTGAAATTATATACAAGCGAGAATGACATACGCAATCTCTTCAAAAAATAGAGATCTCATCGTGCGATTTAATAAGGACAGCTAATGTTAACACCAAAATTCGCACTGGCCAAATATAAAGAAGCAGAGACCCCAAAGCCGAAGGGGAAAAGGGATTCGACAACAAGACCTGAATCATGAAGGAATGGGCAAAGTCAAGATATTGCCAAAAGTGGTGGGCCGGAGGCCAATACCAGCAACAAGGATGATTCAAGTTAAACAAGCATTAACGCTTGGGCCCAAGGATATCGGTCCAACACCGATAGCGGAAGATTGAGGGAAATAAGGAAGACTCTGGAATGGCAACACCAACACTAAATGAGATACAGAGGAACGATCCCGGAAACATTCCACAAAATACCGAGAGCCGGTGACAAGAGGTTGCCGGAAGGCATATAGACCGAGACCAAGGGTTACTGGGAAGACAAAGGAGATGAAGGTGTCAAGGGTACAAGAAAGCAAAACATGAGGATATTTTTTGGAAGCCATCAATCGAGACCTAATCTTGATGATCACCAAATGGCAACTCTTGCAGTCAACAAGAAATGCACCGGGAGTATCCCTCCGGAAAATCGGAAGTTATTTAAGAAACCTACCAGAAGCAAATTAGAGTCTTTGGGAAGAAAAGCCTTCCGCAATGACTTGATCAGTGCCAATCCCGCAAGGGCTGATAGCTCCCAGGACGTAAGTATCCAAAGCACAAGGCCAAAACATCATGAAGACCTGAAGCTAAAACTGGAAGATATGGATATAGACTGTAACAACCCGTGTTTTTATAACGTGTAATAACCATAAATCAAGGCAGAATTAATTTTTAATATAAGAATCAAGGGAAAAGGGTTACGCCATTGCGTTCGTCTCGAAATTCTGCTTGGAAACGAGTCCGAGTTTTCGATAATCGGAGCCCGTATGACCAAATTATGACCATTCGAAGTTTTCAGAAGTTTTCAAGTTCAAAACAGTTCAATTCGAATTCAAAATTCGAACTTCAAACCTCAGAATGGACTGGGCGGGAAATTTCCCGCCCAGGACCAGGTCGACCTGGGGGTCGACTACATAGTCGACCTACCCAGGACCAGGTCGACCATAGTGTCGACCTGGGGGTCGACCTGGTGCCCGAGCCCATTTTTGGAGTTGGATTCACTTTGATGTTTCTGGCCTCGTTTCTGTCCACATTCGTTGACCTGACCCTATAAATACAGCCCCTAACACCAGTCTCTCTACACAAAATTCTTTCTGACCTTAGGCTGCTCTAATTCTGGTTGAAAAGTTTGAGAAAGGGACTGCTTCTTCTACGTTGAGACTACGTTAAGAGAATTGCTGATTTGGGGAATTCTATTAGGACTAGACTAAGCATATAAAGATTCAACATCGACTCTCTTTTCTAATTCTCGAACCACGATTTGTAAGCCCCAGTTATTTTTAGATTTAAACTGTAAATGTAATATGAATATGATGTAAATTAAAATTGGACCTATGTATGATGACTGTTTTACATCCATTCTTGTTCATCTTGGATCTTGACTTTTGGATATGTTATGACATTGATTTGGGGCCTATTCATGTTGTAAATCAAAAAGAAAATCCCTCATATTATCATGTTGAATCTGCTATTAGTCACAAGTTTATGACTATCACCTTATGTTAATCGTTACCATGACTATGCTATCACCTTATGTCAATCATTACCATGACTATACTATCACCTTATGACAACTGTTATCTTGACTAGTACCTTATTTTGCTAGATTTGGAATCTTTATGTTTGAGGCCAATATTCCATATGCCAGTAATGTTATAATCTTTTATCAAGTCATACCATGCTATGCTAGTAATCACTTTTGCCACCTTATACCCGTCCCGTTTTATGTTATTCCCTAATTAGATTTATTTGTATCGATTCGAGCTTACGTGCGATGGGAATACGATTTGGGTAGACTAGGTAAAACATGAATTGACTTCGAACTTGAACATGAACATTATTATAACTTGAACCTAGATATGGACATGAACTGGACACGACATGACATGAAAACTCGACATGAAATTTTGACATGAAAACTTGAACGTGGGCATGACAATTAGATAAACTTGAAAATGGCCAACTCGAGGTTGGGTTGAGTTTGCAGTGTAAATCTGCCCGGAACCGCCCGGCAAATCCAGTGGCTGCAAACAATAGGATCCAATGTGGGTAGTTGGTCATATCGCACGTAAAACCCGAGGTTAGACTATGTTGTGGTGTAAATCTGCCCGGAACCGCCCGACAAATCCAGTAACCACAACAGCTAGTCTAATGTAAGAGGCTGAAGTGCATTAATGAATTAATGCCATATGATAGGGTTAAGTCATGAACCACTTGAATATACTTAACCAACTTGACACGATGATTTGATAGGGTTAAGTCATGAACCGCTTGAACACACTTAACCAACTTGATACATGATTTGGATAGGGTTAAGTCACGAATTTGAATGACAACACTTAACCCATTAGAAACCCTAGTTACGCGGTCCTTTTCAGTAGTAACCCACTTAGATGTATCACGATACCCTGGGACTAGGCAGGGTGGGGCACGATTACTGGGCTGATTGTAAGCGACCAGAACGAAAGCTAAGTAGGTGCACCATTGTAGGTTCAGGCGGACTATGGTCGTGCACGTAGTCCGGAGTTGAAAAAGCAAGCATTGGGCACCCATAGATTTACACTGTGCGTGCTTGATTCGTGTCGGTGGTTGGCACCATAGGACTTGATACACCCTATGGTGGACCTAGCACAGGTAACTACATTTCAGGATAGGGCCGTATGACACGGACACATGACGAGCTAGAACTTGTAGGGAGCCGATCGATTAGTATATCGTACCGTAGGACCCCGTAATGGGTCATTTCATGATACTGGGCCAAGAGATCATTTCATGATTAATACTTGACATGGGTTAGAACACTAGTACAGTTGGTGAAGCGAACCTTGAATATGCGATGCTAGACTTGACTTATCTTGTTATCTTAATTATCCTACCAGTTCTGTTATCATCCTTATGTTTAATTCCAGTTTTCACATATCATGTTACCTTTACTAGTTTTCATACTGAAAGTCACTAGGGCTTACCAGTCTTTATGACTGACCCTTTTTCTTTCGCCTCTTTTTCTTTCGTTTCCCCCCCAGGTTCTCAGGGAGGAAACACTAGTTCTTAGCTTGGATTTAGCTTGCATTCTGACAGCTCATGTACGGTTTGGTCTTGGGCTATGCTATGGCTGCTTCTGCTATTTATGGGGAATAATCTAGTTTTGTTATCTTAAGTTTATGCTTCTTTATTTGGAACTTGATGTAATGGAATAATTTGTATCTTGGATATATGAGCTTTTGACTCTTTTCTTGAAAATAATAAGAAGTTGGTTTTTAATTTCTACCGCTGTTTTATTTATGTTCTGTCTTGTGATATCTCTATGCATGTTTACCTAGATAATACTCCACCGAAACTAGTGCATTCCCTTTGTGAGTGACCCTAGCGGAGGTGGGGTATTACATATGGTATCAGAGCAGAAGGTTACCAGGCTGGGCAAAAGTTTTAAAAACCTTCCGAAATTATTTTCAAAACCATTTATAAAGAAGCATTTTTCAAGAAAAGTTTTATGTTTAAAAAGGCTATTCCCCAAGAAGCCATTAGCACTTCCCTTTGTTTCCTCATTTGAATCCTTTTCTTTTCGTTTTTCAGCATGGCCGATCTTAACCTGCCTGAGGGAATACCCGTGCCTGGATGGTTCCGAAGGTACTTAGAAGCCAGGGCCAACGACGCGGGCACGGCAGACATTCCTCCTCCTCCCCCTGTGGTTGTGGTTCCTCCTCCTCCTCGTACCGCCTTTGCCAAAATATGCAAAGACTTTAAAGTAATGGGCGGCAAGAACTTCGTTGGAACTGAAACCTTTGTTGAGGCACGAAAATGGCTAAAGGAGACGGAAGACTTGTTCATTATCTTTGATATGGAGGACCATAGGAAAATTCAGTTGGCAGCATGGTTGTTGAAAGAGGAAGCTGCATTTTGGTGGGAAGTCACCAACGCTACCAGGCTAGTTGAGACTTGGGCAGACTTTAGAGAGAGGTTTGGGCTTAAATTCTTATCGTCAGCAGAAGAGAACCTTCAGATGGAGAGGTTCCTAGAACTCAAGCAAGGGGACATGTCTGTTAGGGAGTACGTGAATAAGTTTAATCAGCTTGATCGGTTCAGTTTGGATTTGGTCAACACAGCCCAGAAAAAGGCTGTACGCTTTGCTCGAGGATTGAACGATCCACTACACAGTTTGGCCCTAACTCATATACCCATGGGGGCGACTTTTGAAAGCTTGGTGGATATGGCTCTACTTCATGAGGAAGACAAGAATAGCAAGAAGGAGGTTAAGCCTAATGAGACTAAGAATAAGAAAGCTGATTTCAAGAAGGGAAACAACAAGAATAACAAGGGCAACAACAAACCATGTGAGACGAGGAAGTGCAACTTTTGTGGTATTACGGGACATCTAGCTAAAGACTGTAGAAAGAAGAAGAGGAAGTTGGGTGAATGCTTTCATTGTGGAGATACTGGACACATCAGCAAGGACTGCCCTAAGAAGCAAGGGCAGGGGCAAGGGAAGACCCAGCGAGCAAGACCTTCTGGAGGGCAGTTGCATGCTCTCAACACCACTCCAGCTCTTGACCGAGGTAGTAATATTTCCGTAGAAAGCCTTGTTTACATTTCTGACTTTCCTGCTCGAACCTTATTTGACTCTGGCGCATCGCATACTTTTATTTCTTCTGATATTGTTGAAAATATGCACCTAAGTACTAGTCTGGTTGAGGATCCCATTACAGTTTCAAATCCAATTGGGGGATCCGCCCATTTATCTATGATGTGTATGGATTTGAGGATCTCTATCTTAAGCGTAGAATTCACGTGTATTGCTTATGTTCTCAGATTTATGGGATACGGGTTGATCTTGGGTATGGATTGGTTGTCCGATTATGGAGCCATTCTTGATTGTGAACGAAGGGTAGTGAGGCTCATCACTCGCCTTGGTAACACCCTTGAAATTTCTTGTAACCCTAAGGGTCCGGTCATGTTGTGTTATCTTGAATCCCTTGACTCGTCCGACGATAATTTGCAATCTCTAAAAGTGGTCCGAGAATATCCAGATGTCTTTGATGAAGTGAGGGGGTTACCTCCTAAACGAAAGATAGACTTCCGAATTTATCTTGTTGATAATGCCAAGCCAGTTTCATTGCCCATTAGGCACATGGCCCCGCAAGAAAGAAGAGAGATCAGTAAACAAGTTAATGAGTTGCTTGAGAAAAATTTCATAAGGCGAAGCATTTCTGAATGGGGTGCTCCGGTGGTATTCGCTACTAAGGCGGATGGATCGCTTCGTCTATGCGTAGATTATCGTGAGTTAAACAAGCTAACAAAGAAAAATAGGCACCCACTACCAAGAATCAACGATTTGTTTGACCAGCTTGTGGGAGCATCTGTATTCTCTCAACTCGATCTAGCCACATGATTCCATCAGCTTAGAGTGGCTGAGGATAGCATTGACAAAACTGTGTTTAGGACTCCAGATGGGTTCTTCGAATGGCTCGTCATGCCGTTTGGATTAACGAATGCACCCGCGTACTTTGTAGATTTGATGAGTAGGGTGTTTCGGGAGTTCCTCAACAAGTTTGAGGTAGTTTTCGTGGATGATATTTTGATCTTCTCAAAAGATGAAGAAGAGCATGTTAGACATCTCAGGGAAGTCATGGAAACACATAGAGCACACCAGTTAAAGGCTAAGTTCTCCAAATGCCATTTTTGGAGGAAGGAAGTTCGGTTCCTTGGACATGTAGTTTCTAAGCAAGGCACAGCCGTGGACCTCGCAAAGGTAGTTGCGGTACAGGACTGGAAAATTCCTAAGAATGCAACAGAGGTGAGGAGCTTTCTTGGTTTGGTGGGCTACTACAGGAAGTTTATTAAGGACTTCGCTAAGATTTCAGCCCCTCTTACTAAGTTAACAAAGAAGAACCTAGCTTTTACATGGGACACAGATTGTGACGCTGCTTTTCAGAGACTTAAGAGAGCCCTCACCACAGCTCCAGTTTTGGCATTACCCGATGGAGGTAAGATGTTTACCGTGTACACAGATGCGTGCGGCACGGGATTAGGCGCTGTCCTAATGCAAGAAGGAAGAGTAATATGCTACGGGGGCAGACAACTTAAAGTTCATGAGAAAAACTATCCCACGAATGATTTGGAGTTGGCCACGATTGTTTTTGCACTTAAAGCTTGGCGCCATTATCTTCTAAGGGAGAGGTTCGAGCTGTATACCGACCACAAATCGCTTAAGTACCTCTTCTCACAGAAAGACTTGAATCTGAGGCAACATCGGTGGATGGAGTTCTTGGCATCATATGAATTCGATATAGCTTATACCCCTGGCAAGGGTAATGTGGTGGCGGACGCGCTAAGTAGAAAAAGGTTGACTTTGAGCCCCTTGTTTGTTGAAAGGAAAAGCCTTGAGTTTATAGCAACCTTTGATTTTACACCTGCTGTTGAGTCATTGACTGCTACGTTTGCATCTCTTGAGTTAAGACCTACACTTCTAGATCAAGTAGGGACTTCACAGAAGGAAGACCCTCAGATAGTCGAAATCATGGACAAGCTGATTAGGGGTGAGACGTCGAGTCACCTCAGTAGGTATGCCATAGATGACAAGGGATGGCTAAGGCGCGATGGATGGCTATGTGTCCCATAAGTGGGAGACCTAGTAAGGAAAGTTCTCGAAGAAGCGTACCACTCGAGGATGACTATACATCCCGGAGGGGATAAGATGTACAGGGATATGAAACGCATTTTCTTTTGGACTGGAATGAAAAAGGACGTGGCAGAGTTCATCTCGAAGTGCATGGTGTGCCAACAAGTAAAGGCCGAGTCGAAGAAGCCTGGTGGGCTATTACATCCTTTGGAGGTTCCGCAATGGAAATGGGAGAGTATCTCGATGGATTTCGTGGATGGACTGCCTAGGTCAAGGAAGGGAAATACTAGCATATGGGTCATAGTTGATAGACTCACGAAAAGTGCTCACTTCATTCCGGTGAAAAGAAAGAGGACCGCATCAGGGCTAGCGTCTATTTACCTTCGAGAGATAGTACGATTGCTTGGAGTTCCTTCTAGTATAGTTAGTGATTGTGACCCGATTTTTACTAGCCAGTTTTGGAATAGTCTGCAAGAAGCAATGGGTACACGACTGAACTTGAGCACGGCCTATCACCCATAGACGGATGGACAAACCGAAAGGGTAAATAGGGTACTAGAAGATCTCCTGAGGCTATGTATTCTTGACTTTGGTGGCACTTGGGAAGACCATCTTCCTCTCGTGGAGTTTGCATATAACAATAGTTACCAAGCTAGCATCGGAATGGCACCATTCGAAGCCCTGTATGGAAGACCGTGCAAATCGCCAACTTGTTGGTGGGAGACGACAGACAGACTTATACTTGGGCCCGACATGGTAAGGGACACTTCTGAGAAGATTGAGTTGATACGAAGACGAATGAAAACGGCCCAAGATAGACAAAAATCTTATGCGGACCATAGAAGGACAGACCTAGAGTTCGAAGTCGGAGATATGGTCTTTATAAAAGTTTCTCTGTTACGCAAGGTAGTTCGTTTTGGAGCAGTTGGAAAGCTAGCACCAAGGTTCGTAGGACCGTTCCCCATCACTGAGAGGATTGGACGGATGGCCTATAAGGTAGACTTACCCGAGAAACTGAATGGAGTACACAATGTCTTTCACGTCTCGCATCTCCGGAAGTGCTTGCATGAGTCAGCCGAAACGGTAGAGCCAAACATCCTTGAAGACGTAGAAGTGGAAAAAGAAGCAACATTGAGGCGAGTTCCGATTCGTATCCTAAGAACGGAGATTAAGAAGCTAAGGAATCGATAAGTCAAGCTAGTTAAAGTGCAGTGGAGTGAAGCCCAAGAAGACTCAACTTGGGAGACCGAAGAGAAAATACGCGCGCTTTACCCATTTCTTTTTGAGGGTACATTCTCGATCTCTTTTTCCTATAAACTTGAAAACCTTTTCGTATCATGCTTCTACTATCTACGTTTGTCTTGTTATCTTCTCGATCTTATCTTGAGAACCTTAGGTAGAACCATATGGATGTAAACATGTGATTGAAACATGTTATGGTTGATGTTTGCAAATGGTTGGAAGTGGTTGCAAGTGGATGCTAGTGGATGCATGACACACATTAGGCACTAGATCGGCTCAGTCACATTTTCATGTTGCATATGCATGAGTGCTTATACTTGTACATGGATGGAACTTGTTATGCTATCACTTGGATGTTGCATATGGATGAATGTTTGTGCACTCATGTAGAGATTATAAACTATGTTAGGAATTTGCATACATGTTGGATTCATGACACTAACATATTTTGCAATAAGGAGGTTTACTGAATCAGTAATCGCCTGATCTTTTGCAATAGATAAGTACATATACACACACTTTCTGCATATGTTCATACAACACTAGAAATTTTTTAAGGACAATGGTTGCCTGTGGATGATGCTTTGAGTAGATGGATGATGGATGGTAGGACACATCCTCCCTAACTTAGAGATTTCGGGGACGAAATCCTTTAAGGGGGGAGAATGTAACAACCCGTGTTTTTATAACGTGTAATAACCATAAATCAAGGCAAAATTAATTTTTAAAGTAAGAATCAAGGGAAACGGGTTAAGCCATTGCGTTCGTCTCGAAATTCTGCTTGGAAACGAGTCCGAGTTTTCGAAAATCGGAGCCCGTATGACCAAGTTATGACCATTCGAAGTTTTCAGAAGTTTTCAAGTTCAAAACAGTTCAATTTGAATTCAGAATTCGAAATTCAAACCTCAGAATGGACTGGGCGGGAAATTTCCCGCCGAGGACCAGGTCGACCTGGGGGTCGACTACATAGTCGACCTACCCAGGACCAGGTCGACCATAGTGTCGACCTGGGGGTCGACCTGGTGCCCGAGCCCATTTTTGGAGCTGCATACACTTTGATGTTTCTGGCCTCGTTTCTGTCCACATTCGTTGACCTGACCCTATAAATACAGCCCCCAACACCAGTCTCTCTACACAAAATTCTTTCTGACCTTATGCTGCTCTAATTCTGGTTGAAAAGTTTGAGAAAGGGACTGCTTCTTCTACGTTGAGACTGCGTTAAGAGAATTGCTGATTTGGGGATTTCTATTAGGACTTGACTAAGCATATAAAGATTCAACATCGACTCTCTTTTCTAGTTCTCGAACCACGATCTGTAAGCCCCAGCTATTTTTAGATTTAAACTATAAATGTAATATGATGTAAATTGGACCTATGTATAATGACTGTTTTACATCCATTCTTGTTCATCTTGGATCTTGACTTTTGGATATGTTATGACATTGATTTGGGGCCTATTCATGTTGTAAATCAAAAAGAAAACCCCTCATATTATCATGTTGAATCTGCTATTAGTCACAAGTTTATGACTATCACCTTATGTTAATCGTTACCAAGACTATGCTATCACCTCATGTCAATCATTACCATGACTATACTATCACCTTATGACAACTGTTATCTTGACTAGTACCTTATTTTGCTAGATTTGGAATCTTTATGTTTGAGGCCAATATTCCATATGCCAGTAATGTTATAATCTTTTATCAAGTCATACCATGCTATGCTAGTAATCACTTTTGCCACCTTATACCCGTCCCTTTTTATGTTATTCCCTAATTAGATTTATTTGTATCGATTCAAGCTTACGTGCGATGGGAATACGATTTGGGTAGACTAGGTAAAACATGAATTGACTTCGAACTTGAACATGAACATTATTATAACTTGAACCTCGATATGGACATGAACTGGACACGACATGACATGAAAACTCGACATGAAATTTTGACATGAAAACTTGAACGTGGGCATGACAATTAGATAAACTTGAAAATGGCCAACTCGAGGTTGGGTTGAGTTTGCAGTGTAAATCTGCCCGGAACCGCCCGACAAATCCAGTGGCTGCAAACAATAGGATCCAATGTGGGTAGTTGGTCATATCGCACATAAAACCCGAGGTTAGACTTTGTTGTGGTGCAAATCTGCCCGGCAAATCCAATAACCACAACAGTTAGTCTAATGTAAGAGGCTGAAGTGCATTAATGAATTAATGCCACATGATAGGGTTATGTCATGAACCACTTGAATATACTTAACCAACTTGACACGATGATTTGATAGGGTTAAGTCATGAACCGCTTGAACACACTTAACCAACTTGATACATGATTTGGATAGGGTTAAGTCACGAATTTGAATGACAACACTTAACCCATTAGAAACCCTAGTTACGCGGTCCTTTTCAGTAGTAACCCACTTAGATGTATCACGATACCCTGGGACTAGGCAGGGTGGGGCACGATTACTGGGCTGATTGTAAGCGACCAGAACGACGGCTGAGTAGGTGCGCCATTGTAGGTTCAGGCGGACTATGGTCGTGCACGTAGTCCGGAGTTGAAAAAGCAGGCATTGGGCACCCGTAGATTTACACTGTGCGTGTTTGATTCGTGTCGGTGGTTGGCACCATAGGACTTGATACACCCTATGGTGGACCTAGCACAGGTAACTACATTTCAGGATAGGGCCGTATGACACAGACACATGACGAGCTAGAACTTGTAGGGAGCCAATCGATTAGTAGATCGTACCGTAGGACCCCGTAATGGGTCACTTCATGATATTGGGCCAAGAGATCATTTCATGATTAATACTTGACATGGGTTAGAACACTAGTACAGTTGGTGCAGCGACCCTTGAATATGCGATGCTAGACTTGACTTATCTTGTTATCATAATTATCCTACCAGTTCTGTTATCATCCTTATGTTTAATTCCAGTTTCCACATATCATGTTACCTTAACTAGTTTTCATACTGAAAGTCACTAGGGCTTACCAGTCTTTATGACTGACCCTTTTTCTTTCGCCTCTTTTTCTTTCAGTCCCCCCCCCCAGGTTCTCAGGGAGGAAACACTAGCTCTTAGCTTGGATTTAGCTTGCTTTCTGACAGCTCATGTACGGTTTGGTCTTGGGCTATGCTATGGCTGCTTCTGCTATTTATGGGGAATAATCTACTTTTGTTATCTTAAGTTTATGCTTCTTTATTTGGAACTTGGTGTAATGGAATAATTTGTATCTTGGATATATGAGCTTTTGACTCTTTTCTTGAAAATAATAAGAAGTTGGTTTTTAATTTCTACCGCTGCTTTATTTATGTTCTGTCTTGTGATATCTCTGTGCATGTTTACCTAGACAATACTCCACCAAAACTAGTGCATTCCCTTTGTGAGTGACCCTAGCGGAGGTGGGGTGTTACATAGACCAAGACCAGTGGTCCCGAAGCTGAGAGCCACAAACGTGTTCCGAGACCGAACTACCAAAAGACATGTCAGCGGAGCCACTCCCAAAAATCCGAGATTGACATTCTGAGGGCAAGAAGACTTCAATGAAGACTTTCGATAAGAGGAAAGGCGGCTGAGACCTTCCTGCCCAAAACTGAAAGTTATAAGAGTGGTAGAAACCTTAGTCCAACATCCAAAAGAGTCTTCTGCTGGGCTCACAACAGAAGAGGGCCATATTTGCCTATAAATAAGACCCCAAGGGTCTCATTTTGGTGGACTTTTCCTCATTCCACAACCATATTCTCATTTCCTAGAGGGCAAACCCTAATTTGTAAATCAATTTGGGGATTTCCTATGTAACCTTCTCTATGAATAAAATCATCGAAGCCCTTAAATGGACATAGGTTCAATTCCAACCGAACTATTATAATTTGTTGTGTTCTTTACTAGTTTACATATTCTATAGTATATTATCGTGCTATGATAGTTAACGCTTCACAACTTAACCCTTTCAACAGGTGCCAACCTACCTTATGCTTTCCCCTCCTAAGATCTTCATACGCAAGCCTTATCCTTGAACCTAGGTCTCTTAAACACCTTATGCTTTCTTCTCAACGAAAGCCTTCCCGCACAAGCCTTACTTACAACCTTAGATCATTAAGTAACCCTTCCATATGCCGTTTGGCTTCCTAACTTTTGTTATGCTTAGGGAACCCTTATCACATGTAACTGTTGGTCCTTAAGTCGCAGAAGCGTGATACTCACCCCTTGATGGAAGAGTAACTAATCTTCGGGCTTGAGACCTTGATATCTAGGAGACGGTGAACTAGCGCAAGCTCATGGAAGCTGAATAATCCTATTTTACCCTTAGTTCCATTTCCTTAGACCTATCTCCGGTGTTGATGAAAAATATCGTTAACATTTTGGCGCTAGAAGGAGGGCTTGAACCTCCTTCCCCATTCCAACCTTTCACCTTTTGGACAACATTGCCACGTTTTTAATTCTGCTGCTCTGTCCTGGATTGGACTAAACTTTGAAGAGGCAAGATCATAGAAAGAGCGTCAACAAGGAGCTTCTGAATACCAAGTTACTACTTCAAAACATCATTGACCTAAGATATTTGAAGAATAGTATAACTTTAAATCCTTAACCTTATTTCTTGTACTTTCACCCCTATTATTAACCCTCTTCTCTCCTACCTTTGCCCCTACCTTAAACCTTCCATCCTTACTGTCTCTTTTCCGGCATAAGGCCTTCACCTTATTTCCTCTTCCTATTGTAAAAATAGGCTCCCGATACCCACTGAATATGGTTAGACCAAGAAAGAACCATGAGCAAGATTTCAGTGCATCATCCACGCTAGAGGACGATGTACTTCCAGGCTTCAACTTAGCAAGTTTCTAAACTGGGGAACCATCAAGCCTAATGAAAGAGGCAGGTTATGAGTTGGAGGTGTTGCATTTAGCTTCACAAATCGATGTTGCAAGAAGGCTTATTGAAGAAAACATGGTCGAAAGGAACTTTGAAGCAAAACCTAATGAAGTGGAATCAAGAGAGATGGAACCTCAAGGGCTCAATATACAAAATAGTACTACACCAAGCCCACAGGACGCTCCAGTCATGCAAGGAAGCGACTAGTTGTCCAAAGAAGTAGACAACCTGAAGGAAGACGAAAGCCCAATATCATGGAAAGTAGGAGCCGACAAGGGATCATCTTCTCTAATGAAATGAAAATAGCTAGAGCTTCATTTGACATGAAAATCCCATCACTTCTGTATGATGGAACTACGAACCCAGAAAACCACCTTTGTGTCTTCGAGAACTTCATGAATTTATATAACATGCCTGAAGTACTCCGTTGCAAGATCTTCCTAACAAAGCTTCGTAGAGAGGCCATCAAATGGTGCAAAAATTACCATGGCCCAGTCATCACTACTTGGAAACAACTATGTACTGCGTTTAGTATAGAATTCCTTGTATGGAAGGACCCAACAATTAGCATTTATGATTTATCCACCATTGAACATAGATCAGAGGAATCACTCGATGATTATCTGAAGAGGCTTCATATGGAGTTGCTTAAAGCAGAAGGAGCAACAGTTAGTGAAAAACTAATAGCCATGCATTCAGGGCTGCTTGTACTGATACCTTTCTGGAAGGAACTTATCTTAAACAAGTGAGAAAGTTTGAGCGACTTTTATTCTAGATCTGACAAATTCATTCGTATGGAAAGGATACTCGACATAAGGAAGAGCTTAGGGAAAAATCAAAAAGTAGAAGAGTTTGATTATGGTTCCTTTGCATTCATCTCTCAAGAGTCAAAAGAAGGAAAGGATTACTGCTCTTGACGTAAAGCAAAAGGCATCGAACCAGTCAGTGTCGTGGCATGAAAAACCGGATCCAAACTAAAGTAAAAGGAACCTATTTTAGAAGGGTTGAAAGATGACCAGCGAGATAAATGGCCGAAAACACTCCAGTAAGAGCTTAGGATCTAACAATAAGTTTTCTATTTCATTTTTCATTTTTCATTAGTCATCTCATTTTATAAATTGTTTGTAATCAAACAAATACTAAAATAAGTTCAAGCGTCTTTTTAGGTAAAAACCAAACCCTGTTCAAACTTGTGCATGCAACAAAAGCTCAAAGGGAGTGCCTTCTGCCTATATCTTGTCCCGTAGAAGAGAGCGAAAGCACAAATGGGAGCATACAAAGAACATAATGCGCAGCTAAATGCACAACAAAGTTACCAGTCAACCGAAAGCTTCAGAAGAAGCCTCCCAAAGGAATATTCAACAAAAGAAGCAACCAAATGCAAAACACTGCCTGACTTAAATGAGATTGCTCAAACCCTAATCTCCTTTATCTTAAAATTTCGTAAAAAACTACCATTATTCTTATTTATTGACATGTACAAATGCTTCTGTGAAAGGTATGGAACATGCAATCAATAAAGCTTTAGAAGATAAAGCAAATCGGCAGAGCCTTCAAAGGAAAAGGCGAATCAATAAATCCTTTGGGAGGAAAGGCACAAAATCAAAACAAAGCTTCCAGAGGTAGAAGCTACATCAAAGCAAAGCTTCCAGAGGAAGAAGCTACATCAAAGCAAAGCTTGCAGATGGAGAAGCTACACCAAAACAAAGCTTCTAAAGGGAGAAGCTATACCAAAAAAAGCTTCTAGAGAGAGAAGACACAACCTCCCGGATGAGGAGAGATAAAAAAGCCTCCAAAGGGAGCAACAAAAGCTTCCAAGAAGAGAAGCAACATCTCCTACAAGGGAGTGCCATCCAAGCAAGGATACAATTGTAATGACCCGAATTATGACAGACCGAATTTTTTCAAAATACTAATCTATCGAAACTCGTGTTGGTTTGTCCGATATCTTGTAGAAAAGACAGAGATATAAAATATATAAGAGCTCAGATAACATCTCACACCGGAACGGATAAAATATAATGTAATCAAAATATAGACTTACCCAGAAAAAATACTGCCTAACCATATCCAAAGCTATCATGTCTTTGCCACAATCTAACCTGCAAGTATGTGATGAGCAGGTGGTCAGAACACAAGTTCTGGTGATTAGATTAAAACTACGCATTTTGGATAACCCTACATATACCGTTCGATTAAATTTTTTTATTTTTTAAGCTACATGGGGTAACAGAACTAAAGTCTTACACACACGTCGTACCCATTTACTCCCTAATGGATTAACCTAATACATTATATATGTAGCTACCCCCAATATTTAGGTACACCCCATGGTACCCTAATCGCATGGTCTCCGCCGTAACGCCACAAAAATATACGCAGTCCCTCATCCTACGTCAGCGTGACGTACGTATCTCTATATAACAATGCTACGTTCCATATAGAACTCCCATCACCATGCTACGTAAGCATACAGATTGCCATCTTCGAACCATTCGATCAATTCAGATTCCATTGCAGAGTAATGACCTAAAGTCTACGATACACCACCTAGAGCAGACATGCATGTATCGAGACTTTCCCACGTACGTATCATCAATCGTATTCGACGCCTTAACCGCACATACCCTCAACTGTGCACCGAGTTCCGTAACATGGCTGTATAAGGAACACAGAGCTCGGTCGGGAGCTTTTCCATATCTATACAGGCCCACCTTTAAGGACCTAAAAATACAAATATTCAGCATGGTCTTCTTTTCACGATGCTATGGCCCCACCCAGTCCCCTCCCTCAACTAGTAAAGACTACAAGGGCTAAGTGACGTGCCCCTAACAAACAATCTAAACATCCATTTGGTGTGCCCCTCAACCACCTTGCCTCGATAGCGAAAGGTTGATGGTTTCTTAGTTTTAGCTCTAGTCTTTCTGCATGCCACTTGCTTCCAATGACGGGTACCAGACGACCTACTATCCTGTGTTGGTCCTGACCAAGCCTCATGTCGAGGTAATCACCGAATCACCCCATCTCGTCACAACCTTCTGACTGTAAAGCTACTTTAGTAGTCAAGGCGTACTCATCGGGTAGTAACGTGCAGACCCAACCTCTACGAGCACAACCTAAACACTGCCACCGCACAGAGGACTACTAGGAGTACCGTCCACGTCCTAGGAAGCCGTGTGCTTCCCATTCAACCTTCGGAGCCAATAGAATATCAATAAAATAACAAAATAATCAGATGGACGTGCGCTCCTCTCATGCCTCATGACATCACGGTGATCTACCCCATTGGGTTATTCACCGTCAAACGTACAGACTGGTCCAAGCACCTTAGTTTAATGTGTTATTTGACCCTATGTCTAAACATTCAATTATGTGCTTGCTCTACCTCATCAGGTTTCCATTTAACTTGGTTATTGTAAATCATATTAACTTCTTATTCAAGTTACCAAGTTCTTTCCGAGCCCCTTATATCTCTAAGGAAAGGACCCCTCTTGCTTATTAATTTTGGTTATATAACTTAACCTTTTTAAGTTCATTAATAAGACCATCACATGATATTCTCTAGATTGTAATTCAAGGTCTATAATCCACATTCCCTTTGTATTATTCATTGTGTGATTCCATGGTTACAATATCATGTTCTACTTAATATGTAATTAAGTATACTTCATCTCAATTCACCTGTTTTTTTGTTTAACATGTCACTTATTATTTATGATTAAATATAACTTTTTCCATCCCATTTATTCACCTTGTTCTTTCTTATTTAATCATAATTCTGTCTTACACTATCACTATAACTTATTGTTGTTTGCTTATTAACTTAATTCTCTTAACTAAGGTTTACTAATAAGTTTCTTTTCCATTTATTATAACTTATGTTATTCTTATAAGTAAATTTCAGATTCTCGATTTTACAAATAACTTAATATACAATTAAGTACAACTTATCTCATTATTTAAGTTATCCCATTTATGTTATCGTTTATTATAGCCTAAGTTATAATTTCCACTTGTCCCTAGGACAAGTCTACCTATTGCCTGACCTTTTTCCCCTTCAAGTCTATCAATAATAGATTATTATCATTCCCCGTTTATCCCACTTCTTTTACTGTTGTCACTTTCATTCATTTCCTATTCATTTCCATTAATCACAATTAGTGTCATTTATTACTATCCTTTTATATACATATATTCATATATATGTTTTTGCACTAGACCTCTCACATTAAGACGACCACTTGTGGATGCTGGATATGCCTGGCGGTTCCGGGCAGACTTCTTCTACAAGTTGACTTAACCTCGTGTATTAGCACCGTTACATGTATATTTATGCATTAGACCCCTCACATTAAATTAACAACTTGTGGATACTAGATTTGTCGGGCGGTTCCGAGCAGACTTCTACCACAAGTTGAATTTAACCTCGTGTCTAGGTGCGGTTTTAATTTTCTATTAACTATAAATTTGGGCATGCTCATTCTTCCAAATTTTACTATAATCTATTTTTACATATCACACTTAATATCATATTAAGTCCATTTTGACTTATTATCATGTTGCGTGTTCTTCCTAACATGCAATTAACTCCACTTAAAAATAATAACATGTAACAATAAATCCGGTAGTTATTCCGATCTAACAATTTATCATATAAATATCCCAACTCTTACAGTTAAGGGTTCAAGTACATAATATGTTATAGATTAAGATGTAATTATTTAAATTTCACTGTAACTTAACTTACAGTATCCAATTAACCAATTATTAGAAAATGTATGTATACAACAGTAATCGTTTCCATATATTTTAACAGGTTTATACATTTTATCCGATATACATTTCAGCAGATTTACTATGCATATTAATAGGGAATGTCAAACGATAAATATACCATTATCAAAAAGGTATAACTTAAATCCATTCATCTAATAGGTTTCCAATTCATGAATTTGGTCCATACCTAGCATTCCATGGTTCTCCTAACTGAATTTAGAACCTAAATAACCATGGATTCATAATTCTCAACTAAAAGGAAAAGGGAAGAAAGAGGTGAAAATTAAATTTACCAGATCCAAGAATTTACCTTACTTCGAATAGAATTCTGAACACCTTCTTTATTAATATACATTCTTTTCCTCCAGATCTTGAATGAGAATTTCCCTAACTAATCATTCTATTTTTCTGAAGAGATTTGAGGAGGAAGAAGAATGGAAGATCTTAGGCAGCCTCTCAGAAAATGTGAGATTTAGGATAGGCTCTGCTAGCCTATTTATAGGTGTTCATGATATTATCGTACACGCAGCGTTGAGTCAGCAACGAACGTAGTTAAGTAAAAGTTCAGATTCATCAATGAATCTGCCTGGATCTGGGGTGGGTCGACCCCCCTATGGTTGTGTCGACCCTAGGTTCGACCCCCATATGAGTGTGTCGACCCTAGCTTCGACCCCCTTGGGTCACGCGAGCAATTTTGGGCAGTTGTTTACCGTTTTAATGTTTTTAATTTATAACGTTTGATTAGTATCCCACTATACTTTCTTTGATTTATTTAATTATTATATTTAAATACAATCTTCTTATGCATATACAAAACTTCAAATGTCCATTTTACACGTATATATATATACACATAACTTTTATTTCGTTTTCAAAATTCAAATGGTGTTATGCTGTTATTTAATTCTTACCATATTTCTTTGATTTCAACCATATTTTGAGTTTCTCCATTGTATATATATAATTTTTCTCATATATACGCATATATTTTCTTATATATGTGTGTGTATATATATATATATATTTGTACTTCCTTATATGTATAATTTTCCTTATATGTGCGTTTATACATATTTTCTCTTTAGAACATGTGTTATTTTAGTCTTTCCTTTAAAATAAAAATATGGCGCCTGCGGGGATCGAACCTGCGCCACTCTCATGAAAGCCACATGCTCTAACCAATTGGACTACTTAGGCTTTGTTAACAAGGCTTAGAACAATGGTCGTCATTGTTCTTTTCTTATTCCTCCTTTTCATGCTTGTTACAGTATATAATTTATACCACTGCATGTAACCTTATCAATTTATATGCATTTTTTTCTTTTCTTATTAATGCATAATATTTGTAAATCATCGCATGCAACATAATTACACTGCATGCAACCAATTTCTTTTTTCTTTTAACGCATGTGTTGCATTTTTATTAATCCTTTTTCTTTTCAGTGCATGTATTTATTACATGCAATCATACATTACCATTATTTTATTCTTCTTTTAAATATTTATATCTATGCATATATATATACACACACATATGCACTATTTAAATATTTAGTTGTCATAAAATGCAGGGTGTTACAACAATGCTTGCATCTCTAGCAATAGAGTGCCCTACAGGGGGCCTAAATATACCTGAACCTTCGGTTAGCAGAGTTGCCTCTTAAGTGGAGGCTAGTTATGCATTTACCCATAGAGGGACCCATGTAGCTCTCTTGGAGAGCATTCACTCATTTGCCTAATACTGGGGGTTAGGAGTAAGATAGACGCTAGGCACCTAACGGCCGAATAATCAGACGGAACTTCTCGCTAAACAGCTAATAACTAGATGATGTAACAAAACTTCTCGTTGAACGATTGTGGATTCAGATGGCCAAACGGAACTTCCAGCTGAACGATCAAACAATCGAAAGATTGGATGATTGAATGGAACTACCTGCTGAATGGCCAAATGATGTAGCAATGGAACGGAACTACCGCTGAAGGGTAAAATGGTTTGAGACTGTACGGAACTACTGCTGAATAACTATTTGGTCCAGGATAAGATTAATTTATTTCGAAAGCAGTCCTCTACATATGCGTCCGAGAAGTTATTCCTCGGTGTATTTACGACTCTTTCATTCATGTGGTTTCTATGAATAAACTTCCAAGGAACCCAGGATAACCTATGGTTGCTTAATCACTTTTAACAATGTTTGGATGGGTTGACACTGTACACATATGTAGTTATTGGATGATCTGTAGTGACTTCCATTTCCTTTGAGTGAACTTTCAATGCTTGCTTTATACTCTCATTAAAACATTCCCCGCTATAGCATTTTCCAATAGCAACCAATTGGTGTGTGATTTCTGATTTATACTTACCCAAGTATGAGTCTTGGGGTTTCCATGTGATTTTTGATTTATGTTTACCCAAGTGCAAGTCTCGGGCTTTCTATATGATTATTGATTTATGCCTACCCAAGTATGAATCTTGGTGTTTCCATATGCTTTTTGATTTATGTTTACCTGAGTGTGAGTCTCAGGATTTCCATAAGATTTCTGATTTTCACTTACCTGAGTATGAGTCTCGGGGTCGCCATAGAATTCTGATTTCAATTTACCCAAGTATGAGTCTTGGGGATTACATCATTAGATATGATATTTGATTTCTTACTTACCCAAGTGTGAGTCTTGGAGTTTCCCTATGATTTCTGGTTTTCACTAACCCAAGTGCGAGTCTTGGGATTTATGAACGATTTCTGATTTTCTATCCGAGCATGAGACTTGGAGCTTCTATACAATTTTTAGCTTCCACTTACCCAAGTTGACTCTCAGGACTTCTGTTAATTTCAGATATGAAATTTAGGATCTCTATTTTGCCAAGTATGAATCTTGGATGCTTACTACTTTCAGATAAAGATTTTAACTTTTCTGTCTTAACCAAGTGTAAATCTTGGGACTCCTATTATGATTTTCAGATTCCTATTGCATAAGTTCAAATCTTAACCCTGAAGACATTTTCTTGCTTTTCTGATAAATGTTCAAGTCTTTTCTTGTTTTAACAACCATGTTTAGCTAGGAATTGCTTATCTATTTTTAGAATGGTAATTTGAATTTTCTTTTTTCACATTCGCATGTGAAGTGTGTACCTACCACATCTGGTCTAAGGTAAAGGTCCCCAAGTTAGTGCACAGGTGACTACTCCGGGTCTCCCATTCGAAGTCTTCCAATAAGGTTTATAAAACTTTGGCACTTCACAAAGGGAAATTTTCCGGACTCTTGAAAAAATTACCCCTAACAATCATTGCACTAAATTTTGGTTAAAATGATGTTTATCATACCATACACTATGCAAGTCATGTTACTTTTGTTTACACACTATGTTTGTCGAGGGTTAACCCCCGATTTTCTATTGAGAATACTCAAGGATAAGAGTATTAACTTTCCCATTCAATGGTAGAAGGGTGTTAAGCTATAAAACTATAGCATTCCGCATGGATATATGTGTGAGCCTGCACATTATTCATAACTAGATTCATAAGGATTTATAACTTGAAAATTATAGTTGAATTCTATCCATTAATAGAATTGATGCCTCCTTATGCATCACTCTTTCTAAATTGCGTGAAATTAACGTTAAAATCTTTCTAATGTGTCTAAAATTGTAGGAGAAATGGTGTAGGAACTGCAGGGTTTGTCATAAAGAACAGAAGTTTCTTCATACCAGGGGGGGAGGAGGGGTTAAATGTTAACACCAAAATTTGCACTAGCCAAATATAAAGAAGAAGAGATCCCAAAGCCGAAAGGGAAAAGGGATTGGACAACAATACCAGAATCATGAAGGAATGGGCAAAGCCAAGATATTGCCAAAAGTGGCAGGCCGGAGGCCAATATCGGCTGCAAGGAGGATTCAAGTTAAACAAGCATTGACCAAAACATGAGGATATCTTCCAGAAGCATTAACCAAAAGTGGCAGGCCGGAGGCCAATATCGGCAGTAAGGATATCGGTCCAACACCGATAGAGGAAGATTGAGGGAAATAAGGAAGACTCTGGAAGGGCAACACTGACACTTAATGAGATATAAAGGAATGATCCCGGAAACATTCCACATAATACTGGGAGCTGGTGACAAGAGGTTGCCGAAAGGCATATAGATCGAGACTAAGGATTGCTGGCAAGAGAAAGGAGGTGAAGGCGTCAAGGGTACAAGAAACCAAAACATGAGGATATCTTCCAAAAGCCACCAACTGAGACCTAAGCTTGATGATCATCGAACGACAAATTTAGCAGTCAAAAGAAATGCAACGGGAGTATCCCTCCGGAAAAACGGAAGCTACTTCAGAAACATACCGGAAGCAAATCCGAGCCTTTAGGAAGAAAAGCCTTTCACAATGACTTGATCAGTGCCAATTCCGCAAGGGCTAATGGCTCCCAGGATGTACGTATCCAATGCACAAGGCTAAAACATCATGAAGACTTGAAGCTAACGCCGGAAGATATGGATATGGACTGAGACCGGTGGTCCCGAAGCCGAGAGCCGCCAACATGTTCTGAGATCGAACTACCGAAAGACCTGTCAGCAGAGCCACTCCCGAAAGCCCTAGATTGACATTTCGAGGGCAAGAAGACTTCAATGAAGACATTCGATAATAGGAAAGGCGATCGAGACCTTCATACTGGAATCGAAAGCTATAAGAGCGGCCGAAACCTTAGTCTAGCATCCGAAAGAGGCTTCTATTAGGCTCACAACAGAAGGGGCCTGATTTACTTATAAATAAGTCCCCAGGGGTCTCATTTTGGTAGACTTTTCCTCATTCCACAACCTTGTTCTCATTTCCTAGAGAGCAAACCCTAATTTGTAAATCAAATTGGGGATTTCCTATGTAACCTCCTCCATGAATAAAATCATCAAAGCCCTTAAAGTGGACGTAGGTTCAATCCGAACCGAACCACTATAAATTGTTGTTTCCTTTACTATTTTACATATTCTATAGTATATTATCGTGCTATGATAGTTAACGCTTCACAACTTAACCCTTTCAATGGGTGCCAAGCTGCCTTATGCTTTCCCTATAATAAGAGCTTCATACGCAAGCCTTGTCCTTGAACCTAGGTCTCCTAAACACCTTATGCTTTGTTCTCAACGAAAGCCTTATCGCAAAAACCTTACTTACAACCTTAGATCATTAAGTATCCCTACCATAAGATGTTTAGCTTTCTAACTTGTGTTGTGCTTAGGGAACCCTTGCCCCATGGTAATTGTCGATCCTTTGGTCGTAGAAGCGTGATACTCACCCCTTGAGGGAAGAGCAACTAATCTCCGGGCTTGAGACCTTCATATCTAAGGGACGGTGAACTAACTCAAGCTCATGGGAGCCGAATAATCCTATCTTTTCCGTTAGTCCATTTCCTTAGACTTATCTCCGGTGTTGATGAAAAATATCGTTAACAGCAAACACTAACAGTTACAAGCACGAACTACCACAAAGCCAAGAAACAAATGCTAAAAAGTGAAAGGAACAAAGACAACACCACTGAAAATTCAAAACATTGCCTACAAATAACGAGACATCTTTCTCCTAGGTTGGATCTTTAACCATTTCCATGACCTTTGACTAGTCATGCCATCGTAGCAAAATGTTCAATCCCGTATTGCAGGTATAACTGGTGTTGTTGGAGGTTTCCACTTCACTGTCTCTTCTAAGAGAGAATTAGCGATGACAAAAATAAACCTGCCACAAAACTACTTTTCACGAAAATTCACCTAACATTATCTAAAAACAAAAGTGGATAGGTGAAAAAAAGTAACTCCTCAAAACAGTGCACAAGAACAACAAGCTAAGTCAAAGATGATGTCGTACAAATTAATGATTACGCTGTTGATCAAAGAAAATATTAATTCCCGCATTGTTAGGTAAATCAAGTAGTAACTTCCCAATTTCGGAAGAATGTGCTAAATAAGTCACACTCTTACATGGGTAGTTCGAACATGGATTTCTAAACTCAAAACCGACATTAAGAAAAAGAGATCTACTGCGAAATTCTTAGAAGCCAGACATACCAAAAACCATTCAAGTCCGTATAAAACACGGATGCCACAAAAATCTCATCGAGGTACTCCTTAGAAAGACTATCTAAAGACGACTTAATATTCATTCTAAAACGACAATCCTAATGAAAAACCTTGAAGTAGATAATTGGTGCAAATCTAATTGCAATGACTACTTCTCTTAGCTGTAAAGCGATGGAACCTTATGCTCACTCTAATCCAACCAAATGGTCACTCTCCCTAAGGATCAAACTTAAAGGGCACGAGAAAGATCAGATAGTGCAAATAGGTATTATGGGCAAAGAAATGACCGAAGAGAACAAATTGGATTTAGATCTTGGAGAAACAATGGGGCAAGATCTAATTCCCAAAATAGTGTGGAAAACAAGGGGACAAGCAACAACAAAGAAAGAGGAGAAGAATAAAGATATGGTTCGACTAGATGAGAAAGCAAGGATGAAAGAAAGGAGTTTAAGGAGGGGAATTTGGAAGCAACTTTTACGGTTGAGTCCTAGGTCCAAGTTGTATCCAAAACACATTATCTAGTTGACCACTCTAAGTATAACGCTAAACGATTAACTACTAAATGGGATTGGAAAAAGGTTGAACCTTGACCCCTTATGGCCAGATTGAAATATTAATCGTCCCGCATCATCTATTAAAATTTGAAGCATGTCTGAAAATAGCAGTCCTCATTGCGGCAGTATCATAGGCCATAGTCAAACTCTAGACCATCTCCAAAGATTCAAAGTGGTCTCAACAAAAGGTCGCAACCACACAACAAAGGAACGAATGAATTCCGGAATAGAAAATCAAGCTGGAAATCCAAAATAAAAATTAAATGAACTTTCCCCTTACCTAGTCGACAAACAACCCGAACGGTTTAAGAAATCAAATATCCCAAGTTGACTAAAAAAATAAATTAGTCCAATTCATGAGAAAATTTTGAAAACTTTTCAAAACTAAATTTTTATTTATAACTAAGGGACTTGTACTATAAATCTATTTTGATTATTTTATGTTTGATCATTTTATATTCCAGTTCATGTTACTGACTAGAATAACCTTTCCTGTTTTGAATTGCCGAGATTGTAAATCATTAAAAGGTTGTTTATGATAATTTTCATAAACCATTAGAAATATACAAAAAGAGGAATACTAAAAATCACAACGAATGGGTAAAATTTAAATTTGAGGTATACTCATTGCCATTTCTAAATTCTATCTTTTGACCAAAAAAGATTATTTATAAAAATTACATCAAACTCGAACAATCTAAAACATGCATATGTTCAAAATTTTAAAATTTGCTAGCATTCACCAATCTTATTTTCAAAAAGAAATTTTGTAGAAAAATATTATTTAAAACTTTCAAAACCCTTTTTTCTTTTCCAAAACAGTTTTAAAATTTCAAATTTTCTTTGGATATAAGACCAAGGACTCAAAGGAATAGTTTCCAAAAGAAAATACGGATTTTCATGGCGAAGCATCAAATGGATACACCTTGTAATTATATTTTCGGACTATTATGAAATATTAACATGAATCTCCTGTTTCAAGACTAAGAAAAGGTCATCGACCGAAACACCCAAACAAAACCAAAAACCATTAATCGTGACTATCTCAATTATAGCTGGCTTTTCGTCCAGTCCCTAAGCTCAAATTCACCAGATTCACCGTATGTCGTCCTCATGCTCTTCATGACAGATCGCCAAACACGCCGTGGGGTATGTCATGGTTGGCCAGAAACTCGAACTCAAAATACTTCTAACTCCTAGTCATTATAAACAGATCATTAATAAATAGGTTCATGACTATCTCATTGTCAAAACGATTTGGAGTCAAGTAAGTTAGACCAAAGAAAATAGAAATGAAATTCGAATATGTTTTCTCATTAAATCCTAATTTATTAATCCCTTTGATCATCTAAACCTAAGCACTGATACCAAATGTAACACTCCACAATTTTCTTAGCCTGAATTTTGATAAAAATCGAAAATCATGCCTATATGAGCATGGAGAGTACAATTTTGGTACTTACGAATAACGAATATGAGCATAATCAGAGTACGATAAAACAAACTCGCAATAGAAACAAGATAGGATAACAAGTATTGACTTAGGCAACTACCTTTAAAAGCATATCGCACATAAATACCGAGTATGAGAGAACAAGAACGAAAAGCCAAACTTGAACACTTGTTAAGACTTGTGTTCCCGCGATAAACTTGAAAGTTGTTATGAGGAAGGGGGTTAGAACACCAAGTCCCAGATAGTAGAAAATGTAAAACATTGTCCATAATACACAAATGTGTCTCGTTTGATTTCATCTAAATCACATGTCTAACACGGCTAACCTTGAAAAGATTTACGCACGAGGATTAAACCACCATACCTAAGGTAGTGCTTCCCAAAGATAAAGTAAACGCAATATACTGAGATAAAAATTTTATGCCTAAGTTCGAAGCCTTTAAACTACCATTCGAACTAATACAAAAAACTAAGAGATAAGCTCTTCAACTACTAAAAACCCTATAAATGAGGTGGGTTATTATATAGCCACTTATGACATTACTTATAATATAATATAATATAATATAATATAATATAAGGGCGGATCCCTACAATTACTTAAGGCCTAATGCGGATCCATTCATCACTTAATACCTCACTAAGTGGTTTACTAAATCTTAATATAAATTATTGGACACTAGTTACTAAGTCCTACTAATTAAAGGCTTATGTTATTCACGCATATACCCAAACTCCACATAAGGCGAGAGATAGTAAGAAGTCATTTATGTCCTACAAGATAAGTAGACGACTACGCCATTTATGACCTTCCCCTGGTGGATCCACATGTTACTATCTAGCTAGCTTTATAAGATAATCCCTAGTCACCTAATTCTTCCCACAGGATAGGCATACCTATGATACCTCCGTAGTGGTCATTTGATACCTTATCCCAAGGCAGACTCCAACCCCAGTCACTTACTACCTAGAGGAAGCGGATCGTCTCGGAGATTACCGATCTCACACCAAATTATCGTTTCATATGCTTCTCTAAGTAGGTTGCGCTATGAATTATTTTCATTTTTGTTTATTCTTTCGGAAGGGAGGGGGCTTTACAGCCACTTAATTCCTCACCACTTGAAGTAAACCCTTTTTGGGAATAACTCTCGCTACGCAGTAATCACGGGTCCATGGTTAATGATGTCTCACATCACTTGTGCACATACGCGACTGCTAGAAAGTGCAGATTTCAGTCAAATAATGCAAGTTACATCACAACATTAACCTACTAAGTGCAATCCTTAATACTAATCAAAGATATTACTTCTAGATTTAAACTAGAATAAGCTAAGGATAATTCTCTATACTCCTACTCTAGGACATTTAATTATTTATTTCCTTATTGAACCTAGTATTTATTATGGCTTATGCAGTTGAATCCCCCCTCAAGCCCCACAATATCCTCACTATATATCGTAGCACTCTTTTGCTGCTACGCTATTTTAGTTTAGCGCTAATGAATAGTAGCTTCGCTTAAAGCCCCGTTATTTTCCACTACACTGCTAAATCAACGCTATTTTGGGTCCATTTTAGAAATATTAATATACAAAGGATGATTTGACCAGTTTTATTTTAAAATAAATCAAAAAAGTTAATGTAAAAAGATAATTTTAAGTAATAAGTGCCTAATATAAGATAGAAATCAGTAGTAATCCTCGAATTTATAGTGCGTAACCATGATATTCTTTGAATTTGTTATATAATATTAATTGATATGCGTTTCTTATACACAAATGATGCGAATATGATAATTAACTAATTTCAATTATATAATTTTACATCTAATTAACATTTTTGCACTTATATTATATTCCTGTTATTTCCCCGCTTTATCCCTGCTACAATTTTTTACACCTCTGCCGTTGTAGAATCGCTAAGCGCTTTACTGCACAAAAGTCTATGGCAATTAATTCCCATTAAATCCCCTTCAATTCCATTTACTATTATAATGGTCACATGCCATTAGTGACCTTAACGGTCATATTTCCTAAGGCAATGGATACCCAATCGATTTATTTCCCTCATTGTCTTGTGCCATTAATGACCATAATGGTTATGTTTCCTAAGGCATCAGACAACCTTTTTAATGCCATTTATATCTTTCCCATTTAATTACACTAATTCTAATTGTTGTAACTCCCAAATATTACTATATTTATTTAATTTCATTATTCTTTATATGAATACACACACATATGTTGTTTATTATTATTATTTATTTCCCTACTTGGAGTCACAATGCCTATTCCTAAACAATTTAAATGGTAACAACTGACATTTATTTCATATTTAATTCATTTCCCCAAAATATTCGTGGTTCCAATGTAAATTCCCTTATTGTGACCTTTTTAATTACAACAATCAATTCCGCATTTATTACTATCAACATAATGGTCACAAATATTCATTTAAATTTATTATGAGAAATATTACCATATATTTATTAAAATAAAAATATAAATCATTCAAATTCAAATATGCAACAAACATTTATTTAGTAATAATATAATAGTGTTGTAACACCCCACGTCCATTAATGTCACTCATAAAGGGAATGCATTAACTTCTATGGAGCGTTTTAAGTAAGTATAGAATAGAAACTTAACAATAAGACAGATATAATTAGTACTCAAAGATTTAAAACTTTATTTCATTGCAGCGGAAAACACTTATGTTTGATTACATCATCAAAAACCAGAGTCAAAGTACATAATATCCATCTTGACTACCAAAAGTACATAAATTGAAAGACATAATCCCCAACATCAAAATAGCCATAAATAAAAGAGAAGCTGAACTTTACTTCAGCGATCCAAGCAATCTTCTAAAAGCAGTCCAAAATAAAGCTTCACCGGTGCTAGTTCCAACCTGAGCACCTTGGGGGGAAAAGGAAGAAAAGAGGAGGAAACAAAGGGGGGTCAGACATAAAGTCTGGCGAGTGTGATAATTTTAACAATATAATTAATAAAGTAACTAGGCAAAGGCATAAGTTGGAAAATAAGGAAATGATCATGAACCATTGAGTATGGCAGAGTAAATAAGGAAACAAGATGAACGACGATATCGTTAAAGTGCACCTAACCCACTATAAGATAATTACTAAACTACACCAACACTATAAAATAATTGCTATACTGCACCACCACTAGTCACCCTAAGGTTGATCCTGCCTACAGACTTAATAATGATATTGGTAGTTTCGTGCACCTCTAGCTGCCTTCATAGGTGCCGCCTGCCCCTATCTCCACTAAGTGCACCCACTACCCCCAAGCGAACGGCTCCCTAACTCGTAGATACCCGTGCTGGTCCAACTGTATCACTCCCCAAAGTGGCAACCCGATACAACCAACAATGCACGGCTTATACCTACACGATGCAACAACGTCTCACCTACCAGCCCGGGTCCACACACGCATATGAACCCGTTGGACTTGCGTTGCCACCGCTAACCCGGTTTGGCCTCTTATAGTCAAGCCTAGTATGCATGTCCCGTCCTCGACTTGGGTCGAGCCCACAAAGATATGTATGGGTTACTGGTTGAAATGGGCCCCCATTACTTGACACAAGCTATCCACCTAAGCTTGGTCTCCTCTAGTACATCCCACTTAACCCACTTCTTATTCATGTTTCAATTACATGTTTCAATTTTGGTTAAGTGTTTCTAATCGTATTTCCAAATGCCACCCAAGGCACCCACTAGATTCCACATGCCACCCAAGGCACCCACTTAACCCCCTCATGTCCCACTACATGTTTATCTGGTTAAGTGTTTCTTAATTCATTAAGACCGTAACCTCATAAAGACCTCCCACATTAGACTGGCATTTGTGGCAGCTGGATTTGCCGGGCAGGTCCGGGCAGCCTTACACCACAAACGAGCCAAACCTCGTGTCTTTACAATTGTTACGCATTTAATTTATGCCTAAGACCTCCCACGTCTGAGATTAATTATTCTTTATTTTAGTTAGTTCAACTATTCAAAAATCCGGGGTGTTACATTCTCCCCTCCTTAAAGGATTTCGCCCCCCAAATCTCCAAGTTAAGGAGAATGCATATCCTACCATCCAAACAACCATCTACTCAACCATCAAACACGGGCATCCATTGTCCTTATAAAATTTCTAATGCTGTATGAACATATGCAAGAAGTGTGTGTATATGTTCCTTATATATCTAATGCAAAATCAGGCGGTCTACTGATTCAGTTGACCTCCTTAATGCAAACCATGATAGTGCCATGCGTCCATTATGTATGCGAAAAAAAACTTATCGATACATATTATTTCTACATGTTTGCACAACCGTTCACCAAAATGCAACATCCATATGATGTACAACCATTATACATCCATTACTTAAATATGTACACACATTTATGTGCAATATGCAATATGAAGTGACTGAGCCGATCTAGTGCCTAAAGTGTGTGTATATGCATCCACGAGCAACCACTAGTAACTACTTGCATCCACATGCATACATCATACATAACACGTCTCAAACACATGTTTCAACCATAGGACTACCCTATCTAAAGGTCAAAGACACTAGCAAGTGGACATACCTAAGATAAGATAAGTATAAGGTAAGCGATAAAGGAGAAATTAAAAGACATACCCTCGAAAAGAAAAGGGTATAATGAACGCATCTTCACTTCCGTCTCCCAAGTAGCGTTGCTCTCATCATCTCCCCATTGCACTTTGACTAGTTTGACCTCTCGATTCCTCAACTTCTTAATCTCCGACCCAAGAATGCACGTAGGAGCTCATCGAATCGTCGCATCACGCTCGATCTCCGCCTCTCTAAGCAGGCTCGGCTCTACCACTTCCGCGGTCTCGTGCAAGCACTTCCTCAAATGTGATACATGGAATACGTCGTGCACACCACTAAGTCTCTCGGGCAACTCCACTCTATACGCCATCTGCCCAATCCTCTCCTTAATAGGAAACGGCCCTACGAACCTTGGTGCTAACTTCCCAACGGACCCAAAGCGAACGACGTTCCGTAATGGAGACACCTTGACAAAGACCATGTCCCCAACATCAAACTCAAGATCTGACCTCATCTTGTCCGCATAAGATTTCTGTCTATCTTGCGCCGTCTTCATCCTCCTTCGAATCAAATTGATCTTTTCCGAAGTCTCTCTAATCATATCGGGTCCAAGCAAGACCTTGTCTGTAAACTCCCACCAACATATAGGCGAACGACACGGCCGTCCATAAAGAGCCTCGAACGGTGCTATGCCAATGCTAAACTGAAAGCTGTTATTATATGCAAACTCTACCAACGGAAGATGTTCCTCCCATGTACTTCCGAAATCTAAGACACACAACCTCAATAAGTCCTCTAGAATACGATTCATCCACTCGGTCTGGCCGTCCGTCTGAGGATGATATGCAGTGCTCAAACATAACTGAGTCCCTACCGCCTCTTGCAAGCTCTTCCAAAATTCGCTAGTGAAAATAGGATCGCGGTCGCTCACTATGCTAGAAGGAACACTATGCAAACGAACTATTTCTCGAATGTATACGGAGGCTAACCATGGAGCAGTCCTCTTACTGTTTACGGGAATGAAATGGGCGCTCTTAGTAAGTCTGTCTACCACGACCCAAATCCCCGTATTACCCTTCCTCGATCTTGGTAATCCATCAACAAAGTCCATCGAAACACTTTCCCACTTCCATTGTGGGACCTCCAATGGGTGAAGCAATCCACCGGGCTTCTTTTTCTCTTCTTTTACTTGTTGGCACACCAAGCATCTAGCAACAAACTTTGCCACGTCCTTCTTCATACCGGCCCAAAAGTAAACTCATCTCATATCCGTGTACATCTTGTCCCCGCCGGGATGGATGGTCATCTTCGAACGATGTGCATCATGAAGAATGGTCTTCCTTAAGTTCTCGTCCTGTGGTACACAAAGTCTACCGTCCCTACGTAACCAACCCTTATCATCTAGGGTATACCTACGGAGATGGCTCGATGACTCCCCTCTTTTGAGCTTTTCTACTAACTCAACCAACTGTGGGTCGTCTCGTTGTGCCTCGCCAATCCGTCCCAAAAGCGTAGGTCTGACCTCTAAGGATGCTAGCAAACCGGGTACAAAGTCAATGGAAGGTTTAAAGTCAAACGTAGAGATGAACTCTAAGCTTCGCCACTCAACAAACAACGGACTCAAGGACAACCTTTTTCTACTTAAGGCGTCTGCCACCACGTTACCCTTGCCAGGGGTATATGCTATCTCGAAGTCATAGGATGCTTAGAATTCCATCCACCTTTGCTGCCTTAAGTTCAAGTCCTTCTGAGAGAACAAGTATTTTAGCGATTTGTGGTCAGTGAATAATTCGAATTTTTCGCCGAGAAGATAATGATGCCAAGACTTAAGCGCGAAGACAATAGCGGCCAACTCTAGGTCATGTGTAGGGTAATTTCTCGCATGTACTCTCAATTGCTTTCCACCATAGGCTGTTTCCCTTCCCTCTTGCATTAAGACTGCGCCTAGTCCTGTCCCACTAGCATCGATATAAACGGTAAATGGCCTACTCCCATCTAGCAGCACTAAGACTGGGGCTGTGGTCACAGCTCTCTTTAAACGTTGGAACGCATCATCACAATCTACGTCCCACATGAAAACTAAGTTCTTCTTCGTCAAGCGTGTTAATGGGGCTGATATTTTTGCGAAGTCTTTGATGAACTTCCTATAGTAGCCAGCCAACCCTAAGAAACCCCTCACCTCGGTAGCATTTTTAGGAACCTTCCAATCTTGGATGGCCACTACCTTCGCGGGATCCACGGCTATCCCTTCTTTGGAAACCACGTGACCTAAGAATCGCACTTCCTTCCTCCAAAAGTGACATTTAGAAAATTTAGCATTAAGGATATGCGCTCGCAGAGTCTCCAACACTTCCCTAAGATGTAGGGCATGCTCTTCCTTGCTTTTAGAAAAGATCAAGATGTCGTCCACAAAGACTACCATGAATCTATTAAGGTACTCCCTAAACACCCTACTCATCAAGTCAACAAAGTATGCGAGGGCGTTTGTCAAACCGAAGGGCATCACAAGCCACTCGAAGAAACCGTCTGGAGTCCTAAAGGCAGTCTTGTCTATGCTATCCTCAGCCACTCTCAATTGATGGAAACCAGCGGCTAAGTCCAACTGCGAAAACACTGAGGCGCCAACTAACTGATCGAAGAGATCGTCAATCCTCGGCAGTGGGTGTCTATTCTTCTTAGTAAGCTTATTAAGTTCTCTATATTCCACACAAAGTCTAAGGGACCCATCTACCTTCATGGCAAATACTACTGGAGCACCCCACTCCGATATACTACGTCTGATGAACCCCTTTTCAAGCAATTCTTTCACTTGCTTACTGAGTTCTCTTCTCTCTCTTGGAGCCATGTGGCGCACTGGTAATGCAACCGGCTTTGCATTATCTACTAGATATATTCGAAAGTGTATTTCACATTTTGGGGGTAAACCCCTCACCTCATCGAAGACATCAGCATATTCACGGACTATGGGAACAGAATGTAAATCACCATCGGATGCGTCACGGGATTCTAGGTAGCTAAGCATTACTGGACCTCTAGGGTCACAAGAAATATCAAGGGTCTTTCCAGAACGAGTCAATAATATAGCTACCCTTCTTTCACAATCTTGGATGGCCCCATATCTAGTTAGCCAATCCATACCTAGAATTAAACCGTAGCCCATAAAGCCAAGAACAAAAGCGTTGCACTCAAACTCAACGCCCAAGATAAACACTTTCAAATCCCGACAAATCATAGAAAGATGAGCCGAACCACCGATAGGATTTGAGACTACTAAGGGATCAGTAACTAGACTAGTATCAAGGAGCAGTGTTTCAAATAATGATGTAAAAATAAACGAATGTAATGCGCCAGAATCGAATAAAGTACGGACAGGATGATCAAACAGAAAAACTAAATTTTCAACGGAAATTGCTCTACCTCGTTCTTGCAGCAGTGGGACCACGAGAGCCTGAACTTGTCCCCTTGCCTGCCCTGGTGCCATAAGAGCCTGCACCTGTCCTCCCGAGGTAGACCCTGCCCTATGCCCTTTCTTTGGGCAGTCCTTAATAAGATGTCCCGCTTTGCCACAATGGAAACAACCAATCTTCTTTTTCTCCCTACAATCTTTGCTTAGATGGTCTGGTGTCCCATAGTTAAAGCATCTTTTCTTTCCCTTAGCATTGTTGCCTTTGCCACCTTTCTTGTTCTGTTGTTGCTGTTGCGGCTTCTTTTGATCCCCTTTCTTCTCGGGTGCCTTATTAGTATTGGCGCCCTTCTCCTCTTCATGCATGAGCGCCATGTCAACTATTCTCTCGAAGGTAGCCCCCATGGGAATGTTGGTCATAGCTAACCCATGAAGCGGCTCGTTTAAACCCTTCACAAATCTTAGAGCCTTATTTTCTGGAGTATTCACCAAGTCCAAGCTAAATCTTGCCAATTGGTTGAATTTGTTGACGTACTCTTTCACCGATAGATTCCGTTGCTTCAGCGCCAAAAACCTTTCCATGTATAGATTCTCTTCAGCCCGCGAGAGAAACTTCGCCTCAAACCTCTGCCTAAAATCTGGCCATGTATCGACTGGACATCCCCCATTAGTGACCTCCCACCAAAACGAGGCCTCATCCTTCATTAGCCAGGCAACTAGCTGGACTTTTCTTCCATCATCCACTTTAAAGATTCTAAACAATTCTTCTACCTCCTTTAGCCAGTTACGAGCTTCAACAAATGTCTCCGTCCCGTGAAAAGGTTTTCCACCCATTGCTCTAAAGTCCTCACATATCTTAGCAAAAGTATCGATGCGAGGAGGAGGGGGAGGAGGAGGAGGAGCATTTGCTGGACCTGTGGTGGCGGCCCTAGCCTCGAGATATTGACGAAACCAACCGGGTACATGAACATCCTCTGGTATCTCAGATGCTTCAGACATGCTGAAACAAAAAAGGAAAGATTCAATATAAAAGAACCGAAGGAAAGATATATGGCTCTTGGGGTTATGCTTTCAAAAATATACTTTTCTCTTGAAAATACTTTCCTTAAAACATACTTTTGAAAGTACTTCTTTATAAAAATGCTTTTGAAAAACAGTTTTTTTTTTCAAAATTCATATCTGTTCTGGTAACCTTCAGCTCAGATACCACGTGTAACACCCCACGTCCATTAATGTCACTCACAAAGGGAATGCATTAACTTCTATGGAGCGTTTTAAGTAAGTATAGAACAAAAACTTAATAACAAGACATATATAAATAGTACTCAAATATTTAAAACTTTATTTCATTACAGCGGAAAACACATATGTTTGATTACATCATCAAAAACCAGAGTCAAAGTACATAATATCCATCTTGACTACCAAAAGTACATAAATTGAAAGACATAATCCCCAACATCAAAATAGCCATAAATAAAAGAGAATTTGAACTTTACTTCAGCGATCCAAGCAATCTTCTAAAAGCAGTCCAAAATCAAGCTTCACTGGTGCTAGTTCCAACCTGAGCACGTGGGGGGAAAAGGAAGAAAAGAGGAGGAAACAAAGGGGGGTCAGACATAAAGTCTGGCGAGTGCGATAATTTTAACAATATAATTAACAAAGTAACTAGGCTAAGGCATAAGTTGGAAAATAAGGAAATGATCATGAACCATTGAGTATGGCAGAGTAAATAAGGAAACAAGATGAACGGCGATATCATTAAAGCGCACCTAACCCACTATAAGATAATTACTAAACTACACCAACACTATAAGATAATTGCTATACTGCACCACCACTAGTCACCCTAAGGTTGATCCCGCCTACAGACTTAATAATGATATTGGTAGTTTCGTGCACCCCTAGCTGCCTTCATAGGTGCCGCCTGCCCCTATCTCCCTAGGTGTACCCACTACCTCCAAGCGATCGGCTCCCTAACTCGTAGATACCCGTGCTGGTCCCACATTGGGGTGTATCACTCCCCAAAGTGGCAACCCGATACAACCAACAATGCACGGCTTATACCTACACGATGCAACAACGTCTTACCTACCAGCCCGGGTCCACACACGCATATGAACCCGTTGGACTTGCGTTGCCACCGCTAATCCGGTTTGGCCTCTTAATTTCAAGCCTAGTATGCATGTCCCATCCTCGACTTGGGTCGAGCCCACAAAGATACGTATGAGTGACTGGTTGAAATGGGCCCCCCATTACTTGACACAAGCTATCCACCTAAGCTTGGTCCCCTCTAGTACATCCCACTTAACCCACTTCTTATTCATGTTTCAATTACATGTTTCAATTTTGGTTAAGTGTTTCTAATCGTATTTCCAAATGCCACCCAAGGCACCCACTAGATTCCACATGCCACCCAAGGCACCACTTAACCCCCTCATGTCCCACTACATGTTTATCTGGTTAAGTGTTTCTTAATTCATTAAGACCGTAACCTCATAAAGACCTCCCACATTAGACTGGCATTTGTGGCAGCTGGATTTGTCGGGCGGGTCCGGGCAGTCTTACACCACAAACGAGCCTAACCTCGTGTGTTTACAACTGTTACACATTTAATTTATGCCTAAGACCTCCCACATTAGACGACATTTGTGGCAGCTGGATTTGCCGGGCGGGTCCGGGCAGTCTTACACCACAAAAGAGCCTAACCTCGTGTCTTAGACGATTAATTACTCCTAATTAATCATTCCCCAATTTGAATTACTTTCCCTATTCAAATCATCAATCAATTCCAAATTTAACGATGTCCATAATTGACTCAATTATGTCCATCCTTTTATGGTATGTAAAATCATACCAATTTTCACCACAATTATATTTTATGCCTTTTAAGTCATTTATGCCAATTAAATCTTTTTTTTAATTATCCCCTTTAGCCCACGTTATACGTTTGTTCGTTTAACGTAAAATATACGTTAGACTCGAATAGTCTAACTCATGGAATAAAGAGAAAACATCACAATATACATATAATTAAAACATAGATCTAAACATAGAGGTGAACTTGCATGTGTGAATGATGTTCTACATCTACAACTTGCATAGGCCAAAGTTACAACTTGCATAAACAACATATGTCATGGATCCAAATTTAAAGGTGTGAACTTGTTGAGATAATGGCCACAAACTTGCATGTGTGATTTATGCATCGTAACAATGGTGTAAACTTGCATCTAACATGTAAAGTATCATGTAGAACTTGTCATAGCCTAACTTTCAATTAAATTCTCACATAAACTAGATGTCATAACCATGTAAGGTCACATATAATTTTACCCAACTTGTGTATGATTCATGTTCAAATCAAAATCTAAACTTGCATACATATGATTTATCATATGAATCAACATAACCAAACTAGCATATGAAACATGATGATTTGATTATATATAAAGTTACAACATAGATGATAGCAACATAACTTTACATCATAAATAATAGCATCACAACATAACGTCATAGAGATTTCAACACAATCCTACAATATAATTACAACATGCGATCAATAATTCACATCACATCCATACAATCCGCATTATAACTTAATCCAATTAAATTACTAATTATTTTATTAAAACTATCGAACTCGCCACTCAAAAGCAGTCTTGAGTGATGAATTTTGATTTCTGAAGTTGTATTAGCTCTCCTTTGAAGAAGATTCGTTGTTAGGGTTGAGTAGAACTGATTTGATTTGTTGTTCTTCCTCTCTAATTTGGTGGCGGCTGCTCTAGGGTTCAAGATGACAGCATGACGGCCATAGTTTCAGTTTTAATTCTGATTTAGGGTTTGAGTCTATGGGTCTTTTTATAGAGTTTTGAATTAATTTAGGTCGTCGGATGATCTTAGGGTTAATCAAAACCATTCAGTCGGGATAGGGTGACACCTCAGCCCTAATGACTCAGCAAGGACTCAGCAACATGGTCAGCCTGAACCAGAAAGCTTGTGCAGGCCTGCTGGCTCGGCCTGGGCGCACTTGGCAGGTGCGCCAGTGCAAATTTGTACTGGCGCACTTCTCAAGTGCGCCAGTGCAATTTATTTTTTTCCATCTTTTGCCACCAAACTTCGTTCGTCCATAACTCCTTCATCCGGTACCCGTTTCCCGCAAACTCAGACTCTATTTCAACCAGAATTCCGAGACGAACACAATGGCGCAACCCCATTCCCTTAATTCTCACGTCTGAGATTAATTATTCTTTATTTTAGTTAATTCGGCTATTCGAAAATCCGGGGTGTTACAAGCGTTGTTTATGTCGATTTAGGAAAACAAGGTTATAATAATTATACGTTTATATTTTAAAAGCGGTGTTAGAGTAGTTACTACTTATATTTTTTTATTGTTATTATTATTATTTTATATTCTAGTCTAAGCTAACAACCAAAATAATCCCTTTTTGTGTTATATCTTGTTTAAGATTTAAAATCTCATTGAAAGGTCATTTACTACAATTATTATAAATTTTGTACAAAACAATTTAAAAGAGGAATGTTGGCATATTTCAAATCATAAAGAAATATTTATTATTTTATTTGGAATAGATGTTATAAACTACATACTAAAATATGTGAATTTACACATCTCTTCCTATATTATCTGTATGCATTCTTTGCAGATTTCAAATAATGTCTTTTCATATAGTAAGTAGTAAGGGAAAATTAACAATAATCAAGTAAAAAATCTAAACAACATCAAATACAAAATGGTTTATAATTCTAAAATCAATACTGCACACATCTTATACTTACATTCAAATACTATAAATCTGGAATAACAACGCTACATATATAACAATATTTTGGGACTGAATTCCAATTTTCGGGTGTTTACAATAACCACCACAATCCAAGATAAATTTTAAGCAACATGAGAATATCAAACTAGTTGGCCTACAAATCCATATCCAATTTCACCTAATATTTCAGATTGACAATAGCAAATTTTTTTTTTTACAATTTTAGGCATGCAATCTAGATTTAACGCAAACAAATTATACAAGATATTATAGAAAATAAATATATTTCCCACTCCCTGAAAACTATCCAGATCTAAATCTGAAAATAGCTTTTAGGTTTACAACCAACAAATCTCTCATATTTATAATTTGTATACAAAGGGGATATATATATATATATATATATATTTGTAGATCTAAAAAAGATTTTGGAAAAGAAAAAGGAAATTTAAACAAAAAGAATTACCTATTCGAAGAACCACCCCTTTTTCATAAACCTAAATCCAGTCTATCGAATTCTTGTTAATAAGATTCATATGTGTTTATATTTTGAATTTTATAAGAGATTGGAGATTTGGGAATAGAAGAACTTAGTTGCTTCCTCAAAAGATATGTGCAAAAGTGTGGGGATCCTTCCCTTTATTTATAGGCATAGAAATGTCCCTGAACCGATAGATTTAATTTTAGAGAAATTCGTCCTTATATATAATATTTTTATATAACTTAACCCTGGCTGCCACTGCCTGAATCAATCAGGAGGTCAATCTAGCAATCAAACGCCTGAGTCGACCTGGTAGTGGTCGGGATAAGGGATATTTATTTCTATATATTTATTCTATTCACGAAGTTCCAAATATGAGATTCCATTCTTCCAAATATGAAAGTTGACCGGAATTTCATCATGAATGCAGCGGTGCTAGTTTCGTGGTTAACTCCAATCATTTACAAAAATTCCATTTTTGTATTATAACTAAATTACTAATTAATTATTTCCAAAATTTTGGTTTGTTACAATCCTCATATCTGTCTACGATGCATGAAGCCATGGCGAAGAAGAAAAGTTCTCAACCCGTCGGATCTTCTAATTCTGACCATCAATAGACATTGATCCATCGACAACCTTTTGTTAGTGTTTTGATAAAACTCTTACAATGACTAATGTGACAACTTCACTAATCCCGATGCTCCGTTTACTCATGCCTTTGTGCATTCTTTAATAAAGAAACTAGAGGAAATTCAGAGTTGGCTCAATCTGCAGATCAAGCAGAATCTTAACTGACGTAGTGGCTATAACAATCTGCTCGAAGTGAAATTAGTCTCCTTGAGGGCAGTAGGAGCGTTTGATCCCTTGAAAATTATGTCTTTGAAAGTTCTTCATTCGACTCCCTCCATAGCAACCAAATATAAAGAGAAAGGATATCACAAGATGGTCACCGCCGCAACATAAGGAGCAAATCAACTTGATTATTTGCGGTTCAGAATTGATCTCACTTGAGGAGATAGTCTCGAACCCACTAATATACCATCTCATGCCGCCACCATCCAAAACTTGATCTGTGAAATTCCAGCTTCTAACTAGAACTAAGTGGCAGGTGCTCAAACTTCACATAATCAACTTAATAATGTTGTTTAACTTGAACACGATTATCATCATCCGAGGGGTGCCTCAAATATAATACCTCGCAGTTGGATGTTGAACGTCAAAATATGGTAGAGATCCAAACTTCTAACCTCACCGCCATGATTTGTAAGATCATGAGAGTGTCAATAACTGAAAAACCAATATGAGATGTATCCACTTTACTAATGTAACACCCACTTGAAATGGGCCCAATTTCCGATTCATAAAAGTCCCACTAAAACTTAGAGCCTTTCTAAATAAGTCGTTGGTTTCTATAAGAAATAAAAATAACAGAGCTAGACTAAAACGATATCATATCTTATAGCGGGATGGATAAAATATAATAATCAAATATACCATATCATAAAACAGCGTAATGTCAAATACATTAGATCCAAAATGTTATAGAGACTATGTCAAGATACATCATTATTAGAAGAGCTAAGATACAATCGGATAATAATAGTAAACTAAGATAATAATCATCTTCTCCATGTTCAATCATCCACATCATCGTCTAGCATGCTCTACCATCCTACCTAGCCTATGTTATTAATGGGATGGAGGCCAGAACAACGATTATGGTGAATAAAATCTTTAAGCCTTAAATGGAAACCGTTTCCCTATAGTTGGTAGTATAAAATCTACCACGTTTATATCTAGACGAATATAAACTTACATTTACAAATTTCTACGTCTACATTAAATTGAAAGAGGCGAACCCTTCTTGGGCATTTAAGCTCATTAAAAATAAGGGTGAATCTTTTGCCAAACTGGAAAAAACAACATATTTATTCATTTCCTTAAAACTTTCCTACTCTACCTACTATCTTTTGACAAAGATTAATGTCCACTTTTATAAGAAAATATATTTCTTTTTATTAATTCTGAGGTAGAAGATAAATTCTCGATTTGTAGAGTCAAGGGACTACCTTTTTTACACTCTGATCATTGTCCAATCATTCTTACTTGTGAATCGAACATAACTATTAGTAACAGTTTCAAATTTGAGAAGATGTGGTTACTTGACTCTAGTTTCATAAATCTAGTTTCGATTAAATGGAAATCTTTATTCTATTTTAATAATTTATATAGAGGTAATAGTGCTAAGATTTTTGTCGCTAAGTTAGGAAAATTGAGATTCTTTCTAAAGCGGTGGAATAAATTTGTATTTGGTAATGTGAGAATTAAGAAGAATAAGATAATGTGTGGTTTGTTAGATTTGGATAAAATTAGTGAGTCAAGGATTCTTAATTTAGCTGAAAAGGATAAATACTGTAATCTTAAACAAGACCTCAAACTGATTTTAGAAAAAGAAGAAGTCATGTGGAGGCAAAGATCTCGCATACAGTGGATTAAGGAAGGGGACAATAACACTAAATTTTTTCATAGTGTAGCAAATAAAACGAGACGTGATAATATGATTCGCTCGATTATTGTAAATGATGTAGAACTGTCTTTACAGAAGGATCTAAACGAAGCTTTCACTAGATATTACAATCAGATTTTTGGTTCTAAGATTAAGAGAAGAACTAATGTTAGATGGAATGACTTATATCCTTCCGATACTAGGGTTAGTCTTGTAGATTTGGATAAACCGTTTTCGGAACAGGAGATTTGGAAGGCAATTAGCGATATGCCTAGTGACAAAGCTCCTGGACCTGACGGTTTCTCTGTTAATTTTTACAAACAATTTTGGGAAGTTTTGAAGTTTGACATTATTGAATTATTTAATGAATTTTATAGTGGTGATTTGCGTTTAGGTAGTTTTAACTTTGCCAATGTCATACTTATTCATAAGAAAGTGGGGGCTAATACTCTTAAGGATTTTAGACCTATCTCTCTTATTAATGTTTCTGTCAAAATCATATCTAAAGTTTTAGCGAATAGGTTGAGTAGCAAGATGAATGACCTTATTGATGACTCTCAAACTGCTTTTATTAAAGGTAGGAATATAGTAGATGGTGTAGCAGCGGTACAGGAATATATTAACGTTTGTTGTAAGAACAATATAACATGTGCCATCTTGAAGATAGACTTTGAGAAGGCATTTGATTCAATAGATTGGGACTTTGTATGCGAATTATGTCTTGCTAGAGGTTTTAGCGTTAGATGGACTAACTGTATCATGTTGTTACTTAGGTCTGGATGTTCCAACATTGTCGTTAATGGGGTAATGGGTAAGAAGATACAATCCAAGAGAGGTCTTAGACAAGGCGACCCCTTATCGCCTTTTCTGTTTAATTTACCAGTTGATGTCTTTTCAAAAATTATCAAGAGAGCCGGGAGATTAGGTATTCTATGTAGTGTTGGAAATGAGGAATTTAACAATGAATTATCTATCCTTCAATTTGCGGATGATACTTTGTTATTTTCTTCTCATCTGCCGGAGCATATTACTGCTCTTAAATTTATACTTTACTGTTTTGAGATGTTATCTGGTTTAAGAATCAATTTTGATAAGAGCGCAGTGATGGTCATTAATGATTTTAACAATATTGAGACTTTAGTGGCTAGCGCATTGAACTGTTCGATTATGAAATTTCCTTTTGATTATTTAGGTTTTAAGATAAGACCATCAAAACTTAAAAAGGAAGACTGGATAGTCATCATTGATAAAATTAGTAATAGACTATCTAACTGGAACAATAGATTCCTATCCAGAGCAGGTAGATTAGTTCTAGTTAACTCGGTTCTATTAGCTATTCCCTCTTATTGGATGGCTGTTCATAGATGTCCCAAATGGGTTATTGAGAAAATTGATAGGATTAGATGTAATTATCTTTGGAATGGTGATTCTAGTTGTAGTAATTATAAATGTCTAGTTAACTGGGAAATGTGTTGTAAATCTAAGATAGAGGGGGGTTTGGGAATCTTAAATATACATAATTTTAACTCTGCTTTACTTGCAAAATGGTTATGGAAATATAGATGTCCAGAAGTGAAGTCATCTTGGAAGTCTATCGTTTCCAAATCTTATTACTCAAGAGGAGAGTTTTTTATTAGTAATGGTGGTAGTTGGGAAAATAGATTATCTCATTTTTGGAAATCCGTGTTGAATTGTTTTGACTTTTTTAATATAGGATGCAAAGTATTAGTTCATTCAGGAAACCTTACTTATTTTTGGCATGATGCTTGGATATCAAGAGTGCCACTAAAAATAGAATTTAGTAAGCTCTTTAATATTAGTAGGTTTAAGAATGCTTTAATTAAGGATGTTTACGTAGCTGAATTAGATCCTCCATGGGTATTCTCATTTGATAATATTTTGGAGGAAGATTTATTAAGACAATTGGCCTTACTTAAAGCCAAATTAGCACTGTACCATGTGGACATAAATAGCGATTCTATTAGCTGGGGCATGGATAAGAGTTTAGTTTACACAGTTAATTCTATGTATAGTTTTATTAATTTCTCTGGTATATCATTATACCCCTTTAAAATCATATGGAGGACTAATTCTACTCCTAAATCAAAGTTTCTAATGTGGTTGATCGTCCACAAGAAGCTTAATACGATTGAGTTGTTAAAAAGGAAAAATGTTATATTTGATATAAAATGTTGTTTTTGTAATTTAGGGGAGGAGGACGTAGATCATTTATTTTTTTCTTGCTACTTTACCTTTTCTATTTTCAATATGATTATAAGGATTTTTACTTTTGATAGTTTTAATTCCCTTAGCAATTGTATCGACTATTGGAATTGTTATAGATTAAGATACAATTCCAGTAAGAAATACATATTGGATTCTTTAGTATTATTCATTAGTTGGTTTATTTGGGTTGAGAGGAACCAGAGAATCTTCCATTCAACCTCTGTATCGAAGGATAATTTAATCATCAATATAGTAAATTTCTGTTTGTCATGGATGTCCAATTCACACTATAAACTATTTGGTAAATTGCAATTTGGGCGTTTTTTGTTAAAAGTAAGATCTAACCTGAGTTTATTCATTCGCATTAATAGCTATTTTAGATGTAATAGACCTCGTCTGGGAAGCTGATTTCTGTTTTTGGTTGTTATTTTTCTCTCGTTTGTTTGTTCTTATGTCTTTTTCTTTATACATGTATATATGGCTAGATGCCTATATATATATATATTTATATATATATATATATATATATATATATATATATTTATATAGGCATATACTCATATATATATGTAAGTTACTGATAATTTTGATTCAGTTTTTCAGGTTACAGGTGGTAGATGTAGCTTTGGAGTTATTGGAGTTGCTGTTTTGGATTGGCCGTTTTAGTTATGTTTTGTTTTTTATTAGTAGTTGTGGAGAAGGGGTGTTTGTATTTTTTTAGCGATTTGCTTCACCTCTTGTTATACACATAGACTGTTAAATGTATGGGAATAGATATACTTCTTATCGGGTGGTGGCCTTGCCGGAATTCGATAATGAAGTATGATGGGTGGTGGCCTTGCCGGAACTCATCTATCTATTATCCCCTACATTACTATGTGAGACTATCGTACTGGGTCTGTATTGGATATCTTGTATTACATCTTTTATTATATATATGTGTGTGCTCTCTTCCTATTGGAAGATCACACATCTTTTGCTCAAAAAAATAAATACTTTCTTCCATGTTTTGATTATTTTCTTTCTTTAACATTCAATTTTCATGTCTTTACAAAATGTCCTTTATGTCCAATTTATCCGTTTTGAGTAATGCTAATTCTTATGGACATTTAATTTCTTATTTAAAGTCAATTACTCATATCTTTATATAATTGGTCTTAATTGCCTTATTAATATCTTCTTCTTCCTATATCCTTTCACTTGTTGACTATAGCGTTCTTTTCAAGTTTCAAATTTCTTAGAATGGAAGTTCATATAATTAATAAAAAATATACTTCGGTTTCTCTTTAAAACTTAGCATATTTATTTTAGATGGATATTAATTTATCTATATTAATGGTTAGGCTAGCAGATATCTGTTTCAAATTCTTTCTATTTGATTCTCTCTTATTTCTACCATAAATTATAAATAAGTTACAAGATTAATTTTCATTTATTGCCTGTTAAATAGGCAACTTTAGCCCTTTCCATTTCCCCAACTTTGAGGTTACCAGAGCCATTATATGCTTATAAGTTTCTAAATTGATAAGCAATTTCCTAAATCACTATATATTTCCTATGGTATTTCTAGAAATTAAGGTGAAATCTTTTTTAGAAAGTTCTACAAATAGTACTTTCTAGAGATACACGTACTTTATATAAACACACATACGCATTCATATACTTTTTAATGAAAAAGTCGACCATCAAAAACCATCTGAAAGATGTTATGGAAGGGTGACGCTGCATGTAACGACCCGGGGAATTCACGATCCTGAGTAACCGACATAAACTCAATGTCGACTATTTAAGCATCGGAAATACCGAATAGTCCATGAAAGAAATTAGAGGGTGAGAATAGATAAGATAGAAACTTAGAATAGAAGAAGAAGAACATACAACATCAGAGTAAACACGAATCTCATAGCGGAACAAATAAATATATTTCATAACATAACTTTGAAATAAAACAGTATCTGTATACAATACCATTATTAGAGTATAGCACTTACAACACAACGGAAACAACAATCTATATAATCCTGAAGCCTCCTGCTCCTTCTCTTCAAGTATCTGCAAATCCCGACTACTTGAATGCCCATACAAAATTGGGCACCCAAGAGTTTAGGGAAAACAAAACAAAATAAACTCTGGGTCAGTTATGTGACTGGTGTGAGTAAACTCAGATCATTTATTTAACTTTTCAAAAATCCTTTTGAAACAAAGGATAATCGTAAGACCGATCCACACATAAACACGGATGGTTTTTACCTCATGATAACCCAAAATATTTTTTCTAAAACAATACTTGTCTGATATTATAATAATGTCTAGACCAAGTTAATAGAAATCTAGTAGAATGCTTTCATCTCACGTTCTACATATATAATATACAATCAAACCACGAGCTCTTATTGGGTAATGGATTTTCATCTCTGACAAGGTATGGAACCACCTTCCGATCAATGAACTCTAGAAGCGATACACCAGAGTTCAACAAGAACATCTTGCAACTCGACCACGCATGACCGGCCATTCATTTCGCTTGAATGTTCCGAATATATTATCACCTTATGGTTGGCATACCAACATAACCATTCCCGGGAGATACAGAAGCGAAAGAAGTAACAAATATGAATATTCTCTAGATGGTGACAATATACCTTACTTAGGTACGACCCACTTAGCCATGCTGCCTGCCCGATTTCTGTCATTTCCCAGTTGAAGAGGCTTGAGGTCATAATGTATCTTTTAACAGATCACTCCTTCATTTACTTTGAATGCCACATCGTCATACCTGTCAAATCACAAATTGATTCCCCCAAAAGTACCACGGGTATAAGATAAGAGAAACGAATTCCTCCGCCACCAACGTAAATACGTTTTAAACGATCAACTTATGCGATCTACCAGATATACTCTATCAGACATTCGTCCATTCAAGTGGTCCTAGGACTGGACAATCCGAAGGAATTATTCTGTAAATCCATCTTAAGCAATTTTTACTTAGGATTTACTGAACAGCCCTTGCATAACTCTGTCTTCAATTATCTTCATCATATTTGATTCGCAACGCTAATGCCATACGGAGTGGTTTCTAGATAATATATCTGATCCCAGTCTCTCCGTATTGACAACGGAAATGGTCAAAATATTCGATAGTTGGTGATTTATCTATCAAAGGAAAATATGTGAGCAAAAAATGATATTATTTCCAGATGGAAATTCCATCGATCAATCCTCAATCAACATTTATTCATTTCCCCATTTCTTGTTTCCATATATTCATCAAATCCTTATTTTCTAATTTTAGAAAATATACGTTATTAACTTTGGATAACGTTTCCATTTCTGATTCATGCATCAATATCTTCCTACCTCTATCAGTATTTAATTGTAAACTAGTAAGAGAACGACCCCTACATAATAAACCCGAAGGCCGAAACCAACATCAGATCGATACCTAGAAAGTCATTCAATTCAACTAATTTCCAGTCAGTTCTAATTTCAGTACTTTCATTTTAAATTCCTATTTCAAACCCCAAATTCCTTTATAATATTTTATTTGCAAAATATTTACTTTAAATCAATATCATGTTACCCCCATGTGCGAAGCACGGGTTTAAACCTTCCTAATGTAAAATTCTCTTTTTTTTAAAACTCTATTCATTTTCCAAATATTTCCCTTTTATAATTCTATTTACTTTCTAAATCAATATTCCATTTATAATTCTATTTATTTTATAAATATTTCCTTTTATACAATTGTATTTATTTTATATAAATCCTTTTATATAATTCTATTCATTCTACATAAAACCTTTTATATAATTCTATTCATTTCCCAAATTTTCCATTATTATATTTTCCAAATATTTGTTTTTTCAAATATTACCTTTTATAATATCCTATTTATTTCATATATAAATATTTCATTTCAATATTCACTTAGATAATTTTCTTTTTACATTCTAGTATTTCATATGGTATTTAAATACCAAATAACATGACCAGTGTCATCATAATCAATCACAGATTATATCACATAATATATCACAATATATGAAAACAAACAGTATTATAGATATTGAGGAATCCAGTTGGATCCCTCCAACGTGTTTCCCTGCATCACAGAAGTTAAACAATATAAATAACATCGATTTCATTTCAATATGAAATATTCTGATAAACAGAATCAATATTTGATTAACGATTTATATATATCATTATCTATAATTTTAACCAATACATCAGCAATTCAACCAAACAATCAACACACAACAATCAATCATCATTTATCAACACTAGATTATATTTAAAAAAAATATAAATTGTACAGAGTTAGTGAGATTTACTCACATTGGAAGTTCATCATTAAAAACTATAAACTGTTGTTGATTCAGATAGACAATTTATTTCGCTATAAATTGTAACGGACTCCAATTCACTCCTAGTCAGTTCCATTTTGTAGTCGTCGTCCTACGATCCCAATGGATCTTGTTTCGTCACATTCTGATTAAGTATGGAGAAGTTATACAATTTACAAGTTAATACACTATTTAAATAGTTTAAATTAAATACTTAAATTATTGGGCTTTACCCAATTTCCACCGGCCCAAAATGATTAAACCCGCACATGTATTCCTTTCTTCTTCCACCGATCGAACTGCTCAGTCCAACAGCAAATACACGCACCATTTACCATTTTCCATCTTTCGATTTCTCGTTGTCTACAATATGATTTCAAAAACCAACTTCACCATGATCCTCTCCTTTGAATCATCTTTCTCCTCATACATCTTCCTCCAACTCGCACCTGGATTCCTCACTGCGACAAACATCTCTCCCTCCTCAGTCAGTGTCGACATCGACACCAATTTGCACGGAAATCACTGAACATTGGCACACAAACCCCTAATTCCTTCCTCAATCCCAAAATGATACTAAAAACTTGAATCCATGCTTGGATTTCATCTAAACATCAACCCTAGTTTTACTGTCAGTTTTCCAGCATCAGAAAAGATGCATCGCATGTTACAAAACTCACATCGAATTGAAGCTCCTTGGTCGATGAATCCATATATGCATATCATATTATTTATAGGATTTACACGAATTACTTTGGATTTTATTTTGATCGAGATATTTTTCTGGAAAGAAGAAAACATGACGACGGTTTTGGTTGACTTAGAAATGAAATATATTAGGGTTAGAAAGATTAGGATATATATTATAGGTAAATTTTATATTATTTTGTTCTGTTAAAATATTGATTTTTATTCAATCGTAACTTCCGTTTGTTATTAAAAATTCCATACGATCACACAACATACCCAAATTCGACGAAAATGAACATACAACTACAATACGACATTACGGACCCAACGAAACTGGTTTTGTCAAATTCCGACTCCGTTTGCTCACACAGCGTATTTTTAAAGGTCAAATTATCAACTATTTTTCACATTAAAATCGCCTACGGCCACATACTGACTCCAAAAATTACAAAATTGAAATCTAACAATAATTTACTATTCCAGTTCCAACAAAATTAGTTTCGTCGAAAACGGAGATTGTTTGCAAAAATGGCTATTTTCTAAGGTCTAAATAACCCATTTAAATATTAATATATTTAAAAATAATTAAATTAAATAATAATAAATTTATATTATCGTATATATTCACAATAGAATATCATACAGCTCCAATTGGTTGTATAACTCGATATTCAAATCCTGGTTGAATCGATATTCAAATTATATTGAAATATCCATTTATAATATATATATAAATCATTATAAATTATAAAGGAATTCCATAGCGACTTTTTGAAATTTTGATTTGGACATAACTCACAATCTACATGATGAAATCTCGATTTTTCTCTTCCATTAGAAAAATATACTTCACCAGCTCCGAATGTTTCTTCTTTTACAGAAATCTGACCTAAAACGAATTCTGCATATTCGCTTAAAGTTCGAATCGCCAAATTACGAACTACAGCGTCATTTCGAGCTCGATTATAATTATAACATAATTTATACCTTCAAATTCGTTTATTAAATATATTCCTCAATATAATTCAATTCTAAACTGAATTATATATTTTAAATTGTCCAATTCACACAATATTGTGAATTCTGTTATTTCCGATTATTTCAGAAATAAATATATTATTCTATTATTTTATTTAATTAAATATTCAATATTATTTAATAAAACAACCATTTAAATCTCTAAATCATTATTTAAATAATTAAATAAATTAATTATTATACCATAAAAATACGGGACATTAAATTCTTCCCCCTTAAAATAATTTCGTCCTCGAAATTGCTAAGGTAGAAAACAAATCCTATTAACTAGGTTAAAAATTATTCGTTTACTTTTAACTTCAGTTTCGACTGAATTAATTGATTTCAATTAAATTATTAATTCAATTCTATTAACAAAAAATTTCAAAAATTCTGAAAATTTTCTAACACCTTAACTTTTCGAAAAATTTCGCCAGCACTTCCTTTGTACTGGTTAATAGCTCAAACTCCAACTCGCCTCTCTAGGCCTTCTTCAACCCAAAAGAAAATCAAACAGCCAAGCGGGTTGCCAATTCGGCTCATCAAAATCTCAAACCCATATATAGTATAAACTGGTACCTTTTTGTCGGGCATATCAATATACCCTTTCCATGTGTTACCAATTCTGCATATACCAATATCATCCCAATCATTCATCCTCAACAAAAATTATTTGCTTATACACAAGCCAAATTCCATTTCAAACTCAAGTTTCATTCTTGATCCCGAACTCTTAACTTACCAACCCAATATCATTTCAAATCCCTTTGTCAAACATCCAATTCTTCTTAATAAATTATATCCCAATTCAATCTCTAGTTAATTGGTATTCAATTCATATTTGCATTCACAAATTTCTACTTTAATTTGTTTAATTCAAATAATCTGTTTCTGGGTGTTTTTAAACATCTTAGCCTTTTCCAAAAATCAAAATATTCATTTGGAATATCAAAACAACTTGATTTCTCAAAACAATTCAAAAACAAAGTCTTTGGTAGTAATCCGTCACTTAGCAACTCGTAAAATGAACACTAATGATGTCGCGTTTCATCATCAGGGTTATTTCCCAGCTATCAAAGTGAGTTCAATACAATATCACTTTTTAAAACCATTTCTAAATACTACCATTTTGAAATCTATTTCAAAATACAATTCCCAATGCTTGGAAAACATTTCTAAAATCTCCCAGGATTTAAAATTCTCTTATACTTAATTCAATTCCATTTACAACACTTTTCATGTTTTTGGAATTTTAATTCCAAATTCTGATTTTAATCCTGATTTAATTCATCTGATTTCATATATTACACATATATGAATTCTGATTGGCTATTTACATAACCATTTCACATTTTATAATCTTATTCGATTATAATCACAACCAACACATCCAATATACTATAATACTTCAAATATCTATACTTTGTTCAAAATATAATTTGGTTAAAATTATTTCATTTACCCTCTTTTCAAAATATACTGTATCGGTTCATCATATTCGAGTGTTTATAAACCCCTATCGAGATAGTGGATCAAACTGATCGACCAGAACCCATAAATAACTCAACCAATAAATCTGCACAGTATAAAACCATTTTATATCAAATAAAAAATACGTTCGCTCGTATATATACTCTCAACTCAATCTAGGGTATTACTTACCCCATTTCTAATGAGTCACGCCACAGAGCCAAGGTAATCACTTAACCTTCAGCTTTGATACCACTGTAACGACCCAGGGAATTCACGCTCCTCAGTAACCGACATAAACTCAATGTCGACTATTCAAGCATCGGAAATACCGGATAGTCCATGAAAGAAATTAGAGGGTGAGAATAGATAAGATAGAAACTTAGAATAGAAGAAGAAGAATAACATACAACATCAGAGCAAACACGAATCTCACAGCGGAACGAATAAATATATTTCATAACATAACTTTGAAATAAAACAATATCTGTATACATTACCATTAATAGAGTACAACACTTACAACACAACGGAAATAACAATCTATATAATCCTGAAGACTCCTGCTTTAGCTCTTCAAGTATCTGTAAATCCCGACTACTTGACTGTCCGTACAAAATTGGGCACCCAAGAGTTTAGGGAAAACAAAACAAAATAAACTCTGGGTCAGTCATGCGACTGGTGTGAGTAAACTCAAATCATTTGTTTAACTTTTCAAGAATCCTTTTGAAACAAAGGATAATCGTAAGACCGATCCACACATAAACACGAATGGTTTTTACCTCATGATAACCCAAAATATTTTTTCTAAAACAATACTTGTCGATATTATAATAATGTCTAGACCAAGTAAATAGAAATCTAGTAGAACGCTTTCATCTCACGTTCTACATATATAATATACAATCAAAACCACGGGCTCTTATTGGGTAATGGATTTCCATCTCTGACAAGGTATGGAACCACCTTTCGATCAATGTACTCAAGAAGCGAAACACTGGAGTTCAACAAGAACATCTTGTAACTCGTCCACACATGACCGGCCATTCATTTCGCTTGAATGTTCCGAATATATTATCACCTTATGGTTGGTATACCAACATAACTGTTCCCGGGAGATACAGAAGCAAAAAAGTAACAAATATGAATATTCTCTAGATGGTGACAATATACCCTACTTGGGTGCGACCCACTTAGCCATGCTGCCTGCTCAATTTCTGTCATTTCCCAATTGACGAGGCTTGAGGTCATAATGTATCTTCTAACAGATCACTCCTTCATTTACTTTGAATGCCACATCGTCATACCCATCAAATCACAAATTGATTCCCCCAAGAATACCACGGGCATAAGCTAAGAGAAACGAATTCCTCCGCCACCAACGTAAATATGTTTGAAACGATCAACTTACGCGATCTACCAGATATACTCTATCAGACATTCGTCCACTCAAGTTGTCCTAGGACTGGACAATCCGAATGAATTATTCTGTAAATCCATCTTAGGAAATTTCTACTTAGGATTTACTAAACATCCCTTGCATAACTCCGTCTTCAATTATCTTCATCATATTTGATTCGCAACGCTAATGCCATACGGAGTGGTTTTCAGATAATATATTTGATCCCAGTCTCTCCGTATTGACAACGGAAATGGTCAAAATCTTCAATAGTCGGTGATTTAACTATCAAAGGAAAACATGTGTGCAAACAACGATATTTTTTCCAGATGGAAATTCTATTGATCAATCATCAATCAACATTTATTCTTTTCCCCATTTCTCGTTTCAATATTTTCATCAAATCCTTATTTTCTAATTTTAGAAAATATTGGTTATTAACTTTGGAAAACCTTTTTATTTCTAATCCACGCATCAATATCTTCCCACCTCTATCAGTCTCTAACTGTAAACTAGTAAGAGAACAACCCCCTACGTATTAACCCTGAAGGCCGAAACCAACATCAGATCGATACCTAGAAAGTCATTCAATTCAACTAATTTCCAATCAGTTCTAATTTCAGTACTTCCATTTTAAATTCCTATTTCAAACCCCAAATTCCTTTATAATATTTTATTTGCAAAATATTTACTTTAAATCAATATCATGTTACCCCCGTGTGCAAAGCATGGGTCTAAACCTTCCTAATGTAAAATTCTCTTTTTATAAAGCTCTATTCATTTTCCAAATATTTCCCTTTTATAATTCTATTTACTTTCTAAATCAATATTCCTTTTATAATTCTATTTATTTTATAAATATTTCCTTTTATAAAATTCTATTTATTTTATATAAATCCTTTTATATAATTCTATTCATTCTATATAAAACCTTTTATATAATTCTATTCATTTCCCAAATTTTCCATTATTATATTTTCCAAATATTTGTTCTTTCAAATATTACCTTCTATAATATCCTATTTATTTCATATATAAATATTTCATGTTCAATATTCACTTTGATAATTTCCTTTTTATATTCCAGTATTTCATATGGTATTTAAAATACCAAATAACATGACCAGTGTCATCATAATCAATCACATATTATATTAGGGGTGGGTGCGGTTCGGTTCGGTGCGGTTTGGAGCTCAAACCGCTTCCGCACCGCATCAAACGGTTAATCAAAAATATAAATCATTATACTAACCGTTCAAACGGTTCGGTTTTGGTTCGGTTTTGATGTAATACGGTCCGGTTTTAGTTCGGTTCGGTTTGAATCCGTATTAAATATGAAACAAGAGAATTACTTCCATCAGCAATCAATTTATGATTGTATGACGTTGTGTCACCTGAAGGTTAAAACACATAGTGTTATCTTGAATTGATATAACTACAACGTACGCTGAAAATTGAATATATGTAGTTAAAATTAAAAGTTAGATAGGATTTTTTTTTCATTTGTTATCATAACATTACCAGTATAGCTATACGGTTCGGTTTGATATGGTTTGGTAATAGTTCAAACCGCAACCGAACCGTATCATTGCGGGTCGGTTCAGTTTGGGTTGTTAGCTTTAAAGAGATAATCTGGTGCGGTTTTCCACACCGTTTATGCGGTCCGGTCTGGACGGTTTCCGCATTGCGGTGTGGTTTATGCCCACCCCTAGATTATATATCACAATATATGAAAACAAACAGTATTATAAATATTAAGGAATCTAGTTGGAACCCTCCAACCTGTTTCCCTGCATCACATATGTTAAACAATATAAATAACATCGATTTCATTTCAATATGAAATATTCTGATAAACAGAATCAATATTTGATTAACGATTTATATATATATATATATATCATTATCTATAATTTCAACCAATACATCAGCAATTCAACCAAACAATCAACATACAATAATCAATCATCATTTATCAACACTAGATTATATTTAAAAAATATAAACTGTATAGAGTTAGTGAGATTTACTCACATTGGTAGTTCATCGTTAAAAATGATAAACTGTTGTTGATTCGTATAGACAATATATTTTGCTATAAATTGTAACGAGCTCCAATTCACTCCCATTCAGTTCCATTTCGTAGACGTCGTCCATACGATCCCAATGGATCTTGTTTCGTCACATTCTGATTACGTATGGAGAAGTTATACAATTTACAAGTTAATGCACTATTTAAATAGTTTAAATTAAATACTTAAATTATCGGGCTTTACCCAATTTCCACTGGCCCAAAATGATTAAACCCGCACCCGTGTTCCTTTCTTCTTCCACCGATTGAACTGCTCAGTCCAACAGCAAATACACACACCATTTACCATTTTCCATCCTTCGATTTCTCCCTCTCTACAACATGATCTCAAACACTAACTTCACCATGATCCTCTCATTTGAATCCTCTTTCTCCTCAAACATCTTCCGTCCAACTCGCACCTAGATTCCTCACTGCGACGAACAGCTCTCCCTCCTTACTCGGTGTCGACATCGACACCCATTTGCACGGAAATCACCGAACATTGGCATACAAACCCCAAATTCCTTCCTCAATTCAAAAATGATACTAAAAACTTGAATCCATGCTTGGATTTCATCTAAACATCAACCCTAGTTTTACTATCAGTTTTCCAGCATCAGAAAAGATGCATCGCACATTACAAAACTCACACCGAATCGAAGCTCCTTGGTCGATGAATCCATACATGCATATCATATTATTTATAGGATTTACACAAATTACTTTGGATTTTATTTTGATCGAGATATTTTCTGGAAAGAAGAAAACATGATGTTGGTTAACTTAGAAATGAAATGTATTAGGGTTAGAAAGATTAGGATATATTTATAGGTAAATTTTATATTATTTTATTCTCTTAAAATATTGATTTTTATTCAATTATAACTTTCGTTTGTTATTAAAAATTGCATATGATCACACAACATACCAAAATTCGACGAAAATGAACATACAGCTACAGTATGACATTACGGACCCAACGAAACTGATATCGTCAAATTCCGACTCCATTTGCTCACATAGCGTATTTTTAAAGGTCAAATTATCAACTATTTTTCACATTAAAATCGCCCACTACCACATACTGACTCCAAAAATCATGAAAATTGAAATCTAACAATAATTTACTATTCCGATTCCAACAAAATTAGTTTCGTTGAAAACGGAGATCGTTTACAAAAATGGCTATTTTCTAAAGTCTAAATAACCCATTTAAATATTAATATATTTAAAAATAATTAAATTAAATATAAATAAATTTATATTATCATATATATTCACAATATAATATCATACAGCTCCAATTGGAATTATAACTTGATATTCAAATCCCGGTTGAATTGATATTCAATTTATATTGAAATATCCATTTATAATATATAAATCGTTATAAATTATAAAGGAATTCCATAGCGACTTTTCAAATTTTTGATTTGGACATAACTCACAATCTACACGACGAAATTTTGTTTTTTCTCTTCCATTAGAAAAATATACTTCACCAGCTCCGAAGGTTTCTTGTTTCACAGAAATCCGACTTAAAACGGATTCTGTATATTCGTTTAAAATTCGAATCGCCAAATTACGAACTGCCATGCCATTTCGAGCTCGATTATAATTATAATATAATTTATACCTTCTAATTCATTTGTTAAATATATTCGTCAATATAATTCAATTCTAAACTGAATTATATATTTTAAATTGTCCAATTCACACAATATTGTGAATTCTGTTATTTCCGAAATAAATATATTATTCTATTATTTTATTTAATTAAATATTCAATATTATTTAATAAAACTACCATTTAAATCTCTAAATCATTATTTAAATAATTAAATAAATTAATTATTATACTATAAAAATACGGGACATTATACTGCATAACAAATCACAAAGTTGGGAAACTACCACCTAATGGTGGCTCACAAAACCAAGAAACAAAATTACAACATAATGACAGTTTGAGTGAGAAAAAAGCATAAGAGCCTGGATGATACAACATACCCCTACACTATCAATAAACCAACAACCATGGCTCATCAAGAGTATAGGGGGTGCTAGATGAGATGCGAAGGACACGACTGGGGTCGATATCCAATCCACTACTATGGACCAAGACATGGCACGGATAAAACATAACGTGTGAAGTTGAGGAAGCGTCCATCAGAGTGTTCCTAAATGAAAAGATTAGAGGGATATCGGAGACCAAATGCTAAGCCTACTCCTAGCCATGCCAAAAATACCAAGTATGCAAACTATACGCATCAGCTAAATTCCCAATGAGCCTGAAAACAATATAAAACAGAAGAAACAACAGTAACCAAACAACAAATAGTATCGATGGACTTAGCTATCATTAAACATCATAAATTGCACGAAATGTTGAAGTCTATGATAAAAGAGTTTAAAAATCAATTGGATGGCCACGAATAAGGGGGAGGCAATGAACACGTTTTTAATATCCTCGTGAATAAGAAGGATGATCTTGGCTTGTGTAACAACCCGAATTTTTATAACATGTTAAAACAAGAAATCGGGGCAGAATTAAATTATAAGTTATAAAACAATGGGAACGAGTTACTCCATTGCGTTCGTCTCGAAATTTTGCTTGAAAACGAGTCCGAAATTTCGTAAATCGGAGTCCGTATGACCAAGTTATGGCCCATAGAAGATTTCAGAAAATTCAAAATTCAGCCCGAAATTCAAATTCAGCCCCAAACAGACTGGGCGGGAAAATTTCCCGCCCAGCCCCAGGTCGACTGGGGGGTCGACCTGCCCCTCCCCAGGTCGACTGGGCAGTCGACCTGGGTGTCGACCTGGGGGTCGACCTCCCTGGTCGGGCCATGTAGGCCTAGTGCACCTGCTTGCTCCTTTGGGTCTGCTCAGCTGGCCTATGATGGGATTTGATGGTTCAGATCTAAACTAGGGTTAATCCTATGGCCTAAACTTGTCTCTACTCCTATAAAAACACCCTAAGACCTAGCCTAAACCACCACAAATCATCCTAACAACTAAGTGTTGCCAAAATGCTCCTTAATCATGGCCTCCATCTTCATCTTGAGAGCTTGAGAGTTCTAAACTAGATCTAAGGCAAAGGAGCAATCTTTCTCCATCAAATCAAAGGATCTACTTATTTCTCAAGGCTTTGTGTGGAGCTTATTGTTGCTACATCATTCCTAGAGCTCTACAACGTCTCTATCTTGTTCTATCTTGTTCTAGTTCTCATAGCCACGATTTGTAAGCCCCGCTCTACTCTTAGATTTAAACTATGAAATTAACATGAACATGTAGCAAGCTGAAATGGGATTTTTGTGTAATACTTGTCTTAGGTCTATCATTGTATGCATAGATCCATTCATGACTCTTTTGATCTATGATTGTGGAACTATCATGAACCTAGTACCGTTCATCTTGATTTTTGGGTAGAAAGCTATGAGCTTTATTTGGGGATTATGCATAATGCAACATAGAACCCCTCATAACCTTGATGTTAACTTTCCTATGATGTTGAACTACATGTTAGTCACAAGTTTATCACTCTATGTCAACTATTACCATGTTATCACCTTATTTGCTAAGTTTGATGTCGTACATGTTTTGAGGCCAATAATCCTATATGCTAGTTGTGATGAACACCTTTGCCTCAAATATCATCATGTTTAACTTATGACCAACTTTACCACCTTATGCCCATCTTTGTCATATTGTTATGTTCCCTTTCTTGATCTATTTGTATTGATGCGAATTTACGTGCGATGGGAATACATTATGGGTAGTTAGGCGAACTTGAAATGACATGAAAAACATGACTTGAAATGTGACATGAAAATTGATTATGCTTGAAAACTTGAATGTGGTCATGACATGTAGAAAACAATAAAGTGGCCAACTCGAGGTTGGGTTGAGTTTGTACCGTAAATCTGCCTGGAACCGCCCGGCAAATCCAGTGGCTACAAACAATAGGACCCAATGTGAGTAGTTGGTCATATCGCGCTTGAAACCCGAGGTTAGACTAGGTTGTGGTGTAAATCTGCCCGGACCCGCCCGGCACATCCAGTAACCACAACAAATCTAATGTGAGAGGTTGGGCGCATTAAGTTAATTAATGCGACATGATAGGATTAAGTCATGAACCACTTGGATACAGTTAACCAACTTGAAACATGATTGGATAGGGTTAACCACACTTAAACCGTTAGAAACCCTAGTTACGTGGTCCTTTTCAGCAGTAACCCTCTTAAATGTATCACGATACCCTAGGGACTAGGTTAGGGTGGGGCACGATTACTGGGCTGATTGTAAGCGACCAGAAAGACGGCTGAGTAGGTGCGCCAGTGTAGGTTCAGGCGGGCTATGGTCGTGCACATAGTCCGGAGTTGAAAAAAACAGACACGGGCACCAGTAGGTTTAGACTGTGCGTGCTTGATTTGTGTCAGTGGTTGGCACCTTAGGGCTTGATACACCCTAGGGTGGACCTAGCACAGTTGACTACATTCCGTGATTGGGCCGTATGACACCGACACTCGACGAGTTAGGCTTATAGGGAGCCGATCGACTAGATCGTATAGTTGGAACTTGACTTGGGTCATCTCATGATATTGGGCCAAGGGATCATTTCTTGTTTATACTTGACATGGGTTAGAATACTAGTACTATTGGTGCAAAACTAAACCTTGTATATGCGATGCCACACTTGATCTACCTTGTTATCTATTTATCATGCCAGTTAGTTACCATCTTTATGTTTCATCTTAGTTTCTCATGTCTAGTTAACTTCATTAGTTTTTATACTAATAGTAGGTAGGACTTACCAGTCTTTATGACTGACCCTTTTTCTTTCGCCTCTTTTCTTCCGTTCCCCCCCCCCCAGGTTCTTAGGGAGGGAACACTAGTGCTTAGCTTGGACATTTGGCTTGCTTTCTTGATAGCTCATGTACGGTTTGGACTTGAGCTTGCTATGGCTTCACCACATCTATTTTGGGGATAGTTTACTTTATGTTATTTCCAGTTTATGTTTCTAGACTTGTGGTAGTTGGAAAATGATGACTAAGTATTTTGATGTAAGCTGACTTTGGTTTTGAAATGGTTAACTATGGTTTTTAAATTTCTACCGCTGCTTTACTTATTTATTTGTCTATGTTCTGTCTTGTGATATCTCTGTGCATGTTTACCTAGACAACACCCCTCCAAAGCTAGTGCAATCACTCGTGAGTGACCCTGGCAGAGGTGGGGTGTTACATTTGGTATCAGAGCCTGAGGTTTACTAGACCGGACAAAAGTTTTAAAAACCCTTTTAAAAAACTATTTTCAAAACCAATTAAGTATTTTTCCAAGGAAAGTCTAGTTTATTTTAAAAGGCTATTCCCCAAAAGCCATTAGCACTATCCTTTGTTTCCTCGTTCTAAATCTATCTTTTACTTCGTTTCAGTATGGCTGATAACTTTATCATCCCGGAGGGAATACCTGTACCTCTTTGGTTTAGGAGGTACATGGAGGCTAGGGCAAATGGAGCCGGCCCAGCAGACACTCCCACTCCTCCTCCTGTAGCTGAGGTTCCTCCTCCTCCTCCTCAGCATCCACAAGCATATTTCACGAAGATTTGCAAAGACTTTAAGGCGATGGGTGGCAAGAATTTTGTTGGGATAGAGACTTTTGTTGAGGCAAGAGACTGGTTAAGGGAAACTGAAGACCTTTTTGCTATCTTTGATGTAGAAGATCGTAGGAAAGTTCTGTTGGCAGTATGGCTATTGAAAGAGGAAGTTGCTTATTGGTGGGAAGTCACCAACGCTACTAGGCCTATAGAGACTTGGGCCGACTTTAGGATGAGGTTTGGGCTTAAGTTTCTTTCATCTGCTGAAGAGAATCTGCAAATGGAGAGGTTTATATCTTTGAAGAAAGGGGACATGACCGTGAGGGAGTATGTGAATAAGTTTAACCAGCTTGCTCGATTCGGTTTAGACATGGTTAACACACCTCAGAAGAAGGCTCTACGCTTTGCTCGAGGATTGAATGAGCCATTGCAAGGTTTGGCCATGTCTCATATACCCATGGGGGCCACTTTTGAGAGCTTAGTGGATATGGCCTTGCTTCTAGGAGACGATAAAAATGGCAAGAAAGAAGTTAAGCTTAATGAGACTCAAACCAAGAAGGTGGACTCCAAGTGGGGAGGCAACCAGAACAACCAGAACAACAAGAACAAAAAGGGTAACAAGGCCAACAACAACAAGGCATGGGAGACAAGGAAGTGCAACTTCTGTGGGATTACTGGACACATAGCCAAAGATTGTAGGAAGAAAAAGAGGAAGTTGGGAGAATGCTTTCATTGCGGAGAGTCTGGACACTACAGTAGGGATTGCCCAAAGAAGCAAGGACAGGGGCAAGAACAGACTCAGCGGGCAGGACCTTCTGGAGGGCAGATGCATGCTCTCAACACTACTCCAGCTCCGGACCGAGGTAGTATTTCTGTAGAAAGCCTTGTTTACATTTCTGGTTTTCCTGTTCGAACTTTATTTGATTCTGGCGCATCGCATACCTTTATTTCTTCTGACATTGTTGAAAGTTTGCACCTAAGTACTAGTCTAGTTGGGATCCCGTTAGTGTTTCAAATCCAATTGGGGGTTCCGCCCATCTATCTATGATTTGTATGGATTTGAGGATTTCTATCTTGACCGTAGAATTCACATGTAATGCTTATGTTCTCGGGTTCATGGGATACGGGTTGATTTTGGGCATGGATTGGTTGTCCAGTTATGGAGCCATTCTCGATTGTGAGCATAGGGTAGTGAGGCTTATGACTCGCCTTGGCAATACTCTAGAGATTTCTTGTAACCCTATGGATCCCGTCATGTTATATTATCTTGAATCCCTCGACTCGTCTATTGACAATCTTCAATCTGTGAGGGTGGTCCGAGAATATCCTGATGTCTTTGATGAGGTGAAGGGGTTACCCCCTAAACGCGAGATAGACTTCCGTTTTTATCTTGTTGATAATGCCAAGCCAGTTTCATTGCCTGTTAGGCACATGGCCCCGCGAGAAAGAAGAGAGCTTAGCAAGCAAGTCAAGGAGTTGCTTGAGAAAAATTTCATTAGGCGAAGCATTTCTGAATGGGGTGCTCCTGTGGTATTCGCTACTAAGGTGGATGGTTCGCTTCGTCTATGTGTTGATTATCGTGAGTTAAACAAGCTGACAAAGAAGAATAGGCACCCGTTACCGAGGATTGATGATCTCTTTGACCAACTTGTAGGTGCTTCTGTTTTCTCTCAGCTCGATCTAGCCACCGGATTCCATCAGCTTAGAGTGGCTGAGGATAGTATTGACAAGGCTGCGTTTAGGACTCCAGATGGATTCTTTGAATGGCTCGTCATGCCGTTCGGTTTGACTAATGCACCCGCATACTTCGTTGATTTGATGAGTAGGGTGTTTAGGGAGTTCCTTAACAAGTTTGTGGTTGTCTTCGTGGATGATATTCTGATCTTCTCTAAGGGCGAGGAAGAGCATTCTAAACATCTCAAGGAGGTTATGGATACGCTTAGAGCTCATCAGTTAAAAGCCAAGTTCTCCAAATGCCATTTTTGGAGAAGGGAAGTTCGGTTCCTTGGGCATATAGTTTCTAAGCAAGGCATAGCTATGGATCCCGCTAAAGTAGTGGCGGTACAAGACTGGAAAGTTCCGAAGAATGCAACTGAAGTGAGAAGCTTTCTCGGTCTGGCAGGATTTTATAGGAAGTTCATTAAGGACTTCGCTAAGATTTCAGCCCCTCTTACTAAGTTAACGAAGAAGAACTTAGTCTTTGCATGGGACTTAGAGTGTGAGCTTGCTTTTCAAAGACTCAAGAAAGCCCTCACCACAGCTCCAATTCTAGCATTACCCGATGGAGGGAAGTTGTTTACCGTGTACATCGATGCATGTGGCACGGGATTAGGCGCTGTCCTGATGCAAGAAGGGAGAGTGATATGCTTTGGGAGTAGGCAACTCAAAGTTCATGAGAAGAACTATCCCACTCATGATTTGGAGTTGGCGGCGATCGTCTTTGCACTCAAATCTTGGCGCCATTATCTTCTAGGTGAAAGGTTTGAGTTATATACTGATCACAAGTCGCTCAAGTACCTCTTCTCGCAGAAAGATTTGAATCTAAGGCAGCAGAGGTGGATGGAATTCTTGGCATCATATGACTTCGATATAGCTTATACCCCTGACAAGGGTAATGTTGTGGCGGATACGCTAAGTATAAAAAGGTTGACTTTAAGTCCCTTGTTTGTTGAGATGAAGAGCCTAGAGTTCTTGGCAACCTTTGATTTTACACCTGCTGTTGAGTCGATGACTGGTTCGTTAGCATCCCTTGAGCTTAGACCTACACTTCTTGATCAAGTTGGGACTTCATAGAGGGAAGACCCGTAGATAGTCGAAATCATGGACAAGTTGATTCGTGGTGAGACGTCAAGTCACCTCGCTAGATATACTATTGATGACAAGGGGTGGCTAAGGCGTGATGGAAGACTATGTGTCCCACAAGTGGGAGACTTAGTAAATAAAGTTCTTGAGGAGGCGCATCACTCGAGGATGACCATACATCCCGGAGGGGATAAGATGTACCGGGATATGAAGCGCATTTTCTTTTGGGTTGGGATGAAAAAGGATGTTGCAGAGTTTGTTTCTAGATGCATTGTTTGCCAACAAGTAAAGGCCGAGTCAAAGAAGCCCGGTGGGCTACTGCATCCATCGGAGGTCCCGCAATGGAAGTGGGAAAGTATCTCTATGGATTTTGTGGATGGATTGCCGAGATCAAGGAAGGGGAATACTAGCATACGGGTCATAGTGGATAGACTCACGAAGAGCGCTCATTTCATTCCAGTGAAGAGCAAGAGGACCACATCATGGCTAGCATCTGTTTATCTTCGAGAGATAGTGCGATTGCATGGAGTTCCTTCTAGCATAATGAGCGATCGTGACCCAATCTTCACTAGCCAATTTTGGAATAGTTTGCAAGAAGCGATGGGTACGCGATTGAATCTAAGTACAGCCTATCACCCACAGACGGATGGTTAGACCGAAAGGGTGAATAGGGTACTAGAAGATCTGTTGAGGCTATGCATTCTTGACTTTGGTGGCACTTGGGAAGACCACCTTCCTCTCGTAGAGTTTGCTTATAATAACAACTACCAAGCAAGCATAGGGATGGCACCGTTCGAAGCTTTGTATGGGAGGCCGTGCAAGTCACCAACATGTTGGTGGGAGACGACGGATATGTTTATACTTGGGCCCGATATGATAAGGGACACATCCGAGAAGGTTGAGTTGATTCGAAGGCGGATGAAAACGGCCCAAGACAGACAGAAATCCTATGCAGATAAGCGAAGGACAGACTTAGAATTTGAAGTTGGAGATATGGTCTTTGTGAAGGTTTCTCCCTTGCGAAATGTGGTTCATTTTGGAGCAGTTGGAAGGCTAGCACCACGGTTCGTAGGAACCTTCCCTATCATCGAGAAGATTGGGCAAATGGCTTATAGGGTGGAATTGCCCGAGAAGCTGGCTGGAGTGCACAATGTATTACATGTCTCGCATCTCCGAAAATGCCTACATGAATCAGCCGAAGTAGTTGAGCCTAGCATTCTTGAAGACGTGGAGGTAGAGAAAGAGGCAACCCTGAGGCGAGCTCCGATTCGTATCTTGGGAACGGAGATCAAGAAGCTGAGGAATCGAGAAGTCAAGTTAGTAAAGGTTCAGTGGAGTGAAGCCGATGAAGATGCAACTTGGGAAACCGAGGAGAAGATGCATGGGCTTTATCCATTTCTTTTTGAGGGTACATTCTCGATCTCTTTTCCTAGTTAGCATATCTTTCTTTTGCTATCCATGTTTATCTTGTCATCTCGTTAATCTTGTCATGAGAACCTTAGGTAGAAACCCTTTGGATGAAACATGCATTTGAAACATGTTATGCTTGATGGTTGCAAATGGTTGCAAGTGTTTGCAAGTGGTTACTCGTGGATGCATGATACACGTTAGGCACTAAGATCGGCTCATACACTTTCATATTGCATATGCATGAGTGTTTATGCTTATTCATGGATGAAACTTGTTATGCTATCACGTGGATGTTGCATATGAATGAATGTTATGTGCACTCATGTAGAGATTATAAATTATGTTAGGAATTTGCATATATTTGGACTCATTTCACTAACATATTCTGCATTAAGGAGGTTTACTGAGTCAGTAACCGCCTGATTTTCGCATTAGATAGGTGCATATACACACACTTTTGCATATGTTCATACAGCATTAGAAATCTTTTAAGGACAATGATTACTTGTGGATGATGTTTTGAGTAGATGGATGATTGATGGTAGGATACGTTCTTCCTAATTTGGAGATTTCGGGGGCGAAATCTTTTAAGGTGGGGAGAATGTAACAACCCGAATTTTTATAACATGTTAAAACAAGAAATCAGGGCAGAATTAAATTATAAGTTAAGAATCAATGGGAACGGGTTACGCCATTGCGTTCTTCTCGAAATTCTTCTTGAAAACGAGTCCGAAATTTCGTAAATCGGAGTCCGTATGACCAAGTTATGGCCCATAGAAGATTTCAGAAAATTCAAAATTCAGCCCCAGGTCGACTGGGCAGTCGACCTGGGTGTCGACCTGGGGGTCGGCCTCCCTGGTCGGGCCATGTAGGCCTGGTGCACCTGCTTGCTCCTTTGGGTCTGCTCAGCTGGCCTATGACGGGATTTGATGGTTCAAATCTAAACTAGGGTTAATCCTATGGCCTAAACTTGTCTCTACTCCTATAAAAACACCCTAAGACCTAGCCTAAACCACCACAAATCATCCTAACAACTAAGTGCTACCAAAATGCTCCTTAATCATGGCCTCCATCTTCATCTTGATAGCTTGAGAGTTCTAAACCAGATCTAAGGCAAAGGAGAAATCTTTCTCCATCAAATCAAAGGAGCTACTTATTTCTTAAGGCTTTGTGTGGAGCTTATTGTTGCTACATCATTCCTAGAGCTTCTACAACGTCTCTATCTTGTTCTATTTTGTTCTAGTTCTCATAGCCACGATTTGTAAGCCCTACTCTACTCTTAGATTTAAACTATGAAATTAATATGAACATGTAGCAAGTTGAAATGGGATTTTTGTGTAATACTTGTCTTAGGTCTATCATTGTATGCATAGATCCATTCATGACTCTTTTGATCTATGATTGTGGAACTATCATGAACCTAGTACCGTTCATCTTGATTTTTGGGTAGAAATCTATGAGCTTTATTTGGGGATTATGCATAATGCAACATAGAACCCCTCATAACCTTGATGTTAACTTGCCTATGATGTTGAACTACATGCTAGTCACAAGTTTATCACTCTATGTCAACTATTACCATGTTATCACCTTATTTGCTAAGTTTGATGTCATACATGTTTTGAGGCCAATAATCATATATGCTTGTTGTGATGAACACCTTTGCCTCAAATATCATCATGTTTAACTTATGACCAACTTTGCCACCTTATGTCCTTCTTTGTCATATTGTTATGTTCCCCTTCTTGATCTATTTGTATTGATGCGAATTTACATGCGATGGGAATACGTTATGGGTAGTTAGGCGAACCTGAAATGACATGAAAAACATGACTTGAAATGTGACATGAAAATTGATTATGCTTGAAAACTTGAATGTGGTCATGACATGTAGAAAACCATAAAGTGGCCAACTCGAGGTTGGGTTGAGTTTGTAGCGTAAATCTGCCCGGAACAGCCCGGCAAATCCAGTGGCTACAAACAATAGGACCCAATGTGAGTAGTTGGTCATATCGCGCTTGAAACCCGAGGTTAGACTAGGTTGTGGTGTAAATCTGCCCAGACCCGCCCGGCACATCCAGTAACCACAACAACGTCTAATGTGAGAGGTTGGGCGCATTAAGTTAATTAATGCCACATGATAGGGTTAAGTCATGAACCACTTGGATACACTTAACCAACTTGAAACATGATTGGAGAGGGTTAACCACACTTAACCCGTTAGAAACCCTAGTTATGTGGTCCTTTTCAGCAGTAACCCTCTTAGATGTATCACGATACCCTAGGGACTAGGCTAGGGTGGGGCACGATTACTGGGCTGATTGTAAGCGACCAGAAAGACGGCTGAGTAGGTGCGCCAGTGTAGGTTCAGGCGGGCTATGGTCGTGCACATAGTCCGGAGTTGAAAAAAACAGACACGGGCACCAGTAGGTTTAGACTGTGCGTGCTTGATTTGTGTCAGTGGTTGGCACCTTAAGGCTTGATACACCCTAGGGTGGACCTAGCACAGTTGACTACATTCCGTGATTGGGCCGTATGACACCGACACTCGACGAGTTAGGCTTATAGGGAGCCGATCGACTAGATCGTATAGTTGGACCTTGACTTGGGTCATCTCATGATATTGGGCCAAGAGATCATTTCTTGTTTATACTTGACATGGGTTAGAATACTAGTACTATTGGTGCAAAACTAAACCTTGTATATGCGATGCCACACTTGATCTACCTTGTTATCTATTTATCATGCCAGTTAGTTACCATCTTTATGTTTCATCTCAGTTTCTCATGTCTAGTTAAATTCATTAGTTTTTATACTAATAGTAGGTAGGACTTACCAGTCTTTATGACTGACCCTTTTTCTTTCACCTCTTTTCTTCCGTCCCCCCCCCCCCAGGTTCTCAGGGAGGGAACACTAGTGCTTAGCTTGGACATTTGGCTTGCTTTCTTGATAGCTCATGTACGGTTTGGACTTGAGCTTGCTATGGCTTCACCACATCTATTTTGGGGATAGTTTACTTTATGTTATTTCCAGTTTATGTTTCTAGACTTGTGGTAGTTGGAAAATGATGACTAAGTATTTTGATGTAAGTTGACTTTGGTTTTGAAATGGTTAACTATGGTTTTTAAATTTCTACCGCTGCTTTACTTATTTATTTGTCTATGTTCTGTCTTGTGATATCTCTGTGCATGTTTACCTTGACAACACCCCTCCAAAGCTAGTGCAATCACTCGTGAGTGACCCTGGCGGAGGTGGGGTGTTACAGCTTGATCAAATTTGTTATTGTCGTACCGAAAGCTATTTCGAGTGCACTAGATATGCCAACAAATATATGCAAGAATAATACGGGCAAGAATAGCCATGATAGATTTCCCATGAGAATTGGACCACCAAAATGGACAACGAGAATTGACATATGCATAAGTAGGAGGGAAACCCATAAGGTTTCCGAAATGAAGCCAGATAAAGTTAACTACCTCACTGTTTCCAAAAAGATGGGATATGGACTCACAGTGCCCTGTCGAGCAGCAGCAACATCTAGAGGTATAAGCGATGCCACGTTTAGATATGTGCTTATCTAAAGGCAGTCCATTATGAATGAATTTCTACATAAAAATCGGGACTTTCGGAAGAATGTATCGATTCCAAATCATGTAGAATGGGAGCTTAATGGGGGAATGAGGCCAAATGGCATCCCAAGCCATTTCAAGAGAAAAGTAGGTGCCGGACCAAGGGCTAGGGTCAAGGTTCTTAACTTCATCGCAAAGCGCTTTACATTTTTGCATGCCTTTCCAGGTTTCACTGGTGTAAGTAGGGGTGCAAGGGAAACCCTGGGTTTCGTGTCTATGATATTTGTGCTGAAGAAAGGAAAACTAAGTAGAATCATAGTGCAAAAACCGGTGCCATAGTTTGAAGAAATAGGCCTTGAAAACTGTCCAAAAGTTCCAAATTTCCAAAGCCCCCTCAGATTTCTGGCAGCATATGTGCCAACAGACCTAATGATGTTTGAGCTTATTGTCGTGCGAGCCCTAGAAGAATTTAGAACAGAGACGTTGAAATTCATTAAAAAGAGTCAGTGGGAGTAGTGACAGTGAAAATGTCAGAGCTTAGGGAGCCTAGGACCGACTGAATTAGGATAATTCTACCAGCTTGAGATAGAATCGAGCCACTCCATTTGTTGACCAGTTTACAAGCTTTGATGAGATTCTCTGAAGTAATGGTTAATTTTCCATACCCGATAGAGTTTAACACCTAAGTAGGAGAACGGAAGGTGACAAATCGCGAAATTGGCCTCATTTTGGAGTCTGGCTTTAAAAGATGGAGTGGCCCTGCCTAGAATAACATTCACAATTCTTGAGGAATGAAACCTAGTTGCGAATAGAGCTAGATTGACCATTAATAAAGATAAGGATGTCATATTGGCAAAAGATAGATTTGAAATAACAGGCACTCCACTGGGTAGAGAAAAACAACCCTCTCTCGAACAAGTAAGATTATGAAGACCAGAATTAAGGGACTCTGCGGAAATGATGAATAAGCTAGGCAATCGGAGATCGCCTTGACGGACTCCCCTCCCTGACGGAAAGCAATCCTCGGGGCGGTCGTTGATGCGAATAGAATACCGGCAATTTGAGATAAGTCTCCAAACTAAATAAATAAAGGATTCGCAAAACCTGAACTTACGAAGGACTAAGATAAGGAAAAACCAAGACAGCCGATCGTAGGCCTTGGCCATATCCAATTTGAGGATCACATTCACACCTCTAGCCTTTTGGTTAATCTGAGATACAAGATCCTGAGCCAAAAGGATGTTATCAGATTTAAGTCTTCCTTTGATAAACCCGACTTGGGAAGAAAAGATAAGGGTCGGCAGGGTACTGGAAAGTCTAGTAGCTAAAATTTTAGAGATAGCTTTGTTATAGAAGTTCAAAGACTAATCGGACGAAGATCGGTAGGTTTTTTAGGATTCTCAGTTTTGGGAAGAAGAATGATGTTACTGGTAGTCTAGTTTTTGGGAAGGGGATAATCACAGAAAAATGCACGAATAAGGTCAGGCTCGGTGATGTCCTAAAAGGTATGAAAGAACATTCCATTAAAACCATTAGGTCCTATAATGTTGTTCTTATCAAGTTGAAGGACATAAGACATGACTTCCTCCTCAGAAGGAGGTTCTGCGATAGTGGCATCGACATGCCCATCAATTAGGGGTAGGCATGTCAGGGACGTTAGCCGATGGAGAGCCAAGGAGATCTCTAAAGAATGCAACAATGGTATTATTAGTATCATCACCTTCATCGGCCCGTGATCCATCAAGTTTTTGTACTTTGTGAGTAGAGAGTTTAGCTCTGTTTTTGTTAACGATGGATTAGAAGAATTTAGAGTTAGAATACCCATGTAAATTCCATTTAATACAAGTTTTCTGCTTCAAGAAAAGCTCTTCGATTCCGAGAGTGTGTTCGAATTCATTCTTGGCATGAAGCCAGGAATCTCGGTTGGCTATGAAAGGATTTTCATCATAGATCGCTTCTTTGATTGAGACGTTTTTGTCAGCTTCCCTGACGGGATCAAAGATATTAGAAAAGATGATTTTTTTTTTCAATCACGAATCTGCATCTTAACATTGCGCAGCTTAGCGGAAAAGGCTTGGAGCAGATTCCTAAACACCGATAGGTCCCAGGCATTTTTGATAATTTCACGGAATGAATGATGAGAGATCCACATGTTTTGAAAATGGAATGGTTTAGGAGATGAATCAAGTCTCGATTTGAGATTGAGAAACATAGGAGCATGAGCTGAATTAGATCGGTGGAGATGATCAACCATAAAGGTGAACGGATTGGCGAACAAAACCCACATTACCAAAAACATGATCAATTCTGGAAAAGACACAGTCAGTACCCTCCCAGTTATTACACAAGTATAAGAGACCCCACAAAAGGGAATTTAGTGAGGCCCTCATCGGCAATAGTGTTATTGAAATCGTCTATACCCTGAAAGTTAGTGGGGTTACCACAAACCTTCTCATCCAGATTTTCAATGATGTTAAAGTCACCACCAATGACCTAGAAGCGATAATTCAAAGAGCCAAGACGAGATATCATTATGAATGTCGTGTCTGTCAGCCCTTGAACATTTAGCATAAAAAGCACATGAATACAAGAGGATCGGCATTCAGAATTATCTTAACGGAGAAAGCCAGCATTTTCTCAGAATCACGAATGATAGAAATCATCCAGTCAATTTCCATAAGACCCATATTTTTTCGTTACAGTTAGAGATCCTGTTAAAGAATCCAAGTTTTTGAACCAAATAATTTAACGATTGTGATTCCACCATCGATTCTTAAATAGCTAGAGAGATGTTGTGAATTTTTACAATACGCTTAAGTTTATTAACCGTGGGATCGTTTCCAATCCCATAGACATTCCAAAATAGAATATTAATCATTTCGAGGAAGTATAGGAAAAAGCTTTGGAAATTTTGGCGATAGCCACTTGCATTTTAGATTCAAGAGGGTGAATATTCCTCTTCTTAAGAGGGAAGTAGGGCTGGTCACTCTTGCGAAGGATAGAAGTGGCCAACAACGGCGGTGAGGCCGAGTGAGAAGTGCCTAAAATAGATTTAAGGCCTGGTGAGGATAACTTAGTGGCTGAACCAAGTTCAGATCTGAGCGAGTGTTTTGGAGGCATAATAATGGGTCTTATAGTATTTTCTACATTAACATAACCACTAGCTATGTTGCAATTAAAATTGCAAACAAACTCAAGAAGTAATACGGTGAATTGTACCCGGTCGCTGGACAAATCGCCATCTGAAAGGGACATTGGGCCAGTTCTCCTGCAATAGCCTTGCCAGCGATCAAGTTGTCGTAAGAACCAGATGATCACAACATTTTATATGTCGCATTCTTTTCTTCATCGAAGGCTAGTTCATCCAATAAAAATTAATATGTTGCACATTAGGGCAGTGCCCTTTCCATCAATACAACTCGATGAAGCCAGTGCAAAGGAGCTTGGAATATTACGCATACTGGCCTTATGTGTTCGTCCACGACCGTGCTTGATAGGGGTGCTGATGTCTAGTAACAAACTCGCATGAGGAGGTAAGTCTTTTCAAAAGGACTGGCACGAGAATGGCTAACCCAAACGGCAAATTGGGCCAACCCAATTGAGGAGTGAGGCAGGTTAGCAGTGACCGAACCTCTGGCTGTGGTAGTGAACTTCTGAGAGGTATCAACATTCAACATAGAACATGGTAAATAGTTGACCTATGTTGGAATAATCATGCTTTCTAAGATGCGTATGTAAGAATCTCATGTGCAATATGTTGAGCTAGCTGGTGAGGTATGCCTATGAGTAAAAGGTTCGTCGAAGCATTCAACATCGGAACCCATTGGACATAACGTTGGTCAGAGGTACGATCGTGTGTCCAATTATTTAAAGCCTCACATCCATGGTCAATGGATCCAAGGGCTTTTGTGTTACGATTCCAAAGGCCTACTTTAAGAAGAAGCTGCGCAAAGTGAACGTCCGTCGCCGCGTAAGGAAACTGCAACGGTAGAGTTTGAAGTAGAGCATCAATGGCAACAAAGCTTAAGCTGAAAATATTGGGTAACACATGATCTAGATTATCAACATACATGATCGTGCATGATTGAGCATGGTCCAATGTGTTAACTGGCAATGTTGCATAAGAATGTCAATTGTATGAAGTTTGCACTTGTTTTGTTTGATAATTGTTTGAAGTACCACCCGTTCCTATTGTGGAAGATGCAATAACTTTAGAACCTGATAGATCCAGTTTGGTGGCAATAGCGTTAGACGACCTAGTCAAGACCTCAGCTTGAACAGATGTGTCTGACGTTTGTGACTGAGTAGCAAGATAGGGTGACTCGATGTTGGTAACCATAGCAGTAGACTTACAATGTAAAACTAGGATCATGTTCGTGAAGGAAACTTGATTCAAACTGGTCGAAAGGTTGTTAGTTGTCTGACATGAAAGCATTTGATCCACGAAGTTCTCAGGAATAGAGAAGCAGTATTTAGATTTTCCAGTAGCGCCTTGTTTGGTAGCGATGGATCCAGACTAAGACAGCGGTGTCGCCTTGTTCTTTGTGATGGTAACAGAGGTTGGCGCAGCTTGTGGATTGCGGCCAAATGGTTCTGTAAATAAATTTTTGGGTAAATTTGCTTCCAAATTGTGATTGACAAAGACCTCTTTACAATCAAGTAGTTGACTATGACCCAATCTTCTACACTTCGAACAACAAAACGGAAGATTTTCATATTCAATTTATTTCTAGAAATCACTCCCATTTTGTACAACAATTTTTTTTATAGATGGCGATTGATATAAATCCAACTCCACACATACACATGCCAGGCTTGGATGGTTACAGTTTATGGTAGCTTCATCCGCCTTAAGTGATTTTCCAATTTTCTAACACAAAGCCTCTAAAGCCTATTTATTATAAAGACGAGTCGAAAGATAGAGGAATGGAACACATACAGGAAACAACAGAGCGTCTAAAAGGTGATGAAAGCTAATGGACCATTTAAATACTTTCATTTGGGCATTTAGGATCGCCAATTTATCACGAAGCTATAGACATAAGTAGTTTTCCTCATTAAATAATTGAATTAAAATATGGCAGTCATCTATGACACCAATCTTAGCTTGAGAAATCAAAAAAAATTCATGAATACCTTACGTATTTGATCGATTGGAGGATGCGCAGTGTTGAACCTGCCAATAAGTGAGTGTTGCGGTGGCCTAGAAAATTTGGAGATTTTATTAGTGGTGAAAAACACCACTGCTTCGCCCTTAAAATAAGTTTATAGATAGGCATGACGGTCCACCCCGGACCAACCGACATTTCCCTAGAAATGCGTTGTGCCAATGCCCGACTAGCACAGGACGATCGTCAAAGAAGAAAGGATTTTGAAATTATGAATCGCCAAAGAACCTGTATTGTGTCTCATAGTGCATGGAATAAAATAAAATAATAATATAACTTGACATAAAATAGGCGAGATAGTGCATAAGCTGAAAACTAAACCATCATAGCAGCTAAATCAAAAATACAGCTTATGATCCAAATCATCATTATTACAACTTCAAAATATCGTCTCTAAAGCAAAATAGAAAAGGTACACTACTAATGCCCAAAGCAGTGACCATCAACAACACAGGGAGAATATATGTAAATAGTACGTGGAAGCCTCCTGCTCGTCTTCGGACAGCTACTCGTGCATAACCACCTAACCTATCTCTAGTCTGCTCGTTTAGGAGCACCTAGAGGAATAAGAAGAGACATAAAACTCTGGGTCAGACAAAAGTCTGGTATGAGCAATAGCAGCAAAACAAAACAATAACATGTATAAACAATCACACCTAAACCTGGACCTGCAACCAAAGAGTTAGCACAACAAGATGTACAGTACTCTAAGGTAACACTAACATAAAGTGTAAAATGGGAGTGTGTGTGTCATGGTGATAACAAACATCAAACATAGAAATCATCCTTACATCTCTCACTTAGTGCGTAAAGCATACGATATCCACCACTTTGATCACCAAATCCTTTGCTACGACCACTTTACCCTTGGGGTCTTAATGACCCCATTGCGCTAGTCCATAGCCACTAATCCCTTGCTATGATCACCTTGCCCGTGGGAGTCCTAATGGCCCCATTGCACTGATCCATAGTCGTGCTACAATCAGTTGCCCTTGGGAGTCTTAAAGATCCCATTGCGCTGATCCATAGCCACTAATCCGTCTCTCGGTGGTGAACTAAAGCTATAGATATCGATAACCCTTTTGGACACGTCCCGTAGCAAATCCCAACTCATGAAGTTAACTCGTTGGTTCCCATCTGGATCCTAAGTAATAACTTCCCACTTGGACTTCCTTTACTTCTCGGGTTTTGATTGAATTGGAGTTGGTCTTCAGAAGAGTCGTTGCATAGAAGTAGTGGAAGCTCAATTCGGTTCGGTTCAATCTACCTCAGTCGGTTTGGTTCGAATACATCATCCCCAGGCTTCTCGTTTGGTTCGGTGCTCCACTTCAAGTCATTTCGGTTCGGTCATATCCATTCAGTTTGGTTCGGAAGGTCCTCCTGCCTCGTTTCGGTTCATATGGTACCTCATCCACAGATTTCAATCCGGTTCTCTCCTCCGTCTCCGATCCGATCGCATGCTCCAATTCAATCCATATGACCTTCCTTATTGCCATGATGCTGAAGATTCCACTACCCCAGCTCGGTTCATTCCATCCGATCTTATCCCTTATACCCGATTCGAATCCCCAACCGATCCGATCTGGATCCTGTAGAATTTCTAATAGGTTTGTTTCATCCATTTTCTCCATACGATGGTGTTTTCAACCATTCTAATTTTACTAAACAATCACAAAACATCACAAACAACAGTAATAACATATAGATTCAATCAAAAAGATCAAAACATCAAGCATATAAGTCATTTTAGATCAAACATACCTGAAAGGTATGATTTTCCACTTAATCCCCTTAACCATGTTTTAACAATAGGATTAGCATACTTAATCCAAATTAACCCAAATTTATATCAGAGGCATAAAATAATATTTAAGAATTTCTACATATTTTTCTAGATTTTTATGATGTATAATTTAGCTAATTATCACTAATCACCCATAATTAGCCGTAATTAGTGAATAAACATGCTAATCACTCACCTTAGCCACAAATAAATTTTAGGTCTGAAACTCTAACTAATTTGGCATGTTTCCCAATGTATTCTAGCAGCTCTATCTCGATTTCTACGCTAATCCGCATTAACTTGATGCAAATTTGGCTAATATGTGATTAGAAAGTGATTAAAATGTGATTTGGGAGTTCGAGGCCATTGTTAGGGTTTGAAGAAATGAAAGTGGCGGCTAAGAAAATGAAATGAGATGGTTTCCTAACTCATTTCAGCCTCCACATAACCCTAATCCCGAAATGGGTTATGTGCTCATCCACTAGTTACCCTATTAAGCCCGCTTAAGCAGTTTTTCACCTTCCAAACCTTGTTTCAACCATATCTCCCAAAAGGTAAGTCCGTTTGACTAATGTGACCACTCTACAGAAAGTTAAACCATTATCCAAATCCAATGGAAGTGGTTCAGGTCAAATATCCTTACCAATCAAAAGTTATAGGCGAAAAAAGATTCTCCAGGGGTAAAACAATCATTTAAAATTCGGCAAAAATAGTGAACATGGGAAATGACCCCAATAGTCATTCCCTAAAGTTACACGACCATACGACTTCATATGAGAATGAAATAAATATTCCATGATCCTCCGATGTGTAGAATGCGGGTCGTTACACTCTCCCTCCTTAAGAAATTTCGCCCCTGAAATGCCTTAACTAAGAAAACAACAAAGGTTCCCATATGCCTATTAACCATTTGCAACAATCAAACATACACAATAAATACGACAGGCTTATCCTAGCTTGCGGAATAACCATATCGCGATTTAAAACCTTACCAGGCAAAGAGTTATAAATACAACTTCCTTATGCTTTCCTCTGTTTCCTAAGTACAGTCATTCCCATTGTCACCCAACTGAACCTTGACCAGTTTCACCGTCTTCCTTCGAAGTTGTTTCGTATCATGCCTGACAATATGAATCATCCTACGGCTCCCAACTGCCTCGGATTCCACCTCGATATCATCTAACTGATCTGGTGAAATAGTCATATCAGATTCACGCATGAACTTCCTTAACTGGGAAACATGAAATACGTCGTGAACTCCTGTCATCTTGTCAGGCAATCCAACTTTATATGCCAAATTGCCAACTTGTTCGAGAACTGGAAATGGACCAACAAACCTTGGTTCCAACTTACCTCTCCTACCAAATCGAATCACACTCTTTAATGGAGAAATTTTGATGAATAATAAGTCGCCAACGGAGAATTTCAAATCTCTTCTTCTTTTATCAGCGTGACTTTTCTACCTATCTTGGGCAGCCTTCATTTGTTGTTGGATAACCTTGATTGTATCTGAAGTTTCTCTTATTACATCTGGGCCAAGCACAAATTTCTCACTGGTTTCCAACCAACATGATGGCGAGTTGCACGGTCTCCGTACAAAGCTTCAAACGGAGCCATACCAATACTGGATTAATAACTATTATTATATGCGAACTCAACTTGATGCAAATGGTTATCACATGAACCTCCAAAATCCAATATACAAGCTCCTAGGAGATCCTCTAATACACGATTCACCCTCTCTGTTTGGTCGTCGGTTTGGGAATGTAACAACCTGAATTTCGACAAACGGGATTTTTTTTCTAAATTCCAATTGATTGAAACTCGGATTGGTTTGCTCTAGTATCCTGCAGAAAAGACAGAGACATAAAATATGTCAGAGCTCAGAAAATATCTCGCAGCGGAATGGATAAAATATAATATAATCAAAACATAGCCTTACTATATTAATAATATTGTCTGACCTATATCCAAAGCTATCATGTCTCTGCCACAAATCTAACCTACGAGTATGTTATGATGAGGGGGTCAGAACACAAGTTCTGGTGACTGAATTTAAACTATACACTTTGGACAATCCTACATATACCGTTCAATCATATTATCTTATTTATTAGGTTACTTGGGTTATCAGCACTCAAGGCTTACACACACGCCGTACCTATTTATTTCCCAGTGGATTAACCTAATATAGTATATAGGTAGTTACCCCCAATATCGAGGTACACCCCATGGTACCCCACTCACACGATCTCCACCGAAATGCCCACAGTCCCTCATCCTGCATTGTTACGATCAGCATATATCTGCCATCACTACGCTACGTAAGCATACAGACTGCCACCTTTTATTCGAATCAGACTCCATACCGGACTAATGCCCTCAAGTCTACGATACACCACCTAGAGCTGATATGCATGTATCCAGACTGTCCATCATAGTATCCTAAATTGTAGCTCGATGCCCCAATTGCACGTCCTCTAATGTGCACCGAGTTCCGTGGCAGGGCGGTACAAGAAGCACAGAACTCGGTCAGGAGCTTTTCCATATCCGTACATGTCCGTCTTTAAAGAGCCTCTATATACAGATATACCTACGGTCTGTTTTCGTGGTGGCTATGGCCCCACCTTGGCCCCTCCCTCAACTAGTAAAGACTACCAGAGCTAAGCGACTGCCCGTACGCAAACAATCTAAACATTCATGTGACGTTTCCCCTCAACCCCTTACCCCGATAGTGAAGGTTGAAATGGTATCTTGGGTTTAGCTCGAGTCATTCCGCATCCCATGGGCTGCCGATGACGGGTGTCCGTCGGTCGACTATCCTTGTTGGTCATGACCTCTGCCTCCTCGTCAGGCAATCGCCGAACCACCCTGGTGTCACCTCATCACAACATTCTGACTGCATAGCTACATCTGCAGTCAAGGCCCACACACCTAGTAGTTATGCCAGACCCAACCTCTGCGGACACAGCCTAAGACATCTGACGCTGCACAGAGGACTACTAGGAGCACCTTATGTACCTCAGGAAGTTGTGTGCTTCCCCTTCCAGTTATTCGAAGCCTTCAGAACAATCAAATGAATGTGCGCTCCCCCTCATGCCTTATAACACTACGACGATCTACCCCATTAGGTTATTCACCCTCAAACATGCAAACTGGTTCAAGCGCCTCACTTTAATATGTTATTAGACCCAACGTCTAAACATTATTTTATGCACTTGCCTCACCTCATCAGGTTTCCAGTTAACTTGGTTATTCCAATTCATATTGAATTCTTATTCAAATTATCAAGTTTCTCTTGCTTATTAATTTCAGTTATATAATATAACCCATTTACGTTTATTAATAAGCCCACAACATGTTATTCCTGAGATTGTGGTCCAAGGTCTTAATATGTAATTAAGTATATCCCAATCCACATGTTTTCTGTTTGACATGTCAATCATTATTTGTGATTACATATAACTTATTTCATTTCATAAGTTTTCCACATCCTTTCTCATTTAATCATAATTCCATTTTACATTGTCAATACAACTTATCGTTGTTTACTTATTAACTTAGTTCTATTAAATAAGGCCCATTAATAAGTTTCTCTACCCGTTTATTATAACCTATGTTATAATTTCCTCTTGCCCCTAGGACAAGCCTAGACTTTCTTATCAACGGGTTTTAGATTCCCAAACTTACAAATTACTTTATTTATAATTAAGTACAATATATCCCCGCCCTTTTCTTAACTGGTTTCAAGTTTTCCCCTTTACTGATTACTTAATTTATAATTAAGTGTCCCTTAACCCAATTCACCAGTTATCCCATTCTCTTACTAGTTTATTATAACCTAAGTTATAATATTCACCTATCCCTAGGACAAGTCTACATATTATACAACATGTTATTTATTTATAATAGGTTATTATCATTCCCCTCTTAAACCATTTACCATTGTAAACCATTATTCTTCATTCACTGTAATATATATTCCTTATTATATTAAGCAAAAAAAAACTTCATGTATCTTATCAGTTTGATAGAAGGAATCAATGATTTATTTTCATAACGTATTCCCATCTAAATCCATGGTAGCAAGTAATTTTTTTACTTTTATTTATTTACTGTGGCTTACTTGCAACAACATTTTCAGAATTAAGTCATTTAGGGAAGTACATCACTTTTCCTTCTTATCATACTAACTCAGTTCATTTCATCCCTTCCTTTCTTATTTTACGAGATAGAAATTTAATTACCATCATTGCCATTTATTCATATCTTGTTATATACATATATTTATATACCAGACCTCTCACGTTAAGACTACACCTGTGGATGCTGGATTTGCCGGGCAGATCCGGGTAGACTTATACCACAAGTTGACTTAACCTCGAGTCTTAGCACCATTACATGCTTTTAATTTTTCACTTAGGACTCTCACATTAGGTTCAACATTAGTGGCTGCTGGATATGCCGGTCGGGTCCGGGAAGACTTCCGCCACTAATGCAACCTAACCTCGTACCATAAGTGCAGTTACAGATTCTAATTGTAATCCTAGGCATATTCATCTTCATTTATTCAATTCTATGTATATAATCATACAATCATTCTAATTCACATAGGTAAGGGCTCTGGTATGTAAATGGATTAAATCAATATGTGATATAAACAGTGGTATTTACTGCCAATATTTTTAACAAGTCTATAACATATAAACATTTCCAACATTTCAACTAATTTTATGTATGAATTTTCAACCTTTATGTTCATACCAGATTGCGACTCCAAATTAGAGTCTCAAAACACAACATATATTATGTTCCAAAATCCATTTCAAAGTATGCCCCAAATCCCAATATATGCCACGTGTCTTTCTACATGTAATTAACTTTATTTAAATAACATGTAGTTCTCCAATAGTGCATCATTTACCCAATTTATAGGTTCATAAAATGGATCTATACAACGGTATTCTTTTTTTCTTAACCATTCAAGTAAATGTACATCTCAACATATTAACTAATTAAACATATTATCCATTTTAGCACAATAATGCATTTCATCAAATTAAACCTTCCAATATATTCATTATGGGGAATGCCAAACGATAGAGGTACTATTATTCAAAATGTATATTTTAAACCCACTCACCTTTCATGCTTTTCCCAAATTTTGGATTTGATTCGTTCTTTCATCCATTGTTTCCCTTTTCCCTTTAATTTGATTCACAACCTAACGACCATGGATTTATTATTTCATGAAAAGAGAAGAGAAATAATTTAAATAGATTGGTTCTTAGAAGTTTACCTTGCTTTCATGATTCAATAATCTTTTTATTAGCATTGATTCCCTCTTCCAGATCCATAATTCTCCTAGGCTAACATTTTAATTTCAAAATAGATTAGAGAAGAGAGAGCGAGCCATGGCAGAGATCCAGCGTAGCTGCCGAATTATGATGTTTAGGGTTAGGTCTAGGGTCTTATTTATAGGTGTATGGAGCAACCAGGACCTCAGATTTGACCAAAAGCCCTCTGAACCGTCAAAATATCAGAAAACCCTAATCTGCCAAAATCTGTCGCCTGGGGTCGACCCCCCTTCATGTGGGTCGACCCCGGGGTCGACCTCCATGGGTCCGGAGGCCGAAAATTGTTTTGGGCGCACCTGGGAGGGGCGCCAGTGCAAAAATAGCCTGGCGCACTTGCCAAGTGCACAAGTTTTTCTGGCCCGCTTCCTGATTTTTCTGACAAACTTCTGCCTTCGATAACTTCTTCATACGATGTCTGTTTTACGCAAACTCCGACTCTATCTGAACCAAAATTCCCAGATGAACGCAACGGTACAATCCGTTTTACTTAATTTTGATTATTTAATTAAGTTATTCTTATTTTATTATCTTACACTAAAAATATGGGTGTTACAATCCCCCATTTCATCCCCAAAATTTGATAAGGGTAAAATAAATTAACCCCTCGAATAATATACATCCATCATGTGTGCATCCAATTTTTGCAAACATCGTGCACTTGTGCAAAGTGAAGTACAAACATAATAATGCATGCATGCCTAAGAGTTACCTCCTATGTATATGCAAGCTTTTCAAAAAACCTTTTAAAATATGATGCTCACATCCTAAATATACTGGCAATTCTATATAAATGCAATATTTTATAAATAAAAAATTCTTTTTCATCAAAATTTTCCCACACTCTTACTGAGTAAGAGCAAAGTTGATCCAATTTTTGCATCCATAATCCTATAAACCAACTTTATTTTTTTCGAATTTCAGAAAATTCTAATTTTCTAAATTCGATTTCTTATGTTACAAAAAGATGGAAAACGGAAAACTCTGCATCTCCCGCTTTTCTTTTTCAACCTTTTTCTACCTATTTTCCTATCCAAGCACAGCCCACATAAGAAAATTTTCTTTGTTATTGTTTTATTTTTTCATCTTATCTTGGAAAGTTTTATCTTTATCCATCTTTTCTCATAATTTTCCAATTTTGTTGCTTTACTGTATTTTCTGTTTCCTTTTTCAGTTGTACATTTTCTCTTTTCTTAGCTTATTTAATTACCTAATCTTAGTTTAAATTTAAATAAGCCTCTAGTCTTCCTACTAAAACTGGATAACAGACACCCTACACAGCTACTACTTATGGCCAAGAATCTCGGGATTATGTCCCCGTCAAACAGAAAAGTCCAAACTATGGGAACCACGACAGGTTTAGGTGTTACTGAACTACCCAACAAAATAACGGAACGATCCCCACAGAAATGTAGTAATGGGTTTTACCCCCAACATGGAAATTAGCAACATGATCTAAACACTTACTTTCCCTTTATTATCTCGTAGTCACTACTAGTCCTAGATGTGTACCAACAATTATTTCAAGCAACACCCTAATCTATTCAATGCTTACGCATTTGCAGGAACTCGCTATTATTCCAAGATAATTTTCGCTATTTACTTTATAGCCACAAAACTTACTCCGTCTTTACTAGGCACTAATCCTTACCTACTCCATACTTTTAAAAAATGGTTTGGTCTTTCTTTTTCATTTAAATTTTCTTCCAAAAATTCAAAAGTGTCAAAAATTCATTTTCCTCATGAAAACTTACTTTTGTCAAACCACAAAAACATGTCATCTTAAAAATGTATATCATCTTTTTTTTTTCAAATCACAAAACTGGAGTAGATACTGACAACTATTTTCTCCATCAGGTTTATGACTTGTTCTCACCTATAAGGTCGGTTTAGTCTCTTACTACAAGGTGCAGACATCCACTCTATTCTTAGTTCCTACACTTATTTTATCCACCCAATAAAATTATCTTAAAATAATTTATCAAAAAGGGTTGTTATAAGAATAGATATTTAAAATCTTTCTTTATTAAAGATTCTTGTATGAAATATAACAAGAAAACTACCGAGCTATACATGCTCTATATTATGCACCTTTTATTGAGAGAATTTTTCTTTAGATAAAAATTTTCGCAAGAAATCACTGTTTGCAAAATATACCCCATTTTCCTTCAAAAACCTAATATGTATACTTTACATATTTAAAACTTATAACTTTTAAGATTAAAATTTGAAAACACCGTAAACCATCTTCCCAATTTTTTTTATAATTTCAAGTTCTTAAAAGTTAATAATAGGGTTAGACTCAAAGCGGGCTTCCAATTCTTCTAGGCTTTCCTAGACACTCCCCAAGGTCAATTCCCTCAACTATATATATATATTCCTAATCCATTTTTCTCTTTTCAACTTTTTCCAATTTATAAAGTTTTCAAACCCATTAACCCAAAATACTAGTCATATGGGATTCACTTTCCTTCCATACAAAATATATTCTACACTTTCCACCCAATTACCTAAGGGTCTCAAATTTCCTTATTCATTCCTTTAGTGTACAAAACAAACATCCCATTTATACTCTTTTTATTTTGTAGGTTCCTCTATGGATCTAGGTATATATATAATATATTTATATTTTTAAAAATACAAATACGTTAACTCACTATTTATATAGGAATCCTAAACCTAAGCTCTGATACCAGATGTGACAACCCCAATGGAGATAGCTACATTCCGCCGTGGCATTACACTGATACCCTAGCTCCTTGTTTTACGGCCAGCCTCTCGATTGTCCAGGCCCCCTTGCCTAACCAACCGCCTTTGGGACGTGTAGAGGTAAGAGTCTCCCACTCACACTAAACCAAGAGCGAGAATCCTCTATCACGTTGTCTCAGACAAACAAGGACTTGTCCAAGCGCCTCACTTTAATATGTTATTAGACCCTATGTCTAAACATTCTTTTACGCGCTTGCCTTACCTCATCAGGTTTCCTTTTAACTTGGTTATTCTCATTCACATTGAATTCTTATTCAAATTACCAAGTTTCTCTTGCTTATTAATTTCAGTTATATAACTTAACCCATTTAAGTTTATTAATAAGCCCACAACATGTTACTCCCTAGATTGTGGTCCAAGGTTTGAAATCCACAATCCCTTTATATTCTTATTTGATTTTATCATTACAATAACATGTTCTACTGAATATGTAATTAAGTATATCCCAATTCACATGTTTTCTGTTTAACATGTCAGTCATTATTTATGATCGCATATAACCTATTTCATTTCATAAGATTTCCTCACCATACTCATTTAATCATAATTCCATTTTATATTGTCAATACAACGTATCGTTGTTTACTTACTAACTTAGTTATATTAACTAAGGCCCATTAGTAAGTTTCTCTACCCGTTTTTTATAACCTATGTTATACTTTCCTCTTGTTCCCTAGGACAAACTTAATGTTCTTATCAACGGGTTTCAGACTCCCAAGCTTACAGGTTACTTAATTTATAATTAAGTACAATATATCTCCGCGCTTATCTTAATTGGTTTCAAGTTTTCACCTTTACTGATTAATTAATTTATAATTAAGTGTCCCTTAACTCAATTCACCAGTTATCCTATTCCCTTACTAGTTTATTATAACCTTAGTTATAATATTCACCAATCCCTAGGACAAGTCTAACTATTATACAACATGTAATTTATTTATAATAGGTTATTATCATTTCCCTCTTAAACCATTTACCATTGTAAACCATTATTCTTTATTCACTGTAATATATACTCCTTATTATATTAAGGAAAACACTTTATGCACCTTATCAGTTTGATAGAAGGAATCAATGATCTATTTTCATAACGTATTCCCGTCTAAATCTATGGTAGCAAGTAATTTCTTTACTTTTCTTTATTTGTTGTGGCTTACTTGCAACAACGTTTTCAGAAATAAGTCATGTAGGGAAATACAACACTTTTCCTTCTTATCATAATAACTCCTTTCATTTCATCCCTTCCTTTCTTATTTTTTGAGTTAGAAATTTAATTACCACGATTGCCAATTATTCATATCTTGTTATATACATACATACATACATATATATACATACATAAGCACTAGACCTCTCACATTAAGCCTACACTTGTGGACGCTGGATTTGCTGGACGGGTCCGGGCAGACTTCTACCACAAGTTAACTTAACCTCGTGTCTTAACACCATTACATGTTTTAATTTTTCACATAGGCCTCTCACATTGGGTTCAACATTAGTAGCTGCTGGATATGCCGGTCGGGTCCGGGTAGACTTCCGCCACTAATGCAACCTAACCTCGTGCCATAAATGCAGTTACAAATTCTAATTGTAATCTTAGGCATATTCATCTTCATTTATTCAATTCTATGTATATAATCATACAATCATTCTAATTCACACAGGTAAGGGCTCTGGTATATAAATACAACAAATCAATATGTGATATGAACAGTGGTAGTTACTGCCAATATTTTTAACAAGTCTATAACATATAAACATTTCCAACATTTCAACTAATCTTATGTATGAATTTTCAACCATTTATGTTCATATCAGATTGCGCCTCCAAACTAAAGTCTCAAAACATAATATATGATTGGTTCCAAAATCCCATTTCAAATTATGCCCTAAATCCCAATATATCGCGTGTCTTTGTACATGTAATTAACTTTATTTAAAATAACATGCAGTTCTCCAATAGTATATCATTTACCCAATTCATAAGTTCATAAAATGGATCTATACAACGGTATTCTTTTTTTCTTAAACATTCAAGTAAATGTACATCTCAACATATTAACTGGTTGAACATATTATCCATTTTAGCACAATAATGCATTTCATCAAATTAAATCTTCCAATATGTTCAATATGGGGAATGCCAAACGATAGAGGTACTATTATTCAAAAAGTATTTTAAACCCACTCACCTTTCATGCTTTTCCCAAATTTTGGATCCGATTCGTTCTTTCATCCATTGTTTCCCTTTTTCCTTTAATTTGATTCACAACCTAACGACCATGGATTTATTATTTCATGAAAAGAGAAGAGAAATAATTTAAATAGATTGGTTCTTAGAAGTTTACCTTGCTTTCATGATTCAATAATCTTTTTATTAACTTCGATTCCCTCTTCCAGATCCATAATTCTCCTAGGCTAACATTTTAATTTAAAAATAGATTTGAGAAGAGAGAGATCCATGGTAGAGATCCAGCGTAGCCGCCGAATTATGATGTTTAGGGTTGGGTCTAGGTATTATTTATAGGTGTATGGAGCAACCAGGACCCTCAGATTTGACCTAAAGCCATTCGAACCGTCAAAATGTCAGAAAACCCTAATCTGCCAAAATCTGCCGCCGGGACTCAACCCCCCTTCATATGGGGCGACCCCTGGGTCGACCCCCCTTCAGTTGGGTCGACCTGTGGATTGACCCCCTTTGAAGGGGTCGACCCCCATGGGGTCCGGAGGCAAAAAATTGTTCTGGGTGCACGTGGGAGGTGGGCCAGTGCAAAAACAGCCTGGCGCACTTGCCAAGTGCGCCAGTTGTTCTGGCCCACTTCCTGATTTTTCTGGCTAACATCTGTCGCCCATAACTTCTTCATGCAATGTCCGTTTTATGCAAACTCAAACTCTATCTAAACCCGAATTTTGATACGAACGCAATGAAACAATCCATTTTACTTAATTCTGATTATTTAATTAAGTTATTCTTATTTTATTATCTTACACTAAAAATACGGTGTGTTACAAGGATGGTACGCAGTACTAAGATGTAATTCTGACCCTAAAGCCTCTTGTTAGCTCGTCCAAAACCCACTAGTAAATAATGGATCTCGGTCACTCACAATACCTTTAGGTACTCCATGAAATCTCACTACCCACTTTATATACAGTCTGCTAACGTAGTTGTTGTTCTATTCGACTTGATTGGTATAAACCTTGCACTTTTGGTCAATCGATCCACAATCACCCAAATACTATCATGACCCGATCTAGTCCTAGGCAAACCGTCAATGAAATCCATTGAGACTTGTACCCATTTCCATTCGGGAATTTCTAGCGGTTGTAACAAACCACTAGGATTCTTTTGCTCGGGTTTAACTAATTGGCAATTCATGCACTTGGATATAAACTTCCCAACGTATCTCTTCATCCCTTCCCATTAGTAGGTATGCTTCATGTCTCGATACATTTTGTTACCACTGGGATGCATAATCAGTTTCGAGTGATGACATTCTCTAAGCACTTCATCTCTCAATCCATTTACGTTGGGTACATCCAGTCTCCCATTCTTTCGAAGCAATCCTTCTCGATCAAGTCCATACATATTCATCTCCTCACTGTTTATACCCATCTGACTGGAACCAATCCGTTCAATCAAATTTGGCCCAATCGTTAAATTTGCTAACATCTATGGATCCAGTTCACACTTAGGTCTGAAATCATACCCTGCGATATACTCCAATTGCTTCCATTCCAGAAACATATCCCCCAGACTGGCATGTCTCCTACTCAATGCATCAACTACCGCATTTCCTTTCCCGGGTGTGTATGCGATATTGAAATCATATGAAGCCAAGAACTCTAACCATCTATGCTGACGAAGATTTAAACCCTTTTGAGAGAAAAGGTACTTTAACGACTTATGATCAATAAATAACTCAAATCTTTCTCCCAAGAGATAATGTCTCCACATCTTCAATGCGAACACGATCGCTGCTAATTCCAAATCATGGTTAGGATATCTTTTCTCATGTGGTTTCAGTTGCCGACTAGCATACGCTGCGACCTTACCTCCTTACATCAGTACAACACCTAGTCTGGTACCACAGGCATTCGTGTATACTGTCATCTCTTCGTTCCCTTTAGGAATAACTAACACTGGTGCGCACGTTAAATTTTCCTTTAGGCTCTTAAATGCATCCTCGCACCTCCCAAGTATAAGCTTGATTCTTCTTGGTCAACAGAGTTAATGGTGCTGCTATCTTGGAGAAGTCGTGGATAAACTTATGATAGTATTCAGCTAACTCCAAGAAACTTTTTACGCCGGTTGCATTGTTGGGCATAGACCAATCTTGTACCATAGCCACCTTCGGAGGATCTATGGTAATACCATTCTCTGAAACAACTTGGCCCAAGAATCTCACTTCCCTCCTCCAGAAGTGACACTTCGAAAATTTTGCTTTCAATTGGTATTTCCTCAACACCTCCATCACTGCCCTCAAATGTTCCTTGTGCTCTTCCTCCGTCCTCGAATAAACTAAGATATCGTCCACGAACACAAGAACAAACTTATTCAATTGATTCCCTAATACTTTATTCATAAGATCCACAAAATATGTTGGTGCATTGGTCAACCCGAATGGCATGACCAACCACTCATAGAATCCAGACGGCGTCCGAAATGTCGTTTTAGGTATACTCCCAGCTACTACTCGGAGCCGATGAAATCCCATCGCAAGATCCAACTGGGAGAACACTCTTGCTCCACTTAACTGATCAAACAAATCATCTATCCTTGGAAGAGGATACTTATTCTTCCTAGTCACCTTGTTCAGCTCACGGTAGTCTACATATAAGCGAAGGGAACCATTGGCCTTAGTAGTAAATACAATTGGTGCTCTTCACGCGGAAACACTGCTTCTGATAAATCCCTTCTTCAAAAGATCGCCAACTTTCACTTCGAGCTCTCGCTGCTCCCTTGGCGCCATACGACGAAGTGGCATCACAATAGGTGTGGCATCTTTCATTAAATAAATTCCAAACTCGATCTCTCGATGTGGTGGAAGTGCGGTCACTTCCTCGAAGATGTCCGGATCCTCGCTAGCAATAGGCACATCTGACAACTCATCATGCGGGTTGTCGAGGGAATTTAGAAAACTAGCCATCACCCCATCACTTGGTAGGCAAGAAAACAATACCCTCCGCCCATCGTCCGCTCTAATGGTCACCGAAGACCTCTCACAGTCTACCACCACCCCATACCTTTGGAGCCAATCGATTCCCAAAATAATGCCAAACCGAGTAAAGCCCAAAACAAAGCAATCACAAGCAAACATACATCCATGACTCGATAAGACCAAATTACGACAAATCATACTAAGGCTAGTCGAACCACCGATCGGGTTGGTCACAACTAAAGGTCTATCGACAATCTCGGGTTCCAATCCCAACCGATCTACCAGGTCTCTAGATATGAAGGAATAGGAAGCCTCGATATCAAACAACACTCGAACAGGAACATCATAAAAAGAAAGCATCCTTGAACAACGACGCCCTTTCCTTTCTGCGCCGCAGTTGGGGCATTCGACGAAGGAACAACGTTGATAGCATATGCTTTCACAATCTGCTTCTCCCAAGGAGGTTGTGGACATTTATCCTTGTGGTGTCCCACTTGGCCACAATTGAAGCACTTCCCGTCCGTTGGCTTTGCTCGACAATCTTTGGCATAGTGACTCTTCTTGCCACAACTATAGCACTCAACATCTTTCTTCTTCTTCTTCTGACCGTCCTTAGCTTGGTTCTATTTCCTCTTGTTTTGCGAATTATTCTTGCCTCCACCACTTGTCTGTGGCTTTGGCTCTCCTACAGATGTAACAACAACCTCGGTTTTGACTTAGGGTAAAGGCTCTCAGATCTTAATGCCTTTCCCACAATCGACTCGAAGGTCTCATCAATGTGCTTTATAAGTCTTCCCTCAAGTATTAATCTAAGCTGGTTATAAACTTCTCGTTCTTCTTCTCGGCAATATCGATAAGAGATAATCCATACTTCCATAAAGTATCGAACTCAGCAATATATTCCGAGACTGCCCTACCATTCTGCTTAAGTTCCAAGAATTTCCTGAACAATTCCAATTTCTGAGCAGCTGGAACAAACTTGTCACTAAAGCAAGTTTTAAACCGATTCCAAGTAACTTGATCCTTAGGAGTAGCTGCTTTAGTAGCATTCCACAATTTCATCGCCCGTCCTTGAAGTTAACATGATGCTAGCTTTCTCTTCATTACATCATCGATCCTTAAATCCTCAAAGATGCACTCACAACTATCAAGCCAATCTTGAACATCCGTAGACGATTCCGTTCCATGGAATGGCTTCCCACCAAGGCTTGTATAATCCTTGTTAAACTTGGTGAAATCGGCCCTAGGCGCATGCACCGCTGCACCACCACCGTTAGCAGCACTAGGAACTGCTCCCTGAACATCTCTAAGCATCTCTCTCATGAAGGCAGTAAACATCGTCCTCATATCAGTGACAATCCCATTATTGGCCCTTGAACCCGTTCTCCTCGTGTATCGGCGCATAGTTTAATCTGCAAAGAGAAAACGATTAACCATCTCCATAGTGGTGCCAGTGTAGTGCGACTTCATCCTTAGATATACTAATAGTACATATATATAGTTTTTAAAAACCAAAATATCACAAGCACGCGCTCTCATATACGTATACTATCTCTCCCTGATGTCTTCCCCTAGGTTAACTATGCAACCTAGGCTCTGAAACCAAGTGTGATGACCCGCCCTGGACCAGCCTCCATTTCCCTAGAAGTGCACTACACTAATGCCCGACCAGCACGGGATGGTTGTCAAAGGAGAAAGGATTTTGAAACTATGAATCACTAAAGAACCTGTAGTGTGTCTCACAGCGCATGGAATAAAATATAATAATAACATAACTTGACATAATACAGGCGAGACAGTGCATAAGCTGAAAATTAAACCATCATAGCAGCGAAATCAAAAATACAGCTTATGATCCAAACCATCATTATCACAACTTCAAACTACTATCTCTAAAGCAAAATAGAAAAGGTACACTACTAATACCCAAAGCAGTGACCATCAACAACAAAGGGAGAATATATGTAAATAATATATGGAAGCCTCTTGCTCGTCTCCGGACAGCTACTCGTGTATAACCTCCTAACTTGTCTCTAGTCTGCTCATATAGGAGCACCTAGAGTAATAAGAAGAGATATAAAACTCTGGGTCAGACAAAAGTATAGTATGAGCGATAGCAGCAAAACAAAACAACAGCAGGTATAAACAATCATACCTGAACCTGAACCTAAACCTGCAACCAAAGAGTTAGCACAACAAGATGTATAGCACTCCAAGGTAACAATAACATAAAGTGTAAAATGGGAGTGTGTGAGTCATGTGATAGCAAACATCAAACATAGCAATCATCCTCACATCTCTCACTCAGTGCGTAAAGCATACGATATCCACCACTTTGATCACCAAATCCTTTGCTATGACCACTTTTCCCTTGGGGTCTTAATGACCCCATTGCGCTGGTCCATAGCCAATAATCCCTTGCTATGATCACCTTTCTTTTGGGAGTCCTAATGGCCCCCATTGCACAGATCCATAACCATGCTACGATCACTTGCCCATGGGAGTCATAAAGATCCCATTGCGCTGATCCAAAGCCACTATTCCGTCTCTCAGTGGTGAACTAAAGCAATAGTTGTCGATAACTCCTTTGCATACATCCCGCAACAAAGTCCAACTCATGAAGTTAACTCGTTAGTTCCCATCTGGATCCTGAGTAATAACTTCCCACTTGGACTTCCTTTGCATCCCGGGTTTTGGTTGAATTGGAGTTGGTCTTCAGAAGAGTCATCGCGTAGAAGTAGTGGAAGCTTAATTCGGTTCGTTTTGAATACATCGTCCCTAGGCTTCTTGTTCGGTTCGGTGCTCCACTTCAAGTCGGTTCGGTTCGGTCACCTCCATTCGGTTTGGTTCGGATGGTGCTCCAGCCTTGGTTCGGTTCATATGGTACCTCATCTCCAGATTTCGATCTGGTTCTCTCCTCCATCTCAGATCTGATCCCCTGCTCCAATTTAATCCAGATGGATGCTACTGAAGATTCCTCTACCCCAGCTCTGTTCGTTCCATCCGATCTGATCCCCTATACCCGATCCCCAACCAATCCGATCCGAATCTTGCAGAATTTCTAGAAAGTTTTTTTCATCCATTCTCGCCATATGATGGCATTTTCAACCATTCTAACTTTACTAAACAATAACAAAACATCACAAACAATAGTAACAACATATAGATTCAATCAAAACATCAAGCATATTGGTCATTTTAGATCAAACATACCCAAAAAGCATGATTTCCCCCTTAATCCCCTTGACCCCCTTAACCATGTTTTAACAATAGGATTAGCAAACTTAATCCAAATTTATATCATAGGCATAAAATAATATTTAAGATTTTCTGCATATTTTTCCAGATTTTTATGATGCATAATTTCGCTAATTATCACTAATCACCCCTAATTAGCCGTAATTGGTGAATAAACATGCTAACCACTCACCTTAGCCACAAATAAATTCCAGATCTGAAACTCTAACTGATTTGGCATGGTTCCCAATGTATTCTAGTAGCTCTATCTTGATTTCTATGCTAATCCGCCTTAATTTGATGCGGATTTGGCTAATATGTGATTAGAAAGTGATTAAAAGATGATTTGGGAGTTGGAGGCCATTGCTAGGGTTTGAAGAAATGAAAGTGGCAGCTAAGAAAATGAAATGAGATGGTTCCTAATTCATTTAAGCCTCCCCATAACCCTAATCCCGAAATGGGTTATGGGCCCATCCACTAATTACACTATTAAGCCCGCTTAAGCAGTTTTTCACCTTCCAAACCTTGTTTCAGCCATATCTCCCAAATGGTAAGTTCGTTTGGCTAATGTGACCACTCTACGGAAAGGTAGACCATCATCTGAATCCAATGGAAGTTGTTTTAGGTCAAAATTCCTTACCACTCAAAAGTTGTAGTCGAAATAAGATTCACCAAGGGTAAAACGGTCATTTAAAATTTGGCAAAAATCATGAATATGGGAAATGACCCCAATAGTCATTCCCCAAAGTTACACAACCATACGACTTCGTATGAGAATGAAATAAATATTCTACGATCCTCCGATGCATAGAATGCGGGTCGTTACAATGAGAAACTTTTGGTTGGCTAGATACAATCAATGAAAATCTTTTCATTGCGGCTTTTGACAAGTGGGTTTCAGACTCCAAAGAAAAAATATCAGCAATAAGGGTTGCAATAGAACCTAGTGGGGTAGCAGGTTGTCGGCTCGAAGCCACGAGGGGAGGGAAATTGGGGTCTGAAGAAGAAGTCATATTAGGCAACCCCACCCGCGAGACCCAAGGTGGCTCAGCACCGCGATCCACAATGGTGCAACTCGGTTGGACTAGGTATAGGGTTAGAAGCGACAAAGCTCAGGACAGAGGGGTGGAGAGGATAGGTGGACAAAATGGGAGAATAGGGGCAGAGGAAGCGAGCGAGAGATGGTGGAGAAGGTGAGAGGAGCGGTGAGGAATAGGAGGGAGGGATAAACGGAGATGGGAAGGATGAACGGAGATGGACAGCGGAGCAGAACGGTAATAAGAAAAGAAGGTGCATGGTGCTAGAGCAGAATAGCGGTAAAAAAGAACAGCACATTATTATAGCATGGCAGCCATTTTTGAGGAAAATTCAGAAGCTTTTGGTTTTTGACCAATGACTAAAGCTAAATAAGTAATGACATACATATATTTGTATAGAGTAAAACTTCAAAAAAATATTTTTGAAAATCAGAAATATGCCTGTCATACGCATAATCTGCCCATGATGGGGTAACCTAGGCTCTGATACCAAATGTAACAAACCGCTTGAAGGTGTCTAAGTTCCAACCTAGAAAAGGCCCATCAAAACTAAAAGCCATTCTAAATAAGTCGTTGGTTTCTGTAAGAAATAAAAATAACAGAGCCAAACTAAAACGAAATCATACCTCATAGCAAAATGGGTAAAATATAATAATTAAATATACATACCATGTCATAATACGCATCAGTTCCAAAATATTGTAAATACTAAATGAAGGTACATCATTATTAAAATAACCGAGATACAATTAGATAATAATAGTAAACTAAGATAATAATCTTTATCACCAAGTTTCATCATCCATATCATCGTCAAGCATGCTCCAACATCCTGTCTAACCTGTGTTATTAAGAGGAGGGGGTCAGAACAACAATTATGATGAATAAAATATTTAATCTTATAAAGGAAAATTTATTACCTATACTTTGCGGTATGAAACCTGTCATGTTTATGTCTAGGCATATATAAACACATATATAAGAATTTCTACGTCTACATTAAACGAAAAGAGGCGAAACCTTCTTGGTCACTTAACGCTATTAGAAATGTAGGTGGATACCTACGATCACTAAATACCATTTGGCAGACCCTAGTCACTTATGACCTCATTTCCTAGTAGACTGCGCCATACACACACACACACACACACACACACACACATACATATATATATATATATGTAATCTCAATGTAATGTGAAAGAAAGTAACCAACCACTTAGTTTAGGGTTTAGGTAGACACTTAGCGCCATACATAACCCTCCGTACAGACCCTACGTTATTACCTATCCGACGTTACAGATGAACTCCTAGTCACTTGATACTTCCCTTAGACAAGAGGTTTCGGTTAAATTCCAAGTAGTTTATCCCTAGATATGCACTCACATAACCCTTGGATAAAAAGCAGACAACTTGTGGAAAACCACCTTACTCATTCAAGAGTATTCTCATTTAAGACCATTTAATACCTCATAGTTGTTAGAGAAAAGCGGACTCATAGATCTCTTAATACCTAATAATGGCAGACCTTATGAGTTTAGCCAAAGCAAACGGTTAACCCTTAGGATCGGACTAAATCCAACCACTCAATACCCTCATAAGGTGAATCAAGTACTTAATACCTTCTCAAGGCAGCTCTATCACCGGCTAAATGGACCATGGCACTAGTTGTCTCTCATTATCCCAAAATCTTGTAATCGTTGGATTTGTTGGGTTGTCCAAGCAAACTTCTACTACAAGTAAGGGTTAATCCCGTATCCATGTGTCATTTAATATTTCTAAAGGCCATTAACTCAGGGACAACACATAAATTTCCCAATGGGGACACTTAATATGAATTTTCTAAATTACCATAGTAAATAAGCTTGAATTACAATATTTAACAACTATATATATAGTGCACATGAAAAAAGGGTAACAAGCGATGAAATGTCAATCTTTTCTCCAAACAAAAGGTATACAAGTCATATTTCTTAAATCCACAATATGTCACATAAATCTTTATTTTAAAATTAAAGCACCAATGGGGAAATAAACATAGCATAACAATAGATAAACTTGTAATGTTAGGCTTTTAAGACTACGTAAATAAACAAAAAGTAATGAGATGAATAAAATAATAATAATATTTGTATATTCTTTCTAGTACTATTTTACTATCCTTCACCTTGAGTGATTTGTACACTAAAATAGGTATTTTTATCATATGTGTTTTATTGAACATAAATTTAATATTTTATTACAAAGTAGAGATTTAAATATATAAGTTATGGTACCTAAATCTACATTTTTATGCCAATTTAGGATTTACAATAGAAAGGAATGGAAAGTAACAGAGATTAAATTCTAAACTTACATACAGACAAAAACAGGAAAAATTCTTTTTTTAGTTTGTAATAAAAATCCAAACAATAACTTTGATCGACAATTTTATAATATCAAAGGTTCAGGAGATTATGTATATTTTATTTTTGTGAACTCCGAAGCTTCCTATAGGCATAGTGAATCCAAATTTATACTAACAAGTTATTAAATTAAGTAAACTTAAAGAATCCCACTCATGGTACAAAAAAGAGAGAAAACTGAGAATTAAATCTTGGTCTGGATTGTAGTCACATATAAATGCTCTCCAATTTTTCTTCTTTTGAAATTACAGGTTTTAGATCAAGTATTTTAAAAATAAATGGAATGGAATAAGAGGAGGGAAAAAAAATAACTAACCTTCACCTAAACTAGATATTAACATTGATAGAGATGAAGAAGAAGGTAGTGAAAATAGAATGCCTCAGATTTTGTGATCAAGAGAGAGAGGGCTAAGGCTATATTTATAGGTGTCAAAGAATGTAGGAACCATTGGATTCAAATATATAATCCAAGCCATCCATTAATACCAAAATTGTGACAACTACTATATACCACCGGTGCTTATATAACTCAATAACAAGTTGTACAAGAACCCATCGATGTAAAAAGTTGCCAGATGAAGTAGAAAAGAAGAGAAAAGTAAAGAAATATAAGAGAATAAGAATAAATCAAACATGACACAAATACAACCATAGGACCTGTCGTATATCTTATCACGCATCATATAACATATAATAGTAACAGTCACAGATATAAAACAAGAAGATAGTAGTAACTAGACGAACCATATAATCATAATATACAGCTCATACAGTTATATTAAATAGCAATAGAGTATATACAAGAAATGAAAAAACCCAATTGATAATCTATCTTTGATAAGAATACATAATACTATCAAGGCCCCATAGAGTTACATAGCGAAATAAAGAAAGATAATACAAGTATAAGTATGAAAATACGTCATCTCCTGCTAGTCCACCTGTATAGCTCCGAGTAATGCCCATACCTGTCACATGATCTGCTCATCAGCATCTTTGATGAGCACTCAAGGTAATAAGAGAGAAATAAAACCTTTGGTCAAACAACAGTCTGGTATGAGCGATAAACGAATCTCAAAAAAATGTAAAAGTCATAATAGTATATAGATCATGGAGGGTATAGAGAATCATATGTGTCATGCCCCTACATCTACGGTGTTAGCACATAACAATCGATATATCCTACACTATGATAAACATCGTATAAAAAAGGAGTGATACATGTCTAAGTACTAAATAATGATAACAGATAAACAACCACAGCATCCATTATCCATCCTTGCATTCACTCACTTTGATACATATAACATTTGTACGATCCCACCATTAGATCAAGGACGGCTATAGTCCCGATTCCTTATACTCGAGTCCATGCCACTCAGATGACCAGGAACTAAGCTATCCAATGATAGTCCAAGGCACCCAGATCTAAGATCCATTCTCGCTCAAAGGGCCATCATCACCCAATGCTTATCGCAAAAGTATCATTGCTATACCAATATATATCGGGACTTACAAGAATCATGAATCTCATAACATACTTTTTCTCCCAATATATTCCATCCTGTATTGTCTTATAGCCTTCCTCGAAGCCATTATTGTTGGGGGATCATTCTAGACTCGTCCTCAATTGTAGAATGTCAACGTCCCTAGAATTCTCTTTAGGCAATCCCATCATCTCAACTCAAAATTCCTTACTTCGCATCTTGGGGAGAAAACCATCTATCGCAACAATCTCAAGCCGCAACCACCAATTGAAGTGTCACCATGTTGAACCAACGGTCGAACGAACCATCATATCTTGCTCTTCAGAATTGTACCATCGTCCATGTCAAAGTGGTAAAAGTGGCCAACAATAATAATAATCGATATCGACCATTCTATATTTAATCTATAACGACTACTTAGATCATGTGTTTAACCAAAATTGGTTAAATAAATATCCAAGGAAAAAAGTCGACATTCGTCCAGTAATCCAGCATGTCATCAAGTTCATTATCTGTGTTCAGATCAACCACCAAGCTCCAGTTTCGCTCCATCTTCAAATCTATCACCAAGCCCCATTATTGCTTTTTCGTCGAATCTATCCATGTGCTCTGAAGCTCATTCGAGAATTTTTCTTCTGTTCGAGTTATCATCTTTGCGCAGTCAACCAATATACAATAACATGCGCATTTGATCGAAAAGGACCCCAAACTCTAACGAACAAGATTCCTTAATATTAGATCGCCTAAAAATGGTGTTTAAGCTAAATGAAGAAAACAATTCAACCACACAACCAGTAGTCATACAGATTCCAAAACTAGCATACAAACATCCATAATAGCAGTAATAAATCAAATAAAACCTATATATAACAATCAAAGTAAAATAAGTGTCCAAATAACATATATCTAATAGTGAGATCAAAATAGCACATAATATCGTGCAGATAGGAAAAATATGATATATAGGTTAAAACAACTCAAATCACTTTTTAATTAATTTACTTATTATTTACTAGATTCAACTATAATAAATATTAATATTAATTTTCATAATTAGAAATCTGTTTAAAACATCAGATTTATACTCTATGGAAAAGTATATTTAAATGGGAGATAATACCACTCACCTTAACTAAGTCAACCATGATTAGTGTTAAAATGTAGAGCTCGCTAGTACGAGTCCAACGGAAGAAACGACATCCAAATCCGACCTGGTATGCAAAAGTTATACAAGATTTAAGTTTGACTAATATTTAAATAATGAAATGTCATTAACATATAAGATAATTACTAATTACCTTAATCACTTTCTTCTTTAATGTATAAATGTGTGTACTTGTACATGAGAAATAGAAAACCCACAAGCTTTCATCATCAATTCCAGCTCGTTTCTCAACGATTTCGCAAATCGTTTTCACCTGCATGCTCCACGACATATCTTCTACGCAATACACCCCTGAAATCCTCGCACAGTTCATCATATAAAAATGCAACATTAATTTATAGGTAGCTCCAGGTTTAGATTGTCTCTAGTAGGACGTGTTTCGCCACAAGGAGCCAGATGCCATGGAACTTCGTCTATGCGTGCCTCTCGCAAAGAGAAATGCATTGGTCTCCTCTGTTTTGGCTTCGTACCTAATTCTCCGACCAAGCTCGGCCGTAGCTCGGCCATGGCAAAATGGAAATCGGGAAGTTTTGATTACACATGAAAAAATGAATATGCATGTGAAGGTCCTAAGCGCACGAACTCAAAGGACCATAAATCGTTTTTAAGGTGTTTTAGAACTCGAGATATTAATTTTTGAAGTAAATGAAAAGAATCGGCCATTTTATCTTTTTCAAAAATGCAACAATGAATTAGAAAAGTGAAAGATAGGGAATTTGGGTCAGACAGGTTACTGTAGCATTATAATTCGATCTGCATTTATATTATATTCATTAGCTCACTTATTGGTTTAAAAAAATGCTATCTCCAACAAAAATGTGTCTCCTATTGACATTTATGTAATAAAGCCTTCTGTAAACAGTGGAACTAGTTTCAAGATCAAATTCGATTGTACACAAAAGTTAGACTTTAAAACATAGATTATAAAATTATGATTCTTTACAGAAATCGACAATGGTACAACTGATCGTTATGAAACTTGACGATATGCAATAAATTACTGCTAGATTTAATAAATATAAGTTTCGTTGTAATCCGACACCATCCCCTAAAACGACAATTTATGTGTATATCGAGATTGTTATGACCACCAAATAGTCCAAACTTGAAATATAATAATCCATATATTTTTTATTTATGTAACTAACAATCCGAACTCAATGAAATTGGTCACGAATCCTGATTCGATTGTTCATGTAAAATTTCCATTTTGGAGTCGTTATTAATTGAGTAATGGTTAATATTTAAACATCTAATCGCTAAAATGAGGACCGTTACACTCTTTCCTCTTTAAGGACTGAACAACACTACTACATTCTCGAACATTTGATAATATAAGAGAAATCATTACTTATTGCTCTCAACAACAAACCATTAAAACGGTCCTAACAAAGGAAATAGACTCAGAATTTGGCATAAAGCCAGCCCATTCCTAAGTGCAACCATAATCAAAATTGGTATTAATGTGCTAAGCCAAACATCTAAGTTGTATACTTATTTTCCAAACGAATGAGTAATTAAAAAATTAAACTGATAGCCCACTAATTGGAAGATAATTTAATCTAGCATTGCATATTAAATTTTCTTCCCAATTTGGCAAAATTCACAGAAAATTTTGGCAACATCTCTGTTGCGCGACTCGATACGGAAAACTACAACTCGCCAAATGTGGCTCATCCTAACAAAAGAAAACAAAAGCCCAAAAGTGGCTACTAACATCGGGGTTTAAAATCACCAAAAATGCACTAATGGAAAAAATAATAACTCTACATCTGCTACATACCTCTTTTCAAGCAAGCTTAGCATTCTGATGCATATAAAAGTGAGTAAGCAATCAAACAATCAAATCTTTCTTCTGTGTACCTATGCATGTACTCAACAAAGAGGATTATACACAGTAATAGAAATAACAAAGGAAATAAGTATATAAATAAATAGAATTTAGCGAACATAAGCATGTCAAGTCATGTGTGAATTTTATCTTGAATAAATGGTAGATATAACATACAACTATCATGCGTGCCTAACAACATGAGCACAAATAGTCATGTCAAATATCAATAATCAAATATACATGGAAAATAATAGCACTCATAGAAAAAAACATCCATATATCTCGTAGCATGCAGGATATTAATTTAGCTAATATGACACATCAATAGTAGATTCAATCCATATATGACTTACTACTTGGTTTTCTTTTCAAGAATAAGGAATATCATCCTAGCACCTCTCATCAACGAACTAGGTATGACTCTATTGTTGTCGTACTACTCTCAATTACATGGCAGCCTAATAATGAAACCATCGACAATTATTCCTGCATCCATCCGGGAGTCTCGAATAGTCAAAGAGAACTATTCTATTCTCCCTATTCAGCTGCAACTAGCTAACATTGTATGGGCAACCAACTCCAGTAACGATGCCATGAACAATAACACATCTTATGTACGGAACCAACCACCTCAGTCGATCTTCTATGCTTCACATCGATTTATAAGGTCATAGCCAGTAACATGCACAAGCAACACTCTGAGTGAGATGTCGCTTCTAGACTGGTGCATCTTCAACTCGTCACACACAAACAGCCTGTCCTTTCCGTACATACATATGGGAACACAAAGTCATAAGATGCTAGAGATTCCAACCATCATACTGGAGAAGGTCAAAGTTTCTTGCAGAGAAGAGAAACTCTAGTGATACGACATCACTAAACAATGTTTGCTCCTTTGATATTAAATGGTGCCTCTTCATAACCAAAGCAAACTCAATTGCCAACGACTACAAATAGGGAGTTGAACACTCCTCGTGCGGTTTTGGTTATCAACTAGAATGCAACAACCTTCCTTCCACAAACACATTGCATCAGTCAAAGAAAAATAAATACCAATTGTGTCTTGTGCTCTCTTTTCATTCATGGGAAGACGAAACACAATCGAATAGCAGAAGCAGTATTCATTCATGTGATAGCTCAGAACACAATCTAAGAACTTAACAAAACAAGTTGACCCACTGGCTAGCTCGAATAGCATAACCAATCAGTCAGCATCAAAGCAGCATGAGAAATGTTGTAATTGGCAAATACCAATCAATTACCCACAATAGCCGAATCTCCTTAGGATTCCTAACTAAAAGAACATCCTTGCACTTTAGAACTCATTTGATAGCCACTAATCAATAGGAATAAATACTCACTTGTTTCCCACTCTTAATGTGCCATACGATCAAGAGGTATAACAACAATTCTAACATCTAAAATAGATTCATATGGAACTTGACTCAAATATGATGGCAATATGGTCACCCTCATCGAATGTGCCCAGATGCACTTAAGCTACATGCTCAATCAACGACTCGCTACTAGAGAAGTGTCTTAGCCTGCTAACGTCCAATTATAACCAACTCGCCTACTGAAGATATAAGTATCAGCCCACTGTCGCTGAATCGAGGACAACTCACCGCTGAAGAGAAAAATGTCATAGCCTACTATTGTCACCGACAACCTTTCACTACCACTGATATTTTGTATCCTCTCGGCAAGTGAACTGCCATACCCAAATATTAAGTCCAATTAAGCTCAACAATTGACAACAAGTAAAAAAATTATCAAACAAGCCACCATGACTCAATGATATTTGAGTTTTGATGAAATATGTATATTGCCAAGCATGGACTAGCAATGCCATAACATGCGCCCACCTCAAGTCTAGAAATTAATCATTATGGATGATGCAGTTATCCGCAATATTAAGTTTCGACGACCAAATACAGGATGTTACACACATATACAGTCTAATTGAGCACTCAACACGGTAAGTCACAATCAAGAAAGTAATTCAATTATCAAGAGTCCTAATCCTGTTCCATTCATTGAGCTGCAAAATTTGATAGAACGATGAAACATTGACGTCAAACTAAAATACGTGTGGAAATGCCATTGGTGGAAAACATATATTGAGTGGTGATATCGCTCCTTTCTCTTTCTTCTAGGGAGCACTTAATGAAACGGGGACGACGATCAATTTATATATCTCCATGGACAAAGCAGGGAAAACTTCTAAACTAGGTGCAATCTTGAACACTGCGAGCTTCCTCGATCGACTCCTCCAAGCCATCAATCACTCATCGAATGAAATCAATCACCTTCTGAGTTGATTACTCAACCCATTCACAAATCCAGACATTGGAGTGACAACAAAGAGAATAACCGTACTTCGATAACACTTCAAATTTGGTCACACTCTCCAACGTAGACTAATTACCTAAATCGGCATGAGAACTTCTAAGGAGTTGACACATATCTCTTTAAAGCAAACCATGAATTGGTCTTGGGTGAATTGATTTCGGAAACCGAAATGTTAAAGACTCTCGACCAATTCAGGTTCTACCTTGGAGTTTCTTAGGAGTAAACTCCTAATTCACTAAATATCTAACTCTAAGTCATCAAAAAAAACTTGCGAGAACCCACCATCTCTTAGACTGCAATAGTCGACTCTACTTCAAGGAACAACTAGCCACGTAGACATATAAGAGTCCCTACAACGTGGCATAGTCCACTCACTACACTTGAGTGCCATAACGAAATAGAGCTATTAAGGCATCCCAGATAATGGTTCATACCATTACAGGAAACATGGAGGCTAGTACTTTTTTATTCTGCTTGATTCTTAACTTCAAAGATAGAGTAATTTGCGTTATTTCTCCTTTGTTAGATTGCCTTAAATAAGAAGTTAGGACGATCAGTAGTTAATAGAAAAACCTATTCCGATATTACTCACATGCAAAAATAACCTATACTAGACATATTAATAATATTTAGATTTGAAAACCAAAATATGTACAAATACGTACTCTTTCTTATATATTAACTCTCAATTCGATATTGCTTTGGTTAACTTACCAACTGTGATGACGTTATACACTACCAATACTCATATAACTCAATAATGCGCTGTGCAAGAACTCGATCAATGTAAAACGGTTGTCAAGAGAAAAATAGTAAAAAAATAAGAGAAAAAGGAAAGGAAAGAAGGAAATAAAAGAGAAGATAAATAAGGGAACATGAATAAACTAGACAGAATGCAAATCCGATAATAGGACCTAACGTATATCTCACAGCGCATTAGATAATGTATAATAGCAACAATCATATATATAAAACAAGCGAGACATTATAACTGTATAAATCAAGTAATCAGAGTACACAGGCTCATATAGTTACATAGAATAGCAATAGAGTTTATACAAGAGATAAATAAACCCACTAATAAATAGTCTCGAATAAGAATATTGTAATGACCCGCAAATCCGTACTCTTTGAGTTGACTAAATACACCACATGTCCAACCCAAATTGCATAATAATACGAATCATTATGAAATAAAAAAGAAAAAGATAGAAGAAGAATAAAAATAGCAACACAGAATCTCACATCGCATCCGAATATATATATATATATAATAGATTTTTAAATACAAAATTTGTTCCTACATACATCATACGAGTACATCACGTATACAATACAACGGAATATAAATAGTAAATATCTAACAATGAAGCCTCATGCTCCAAGATCCGCTAAGGGTATTTGTAAATACCTAAACTACTTGATTGCCTATACAAATTTGGGAACCCAAGAGTTTATGGTTAAACAAAACAAAATAAACTCCGGGTCAGTCATGGGACTAGTGTGAGTAAACCCCAACTACTTGGTTTTAACTTTTAAGAATCCTTTTAAATGAAAGGATAATCGTAAGATCGATCCATGTATAAACAAGGATGGTTTTTACCTTACGATAACCCAAAACATTCTTTAAATCCATACTATTCTGATATTATAATAGTGTCTAAATCAAATAAATAGCAATCTAGCATAAAGCTTGCATCTCACGCTCTACATACATAGTATACAATCAAAACTGCGGGCTTTTATTAGAGAATAGATTCCAATTGGCATGGTATGAGACCACCATCCGATATTGTATCTCTATTGAGGAATACACCGGGTTCAACAAGAACAACTTGCAACTCAAGCTAAGCATGACCAACCACTCACTTCGCTTGAGTGTACCAAATGTATTATCACCAACGGTTGGGATCAACAACTATTTCCCGAAAGGGACAAAATCGAAAGAATAAAGAAATAAATGGATTTTCTCTAGATCAGGTGATAATACACCCTTATTGGGAGCTACCCACTTAGCCATGCGACCTACCCGATTTTATACCATTTTCCGGTTGGGAGGCTTGAGACCACGCTTATCTTTTGACATGCCACATCTTCATTCCCTTTGAATGCCACATTCTCAAACCTGCCAAATCATTTATTCACCTCCCCAAAAATATTACGGGTATAAAGCTAAGAGAAACGAATTCTTCTACCACCAAACATAATATGTTTGAACGGTTAAATATAGATGATCTGTTAGGCATACTCTGTCAGATATTCGTCCATCCCTGGGATTGGACAAATCAAATGCACTATTCCATCAATCTATCTTAGGCGGTTTCTACCTAGGATTAACAAAATAGCCCTTGTACTTTACTCCTTCTTCAATTATCTTAAATATAATCTTATTTGCAATGCTTATGCCTATATGAAGTAGCTTCAGATTATAAATGCAACTGGTCTCTCCGTATTAACAACGATAGTATTGAATTAATCAATGCGTTGGTAGTCGGTTATTTAACTATCAAAGAAACAAACATTTATCCAAAGATCCTACTCCTTAAGGGAATACTAATAATTAACATCTAACAATCACTGAGCCCCTATTTAACTAATATTTAATCAATTAAATTTATCATTTCTTGATTTTTCTTCAATATCTTTACCTAGATATTTCTCAAAACCCATTTAGCCTCTCATGATTCTTGAAAAAACATTTCCATCTATCATAACTATTTATTTTTGTATATTCCAGAAAATATCTAGTTTTAACATCAGAAAACATTTCCATGTATTCACAAATCGCTATTCTTCATCATTCATTAGTCCCTAACCGTAAACTAGTAAGAGAAAAACTCCCTAAGTATCAACCCCGAAGGCCGAAACCAACATCAGATCGAGACTTGGGAAGTCATTCAAATCGACTAATCTCTAGTTAGTTTCTAATTTACGTTACTCCATTTCTTAACTATTTATTAACAAAATCATTTTAATCTGCAAAACGTTTGCTTTTTAACCATCACACTTTAAAATGTGTATACGTTTCACCTTCTAGTCCCTTAAGATTTACATTTATAAATTCCCTTTATTTTTCTTATAAAATTTCACTATATGCTTATTCTCTTATTAAATTCTATATATAATTGATAAATTGATTTCTAGCTATCAAACTTTCTTAAAAAAATTCTCTCTTTAAATTTCCAGGAAATTTCGCCAGTGTCTCCTTTATACTGCTCATACGGTACAACTGCAAATTTCCTCTCTAGGCCCTTGCCACTCAAAAAGAAAATAAAAAATCCAAGCGGCTTGCCAATAAAATCTCATGTTCAATTAAATAGTTCCTTTTTTTGGGCATTCAATTTATATCTCTTCATACACTTCATTCCAATGCTTAACATATATCCAACCATCCCAATTTATTCCAACTCAACCTAATTGTTTTTAACTCAATTGCCCAATCATTCTCTAATTAGATCTTTTGCCTATTTCACTTTTTATTTGAACATATCACGTTCATACATATTTTTAATTTGCTTACAAACCAACCGAATGCCATTTCCAACTCAAGTTTCATATTCAATTTCGTATATAAATTCACAAATCCAATTCACTTATTTAAAGTCCAATTTCAATCCAAAGTTCTATTAAATAATTATTCTTCTAATTAGTTAACTCTATTCAATAATTAAAAATTTGATTTTTGTTTGAAAAATCAGTTGACTTACTCTGCTTAAGTTCATATTTATTTTATAATTCAAGTCTCAGTTTTTCTAATGGAAATTCAATTTTATTCACTCAAAATAATTTTATTTATTTAATAAACCATTATGGTTTATAAACGACTATACCACTATTTATCTGAAAATTTGATTTTGACATAACTCAAAATATATAAAACGAAATACAGATTTTTTCCATTAGAAAAAAATTATTCAATAGACTGAGACGATTCTTGTTTCAAAGAATTATGAATTAAATTGAGTAATATATACTTAATTGAAGTTCGAAAAGTCAAATTACGAACTATCACGCTGGGGCGAGCTCGTTTTAATTATATTTAAATATAAATGTTTAAGCTTTATTTATTAATAAATTTCAATTCCATTCTTCCATATTTTAAATATAAATTAAACTAGTTTTCCAAATCTAACTTAAGTATTTTCGGTTATCCCTAATCATCAATTAATTCATAACTCAGTTATAAATTAATTTATAACTCAATCTTATATAATTCCAATTCCCTTAGAAATAAATTATTTATAAAATTCGATATAATCGAATTCCAATCCTAAATTCGTATGGAATTTTTCCAATTCTATTTACATTCTAAGCATCAAAAATAATTTTATTGTTTCCTTTTGAAACGATTTTCAATTTCCCCTTTCTAAATTCACTCTTGAATTTAACCCTTTAAATTACCCAATAGATAATTTATTTCACTTACATTTATAAACATCGTTTATAAAATCACGATTTGTTTATCTTATTAAAAACAAGTTTATTATTTCTAGCCCATTCGAAATTAAAATTCTATATTTGAAAAATGTAAATTTTGCTTTTTAAAACTCGAATTCTTTTCTTTTCATTCGAATATATTCCGACAGTATTTTAATTACCAATATCTAGGGTCATTGCTATTCAAACATCTAAAACACACAATCATCCATTACAGGTTTTCTAACACATCATATATTATAAAATATATGGAAACAAACAATAAATAAATTTGAGGAATCCTGATGGATCCCTGCAACCTGTTTTTTCTACATCCACAAATGTTAGATAACATAAATAATACCCAAACTACTTCAAGGCAGGATATCGCGGTATAGAAGGTAATCCACTATATATATTGCAGGCTGCATAGGGTCATCCATTAACGATACTACAGGAAATATCCAATATATACAATAACCACAACCACCAAGCCTAGATATAGCTAATATATGTATACAGTAGCCACAATTCATCAATAATTATTCAATGCATCCAAACAATCACCAAACAACGTATAAAAAATATTTAAAATAAAAATTATAATTGAATCCAAAGAGTGAGTTTACTTACATTGATTTTATTTGCCGAACTTCCCAATTTAAATTTAATCAAATACCATTTGATTTAAATTAAATCCTGGTTAATTCTGATTGACTCCAAATGCGTTACTCACGCTTTTTTCAAATTTGTATACATTAAATATATCATATTATAATTTTTTATTATTTAAAATTAAACTAACTACTTAAATTGATTATTAAATTTGCACCTTAACTATTTCTCCCTGTCTGCATTTTTGACTTTAGAAACCAAATTGCACACCCTTCTTTTCATTTCAGACATCTGCTCCACCTTATTTCCTATTCAACACAGTCATGACCTCCCCTACGCTTTCTTGTGAAAGAACACTGCCTCCCTCCTCTTTACTAAATGCCACCAACTCTTTGCCATTGATTATCTCAATCAATTCATCATCACTAACACCCTGGATTGAAGTTCGATGCCTGAAGAGGAGATTTCATTTTTTTGCCCCAAGTTTAGTCAATCAAAATGTAGTGCGATACCTGTTGTATTGAATCGCCACCGTACTCTAGCCTTTCCATGATTTAGCGAATTCCATTCCTTTGTTCGACTCGATTCATCCTACACTACAACTAGATCGAAGCCCTAGCTTCCCTGCTCTAAATTCGAGCATCCCAAATCCCTCATCACATGCAATACCATTTGCAGTAGAGTGAAGACAAGTCAAAATCAGCTCGATGAATTTGTTTCCATGATTTTTGGTGCTTTGAAGAAATTTATTTCGATTTTAGAAATTAAAAGGAGGAAGCCGTTTTTGTTTTGTTTTTGAAGCCTTTTAATTCAACCATGAAATGAGTTAGGGTATGCGGTTTGGATTGAAGTATCAAAAGAATGGAGCGATCATTTTTTTAATTTAACTTGCGATCGATTTTACTGAAGAACCAAATGGAGAAAGAGAGAGGGTATGTTGCAATTTATAGAAGAAAAAAGGGGGAACATATAATACACAAGTATTAAAGGAGGTCAGGTTAAGTACAAACAATTTTAATTTCGATTTGATTTAAATTAAATTCGATTTGATCTTTGAACTAATACGATTTGATATAAAGGGAAATTTTATGTTATTTAAATGGATATCGATTTGATTTCGATCTTATCTACTAATTTTATAATCAAATATCTCGGGGTTCATAATTTGAAATCACAAACCCCTATTTTAATGTAACTACCGACATTCTAATTTTATAACACTATTCTGAACTCAAAGGAAAAGATTCTGAAATTTAATTCAAACGCACATATAAAATAACCATATTAAATCGATATAATATAAATTAAATTCAGAAACATCAATTCATTGATAATAGATTATAAATAATTATCATTTATATTAAAATAGAATTTATATAGATCACCTGAATTGCTTCAATTCAGTTTATCTTTGAATTAAAATATATTTCATTTTCGTATTACGATAATTCGATATAACCGAAATTAAATTGTAATCGATTAATAAATCAATAAATTCGGTAAAAAAAATCCATTTATATTATCAACTCAACATTTAAAACAAATATAAAATGTTTAAAATTACTTGACCAAAAATTCGGGTCTTACATTCTTCCCCTCTTAGAAGAATTTCGTCCTTGAAATTACTAAGGAAGGAAAAATGCCATAAACCTATTATCTTTTCAAAATCCACTTATGTTGAAACTCAACTCTTCATATTTCCATAATTTTAGTTCCACCCAAAACTTTTGGATTTCATTCATATAATACACCATATATACTTTTTAATTTGAATGATATACAATCAATATCTTCACATCCAATTCATATTCCATTCATATACATTTAAATTCATTCAAACTGATTCTAATCAATTTATTCACTTTGATTCATTTAAACTGCTTAAGTTAAATTTAAAATCCAGAATTCAAATTCTTGGGTTTTGATTTCAAATTCTTTAGAAATCACATAAATATATACATATATTTATTTCCATCTCAAATTCAAAACATTTGAATTTTCAGACCAAATTGTTTTCTTTCAATCAAATTTCTACCAAAAGCTTTTCTAAGGTAGCAATTCATCACTTAGAAACTCGAAGACGAACGCTGATGATGTTGCAGTCATCATAATAATTATTTTCCAGCTACTAAAGTGAGTACAGTGCTTTAACAATTTCTAAATCCATTTAAAAATGGTTTTCATTCAATTCCTTTTAAATCAAAGCTATATTATTTTAATATACTTCAGAAAAATACTTTCAAACTTCCCGGGCTTTAAATTTCAAATTCCGGTTTTAATCCAATTCCAGTTCACCTTATTTGTATATCTCATTCTTATTAAAATTATATTTGGTTATATATAACCACTCCAACTTTATAATCTCATTTAATTATAATACTAACAACCAACACATCCATATATTATAATAATTTCAGAAAATTATTCCTTTTGGGTAAAATTATTTCATTTACCCACTTTAAAACAATACTATGTCGAATTACTTTACTTAAGTGTTTAGAAACACCTATCGATGCAGTTATACTTCCTGTACCAACCAGAATTCATAAACCACTCGCTAAACCAATCAACACAATATAAAATAGTTTTTATCTAGGGTCCGTTTGGCACAGGTCCCTATTAAATTTCAAAATTAGTCCCACATCCGGTCCAACTTTTCATGTAAATTTAATCCCTATATTTCAAAAATACACTAAAAACAAAAAAATATAAAAAAATCACGAAAATTCGAATTTAAATCAAACATGTACTCGCCCAAAAAAACAGCTCGTAAAAAATGCATCAAAATCAAAAAATACAATAAAACAGCGAAAAATGCAGTAATTTGCATTAAATCATGCACATACTTGCAATACTTGCATTCATCTGTGCAAGTATTTCAAATGTTGAATTTGCGTTTGCTTTTTTGCATACATGTATTCAAGGTAAATAGATTCTTGCATACAAGTGTGCAACAATCTTCAGGCAAAATTTTTGCTTCATATTTTTACATGTAATACTTGCATACATGTGTGCAAGTATTTCAAATAGTTGCATACATGTATGCAAGTTTTTTTTTAAATTTCCGTGAACTTTGTTAATATTTCCAGATTTTAGAAATTTTTTATTTTTTTTTACATTGTAGCGCTTTTTTTTTAAATATAAAGAAAAGGCAGAATAAAAAAAGGGACAAAGTTTCCCATTCGTTTCTGCCCCCTCTTTTTGAGCTGTCGCCTAATAATTTTTGTCCCTTTCGCCTTCCACCTCCTTCCACTTCGCCTCTTCCATTTTTTCATAAAAAAATGCGCTCTTGCATTAATTGTTTTTTTTCTAAAATATGGAAATATTCCCTCAGTCCACGCAAATCAAAAAAAAAAGTTGCATACATGCATGCAACTATTTAAATACACATGCAAAAAAACCCGCAAACCTGCTGAATATTTGCATACAAATATGCTGCTATTCAGAATACCTGCATACTTGTATGCAGTAATGCGTTGAAAGGCAGAGGGCATGGCAATATGTGCATACATGTATGCAAATATTTGAAATATGTGCATGTTTTCATGCATTTTACTGCATATTTCGCTGTTTTGTGTATTTTTTTGATTTTGACTTGTTTATCGATTGTTTTTCCACCTGATTTTTTGGGCGTGAACATGTTTTATTTAATAATGAATTTTCATGATTTTTTTATATTTTTTATATATGTTTTTGAAAAATAGGGACATAATTTACATGAAAAGTTAGACCGGATGTGAGCCTAATTAAGTTTCGTTTTAGGGATGTGTGCCTAATTTTCACTTTTATATATACCAACAAATATGCACTCTTGTATACATACGCTCAACTCATTCTTGGGTACTATTGACCATATTTCCAATGAGTAACTCCCACTAAAGCCAAGGTGTTCACTCAACCTAAGCTCTGATACCAACTGTAATGGCCTGCAAATCCGAACTCTTTGAGTTGACTAAATACACCACACTTCCAACCCAAATTTCTGTACCTTATGGGAAACAGTTTCTCGTGACCAACCATTGGTGATAATATATTCGATACACTCAAGTTGAGTGAGGGGTCAGTCATGTGTGGTCGAGTTGCAAGATGTTCTTGTTGAATCCTAGTGTATTGCTCTCTAGAAGTACACTAATCGGGAGGTGGTCCCATACCATGTCATGTTGGAAATCCAAACATCAATACGAGCCATACGCTTTTTGATGTATACCAACTATGTTGGAAAGTGAGATGCAAGCTTCCTGGCCATATTCCTATTTATTTGTGAATTGATAGACATTATTATAATATCACTAAATTTTGAGCAAAAAGTGATTTGGTTATCATAAGGTAAAAACAAGTGCCATATTTATGTGTGGTCTGGCTTATGAGAGTTCCATTCTTTCAAAGGATGTTCTAAAACTAAGCTAGTTTTTTGTAAGGTGAATCTATCAAAAGTATTCCACACTGATTCAGGTTGATTTTTCTTTACTTCAAAATGTGCTTGGGTCAGATCAAGTATATTTCCAAGTTAGGTTTCACTTGGAACTTCAGGAGAGGAAATAGAGTCGAGACGTAATTCCGTATTTTCTGGTATAAATTCATTTCCGTTGTGTTTATTTTATTGATCGAATGTGTACTTTGATGTTCTAATCATATATATGTATATACAATTTTCTTTTGAGTAAAGAGTTGTTGCTATATTATATTTTATTTGTTCCGCCATGAGATTCTCTTCTACTATGATTCTGTAGTGTTGTTCTTCTTCTTCTATTCTAATATGTCTTTCTTTCTTTCCTCACCCACTAATTTCTTTCTATTAACTATCCGAGTTTTTGATACTTGGTTTTTGGCAACTGAATACAGGATAACGTATTATTTTCGAAATTCGAGCATCGAATTTCGCCAGGTCGCTACATTAACAGTCATAGAATATTGTTTCAAATTCAAGTTTGATCTTTTTATAAAATCATACTACTTCTAAATGAAAATGTATAATTTATTTTTCTACGTATACTATCTTAATTCTATTAGAATATTATTTCAATTTAATGCAAAACGTAAGTTACAATTTATTTTTGGGTCTTTTGATTGAAATATTATAATCAACTTAATTTAAACTTTATTAAGTATACCTGCTTATCAATTACATTTAGTAGTCAAAAATTTATATTTCAATAATATTTTATCCAAAATTCTATAAAATTTATTAATTATAAATTATCAAAATTATAGGTCGCAGTAGTTTCTCATACTCAAATCTTTTCATTCTCGAAAAAGAAAAAATAGAAAATTAGTATTTTAGGATATTTTAAAACAACGAATTTGTAAAAAAAATTAAATACTTCTTTTTTAGTTTATTATGTTGAAGCCATATAATATTTAATTTCTGTGTTATTGATATATTATTTAAAGTTCAAATACTTTGTAACTCGATGTCTTAACCAGTCTACTTTCGTTCCTATGGAATTTAGGCCTACATTGATCAGACACATGTCTAAAAATCAATAGGTACTTAATAGAATTGTTTCAACACTAGTAAAAATACTTTAAAACCTTTGAAAAATTATATTAAAAGCACACCACCTTATGCATCGATGTTACGTAATGCTTATGAATCCAGTGGAATCACTTGTAACTATAGGCATCAACGCCCCTGGAATTACGTCATGAAAAGACCTCATGGATCGCATCACGCAAACAGTTACGTTACCTATCCCAGCAAAAACCTATTGTACTGTAGATAGATCCTATCCTTAATTTATTCTATCAATTAATATCAAATAAGTATAATCAATTCCAGTTGAATCCACTAAGTGGAATTCAATGTAACCCCACTGAGTGGGATACCGTAATGATCTCACCTAGTGAAATTCTGACACGACCTCATCAATTGAGTGTTGGACGTAATCCTACTAAGTGGGATGTCGATTTCTAATGGAACTACCGATCAGAGCACCAGTGCAGTCCTACCAAGTAAGATACAAATACCGACGTATAGTACTTCCGATAATTTCAATTTTGAAACATATACATATTATTTTTCATTTTATAATTATGCATATAGCGTACTTGTATGAAATTCCATTTACGTAAGATTTTCTTCTTTCCGAAATAGTATGCTTTCAAATTTGTATTTTTGAATTCGTTGCATATGTAATTTACTTTTTATATAAGATTTAAAAATTACATAATTGAATCTTCGTCAAAGTCAAGATTTGCAATAATATGTTGATTCAAAAACTACTTCAGTTATGCACTTATATAAATATTAGTTCAACAGTCTACAAATTCTCATATTTCCAAGTTTAATAGTTTTTGGATTCATTTCATATTCGATTGACATTTGTTCCTGATATTTCAAATATTTCTCAGAGATCATTATTCATATAAATTCAATAGATAAATTCTGATGTAACTAATGCGAATTTCATTTATGTCAAGTATGTATTTTTCTTGTTCGATTACTTATAGAGGTATTCGTAAGACTCCCCAATTTCCGTAAAGTAAATTCCATTTATAAATACTACTCAAAATTTCAGTTTAATATATATTCCATATATTTTCAATAATTTATAAATTTATGTTCAAATTAGTATCCTCACACTACTAACGTTCAACTTGATTAACATCGTTATTCCATATTCAAACCAATATCAAGCTCCATTTTTTTCAATGTTATCATTTACTTAGAAACATTTCATAGAAGATTTCAAGATCAGTCAACTAAATTTTCAAAATGTAGTGTTGTTTGATGTGAAAACCCGCAACTTCCCCGTAAAGGAAAGCGTCGGATAGTTCGAGAACAAACCACAACAGAACGCATATAAAAGAACATTTCATTGTATATTACAACAATGCATCAGATTACAAGAATATACAGAGTATAAATGAATATTACACAGAAAAATCAGAGATTTAAATTACATTTAAATACATAGCAGCGGAAAATAATACAATACACAACTAGAAGAGATATACGGATACAAAGCTTTCCGGATATCGTTCCAGCTGTAAATCAGGATCCTGTGAATATAAATCTGCAAAAACCAAAACTACTAGCTGCCCGTGTCAAAATAGGGGCACCCAGAGTTTAGGTTAAAACAATAAATTCCAGGTCAGTCATGTGACTGGTGTGAGAACTAAAACAGTTATTAATCTTTATTTTAAATCATTAGGTAAATCAAGGGACCACGCCGTATAACACGGAATGGGTTTCCTCCCAAGAATACCAGTGCATAAAACAAACAGCGCAATGCTAAATAAAGAAAAATGAAGCTGTTATAAGACCCAGGTCCCATCACACAATGCAACGCAGCCGAGGATAGGGTTTTCCCTTATAACAGCCAAAGAATGCTTGATACGGTTAAAACAAATCGTTTGATACTATTATAAGTGCATAGTGTATAAAACAACTTCAAATCATAAATATCAATCATAGGCGGCATGGGTACCATATATCATGTCGCCATACTAGGCTCTACAAATAAAACCGCAAATGTCACGTATTTGGAAATTGGATTTCCGTCTATGAACCGAGGCAAAAGATAGTCCTCAACCGATTCGAGACAATCTAGCCTACCATGTCTCAGGATCAGAGCTCGAGTGACCCTAAGAGCGACAGGGCCGGTCCACCGATGTGGATTAAAATGCCTGAACACTACGTTTCCCCGCCCTTTGGGGCGCAAATGAGCCATCAAATGACTCCATCGGTTCGAGAACGACCGATCAATCCGAGGCGCCTCGCAACAGCAACAACCACATAAGTCAAACTCGTCAGGGCGTGTAAAACCACTGACGCCACTTTTAGCTAGAAAGAAACGCAAGTCCTCCCTGAGGTCCGTCTCCCGTTTTTGGTTCATACCGGGTGTGAAACACGCGAGGTAAACGTTACACAAAGCTACGCCACAAAGGCCGTGCTTTGATCATCACCACAAGACTTTGCTTTTCAACAGAAGCCTCGATCAATTGCCACTTAGGCATGCCACACAGGCAATTCACTCCATGCGTTTGATATCCATCAATATATATCCCCTGAGCTCGTACGTCTCAGAGAAGGGCGTTAAGCAAGAGAATAAATTCTCCGCCGCCAAACAGATATATATTTAATAGAGATCAATCACACGGACTAAAATCCAATGTCGGACACACAGTCCATTTACAAGTCCGTTCTGGGTCTGAACGAAACCGGAGGCACCTAGTACCCCGCATATCCATCGATCTCCAAGTACGTCTGGACGATCACTAACTGTTTCCATCTTCTTGGGTGTACAGCCCAATCAAGATTATCAGTAATTACCCAAACGACGTGAAGACCTCCGGTCTTCGACCATCGTCTTCATCTTCGACTTATCGTCGTATCAGTTATTCAGAATGGGATAAACCCGGTCTTTCCGAATAACTCGCGTATACTTTAAATAAGTGTTACACAAACACAACATACGCCTCATTCCAATTCATTAGTCACTAACCGTAAATTAATCAAGAGAATAATTCCCCAAATATTAACCCCGAAGGCCGAAACCAACATCAGATCAATATTCAGAAAACCATTCTGCTTGGCTAACCGACAGTTAGTTTCTAAATTTCACATTCATAGGGAAAGGTTCCCATTAATTTAATCCAAGATAAATTCCTTGAATTTATTCTTTATTCTATTTTTGAATCTCAATTCAAACTAGTCGGGATTAACGAACCTTACCGAAGTAATCATTTGTTTTAATTTCCCAATCCCAACCTATTCATCCCATGAAGTAAAACTGGTAATACTTCATATCTAACACCACAGTGTTATCGGTAAATTCAATTACCATTTCACGTTCAAATCTAATTAAAGATTTAACTATCGCCTGGAGCAAAACTGGTGATACTCCATTTTCGATCATTTCAATCTAATTAAAGATTCATTAAAACTCCACTTAGTTTTAATCTTCGACTGGGTTAAAGAATCAGTGTCATTTAAAACACGGTTCACGATAAACCCAAAATCACATTCCATTAATTATCGGGTTAAAGAACAAGTGTTATTTAAAACACTGTTCACGATAAACCCAAAAATCAATATCAATTCAATTTCAATTAAATATTATTTAATTGGTACACTTCATTAAATCTAAACAAAAAGATTTAATCTTTTCTCAACTGGGTTCAAGAACAGTGTTAGTGAAAACACCATTCACGACAAACCCAAATCACATTTGATATTCAATACAAGGCTCTGAATAGAAAATATATCGGCTTATATTCAACATCAAATCCTACGACTAACAAATGTCGTATTGGAAATAACGATATAAATATATATCTTTCAAATTTCCATAACAACACCTGTATAATCACGAATTCCAACATCGAAATATTCCGAAGACAATTTCGATTCAAATCCACTCCAATGCAATCATTGGATATTCTGGTTATTTTCAAAACCCTTTTTTTTTAATTCAATTTATTTATTTAAAAATAAATAGAATTATAATTCTAGTTCAAAACTAGTTCATTTCGATAAAAATCTATTTTTATCTTTTCAAATATGGAGTTTTTCATCCCAATTCTTTCTAAATCATTTCTTATGATTTTACACAAATTATTACTATTTTTAATAATTTTATCAAGGCCGGTACAGTCGATTTCCATCAACGGCCATCGAACTGCACTTACAGCGACCTTTTTCGAATTTGATTTGGACGTATCTCCAAATCCAACCGTTAGATTTCAAATTTCTAACATTCGTTAGAAAGCTCTTTTCGATACGAACCCAACGGTTCCGGTTTTAGGAGAATCCGACGGTCGGATCTCCCGTAATGTCCGTTTGAAATAAATGGTCGAAATTCACGAACTGCCGCGGCGCGGCGCGTTCTATTCAGGCCATTATATTATATATAATATATATATCATCGATTTCTATTTAAAACGAATTTTATAAATAGTTTTAAAATTCGTTTCCATTTCAATTCAAATCAAAATTGAATTCTTCTTTATAAATTCGTTTTAAAATTCATTTCTATTCAATTCAAATTTCAATTCAATTTGAATTTGTTTCAATTCGCTTTCAATTCAATTTGAATTCGTTTTCAATTCAATTCATTTCGAAATCGTTTTCAATTCATTTCGAAATCGTTTTCAGTTCAATTCATTTCGAAATCGTTTTCAATTCAATTCATTTCGAAATCGTTTTCAGTTCAATTCATTTCGAAATCGTTTTCAATTCAATTCATTTCGAAATCGTTTTCAGTTCAATTCATTTCGAAATCGTTTTTAATTCAATTCATTTCGAAATCGTTTTTAATTCAATTCATTTCGAAATCGTTTTTAATTCAATTCATTTCGAAATCGTTTTTAATTCAATTCATTTCGAAATGAATAAAATCGATATAAATATCGTTCACGTCAAAATGACGTCAATCTAATCAACACGGCTTCATAAATTTCTATTTTCAAATATTCTATTTCAAATATTTCTTTTTCAAAATAGTTGTTATTATCAAAATATTTCGTTCAACACATGACCAATCTCAATGGATGAGTATTGTCAACACATGAACCTTTATTTTATATTGATAAAGATGTAAATTTTATTACTAAAATATTTCGTTCAACACATGACCAATCTCAATGGGTGAGTACTGTCAACACATGAACTTTTATTTTATATCGATAAAGATGTAAATTTTATTACTAAAATATTTCGTTCAACACATGACCAATCTCAATGGATGAGTACTGTCAACACATGAACCTTTATTTTATATTATTCTTTATTTTTCAAATTGGAATGAGGCCCAATCAATTACCATATAACGTTAATTATATGGATTTTCATACATCACATGTATATAATAGCATTGAAAATTAATCAACCATCAACCAAAGTGCACTACACTGTATAAGCATCAAATATAGATATATAACGCTTATAACAGCCTGTCAATCAATCGATCGACATATTTAATCAATCAGGATGAGTGAACTTCAAATTTCATCCCAACACCCGTGTGGGGTTTCAAACAATCAAACACAGATTTTATTTGTGCAGTTGGGCGATGTGTAAAATTTATCGACCCAATCAATGTCCTTCAAATAGGTGTACATAAACAAACCGTCTGGTTTGTAAATGAATATTTATTTATTCACATTCACGTTAAAAATTATATTTTTAATGACAAAACATTTTATTCCAACATATGAATTTCTATTCAGTTCATTCTTTAAATAAAATGATATTTTTATTTTTCTAACTTATTTTAGAAAATTTCGGCGGCATAACGGCACGATACTAGAAACGGGACAAGGCCTAGCCTTATCCCCGGTCTAGTGAAGGCCCACGCCATTCACACATCAATCAAAATCACCAAACAACCAAATTCAAATCACATCATATAACTAATCTATGCAACCAAACAAACAAGTCCATGGTCTGTGGACGATTGTGTCGGGTGCTACTAAGCACCGTCTGCATCCTAGTATATATATATATAAATAGAAAAAGAAATTGAAAGGTGAGAAATTCTCACATATAGCTATCCTAGCTCCACGGCACTTCATTGATAGAAATCTTCATCGCTATCGCATCTTCGTCATCTTCGTTGTCCGCTTTCACTACCTATGTAAAAATCGAATTTTTACTTCGCTATTCCATATATAAAAATCATATTTTTATTTCGAAGTTCAATATATAAAAATCATATTTTTATTTCGAAGTTCAATATATAAAAATCATATTTTTATTTCGAAGTTCAATATATAAAAATCATATTTTTATGGCGATGTTTATATTATAAAAATCATATTTTTATTTCGAAGTTCAATATATAAAAATCATATTTTTATTTCGAAGTTCAATATATAAAAATCATATTTTCATGGCGATGTTTATATTATAAAAATCATATTTTTATTTCGAAGTTCAATATATAAAAATCATATTTTTATTTCGAAGTTCAATATATAAAAATCATATTTTTACTATGCTATTCAATATATAAAAATCGAATCTTTACTATGCTTTTCGATATATAAAAATTGAATCTTTACTATGCTTTTCGATATATAAAAATTGAATCTTTACTATGCTTCTCGATATATAAAAATTGAATCTTTACTATGCTTTTCGATATATAAAAATTGAATCTTTACTATGCTTTTCGATATATAAAAATTGAATCTTTACTATGCTTTTCGATATATAAAAATTGAATCTTTACTATGCTTTTCGATATATAAAAATTGAATCTTTACTATGCTTTTCGATATATAAAAATTTACTTTCACTATAATGCTAGTCGTAAAAATTCATATTTTAAACCGTTCTATATATTTCAAAACATATATAAATAATTTCAGTTATAGAAATAAATAATTTAACCTCATTAAACAAATTAATTACACTTTGAATTAATTAAAATAAAATTAACTATTTAATAACGTTTAAAACAACGTTTAAATTCGCTACCTTCTCCTCCTTTGAATTGCTCGAACCCATCAGGTAAACCCTCGATTTCTATTTCCACCACCCGCCGCTGACAAAGATCGCTGGAGCAGGATCGGAGATGCTGACGTGGAGCGCCTTCGCCAGGGGCACCTGCGCCACCCCCTCTCGATCAGCTCGACGGCGCACTGACGCCGATAACCCCCCCCCCCCCCAAACAGCGACGCTTTGAGCTCGAAATTCGAGCAGGTTCCTCCACGAACCTCGATCATATGGGTATGAATGTGTAGATCTGAAGGAGTGCTACAATGTTTCCTGAAGGGCCATCATCTATTTCGAAGGGAATCGAGCGGATTTTGAGGAGGAAGAATCGAACTGTTTAGGCCGTTGAAGTTAAAGGTGGCGGCTAGGGTTCTGTTGGAAAGAGGGAGGCCTTAGGGTTTTATATAAAATTTATATTATATTTTACTATTTTCAAACCAAAAATACCCTCAGGTTGATACGAACTCAAAATCGACCCCAACGACTTTCGTCCATAGCTAATTACCCCCATTACGAACACAATGGGATATGTTTCGTAGGCCCATTCGACTGTTTCAGTCAGTTTCCGTTGAATTTACATTTAAATCATTATATTGAATTTTAAACGTACATTTCAAATTACCGGGGTCACATACTAACCAGAAAAATTCCAGAAAATATTCTCTAGCTTCGTATTGACGATACGGTCCTAACAAAACTAGTTTCGTTGAATTCTGAGATCGTTGGAAAAATGGCCAATTTCCAGTCGATTAAAATTAACTGAAATTGGTCAAACGCGTTTTCCTTTGCCACGCTCACATATTGATTCGAAAAATTATGAAATTTGGAATCTAGCAATAATTTATCATCCCGGACCCAACAAAACTGGTTTCGTCGAAATCCGAGATCGTTTGCAAAATGTCCATTTTTAAGGGCCTGAATTCCATAGCGACTATTCAGAATTTTCAACTGGACATATCTTTTGATTCCCGCTATGAAATTTCGATTATTCGAATTCGTTGGAAAGATATTATCAAATAGATTCCATTATTTTTGGTTTCACTAAAATCCGGATTGTTTTGCACCCGGTACATTCAATTGAAGTTTGAAATCAAATTATCGAACTACCGCGCCATATTCAATTCTATTTATAATTACATATAAATATTTATATTCTAACGACGACGCGTATAATATATACGTTCTAATATATTCAAAATAAATTTCTCGTCGATAATTATTTAAAATAATCTATTTTAAATATTCAGAATTCGCTAAAATTGCCAAAATAAAAATTTTAAACTGGCCCAGATTTTCGGGTTGTTACAATCTCCCCCACTTAAAACTTTTCGTCCCCGAAAAGGAACAAAGTCGAAAGTGGTTTGATTAATCAACTCTACGCTCGATCTGGCTTCCATTCTCCAACTCTTTAGTTTCAGAGAATTTTCAAAATTTCAAAAAATTTGGCTAACACCCTAAATTTTCGAAAAATTTCGCCATAACCTCCCCTGCACCGGGAGCATCGGGGAATTTCAAATAGCTTCCCCGGTCCTTCAGATCTCAAAAAGAAAAAGAAAAAGCCAAGCGGCTAGCCAATAGGCTCATAAAATCATCATCACCCAAACAAAACAGTAAATTATGTAGTAAACATGTACCTATTTGTCGGGCAAACAAATTTTATTCTCTGCTCTAGCCTCCTTGCTATGACCTGTTCAATGTAAGTATATGCATATGCAAGCAAATGCGACCAATTTTCAATATAATTCAATATTTGATTCAATTAGGCATAATGGTTCAAAATTATCAAACAAATAAACAAACAACACAAACATCAATCAATTAGTGGATTAACGTTTCAAATGCATAACTTTGATATATAGTCAAAAATCAGATTTTTGATGCCAAATCACAACAATAAGCCCTATCTAATTTTGGGTTCTCACACCAGTCAATAGGAAATATATAGAAATCCCACTTTCGTCACTCGAACATAAATTCTAATGATGGAGCTCCATCATCAAAATCATCTTCGGGTGATTAGAGTGTAATTCTATATCTATCCAGTATATTAAAATTTCGAATACACGCGGATCAGACGTATACGCAAAACCTATATATACTGGATTGTCCACATCAATATAAATAAATAACCAAATACGGATAATTGATTTAAATTTTCAAAACAAGATTTGTTTTCACTTTTATTTTAAAAATTTACTCTTCACACTCGTTCTAGGATACTACTGACCCCATCTCTAACGAGTCATTCCCATTGGATATTACTAATCCAATTATCTGATGAATTCTTTCGTATGGTTCTAATGTGTCTTGTTCTCTGAGTTTTGTAAACCAAAGCTCTGATACCAACTGTGAAAACCCGCAACTTCCCCGTAAAGGAAAGCGTCGGATAGTTCGAGAACAAACCACAACAGAACGCATATAAAAGAACATTTCATTGTATATTACAACAATGCATCAGATTACAAGAATATACAGAGTATAAATGAATATTACACAGAAAAATCAGAGATTTAAATTACATTTAAATACATAGCAGCGGAAAATAATACAATACACAACTAGAAGAGATATATGGATACAAAGCTTTCCGGATATCGTTCCAGCTGTAAACCAGGATCCTGTGAATATAAATCTGCAAAAACCAAAACTACTAGCTGCCCGTGTCAAAATAGGGGCACCCAGAGTTTAGGTTAAAACAATAAATTCCAGGTCAGTCATGTGACTGGTGTGAGAACTAAAACAGTTATTAATCTTTATTTTAAATCATTAGGTAAATCAAGGGACCACGCCGTATAACACGGAACGGGTTTCCTCCCAAGAATACCTGTGCATAAAACAAACAGCGCAATGCTAAATAAAGAAAAATGAAGCTGTTATAAGACCCAGGTCCCATCACACAATGCAACGCAGCCGAGGATAGGGTTTTCCCTTATAACAGCCAAAGAATGCTTGATACGGTTAAAACAAATCGTTTGATACTATTATAAGTGCATAGTGTATAAAACAACTTCAAATCATAAGTATCAATCATAGGCGGCATGGGTACCATATATCATGTCGCCATACTAGGCTCTACAAATAAAACCGCAAATGTCACGTATTTGGAAATTGGATTTCCATCTATGAACCGAGGCAAAAGATAGTCCTCAACCGATTCGAGACAATCTAGCCTACCATGTCTCAGGATCAGAGCTCGAGTGACCCTAGGAGCGACAGGGCCGGTCCACCGATGTGGATTAAAATGCCTGAACACTACGTTTCCCCGCCCTTTGGGGCGCAAATGAGCCATCAAATGACTCCATCGGTTCGAGAACGACCGATCAATCCGAGGCGCCTCGCAACAGCAACAATCACATAAGTCAAACTCGTCAGGGCGTGTAAAACCACTGACGCCACTTTTAGCTAGAAAGAAACGCAAGTCCTCCCTGAGGTCCGTCTCCCGTTTTTGGTTCATACCGGGTGTGAAACACGCGAGGTAAACGTTACACAAAGCTACGCCACAAAGGCCGTGCTTTGATCATCACCACAAGACTTTGCTTTTCAACAGAAGCCTCGATCAATTGCCACTTAGGCATGCCACACAGGCAATTCACTCCATGCGTTTGATATCCATCAATATATATCCCCTGAGCTCGTACGTCTCAGAGAAGGGCGTTAAGCAAGAGAATAAATTCTCCGCCGCCAAACAGATATATATTTAATAGAGATCAATCACACGGACTAAAATCCAATGTCAGACACACAGTCCATTTACAAGTCCGTTCTGGGTCTGAACGAAACCGGAGGCACCTAGTACCCCGCATATCCATCGATCTCCAAGTACGTCTGGACGATCACTAACTGTTTCCATCTTCTTGGGTGTACAGCCCAATCAAGATTATCAGTAATTACCCAAACGACGTGAAGACCTCCGGTCTTCGACCATCGTCTTCATCTTCGACTTATCGTCGTATCAGTTATTCAGAATGGGATAAACCCGGTCTTTCCGAATAACTCGCGTATACTTTAAATAAGTGTTACACAAACACAACATACGCCTCATTCCAATTCATTAGTCACTAACCGTAAATTAATCAAGAGAATAATTCCCCAAATATTAACCCCGAAGGCCGAAACCAACATCAGATCAATATTCAGAAAACCATTCTGCTTGGCTAACCGACAGTTAGTTTCTAAATTTCACATTCATAGGGAAAGGTTCCCATTAATTTAATCCAAGATAAATTCCTTGAATTTATTCTTTATTCTATTTTTGAATCTCAATTCAAACTAGTCGGGATTAACGAACCTTACCGAAGTAATCATTTGTTTTAATTTCCCAATCCCAACCTATTCATCCCATGGAGTAAAACTGGTAATACTTCATATCTAACACCACAGTGTTATCGGTAAATTCAATTACCATTTCACGTTCAAATCTAATTAAAGATTTAACTATCGCCTGGAGCAAAACTGGTGATACTCCATTTTCGATCATTTCAATCTAATTAAAGATTCATTAAAACTCCACTTAGTTTTAATCTTCGACTGGGTTAAAGAATCAGTGTCATTTAAAACACGGTTCACGATAAACCCAAAATCACATTCCATTAATTATCGGGTTAAAGAACAAGTGTTATTTAAACCACTGTTCACGATAAACCCAAAAATCAATATCAATTCAATTTCAATTAAATATTATTTAATTGGTACACTTCATTAAATCTAAACAAAAAGATTTAATCTTTTCTCAACTGGGTTCAAGAACAGTGTTAGTGAAAACACCATTCACGACAAACCCAAATCACATTTGATATTCAATACAAGGCTCTGAATAGAAAATATATCGGCTTATATTCAACATCAAATCCTACGACTAACAAATGTCGTATTGGAAATAACGATATAAATATATATCTTTCAAATTTCCATAACAACACCTGTATAATCACGAATTCCAACATCGAAATATTCCGAAGACAATTTCGATTCAAATCCACTCCAATGCAATCATTGGATATTCTGGTTATTTTCAAAACCCTTTTTTTTAATTCAATTTATTTATTTAAAAATAAATAGAATTATAATTCTAGTTCAAAACTAGTTCATTTCGATAAAAATCTATTTTTATCTTTTCAAATATGGAGTTTTTCATCTCAATTCTTTCTAAATCATTTCTTATGATTTTACACAAATTATTACTATTTTTAATAATTTTATCAAGGCCTGTACAGTCGATTTCCATCAACGGCCATCGAACTGCACTTACAGCGACCTTTTTCGAATTTGATTTGGACGTATCTCCAAATCCAACCGTTAGATTTCAAATTTATAACATTCGTTAGAAAGCTCTTTTTGATACGAACCCAACGGTTCCGGTTTTAGGAGAATCCGACGGTCGGATCTCCCGTAATGTCCGTTTGAAATAAATGGTCGAAATTCACGAACTGCCGCGGCGCGGCGCGTTCTATTCAGGCCATTATATTATATATATAATATATATATCATCGATTTCTATTTAAAACGAATTTTATAAATAGTTTTAAAATTCGTTTCAAAAGCAATTTCAACTTCCATTTCAATTCAAATCAAAATTGAATTCTTCTTTATAAATTCGTTTTAAAATTCATTTCTATTCAATTCAAATTTCAATTCAATTTGAATTTGTTTCAATTCGCTTTCAATTCAATTTGAATTCGTTTTCAATTCAATTCATTTCGAAATCGTTTTCAATTCAATTCATTTCGAAATCGTTTTCAGTTCAATTCATTTCGAAATCGTTTTCAATTCAATTCATTTCGAAATCGTTTTCAGTTCAATTCATTTCGAAATCGTTTTCAATTCAATTCATTACGAAATCGTTTTCAGTTCAATTCATTTCGAAATCGTTTTTAATTCAATTCATTTCGAAATCATTTTTAATTCAATTCATTTCGAAATCGTTTTTAATTCAATTCATTTCGAAATCGTTTTTAATTCAATTCATTTCGAAATCGTTTTTAATTCAATTCATTTCGAAATGAATAAAATCGATATAAATATCGTTCACGTCAAAATGACGTCAATCTAATCAACACGGCTTCATAAATTTCTATTTTCAATATTCTATTTCAAATATTTCTTTTTCAAAATAGTTGTTATTATCAAAATATTTCGTTCAACACATGACCAATCTCAATGGATGAGTACTGTCAACACATGAACCTTTATTTTATATTGATAAAGATGTAAATTTTATTACTAAAATATTTCGTTCAACACATGACCAATCTCAATGGATGAGTACTGTCAACACATGAACTTTTATTTTATATCGATAAAGATGTAAATTTTATTACTAAAATATTTCGTTCAACACATGACCAATCTCAATGGATGAGTACTGTCAACACATGAACCTTTATTTTATATTATTCTTTATTATAACGTTAATTATATGGATTTTCATACATCACATGTATATAATAGCATTGAAAAATAATCAACCATCAACCAAAGTGCACTACACTGTATAAGCATCAAATATAGATATATAACGCTTATAACAGCCTGTCAATCAATCGATCGACATATTTAATCAATCAGGATGAGTGAACTTCAAATTTCATCCCAACACCCGTGTGGGGTTTCAAACAATCAAACACAGATTTTATTTGTGCAGTTGGGCGATGTGTAAAATTTATCGACCCAATCAATGTCCTTCAAATAGGTGTACATAAACAAACCGTCTGGTTTGTAAATGAATATTTATTTATTCACATTCACGTTAAAAATTATATTTTTAACGACAAAACATTTTATTCCAACATATGAATTTCTATTCAGTTCATTCTTTAAATAAAATGATATTTTTATTTTTCTAACTTATTTTAGAAAATTTCGGCGGCATAACGACACGATACTAGAAACGGGACAAGGCCTAACCTTATCCCCGGTCTAGTGAAGGCCCACGCCATTCACACATCAATCAAAATCACCAAACAACCAAATTCAAATCACATCATATAACTAATCTATGCAACCAAACAAACAAGTCCATGGTCTGTGGACGATTGTGTCGGGTGCTACTAAGCACCGTCTGCATCCTAGTATATATATATATAAATAGAAAAAGAAATTGAAAGGTGAGAAATTCTCACATATAGCTATCCTAGCTCCACGGCACTTCATTGATAGAAATCTTCATCGCTATCGCATCTTCGTCATCTTCGTTGTCCGCTTTCACTACCTATGTAAAAATCGAATTTTTACTTCGTTATTCCATATATAAAAATCATATTTTTATTTCGAAGTTCAATATATAAAAATCATATTTTTATTTCGAAGTTCAATATATAAAAATCATATTTTTATTTCGAAGTTCAATATATAAAAATCATATTTTTATGGCGATGTTTATATTATAAAAATCATATTTTTATTTCGAAGTTCAATATATAAAAATCATATTTTTATTTCGAAGTTCAATATATAAAAATCATATTTTTATGGCGATGTTTATATTATAAAAATCATATTTTTATTTCGAAGTTCAATATATAAAAATCATATTTTTATTTCGAAGTTCAATATATAAAAATCATATTTTTACTATGCTATTCAATATATAAAAATCGAATCTTTACTATGCTTTTCGATATATAAAAATTGAATCTTTACTATGCTTTTCGATATATAAAAATTGAATCTTTACTATGCTTCTCGATATATAAAAATTGAATCTTTACTATGCTTTTCGATATATAAAAATTGAATCTTTACTATGCTTTTCGATATATAAAAATTGAAACTTTACTATGCTTTTCGATATATAAAAATTGAATCTTTACTATGCTTTTCGATATATAAAAATTGAATCTTTACTATGCTTTTCGATATATAAAAATTGAATCTTTACTATGCTTTTCGATATATAAAAATTTACTTTCACTATAATGCTAGTCGTAAAAATTCATATTTTAAACCGTTCTATATATTTCAAAACATATATAAATAATTTCAGTTATAGAAATAAATAATTTAACCTCATTAAACAAATTAATTACACTTTGAATTAATTAAAATAAAATTAACTATTTAATAACGTTTAAAACAACGTTTAAATTCGCTACCTTCTCCTCCTTTGAATTGCTCGAACCCATCAGGTAAACCCTCGATTTCTATTTCCACCACCCGCCGCTGACAAAGATCGCTGGAGCAGGATCGGAGATGCTGACGTGGAGCGCCTTCGCCAGGGGCACCTGCGCCACCCCCTCTCGATCAGCTCGACGGCGCACTGACGCCGATAACCCCCCCCCCCCAAACAGCGACGCTTTGAGCTCGAAATTCGAGTAGGTTCCTCCACGAACCTCGATCATATGGGTATGAATGTGTAGATCTGAAGGAGTGCTACAATGTTTCCTGAAGGGCCATCATCTATTTCGAAGGGAATCGAGCGGATTTTGAGGAGGAAGAATCGAACTGTTTAGGCCGTTGAAGTTAAAGGTGGCGGCTAGGGTTCTGTTGGAAAGAGGGAGGCCTTAGGGTTTTATATAAAATTTATATTATATTTTAATATTTTCAAACCAAAAATACCCTCAGGTTGATACGAACTCAAAATCGACCCCAACGACTTTCTTCCATAGCTAATTACCCCCATTACGAACACAATGGGATATGTTTCGTAGGCCCATTCGACTGTTTCAGTCAGTTTCCGTTGAATTTACATTTAAATCATTATATTGAATTTTAAACGTACATTTCAAATTACCGGGGTCACATACTAACCAGAAAAATTCCAGAAAAATATTCTCTAGCTTCGTATTGACGATACGGTCCTAACAAAACTAGTTTCGTTGAATTCTGAGATCGTTGGAAAAATGGCCAATTTCCAGTCGATTAAAATTAACTGAAATTGGTCAAACGCGTTTTCCTTTGCCACGCTCACATATTGATTCGAAAAATTATGAAATTTGGAATCTAGCAATAATTTATCATCCCGGACCCAACAAAACTGGTTTCGTCGAAATCCGAGATCGTTTGCAAAATGTCCATTTTTAAGGGCCTGAATTCCATAGCGACTATTCAGAATTTTCAACTGGACATATCTTTTGATTCCCGCTATGAAATTTCGATTATTCGAATTCGTTGGAAAGATATTATCAAATAGATTCCATTATTTTTGGTTTCACTAAAATCCGGATTGTTTTGCACCCGGTACATTCAATTGAAGTTTGAAATCAAATTATCGAACTACCGCGCCATATTCAATTCTATTTATAATTACATATAAATATTTATATTCTAACGACGACGCATATAATATATACGTTCTAATATATTCAAAATAAATTTCTCGTCGATAATTATTTAAAATAATCTATTTTAAATATTCAGAATTCGCTAAAATTGCCAAAATAAAATTTTTAAACTGGCCCAGATTTTCGGGTTGTTACATTTGATTTACATATTTTTCAAATAATGTCTGAAATCATCACAATTCAAGCTTAGCAGCATTCATCATAACTAGCAACCAAAGCCAACTAGTTTGTCTAGCTTCAAAGTTCTTCACATTACACAAAGATTTTAAATACCACGAAGCATACCTTGTGCTTAGCAGCCTCCCATAATTGCTTAGTTACAACTACAAATGATTTGAACTGTCGTTCCCAAACTCCTATAAGCTAATGATATACTATTAAAAAAATTATTATGGCTACCTTGATGTGCATATATCATCCGTCTGCAGTATCAAATCAGATGGTGCAATCGACCACATAGTTCAATTGGTGTCGATAACCCAATTGCTCAAATGCGAACTCTAATCTAGCATCTTGATTAGAATTTTGGTTTTTTCTCACATAGTTATACAACATTATGGAAAACTTTTATACCATATCAAAAATTTATACTAGATGCTTGCCGTCAAGAATCGAATGAAAAATACTTACTCGGATCAGTGTGGATCACCTTGAAACTATGTACTCAAATCTTTAAACAAAGAATGTTATGCAAATAAATGATACACGTACAACTTACATATTTTACTATATTGATTTCTCAAATATACCAAATTCTTTTCCTATTTTCAGTTTTTTATTTAATTATACAATGACAATCTTTATCAATGTATATTTTTTTCACTTACATAGTTTAAGTTTCATTTAAAAGGAATTATGGAATCATTTCTTCAAACATTGGTTATACAAATACTTATCTCAAAAGTCATAAATTTAAGCAGTTCATCATTTTAAGTTACACACCCTTTCCAAGTGCAATTATTCAAATTATTCATTAACTATTACCAAAAAACATAAGTATTGTCAAAACCACTTAGTTTTAGCGATATACTCAATTTCAAAATTTTAGAAATTTAGGTTCATGTTCATTTTACTTAACAAATATACAAAAGAATTTAAAATGTTCTATCATCTTTATATTTTAAGAGTTTCAGACCTCATATTTTTTATTAAACACATTTTTTTCTTAACTTAGAGATATAAAGTTCATAACATTACCAGTATTCTTACAAAACTGACAATATAATTCTTTTTTTTATCCATTTATGTAAGTACATTTATTCACAATTAAAAATATTTACAAATCTTACATACATAAAATCATTTTAAACCATTTACCTTTTAAAACTCTTTAATACAAAAATAACAGGCATGCTCTTATATATAATACTGTCAACTCATTTTAGGGTATTTCTGACCCTACCTCTAATGAGATTACCCTGATAAGCTTTCGTATTTGCTCAACCGATACCAACTGTAACAACGTCCTTTTCCGGAATGATTCAAGTTGACAGTAAATCATACATTTCCAACAAAAAACATTCCAAAATGATGAATTATCAATAGGGTATCAGAAAAGCAATAAAAGGAGAGGAACTAAACAATACATAGAATCTCATAGCAGAACAATAAAATATAATAATAACATAAGTTGTTCATCAAACTATTTAACAATGTACATTCAACTTCAGTTTACAATATACTAGAGTTATACATTTAACAGAACATGGCAATAATGCAATGGAAATGATTGTAGTGCATGCAGTCTTCAAAATTTCATCTTTATCTTCAAGTAACTTAGATCTATGAAAACTGAAAACAGTTCATGCCAACCTGAGCGTAATGCAAAATCAAAATACTCGATTAGGACTATATATTTTTATGCGAGCGAATTAAATGCAGGAAATAAAGATGTAGTAATTAGAGGTCGTGACAGGGAAAAATTCAGTTACGTTATTATTCAAATTTATATCTCTTTCCATAGTTTTATCTCAAATCTTTGAAATATTCACTTTTCTAGTATGAAATCATATATATTCTTCTGAAATTTAAATAATTTATTTTTGAAAAAAAAGGCTATTTCAAAATTCAAATATTACAAACTTTGGTATCATGAGATATGAAATCGAATTGGGATTTTTTCCCAATAACAAGGCCAATGGGTCATAACCTTTCAAAGTAAATAGATCAATCGTAGTATGCCCTCGATGAATTATACTCAAGTTCTAAATGAACCCTCAGATCAAATGCTCATCTCTTAGGTTATATATATCATTAGTAACATGTCACATTAATTTGTTACTTGAAGTGACAAACATTTGGAAATCATTCATAAATACTTTGCAAATCATATCATTGTTTGATTTCCAAAATCATTGAAAAACTATTTCAACTTCATTAGAGCTACTTTATTGAGATAAAATATAAAAATCTCATTTGTTTATAACTTATTTAACAACAATTACGAATATAAAATAACTTTTGCAAATATTTGTTTTAAATATATTTATCATGTCAAGATCGTCATTTAATTTAAGCCATTTAGTTTTAACAGTTGAGCTGATTACATTGTTCGAACTCTTTAGACTTCAAGTATAATTTGGGAACCATTTAACTTTAAATTTCATTTTAAAGTAAATTCAAACTTTAATTTAAATCAAGTCTAAATAATGTAAACTTCAAATTAAACAATTTTTTTATTTTAATTACATTTAAAGCAAATTTATAATCCATTTCAAATTTATAAATTTTAATTTGAATCAAATTTGAAGCAATTCAAATCCAATAAAAAGTTAACTTAAAACTAATTTTAATTTCCAATTCAAATGTCAAACTATCATTAAATCAAATTTAGATATTCAATTAAATTTTGACAAATTTCATTAAAAAAAATTAACTTCAAATTTCTTTAAATAATTCAAAAAAAATTATTTGCATGAGCGCATATCGTTTCAACTCATACTCAAATGTCATAGGTATATATCACTTCAACCTATTTCAGGTCCCCTATTCCGATCATGGTATATAACATTCAATGAAAACATCAATTCAATGGTTAACAACACAGCGATGGGAATACATCGCAACAACCATATAATATCATTCATTATAACTATTAACAATATATTTCGTCAACACCGGAAATGGTCTAAGGATATTGACCTAAGGGAACCAAAAGGATTATTTAGTTCCTACAAGTTTGAGTTAGTTCATGGTTTCCTAAATATCAAGACCTTGAGCTTAAAGATTAGTTACTCTTCCTTCAAGAGGTGAGTATCACGCTTACGAGACTAAAGGACTAACAGTTACCTTAGGATAAGGGTTCCCTAAGCGCAACGCAAGATAGAAGGCTAAACGGCTTATAGAAGGGTATTTGGGGTAGTTTAGCTCATGCATGGAACAATGTCGTGAGGAATCATTAAAAAATTAGCATCTTAAGAGACAAAGGAATTCATGATATAAATATCAAGTGTCGATTCTCTCTTTATTGGTCACTTTGTTGAATATATAGAAGTTTTCTATATAAAATCCCCAAACCGATTTAGAAATCAGGGTTTACTCTTTAAGAAATTATTACAAGAATTGGAGAATCAGAAAAGTCCCCCAAAATGAGACCCCTGAGGTCTTATTTATAGACAAATTGGTCCCCCTTTTTGGCACCGATTCAAAAGAAGCCGGTTTGGAGTGCTTTCGGCTTCAGTAATGAGAAAAGAGCTTGGTGTCAATCGCTTCCTTAGCTTTTGGTGTTGGTTATTGAGTTTTGGCCTCTCGCATTCTGGACATCGCTATCGGATTTCGGTCCCGGTGATAAGATCTTGTTTCGATAGCCAATTTTGGACTTTGTCTTAATTTTGTGACTTTTGATTTTGGTATCGACACTAAGCATGTTAGTGTGCATGACCTTTCCTCTCACCGGCTTTGACTTGCTTTAACATCTTTTAGAAGTTACTTTCAAAGTTCAGCCTTTAGTGTCGGCTTTCTTTTCGCCTCTAAGATTTTTTATCGAATCTCCCTTGCTTCCAGAAGGCGAGTTTTGATGCTTAGTGATTCGTGACTCGAGTGCTGCTTTTGATTGTGTATCAATACCAAGCAGATTGGTGTAGATGGCCCCGACAGAAAACCTTGCTTAGCTAGCTCTTGAATGCTTCCTTGTGTCGATATCGATATTAAGCAAGTTAGTATCGATAGCCCCTTTCGCATTATCTTGGCTTGGTTTTGTGTTTTCCTTTCCTGGTTCCATACTTCTGGTGTCAGATCATCTGCTTTAGGTCATTTCTCACTATTTTGTTTCCGATGTCAGATTGAAAGCTCTTGAAGCCAACTATTAGTAAATTTCCTTTGGTGTCTTAACTGATTTTCCATCACCTTCTGGTATCGGTTCTAATCTTTCCATTTGATGTTGGTACCAATAGACTATGTATTGAATCATCCTCCCCCTGCTTCAGGTATCGATTATTTCAGCAATTTGGTGTCGAAATATGTGCTTTTAGAGTTGATGTCGGCTTAACTACTTTCGGTATTGCTCGTTCGTTTCCTTCTTTATACCGATACTAAGCTTGCATTGCCTATGTCAGTTCCAATGGCATTGAATCAAATGCTCCTCCTCTAGCTTCTAGCATTGGGTGTTTTTATGATTTGGTGTCGATTCTATATTTCCGAAACCATCTTTTTTTGCTTGTTGTGCTCTGCTACCCCCTTCACCAATCTCTGGTTTTAGTGTAGAATTTGGTACTAACATTTGGCCCCCTTATGAAGGGGTATTTTCGACTTTTCGAGTAAAACTTTGATCTTCAGCCTTTTGATATCCCCTGATCTGGTACATCGATTTGTTCTTGTTTAAGCGACCGAGATTTAAGGAGCACTTTGGTATAAATTTTTTTTCTTCTTTCTCTCCACTTCCTCACTTGGAAGTTATAATACTCAAACAAGATCACTGTTCATCAAGATTTCAGCAAATTTTATAGAATTTCAAGCCTCAATTTCTACTGTAAGTATTTCATTCTGACTAAATTTAGAACTCGAAAACATTCTCCTAACTCGATTAGGAAATCAATCAAGATTTTCATATTTTAAGTGTGAGTTAAATGATGATAATAGTTTCAGTGATGATTAATGGCGAATAACATAGGTCGTCTATTTCTCTAGCACATCCTTGGGGTTCAAAATGTAAAATTGACATATAGGAAATTAATTTTTACAATAAAAATGATGTTTCTCTTACCGACACCGATGGACTCAATACTAACTTACTGTCAATTTAGTTTAGTCTCGATTTTTGTCGACACACATTTCTATGTCTATTTTGCTTTCGATTTGGTAGGTATCTACATAATGCAGAAGTGTAGTGATAGTATTGTTTCCCTTTCGCTTTCAGTGTCGATAAAACTTGAGCTTTGAAATATTTTGACCTTAAACATATCAGTTTTGGTTTTTAGCACGAATTAGACTTTGGGTGATGAAACCCAAATATTTGGTTATAGTTAGACTGTCACCAAGCACTATCTAAACTTTGACTCCCTCCTTAGCCGAACCTTTCACTATTTTAGTTTCAGTGTCGAAGTAGTCAGCTGGATCATCACCAAACGTATAATTGTTTCAGAGCATATATGAAGCATGCTCATATATGTGAGTTTCGTTAAAAATTGGATCTTAATGATCCATGTTGTGTTTCGACGTTCAAATTCTTCATGTTAACAAGTTCTCATGTTGATTGCAAACTTATGAATAACACATGGTAGTTTTTGTAAAGATGTGGTGCTAATATGTGTTCACAAAATGATATTACCTGGTAGCATTATGTCTGATAAGAAAGGTTTAGGAAGACAAAGTCTGGTGGTTCTAGCACTCCTCGGGCGAAGAAGGCGTTTGTTCCAAAGCAGTCTCTCATTGCTTCTCAAGATGAGGTGAATACCATTCTTGAGAACTTTGAGATGTCCGGCATAAATGCCATTCCCGCCACTGCTCAAGACACCATCTAAAAATCGTTGAAAGGATATTTTGCATATTCTTCCGTTCATATTTAGCACAAGGGCTTCTTTCCTTTCTCGACTTTTATCTTCAGGCTTATGCACGACCTTAAGGTTTCCCCCATTTAGCTTTCTCCAAACACCTATACCCTCCTCCTATGCCTTGAGGTTCTAGCGCCTGAATCAGGTCAAGCTTCGCTCAGTCTCAATCTTATTCGCCAGTTGATACGTTTTTCCAAAAGAAGAAGATTCTCCCATCTTGCATGCAAATCTTATAAAGAAGCTGATTAGTGACAGTATCAGCAAGTCGAAACATTGGGAAAACTAATTCTTCTTCACCCGATGCCCCTCGGGTATCTCGGGCAATTTTGTTGATATTGATGAGCCTCTTCGTTCTTAATGGTTATGATGTTTTCACGATTTATTTTGATTATGTTTCTTTTTAGATCCCGCTTCCAAGATAATATTCTTAACTGAGGGTGAGACGCAGGCTGTTGAGATCATTTTCAAGGTGTTTGAAAAATTTAGGCACCGATCATTCTTGTTAACTTTAAATAAACTTCACCAATATTTCCTTCTTACTTCTGAGTAAAAGATCTTGTGGCAGCCACCCATTCATTTTCCTAGTGCCGATCACTTTGGTTCTGGTTTTGATTCGTTCAATGCATCGTCTCCCTTGTTTCCGACTACCTTAGGTAAGTTTGTTTTTCTTTTCTAGAGTGATCTTAATTTGTAGGCTCTTAGATTCTTATCCATGCGTCTCTATTGTGACCATGTTTGATCTGGTACCTCAACCCCTTAATATGTATCTCCTATGTATGCCCTAGCTCAATCTGATGCTGGCACAAATTTGCTTAATCCACTACCGATCCTCCATCCAAAAGACAAAAGTATGACACTTTCGCCTCTTCCTCCAAAGATGTTGTTGTTATGGCTATTGTACAGAGGACTCCAGTAGTCATAGTTTCCGCTGCTGAAAATGTTCTTGATATTGCCTCTTCTCCTGAAAATACTTCTGGAAGCAAGTCGGTAGGCCATGATTTGTTGCCAATTCTCCTGAGTCCACCAGATACAAGAGAACATGGTGCAACCCCACCTTTACCTTCTCTACATGTTAGTCCTCCACATCCACCTTTGGCCCTTAGATTTTGATGAGCTTGTAAGGCTCGCTCTCTCCTCTCCCAATTTTTCCAAGACTCGATTGCCCTTCCCTATCTGCAGATTTAGAAAATTTCTACCAACATCTTATGAAGCAACAACTTTTGGTATGATTTATTCTTCTTAGCTTCTCATATATGTTTGATTTTGTACAAAGACGGATTTGACTTTCCTTTTTCAGGTAACCAAAAGTTGTCGTTTGTCCAGAGGGACAACTTCTTCATCCTCCACTGAAATCATACAACTTAGGGAGGAGAATGCTTCTTTGAGAGCTAAAGTTAACAATTTGCATAAAGAAAAGGAACATAGCGATGATGAGTGTGAGAGATTAAAGGCTTACCTTAAGAAGGTTGAGGCATATATTGATAAGGAGAGGCAAACCAACAGTCTTTTATTTGATCAAATTTCAACTCTTAAGAGTCAACAGACAAAAATAGTGGTGGTACATGCTGATGAGCTGAGGAAAAGAGATAACAAGCTTTCCAATGCGGAGCAAATAATTCATGAAGCTAAGAATATGATTTCTGGATTCCTTAAAGAACATCTCCCAAAGGTTGTTGTGGAATATTACGAATATGCTCTCTTTCTTGCTTTCTCTGACAAATTTCGAAAGTTTCCTGGGATATAATTCCCTTCTATCCACCCTTCGTTCGGAGTAGAGTTATGGAAATGACATGTTTGGCCAAACGGGGAGTTGAAGTGCTAAAGAAGGATAAGTCCTAGCTTGAAGGCCTTTTATACATTGAGGACTTACCGTATGACTCCGATGAAGAAGAGGAAGACATAGTCGTTGTCGACGATGAAGAAAGGGACAACGATGATGGTCCTGGTGATGGGAACCATCCAGATGATTTTGATCAAGAGGGCGGTAATCCACCTCCCGTTGTTGGTAGTGAACATGGTTCTGAAGGGGTTTGCAGGCACTCCTGCCACTCGAGACCTCAAAGAATTCTTACTCAAAGAGGGAAGCACTTCTGAATCGAGAGGAAAAGACCATCTCATCCAACCTGATGCTTCTATTTCTTAGGTATGGCGTTCACTTTTAAGGTGCTTTCTTTCCTCTTAAGTCTATAGTGTTAATTATTTTCCTGTCATGTTATTGTATAGTCCAATAGAAACACTCTTTCACATCTTAAACCAGAGTTAGATAAGAAACAGAGACTAATAACTCGATCTCATATAGAGCTGGAAAGATTGTTGAAAGATTATAATGCTTTATCACGAAAAAAAATGCTTCTAAACTTATTTTTTATAAAGAGCATGAAGTTATGCCAAGAATAAGAAAGGCTCAAGTTTGAAGGGAGACGATTCTGGAGGAAAATAAGGGGTTGATGACCTTATTTTGGATGTTAATAAAGAACAAAGATATCTTAGTAGACTTCTTGTATGAAATTTATAAGTGATACAAGATAGTAGACTTTCTTTTCTAGGGAATCTTAGTAGTGGTTTACTATGTCGCCTTCACAGATGATATTTAGATGAATACGGAGCTGACCCTCATCTTGGGGCTTGTTGCAACCTACCTAGGATTCTCTAATTCCTAGAGAACTACCCCTAGAAAAACTTAAATATAACAAGAATATACTTGTTATTGAATTATTTAAAAGGTCAATCTTGTATGAGCAGGAGGAGTATTTGTAAGCTTGATGTTGTGAATGTGTGTTTATGTTGGTAGTTTCTCTTGTTTACGTTAGATGATTTTCTTTTTTATTATGGAGACACCTTGTTTTTCATGCTCAAAAGATGTTTTTCACTCAATATCTAGGCTGAAAATGGAATTTTTAATGAAATCCCCTTACAAATTTGGAAGGAATCATCTTTTGAGAGAGATTAGTCGTATTTACATGAAATGTCCTCACCTTCTTCCTAACTTTCTATGCAAGATCCGGGAGATGATTTTAAAAAGACTTAGGGCTAGAAATGCTGAATTGATATTTAGTATTGGCTATAGGTGTATTAATAAGAAGCATAAAAATATATAACATTAGACATGTGTAGTTTGGAAATAGTTTAAAGCTTGCTTCAGTAATGTTCGTGTAATGAATCCTCCCTGAAAAATATGATGACTCAACGTTACTCTTTTGAAAGCAAGATTTTACGCAAAATTGCATTTAATTTTGTAAATAGGGAGATCAACTCAAGATTCCATCTCTTCAATCTAGGAAAAAATCATTGGTAGTTGTAGACCAGAAGGATATTTTTAAAGAGGGTCCTATTTCGAGGAGTGAAAGGGCGTACTATCTTCAAAAGATAGCCAATAGGAATTTGAATGAATAAGTATCCATTTTTGAAGGTCAACTTAAAAAGAAGGATAAAGATATTCTTGAATTGCGAAGGTAGCTAAGGACCAATTAATCTACCAATTCAGACGAAGAGATAAGTTGATTGATCCTACGAATCAATGAATTACAGGTTGAATTGGATGATACTAAAGCAAATTATAAATCTTTAGAGTATGATTCAAAGCATCCTGACTTGGATTAATGGTTCTAGTTACTACAAAACTTTTCTACTTGATAATTATGGCATGGTACTGGAATGATGTAAATGTAAGGTACTTGATGCGATGATATTTTGTATGTGACAACTTGTGGAATGATTTTGTAAATAAGTTTGTGTGGATATCACCTGACAGCTGACATTGTGCCTTTGTCGAAAACACTCTCTTATTGCACCATCTCGCGTAAACTTAGCACACATTATTTGATGTTAACCTTATTAAATGTGGCTGATAACCTACCTATCTTTTGTGAACATTATTGCAGTCAAACAATAAATGAATGTATGATAGGATAATATGTTTATTTATACTTCATATTTTGGGAGTAGCAATTCTATTTAATAGGTATTCTCACAGAACCTCGTTGTGTGAAGTGTTGAGGGAAACCTAGCCTTTCGTAAAAAGGCATTTGTATATAGATTATGAAATTCCATTTCAGGTATTGCTCGGCAATTTTTTTTCTTCAGAAAGGTGAATTCCAGTCTAGAAGCCCATATTAGGATACTAACGATACGAGACTAGAATCTTGCTTCTGGTATTAATTAGAGGTCCCGAACCTTAACCCAGATTCAGGTATCTGGTATTTAATAGAAGTCCTGAACTATAACCTCGATTCGGGTATTTGAAAAAAGACCAAAATTTCACTTCTAGTAATTAATGGAAGTCCCAAACCATAACCCAGATTTGAGTTTTTGACAGAAGATTAGAAATCCACTTCTAGTATTTTATAGAAGTCCCGAACCTTAACCCTGATTCGGGTATTTGATAGAAGACCAGAATTCCACTTCTGGTAATTAACGAAAGTCCCGAACTATAACCCAGATTCGGGTATTTGATAGAAGACCAGAAATTCACTTCTGGTAAAAATAGTTTTTTTACCCCCTTTGGGTTTGATTTGCAAAGAAGAGGATATACGTGCTTTGTTAGTCACTCCCTGGGCTTGTGATTTTCAAAATAGAGGATGTACGTGATTTGTTGGCCACTCGCTGGGCCTGTGCGTTTGGTGCACTTGGCTAGCTTATTCTCAAGCAGTACCCAAGGACGTACCTAACCTCCCTCGAGGAGGTGCCTTACCCGACCATCGTGATGATAAGGGCTTAGATGCTTTAACCGGGCAATTGTAGGCATAACTTAAAGGCTTACTCTTTTGATGCTCTACACTGGCCATCGTAGGCGGTGATAGAGCCTTACATGCCACCCCCTTCAAGGGGTGACTTACCTTGGCCATCGTACGCGATTATAAGGGTTTTCTGTTCCCTTCTGTGGTATACGAGGAACATAAGCAGAGATAACGCCTGCGCTTCTGTGAGTAGAGTATGACGTGCTTAGTTCATAGCAGAGGTAAGTCGTACTCTCACTACGCCATATATGACCTACTACAACAAAAATCCAAGGTGTTGCTAGCTACAATGTTACCATAGATATGCCGATTTTTGTCTATTGCAACGCACGCTTCAATGTGTTAGCATAGACATCAAATTGTGTTGCAGTATTTAATAGATATATTCAGATTAAAAGATTAATAAAATTATCAATCCATGTGAACAGGATCCAACGGTCCACATTATCAATCCGCATCAATTAGATTTTGTTTCACCGCCTCAGCTCTTTTTCCCCAAATTTTCATTTTCCAGCTATTGCCTTTGATTTTTTTTCACTTCAGAAAAATTATTGTCGGCTTCCTTTTCCATAGCGATCGAAAACTAGGTTTTTCCCTCTTTAACAAATCGCTACTTCAGCTTGATTGCTTCAAATTACAACTGCTCCCCTCTCTTCAAAAAATCGCTACTTCAGCTGATTGCTTTGAGTTTCAACTGCTCCCCTCCCTTCAGCATTGGCATCTTTATATTCCTTCTGCTGCCGTTCAAGTCGAAATTCATAACTCTTTGCATGGATGAAACCCTAAATCGGTAATCAACATACACATTGTCATCTATATTTGTTTTATACTTAATTCTCCAAAGAATACCTTCGTCTTTTTTGGAAACTAAACATTATTTTGCAAATTTGACGTACTTCACGAAATATAATTTCCGATTTGTTCCATTTTATGTTGCAGATGTTTAGATTATTGGAAAATACTAACTTGGGAGTGAAAATGTAACACCCCGTAATTTTAAATACTAAAGTTAACAAATTAAAGAATAGTTAATTTCAAATGTGGGAATTAAGGGAAACAGGTTGCGCCATTGCGTTCGTCTCGGAATTCATCTTGAGATAGAGTCCGAGTTTGTGTGAATAGGACTTCGTATGAAGAAGTTATGGCCTTCCGAAGTTTCAGAAATTAATTAAATTAAAAACAACTTCAGGTTCAGAAAAAAATATAACAGGGACCAGGTTGACCTGGGGGTCGACCCTAGTGTCGACCTGCCCCCCTAGCAGATCTGAAAGATGATGTTTTTGTGACCTGTTGCTGAGTCATTAGGGCTGAGGTGTCACTCTATCTTACTAGATGGTCTTGACTGATTCTAGGTTAATCTGACAGCTCTTAATTAACTAATCTTCTATAAAAACACCCTAAGACCCCTAACCTTAATCACACAAATTCATAAAAAGAGCCGCCATGCCGTCAATGGAGGACCTAAAGTAGCCGCCATACACTTTCAACCCTAAAGCAAGATAGAGGCTTGAATCAAAATCAAATCAAATCTAAATAACAACTAAGTCTACATAAAAGGCGAGCAATTCAATTTCAGAATACAGATTCCAGAAAGACAAGACTGTTCTTTTTTATTGTGAGTATGATAGCTTTCACAAAATAATTCGTTAATTTAATTATGATAAGATATAATTGGGATCATAAGAATATGATTTTGAATAATGTTGATGTAAATTATATGTATGTTTGTGGTGTTGAATCATATGTTAGTTCTTATGTAAATCTTATGCAAGTTGAATCATATATCTTATGCAAGTTGAATCATATATTTTATGCAAGTTCAATCATATATCCTATGTAAGTCTGTGATGATTGGATCATATATACATGCATGAATCTTATGCATGGTTGTTGAAATACATGCGAAACATGTATATACATATGTTAGTTTATGTGACATTAATCTACATGTTTAGATCTATATGCAAGATTACACCTTTATGATTAGATCTATTTGCAAGTTTACATCTTTATGTTTAGGTCTATATGAAAGATTGCACCTTTATGTTTAGATCCATATGCAAGTCCACACCTTTATGTTTGGATCTATAGCAGTACATAAGTTATGCAAGTTTATGCCCATCACCTATGCTAGTTTTGTATCATATGCTAGTTTGAATAAAATTCATATGCAAGTTATTGGCTATGTAATCTTATGTCATGATCCTTAGATCTATTTTATGTGTTATGTGATGTTGTTTTTCTTTTTATAAGTTAGACTATTTGCGAGTCTAACATATGTCATATGAAAACGTACGAATAGCGTGGGGATGATGGGATAATATTAAATATACATAAAATTGTGAATTAGTAATAAAATGGTCTTAAAAAGGCATATAATTAATTTGAGACTTTAATTGGCATAATTGGTATTTATGGACATAATTTTAAGAGGCAATTATGGACATAAATAAAATTGGAAATTATTGACAAATTTGAATAGGGATATTAATCCAATTTGGGTTTAAATAAAGATGTGTAATAATAAATCGCCTAAGACACGAGGTTAGACTCTTTTGTGGTGTAAGACTACCCGGACCCACCCGGCAAATCCAGCAGCCACAAATGCCAGTCTAATGTGAGAGGTCAAAGGCACGAATTAAATGCGTAACAATTGTAAAGACACGAGGTTAGGCTCGTTTGCGGTATAAAACTGCCCGGACTCGCCCGACAAATCCAGCAACCGCAAATGCCAGTCTAATGTGGGAGGTCTTTACAAGTTTATGGTTCTAATGAATTAAGTAACACTTAACCAGATAAACATGTGGTGGGACATCGGGGGGTTAAGTGGGTGCCTTGGGTAGCATGTGAAATTAAGTGGGCGCCTTGGGTGGCATGTGAAATACGATTAGGTGCCTTAATAATTAATTAATGCTGATTAAAGACAAATATGAATGACAAACAGAAGGTTGGTAGAGTGAGTGATTCTCTGAGTAACAATCTGATGTTGATTTTGGTCTTCGGGGTTGGTACTTAGGGAGTTATTCTCTTAACCAATGTATCTATGAACTAAGATGTGCTTAATCATAAACTAAGTAAAACATGGTAAGTGGATAGGGTTAAGACCAGCTTAACCAATAATATATAAGTGGGTAGGGTTAAGACCAGCTTAACCAATAATTTGATAAGTGGATAGGGTTAAGACCAGCTTAACCAATAATATATAAGTGGGTAGGGTTAAGATCAGCTTAACCAATAATATATAAGTGGGTAGGGTTAAGACCAGCTTCATTTGATAAGTGGGAAGGGTTAAGACCAGCTTAACAGATAATATATATATATATATATATATGTATATGTATATTAATCTAATAAGTGGATAGGGTTAAGACAAACTTAACAAATAATAATATATTGATCAGATAAGCGGATAGGGTTACCAACTTAACCAACAAGATATAAGTGGATGGGGTTAAGACCAGCTTAACCAATAATATATCGATCTAATAAGCGGGTAGGGTTAAGACAAGCTTAACCAATAACACATGTTGATTTGTTAAGTGGATAACATGGGGAACATGTGAGGTATAATTATAAACACTTAACCAAGTTGAAAACATGTAAGAAGACATGAATAAGAAGGGGTTAAGTGGGGAGTCTTATTGGGGACCAAGCATTGGTGGAAAGCTTGTGCGGGGACCCTTTTCAAAACAGTAACCCATTTAGTATCTTTGTGAGCTCGACCCAAGTCGAAGACGGGACATGCTTACTTGATTTGATTGTAAGAGGTCAACACGGGTTAGTGGTGGCAACGCAAGTCCAACGGGGTCATGTGCGTGCGTGGGCCCGGGCTGGTAGGTAATACGTTGTTGCATCGTGTAGTTATAAGCCGTGCATCTTTAGTGGTATTGGGTTGCTACTTTGGGGAGTGATACACCCCACTGTGGGACCAGCACAGGTATCTACAAGTTAGGGAGTCGATCGAATGGGGAAGGTAGTCGGTACGACTAGCGGAGATAGGAGCAGACGACACCTATGAAGACAGCTAGGAGTATAACTACCATATTATGAATAAACATTGTAATTAGAATGGGGAGGGTAGGGGGTACAACTAGCAGAGATAGGGGCAGACGACACCTATGAAGACAACTAGGAGTACACGAAACTTCCATTAATATTATTTTGTTCGGTGGGCGGGATCAAATTTTAGGGTGACTAGTAATGGTGCGGTGTAATTAGCATTGGTGCAGTATAGTAATTATCCTATAGTGATTAGGAATGAGATTAACGCCCACTTGTTTCATGGTCAAATCTTATCTTACCAAGTTTATGCTTTATCCTAGTTACTTTAATAATTATATTGATAAAGTCAATATACTCGCCAGACTTTATGTCTGACCCCCCTTGTTTTCGCCTCTTTTCTTCCTCCCCCCCCAAGGTTCTCAGGGTGGGACTAGTACCAGCGGAGCTTGATCTTGGATCTCTTTCTCTCTTTTGGAAGTGTTTGGACTGCAGAAAGTAAAGTTCAGCTCATCTCTTTTATGGCTACTTGTGTTGGGTTTATGCTTTTTATTTTATGTACTCTAAAACAATTTATCAAGATGGATATTAAGTGTATTTGGTTTAAGAAGTTGTAGTAATCAAACTATTTCTCTACTGCAATAAAAGTTGTTTTAAAATTTTCAAGTACCATTATTTATATATGTCTTGTTATATTCTGTTCTATACACTAAATACGCTCCAAGGAAGTTAATGCATTCCTTTTGTGAGTGACATTAATGGACGTGGGGTGTTACACGTGGTATCAGAGCGAGGTTACCAGACCAGATATGAATTTTGAAAAACTATTTTTCAAAAATAATTTCATAAAGAAATACTTTCAAAAGTATGTTTTAAGGAAAGTATTTTCAAGAGAAAGGTTTATTTTGAAAAACATAACCCCGAAGACCATATATCTTTCCTTCGATTCTCCGTTTTGAATCTTTTCCTCTTTCCTTTTTTTTGAATTTCTTCCTCCACGTATAGACGCTTTTTCTAATATGTGTAAGAACTTCCGTACTATGGGCGGAAAACCACTTCATGGGACTGGGACGTCTGTCAAAGCTAGAAGGAAGTGGAGGACTTGTTGGTACCTTTAAGGTAGACGGTGGGAGGAAGATTCAATTAGCTGCTTTGTTAATGAAGAACGAAGCCTCATTTGGTAGGAGGTCACGAACAGAGAATGTGTAGGAGGGACATGGAAAGGACACACGATAAAGTAGATCCAAAGAAAGGTGATAAGGATAACAAGGGCCCAAGAGAAAAGGAAGGGCCACACTTGTGAAATACTTGACTACTTAAATAAAGATGTTAGAAAGAAAGAGAAGACTAGTTGTTATCGTTACGGAGAAATCAGACATCTTATTAGGATCGTCCAAAGAAGCAAAGGGAAAAAAGACAAAGTACGGGATCTTCTGGAGGGCAGACGCGTTCCCTCACGGCTGGCATACCTGATAGAGGTAGAAATATCTTGGTTGGAAGTTTGGTTTTTTTTTTCTTTTTGATCATCCTGTTCGAACTTTGTTTGAATTCTAGCGCTTCACACTCGTTTATATCTACTTCATTAGTTGAAACACTGCACCTAAATACTAGTCTAGTTACGGATCCCATAGTAGTCTCAAATCCTACTGGTGGTTCGGCTCATCTTTCTATGATTTGTCGAGATTTGAGAGTGTCTATCTTAGGCGTTGGATTTGAATGCAACGCCTTTGTTCTTGGCTTTATGGGCTACGGCTTGATTCTAGGTATGGATTGGCTAACTAGATACGGGGCCATCCTAGATTGTGAAAGAAGGGTAGTTAGATTGTTGACTCGTTGTGGAAAGACCCCGGATATTTCTTGTGACCCTAGAGGTCCAATAATGCTTAGCTACCTAGAATCCCTTGACGCATCCAATGATGATTTGGAATCTGTTCGTGTATATAGTGACGTCTTCGATGAGCTTCGAGGTTTACCCCCGAGGCGTGAGATAGACTTTCGAATATACTTAGTAGATAATGCGAAGCCAGTTGCATTACCAGTGCGCCGCATGGCTCCGAGAGAGAGAAGAGAACTCAGTAAGCAAGGGAAAGAATTGCATGAGAAGGGGTTCACAAGAAGAAGTATTTCAGAGTGGGGTGCTCCAGTCATTTTTGCTACCAAAGCTGATGGTTCACTTAGATTGTGCGTGGACTATAGAGAGCTGAATAAGCTAACAAAGAAGAACAGACACCCGTTACCGAGGATAGGTGATTTATTCGATCAGTTGGTAGGTGCTTTAGTTTTCTCGCAACTGGATTTGGCTACAGGGTTTCATCAGCTAAGGGTGGCTGAAGATAGCATCGATAAGACTGCATTTAGAACTCCTGACGGTTTCTTCGAGTGGCTCGTCATGCCTTTTGGTTTGACGAATGCACCCGCACACTTTGTTGACTTAATGATTAGGATGTTTAGGGAGTTTCTGAACAAGTTTGCAATAGTCTTTGTAGACGATATTCTGGTTTTCTCTAAAAATGAAGAAGAGCATGCCCTACATCTTAGGGAAGTCTTAGAGACCCTACGAGCTCATCAACTTAAAGCTAAGTTCTCCAAGTGCCATTTTTGGAGAAAAGAAATGAGGTTCTTAGGACAGGTGGTCCCTAAGGAAGGGATAGCTGTGGATCCCGCTAAGGTAGTTGCAATCCAAGATTGGAAAACTCCTAAGAACGCAACAGAAGTAAGTAGCTTTTTAGGGCAAGCTGGTTACTATAGGAAGTCATTAAGGACTTCGCGAAGGTATCAGCTTCTCTCACTCGATTAACGAAAAAGAACTTGACTTTTACTTGGGACATTGACTGTGATGATGCTTTCCAATGTCTGAAGAGGGCTTTGACGACAGCTCCGGTTTTAGTTTTGCCAGACGGGAGTAAGCCATTCACTGTATATACTGGTGCTTGCGAGATAGGGCTTGGAGCAGTTTTCGATGCAAGAGGAAAATGTGATATGCGAATGGCGGCGAGTACAAGCATCGCTTATCATCCACAGACAGGTGGACAGACAGAAAGGGGTGAATAAAATCCTTGAAGATCTTTTGAGGTTATGTATCCTAAAGTTTGGAAGGACATGAGGAGAAGCAATGAGCTTAGTGGTGTTCACGACGTTTTCACGTGTCGCATTTACGGAAGTGTTATAAGATACCGCGGAAATAGTGGAGCCGAACATGCTTAGAGAAGTGGAAGTAGAGTAAAAAGCCATGATTAGTCGAGCTCCTACATGCATCCTTGGGTCAGAGGTATAAAGGATACGCAACAAAGAGGTCAAGTTGGTCAAAGTGCAATGGGGAGATGATCAAAGAGACACGACTTGGGAGAGAGAAGACAAGATGCGTAAGCTGTACCCTTTCCTTTTTGAGGGTATGTTTTATTTTCTCCTTTTTCTACCGCTTTGTTGATACTTGTCCTATCTTTTAGTATTATCTTTGCGATGACATCCTCAATCTTTAGTTAGGGAGAACCCTATGGTTGCAAACATGTGTTTGAGACATGTTATGTTTGATGGATACAAATGGATGCAAGTGGTTGCTTGTGGATGCATGTACACACACCTTAGGCACTAGATCGGCTCAATCACATTCATGTTCCATATAAATGTGTGTGCATATTTAAATTTATGGATGTATAATGGTTGTGTTATCATATGGATGCTACATTTTGATGAATGGTTGTGCACACATGTAGAAATAATATGTATCGATAGGATTCTTTTGCATACATAATGGACGCATGGCACTATCATGATTTCCATTAAGGAGGTCAACTGAATCAGTAGACCGCCTGATTTTGCATTAGATAAGGAACATATACACACACTTCTTGCATATGTTCATACAGCATTAGAAATCTTGTAAGAACAATGGATGCCAGTGTTTGATGGTTGAATAGATGGATGATTGGATGTTACGATATGCATTCTCCTTAACTTGGAGATTTCGGAGGCGAAATCCGTTAAGGAGCGGAGAATGTAACACCCCGTAATTTTAAATACTAAAGTTAACAAATTAAAGAATACTTAATTTCAAATGTGGGGATTAAGGGAAACGGGTTGGCCCATTGCGTTCGTCTCGGAATTCTGCTTGAGATAGAGTCCGAGTTTGTGTGAATTGGACTTCGTATGAAGAAGTTATGGCCTTCCGAAGTTTCAGAAATTAATTAAATTAAAAACAGCTTCAGGTTCAGAAAAAAATATATAACAGGGACCAGGTCGACCTGGGGGTCGACCCTAGTGTCGACCTCCTCCAGGACAGGTCGACCTAGGGTTCGACCTGGGGGTCGACCTGCCCCCCGGGCAGATCTGAAAGATGATGTTTTTGTGACCTGTTGCTGAGTCATTAGGGCTGAGGTGTCACTCTATCTTGACTGGACGGTCTTGATCGATTCTAGGTTAATCTGACAGCTCTTAATTAACTAAACTTCTATAAAAACACCCTAAGACCCCTAACCCTAATCACACAAATTCATAACAAGAGCCGCCATGCCGTCAATGAAGGACCTAGAGTAGCCGCCATACACTTTCAACCCTAAAGCAAGATAGAGGCTTGAATCAAAATCAAATCAAATCTAAATAACAACTAAGTCTACATCAAAGGCGAGCAATTCAATTTCAGAATTCAGATTCCAGAAAGACAAGACTATTCTTTTTTATTGTGAGTATGATAGCTTTCACAAAATAATTCGTTAATTTAATTATGATAAGATATAATTGGGATCATAAGAATATGATTTTGAATCATGTGATGTAAATTATATGTATGTTTGTGGTGTTGAATCATATGTTAGTTCTTATGTAAATCTTATGCAAGTTGAATCATATATATTATGCAAGTTGAATCATATATTTTATGCAAGTTGAATCATATATCCTATGTAAGTTTGTGATGATTGGATCATATATACATGTATGAATCTTATGCAAGTTTGGGTTGTTGAAATACATGTGAAACATGTATATGCATATGCTAGCTTATGTGACATTAATCTACATGTTTAGATCTATATGCAAGATTACACCTTTACGATTAGATCTATTTGCAAGTTTACATCTTTATGTTTAGGTCTATATGAAAGATTGCACCTTTATGTTTAGATCCATATGCAAGTCCACACCTTTACGTTTGGATCTATAGCAGTACAAAAGTTATGCAAGTTTATGCCCATCACCTATGCTAGTTTTGTATCATATGCTAGTTTGAATAAAATTCATATGCAAGTTATTGGCTATGTAATCTTATGTCATGATCCTTAGATCTATTTTATGTGTTATGTGATGTTGTTTTTCTTTATAAGTTAGACTATTTGCGAGTCTAACATATGTCATATGAAAACGTACGAATAGTGTGGGGATGATGGGATAATATTGAATATACATAAAATTGTGAATTGGCAATAAAATGGCCCTAAAAAGGCATATAATTAATTTGAGACATTAATTGGCATAATTGGTATCTATGGACGTAATTTTAAGAGAAAATTATGGACATAAATAAAATTGGAAATTATTGACAAATTTGAATAGGGATTTTAATCCAATTTGGGGTATAATAAAGATGTGTAATAATAAACCGCCTAAGACACGAGGTTAGACTCTTTTGTGGTGTAAGACTGCCCGGACCCGCCCGGCAAATCCAGCAGCCACAAATGCCAGTCTAATGTGAGAAGTCAAAGGCACGAATTAAATGCATAACAAGTGTAAAGACACGAGGTTAGGCTCGTTTGCGGTATAAGACTGCCCGAACCCGCCCGGCAAATCCAGCAACCGCAAATGCCAGTCTAATATGGGAGGTCTTTAAAAGGTTATGGTTCTAATGAATTAAGTAACACTTAACAAGATAAACATGTGGTGGGACATGAGGGGTTTAGTGGGTACCTTGGGTGGCATGTGAAATTAAGTGGGTGCCTTGGTTGGCATGTGAAATACGATTAGGTGCTTTAATAATTAATTAATGCTGATTAAAGACAAATATGAATGACAAACGAAAGTTTGGTAGAGTGAGTGATTCTCTGGGTAACAATCTGATGTTGATTTCGGTCTTCGGGGTTGGTACTTAGGGAGTTATTCTCTTAACCAATGTATCTATGAATTAAGATGTGCTTAATCATAAACAAAGTAAAACATGGTAAGTGGATAGGGTTAAGACCAGCTTAACCAATAATATATAAGTGGGTAGGGTTAAGACCAGCTTAACCAATAATTTGATAAGTGGATAGGGTTAAGACCAGCTTAACCAATAATATATAAGTGGGTAGGGTTAAGACCAGCTTAACCAATAATATATAAGTGGGTTGGGTTAAGACTAGCTTAACCAATAATTTGATAAGTAGGAAGGGTTAAGACCAGCTTAACCAATAATATATATATATATATTAATCTAATAAGTGGATAGGGTTAAGACAAACTTAACCAATAATAATATATTGATAAAATAAGCGGGTAGGGTTACCAACTTAACCAACAAGATATAAGTGGATGGGGTTAAGACCGGCTTAACCAATAATATATCGATCTGATAAGCGGGGAGTGTTAAGACAAGCTTAACCAATAACACATGTTGATTTGTTAAGTGGATAACATAGGGAACATGTGAGGTATAATTATAAACACTTAACCAAGTTGAAAACATGTAAGAAGACATGAATAAGAAGGGGTTAAGTGGGGTGTCTTAGTGGGGACCAAGCATAGGTGGAAAGCTTGTGTGGGGACCCTTTTCAAAACAGTAACCCATTTAGTATCTTTGTGAGCTCAACCCAAGTCGAGGATGGGACACGCTTACTGGATTAGATTGTAAGAGGTCAAAATGGGTTAGCGGTGGCAACGCAAGTCCAACGGGGTCATATGCATGTGTGGGCCTGGGATGGTAGGTAAGACGTTGTTGCATCATGTAGATATAAGCCGTGCATCTTTAGTGGTATCGGGTTGCTACTTTGGGGAGTGATACACCTCACTGTGGGACCAGCACGAGTATCTACGAGTTAGGGAGCCGATCGAATGGGGAAGGTAGTAGGTACGACTAGCGGAGTTTGGAGCATACAGCACCTATGAAGACAGCTAGGAGTATAACTACCATATTATGGATAATCATTGTAATTAGAATGGGGAGGGTAGGAGGTACGACTAGCGGAGATAGGGCAGACGACACCTATGAAGACAACTAGGAGTACATGAAACTACCATTAATATTATTTTGTTCGGTGGGCGGGATCAACTTTTAGGATGACTAGTAATGGTACGGTGTAATTAGCATTGGTGAAATAGTAATTATCCTATAGTGATTAGGAACGAGATTAACGCCAGAATATTCCTCTTAATTTCTTTGTCATGCCCACTTGTTTCATGGTCATATCTTATCTTACCAAGTTTATGCCTTATCCTAGTTACTTTAATAATTATATTGTTAAAGTTATTATACTCGCCAGACTTTATGTCTGACCCCCCTTGTTTTCGCCTCTTTTCTTCCTTCCTCCCCCCCCCCCCTCCCCCAGGTTCTCAGGGTGGGACTAGTACTAGCGGAGCTTGATCTTGGATCTCTTTCTCTCTTTTGGAAGTGCTTGGATTGCTGAAAGTAAAGTTCATCTCATCTCTTTTATGGCTACTTGTGTTGGGGTTTATGCTTTTTATTTTATGTACTTTGAAATAATTCATCAAGATGGATATTAGGTGTACTTGGTTTATGAGGTTGCAGTAATCAAACTATTTCTCCGCTACAATAAAAGTTTTTTTAAATTTTCAAGTACCATTATTTATATCTGTCTTGTTATATTCTGTTCTATACACTAAATACGCTCCATGGAAGTTAATGCATTCCCTTTGCGAGTGACATTAATGGACATGGGGTGTTACAGAAAAGGAGCTTTAAGGTTTAAAAAGTAAGGTTGAGCTTGTCCAGACATGAACTTTTATAAGGGAATATTTGTTTTTTCACTCAGGGCATGGAGGAGTTTTGTGCAGCAGAGTATGTTAAACAAAATCTCTTTAGCAATTTGATTAACCACCCTAAGTTTATTACTGATACAAAATCAGCTATAGGTAAACCTTATTATTTGTAACAGTTTAACTACAAATGTTAAATACACCAGTTTACTAAAAATCTAATTTGAATAAAATGGTTGCAGCGGATGCATACAATCATACAGACACAGAATTTCTGAAATCAGAGAATAATGGAAACAAAGATGCCGGATCAACAGCCTCTACTGCAATTCTTGTTGGTGATCGTTTAATTGTTGCAAATGTAGGCGATTCTAAAGTTGTAATTTGCAGAGGAGGAATGGTACCTATTGCATAATTTTCATTTTAATTTGTAGATAAAACCGACATTATATAAATTTGATACTTGCTTGCTTTCATCGACATCTTTATGGTTTGGGAAGATCAAAAATGTATTTTTCTTTGATGGTTGACCTACTACATATTATTTCTGTAAAGAACTAAATTTTTTATAAAGTAAAAAAAATAACTGTGATGTTTTTCAAATGCATAGTGTAGCTATAGCTGTGTCGCGAGATCACAAGCCGAAACAAACCGATGAGAGGCAAAGGATTGAGGAGGCAGGAGGCTTTGTAATGTGGACTGGTAATTCATACATTACAATTAGTTTTGTTAATACAAAATTCGGTCTATATCTGAAATCCCGTTCATGCATCCCATTCATACAACATTCTGTGTTCACTGAGTTTTGTAGCTGAATTACTTATGTTGTTGTTTGCAAACGGCCTGAGCCAATGTAATTTGTGTATGGTATGAATTTCCACTTTGAATAATCTTTTGTCTTAATTATACATCAAACCCACTTAAACCATTAAATCATTTGACAGTTCATTTGAAACTCATGTGTACCCGATTATGATTGTCCTAAGTTTTATTTCAAGTTTTTGTATTTTAAGTTTTATTGCAAGTTTTTCAAGTTTTATTGCAAGTTCATGTTGATTGTCTTAAGTTTACACAAGAATGCTGTTATAATAACAATGGAAATAGTTATGTTAATATCTCTACATATAAGCTATCCTTGCTCAATTTTTCATTATTTCATGCATAGGTTGAACAAGGACAACCTTCAATTCTAGCAGCTTCTGATTCCAGCGACAGATCATAAGAGGAGCGATCAAAAGGTATTCTCAATTTATTTCCCTGGTGTCATCAGAATCAGCTCTAGTGTTTTGAGTACTTAAATAGTCCACTTTACTTATGTAGACACTTCGTCGTCTTGCTCAAAATCGCGAAGCTGCAAGAAAAAATCAATTACGAAAAAAGGTCCGGAACTTTGATATTATTTTCATTTTCTTTTCCATTCCTGAATTGCATTTTTTATCTTGAAGAGAATTTGGGCCTTGATGGTCTCGTTTATTGTTATTGCAGAGAACAAGTAGTTAGATGTCAAAATTGAAACATATCTCTCTCAGAGTAACATAAGTCTTAATTTTTTTCATCCTTTTTTCTAAATTGACACTGGTAAGAAATCCTGATTTTTCTTCTTCTTCAAAATCTAAGGGAATTTTGTTGAGCTTTCCTAAGTTTAAACAGTCATACCTCCTGTATGGAGAGCCCGAAACCTTTTGTGGTATGAGAGATTGCGACAACTTGAATCATGCACTCCCCTTAAGTATCGTAATACATGTTATAATGTTTTCCCTCTCTTACATAACTAGGCATATGTACAACAAATTGAAAGCAGCAGAGTTAAGCTTTCTCAACTCGAGCAAGAGCTTCAACGAGCTCAGTAGCAGGTACTCTCCTACAATTATTGTTACCAAAATGGAGGAGTGAAAAGCTGAAGTTGACAGTAAGTTTACATATATTTTTTGTTAAATCAAAATAATAAATGGAAAATGCATCAGCAGTTAGTTGGGTGTATTACCAAACCTATTTATATATAGCTTATATTTATGTCATTATGATGGATTTTTAAATGCTAGCGTTAATGTCGTTTTCTGCTTCATTTGGCTAATATTCCTTCTACAGAGAAGCATAGTACCACTTATGAAATCACTTTATTTGCCATGCCACCTTGAATCCCTAAATGCATGCACTTTGGTACATAGAGAATAATTAATGTATTTTCGCTGATGAACTAATTTTTTTTAGTTTATGCACTGGGAAATCTTAAACTGCAGAAGCTATTAATACTTGCCTCATTGTCTGTTGTACTTGTTTTATTTATTCATCACTTAAAACATATTGTATCTCAATGTAGAGCGGAAGGGAATGCCTAATGCATGCGACGAAGAACTCGAAGGGCTGCATATGCAGAGTGCCAGTCTCAAGGACACCATAGCAAAATTGAAGCGCCAGATTCATTCAAAAGTGAGCTTCCGTTAGATTCACTTTCTTCCTATTATTTATCATCCCGCATATGATGCTTTTAATTTGTTGTATTTGATGGTTTTGTATATTCAAGATGTGAGCTTCACTCTCTTATAATCCGATTTAGTTAATGTCTAACATTTCTTAGCTTCGTTCCAAAATATCTCAAAATATTACGATATTGAACCCTGCATGATTTTAATCTATTTGGGTCAAATTTAATGGCCATGTCATTCTCCTTTTCATGCTACATACTAGCTTATTCTGACTCCATGGCATTTGATGTATCCCATTTTCTTTTGTAGGCCACATAGGCCATTCATGACTAAACTAGAGAAGTTGTTTTTGCGAGCGAATCACCAGAAGAGAAAATATAAAGGTAGTAGTTTATATAATCATTTTCTTGCATTTTTCTTGCTTATGGTTGTATGTGTGAGTCTGCATACAAGTGCATTGAGTGACAATGTAGTGAGGATTGTATGTAAATATGAATGATTGTGTAATATACGAGTGAATGTACAATAACAGAGTTGAAAAATTTGTAACAGTTGAAATATTGAAATAAAATATTTATTCGAATAAAATACTGTGTTATAATAATATTTATCATATATTAAATCTTTGATTAATAGCAGGTGAGGTGTAATTACTTTTAGCAGTTGTGAAACAAAATTTAACAACTACTAGAAACAGTTGTAAAAAAGGTTGATTTTATTATGATTATCTGCTGTACTAGACATATTACAACTGTTTTTGGCAGTTGTGAAAGGGTGTTTTTTTGTTGTATTAGTACCTATGGCACTACCTGTACCGATATTGCCATAGGGTCGCAAAGGCGTTGCCTTTGACTCTAAGGCAACGGGGCAAAAGGCAACCCCAAAAAAGTGTTGCCATAGATCATTTTTTGCCTGTAGCAACACTTTTTGGCACCTATTGTGTCACTTCTCTGGGGTTGTCATAGGCCATCTATAGCATAGTGTCTTTTACGGGCAGAGGCAAGGCATGCTAAATAGATGCTCTGTTCCGACCATTTATGGCGTGGATCGGAGGCTTACGCTTTTAGTGCTTTAACTCGGTCCTTTCTGTTTTGGACGATGTTAAAAGCTTATACACCACCCCCCTCCGATGGTTGCCTTGCCCTAGCCATCTTAGCGAATGACAAGGGTTTTTAACCATTGTAGCTTGACCCATCTTGGGTTATTCCAAACTTTGATAGGGTTTCCATGCCTTGAATTTTGTAGACAATTCTTTTTCTCGAGAAGACTTTTGTTGGATCTAGTTTGATTCTTTTACAAAGTATTGCAATTGGTCTTGATTAAAGAACTTGATAATCACCCCTTCAAGAACTCGGTAGTGGTTAGTTCCATGTCTGTTCATCATATGATAGTTGCAGTAAGGCCCTTCCAATTTCCTTTTGTATTTGGGCTTCTTCCTTGCAGATGGACAGAAATTAAGCTCATGTTTAGTTAGGAAGTAGATATTTTCCATCGAAGTGGTAAGGTGGCATTATTTTGGAAGCCTTGAATTAAAGTTTTCTCTTTATTGTTGCAACTTATCCCTTTTGTTACCTAGCCTTGTTGCTCCATCCATATATCTGATCCTTCTTTTCAAAGTATCTTGAGATTGAAGTGCTATTCCTCTAGTCCATTTGAAAGTTAAACGGTTGAAGTCTTCATTATTCCTTATTTGAATATCGTTCCTTTAGTTTGTGCATGGATAACTTAGATGAGAGAACAAGTTATAGGATAAGGTATACTCCGTTGTTGTAGAATCACTTAGGCTGGAAATAGGGATTGGTCCTATGCGGAAAGGGTTGTTGTTCCAACAACCAGGATCATATTGTCCCATTTGCTTTTTCCAATTGATGATTCCCAAGGCTTCCGTTCTTAACCTTGGTTATTCCATCACTCTCAGGTTAGAAATATCTGACGTAGCCATTTGAGATCTAGAAGACTCTTATTTGGATCATTTACCCATTATTCTTGCTTCTTCAATGCTTATTCAAAACCGAGACGGAACAACATAGTTAGAAATGTGGTTCGGTTGTCTAAAGGTTCGGAGGTTCAAGTCCTCCTTCTAGCACCAATATGTTAACGATATTTTTCGTAAATACCAGAAATAGGTCTAAGGATGTGGACTTAAGGGAACCAAAGAGATTATTTAGTTCCTACAAGTTTGAGTCAGTTCACCATTTCCTATATATCAAGGTCTTGAGCCCGAAGATTAGTTACTCTTCCTTCAAGAGGTGAGTATCATGCTTACGAGACTCAAGGACCAACAATTACCTTGGGATAAGAAATCAGTATCATAAGAGATAAAGGAATTGATGATATAAATCTCAAGTATCGATTCTCTCTTTATTGATTACTTTGTGGAATACATAAAAGTTTACTAAGTAAAATCCAAAAATCTATTTAGAAATTAGGGTTTACTCTCTAAGAAATGATTACAAGAATTGGAGAATCAGAAAAGTCTCCTAAAATGAGACCACTAGGGTCTTATATATAGACAAATTGGGCCCCTTTTGGTACCAACTCAGCAGAAGTCAGTTTGGAGTGCTTTCGACTTTGGTAATGAGAAAGGAGCTTGGTGTCGGCCGCTTCCTTAGCTTTCAGTGTTGGTTATTGAGTTTCGGCCTCTCGCATTCTGCACATTGCTATCGGCTTTCGATCCTGGTGATAAGATCAAGGTTCGATAGCCAATTTTGGACTTTGCCTTCCTTTCGTGATTTTTGATTTCAGTATCGACACCAAGCATGTTAGTGTGGATGACCTTTCCTCTCACCATCTTTGACTTGCTTTACCATCTTAAAAAGGTTACTTTCATACTTCAACCTTCAGTATCGGCTTTCTTTCCACCTCTAAGTTTTGTTATCGAATTTCCCTTGCTTTCAGAAGGCGAGTTTCGATGCTTAGTGATTCGTGACTCTAGCTCTTTTTTCGATTGTGTATCAATATCAAGTAAATCAGTGTAGATAGCCTCGATAGAAAATATTGCTTTGCTAGCTTTTGAATGTTTCTTGGTGTGGTATCGGTACTAAGAAAATTAGTATCGATAGCCCCTTTTGCTTTATCTTAGCTTGGTTTTGTGTTTTTCTTTCCTAATACCATATTTCTGGCATCAGGTCCTCTGTTTTAGGTCATTTCTCACTGTTTTGCTTGGGATTGTATCCTGTCGGAGCCAACTCTTGGTAGATTTCCTTCTGTGTCTGAACTGATTTGCCATCACCATCTGGTATTAGTTCTAATCTTTCCTTTTGATGTTGGTGCCGATAGCCTATGTATTGAATCATTCTCTCCTTGGTTTCGATATCGATTATTTTAGCAGTTTGGTGTCGAAATATGTGCTTTGGAGTTCATGTCGGCTTAACTACTTTCGGTATTGCTCTGTCGTTTCCTTCTTTATACCGGTACTAAGCTTGCATTGCCTGTGTCGATTCCGATGGCATTGAATCAAATTCTCCTCGTCTTGCTTCCAACATTGGGCATTTCTGTGATTTGGTGTTGGTTTTGTATTTTCGAAACCATCTTTTGTTGCTTTTTGTGCTCTGATACCCCTTCACCAATCTCTGGTTTTGGTGTAGAATTTGGTAGTAACAATAACAGTCAATAAATTCAGGAAAACCATCAAGATCAATGGCAAAATACAACACAATGATTATATAACAACATGTTCGATTATTGATAATATTAAATTTTGAAATCAAATTTTGAATCAACAAATTTCAAATTTGTGAATTTTAATCTATTCTGATTCGATATTGAATGTTGATACATTCAATTCAACTTTATGTTCTACTTCGATTAAAATGACAATAATATCCATTTAATTCATTTCAAATTCAAAACTATAAATCCGGATTCAAATTCAACTATCAACTATATCAACAACCAATTAAATAACATTCAATTAATTTAATTCTACTGTCATATGTCATAGAACAACAATGTCAAAATGTCAATTTTAATTTAAGTCACCAATTGTCATTTCAATAAAAAAAAAGTAGTATAATAATATGTGTGTGTGCGTGCGTGTGTGTGTGTCTATATATATATATATATTCAGTCAATTAAATTCACATACGAATATATGTTATGAGTCATAACAGTCACCCTCAGTTACAAGTGGAGAATTGTGCGTCACGTCGGACGTTATGTTTAATACCACGCACAAGCACAGACAGTGAGCTTAGAAACACTGAAGATGGGATGTCAAGGCATAAAAAAAAATGGGATACCTCATGTGTGTGAATCGATGTTATGGGAAAAGTATCAAACTATGAGCCATGGCTAACACCAGTAATAACAACTTTACTTGCACATAATTGTGTACACCGGACACGTGAATCTTGTGCTTAAAGGGCTGTTGAATAGGAATATCAACATGAAGTGCATTACGAGCAAGAGGAAGTAGAACGGTCAGGTATACGCGGGCGTGGGGACAGCGGTGATGGGTTTATTCTTGGCATTGTTTTTTATAATAAGTGACGGAACATAATGAGGAGGAGTTAAGGGGAGGTTACTAAGGAGGTTTTCGGATCAGATATGGATTTTCGAAGGGAGCAGTTGAAGCGGAGATGAGGAGGAGACTGAGCGAAGGAGGACATGAGGCTATGGCTAGGTGGTTGTCAAGAGAAGAGAGAGCAAAGTGTGGAGGTCGTTGACCAGAGGGTAGTTTTGCATAGAGAGGAAAAGCAAAGCTGCTACGGTGGTTGGAGGGTCGGATTGCTAGTGGGTTTGGCGAGGTGGGGAGGCCGGAGGGAGGAGGGGTGGCGAGATAGAGTTAGAGCGAAGCTAAAACTACTACGGCAAAGGGAGGTAGACTAGATTAGGCCTGGCCCTGGGGCAAGGTGACCAAGACTACCGCCTAGGGTAACCAATCCGGTAGGGACAACGGTGGAGGGTAGAGGAGAGATTATCAGATTCCTATGTTAAAGTTGTTTTATGTATTTGATTTATCTTATATCTGTCAGTCGATAACGTGGTGCATTAGCAATGATGTTGTTTTGGTAAGGGACAACCAAGGATCAAATCCCAGCTTATGCGTTTTTTCTCCCAATTTGTCACTGTTTACTTGGCTACACTACAAGAAAAACAGCAAATAGCAGCGGCATAATCCGCTTCTAATCCGTCGCTAAACAGGCATTAGCGACGGATTTCCTACATAATTGTTTGGTCGGTAAAAATCTTGACGGTATTGTGTCAGATTTTGCGATGGATTTTAGTATGAGTTTTCCGACATTTTACTAATTTTATAATAAAAATAAAATTTTATTTTAATTTATATACCGACTATTTACCGACGGATAATTAATTTATAATAAAATATTATTTATAAAAGACATTGGTAAATCCTTACTAATTACCAAGGAATTAGCGACGAAAATTAAATTAAAGTAAACTTAACCTCCCTTTTTTTGTTGGTAATCCGCTGCTATTCCCCTTCTAATATATATATATATATATATATATATATATCATCACACACATTATTTGTGTTTCATTCAATACACAATCCTAATGTACATACAACACAATTAATATGAACACACACATCTCATAATCAATGTATTATATTAATCACTCATCTCATATTCAACATTCAACATTACATTTTTTTCAAATAAAATTTTTTCTAATCTTATTCTACTGTCGTTAATTTACATATGTTATTACAAGAAAATCAATATCATCAATTCATCAAAACAAATCCACTGCTTCACTATTCCTTGCAATCACTGCCATTTCATAATCACAGCAACAATCGGTAGATCACTTATAAAAAGAAAACTTCTTGAATACAAACCTGAGACAACAATGCATCAAGCTTCCCACTGTTCTTCAGCGATGGAAACACATCGCCATGCCCAGGTGGGTTCCTTCGTATATACACAGATACGTTAGTCAAAGCATCATACTGAGATTCCCATATTAGGCATTATTATACAGTAAAAACTAAACATTACTTCTATTACGTTAACGTAGCTGTTCTATCTTCAAGAACTGAGGTGTTATTCATCCTTGTCTGAGCATAGAATTTACACAGTAATGGCACATCTCTACAGTTACATTATTAATCCTCCAAAGTAAAATATTTCTAAAACACCTAAATGTGATCGGCTTGTAGCTCAAGTAATTGGAGTACTAATCTTACATCTTCTTGGTGGTACAATCAGATAATAGAAATATCATACATAATTTTGCTAGCTAGTTACATAACACATAGGCATACCAACCATCTTTTCCTGCATTTCCCTTGCAAGGAAGAGGCATAAAATCATCCAAAACAATACGAGGATACTGGCTCTGCAAATGGAATATTAAGATGAACATACATGTAACAAAAATCATGAATACCAAAATATACTTATAGACGAAACTTCAATAAGGGTACAAACCTGATCGAAAGTATGAATCTCAATGCTTGAACTCGAGTATTTCTCCACAATCTTCAATGGATCCAAAGGGTTAGTTTGCGTTTTATTATCCAGTATCACAAAATTTTGGAAAAAAAAAGATGCAAAATGCACCTTTAATGTATCTTCATGTGTATCGAAAGAGTTCATGAGAAGAAGGGGAACATTACACCCATACTTCTTGTTTAGTGACTGAAGAAAACAAGAAAATCAAAACTCTGAACAAATAAATCATAAACGATTGAAAAAAGAAGATAATCAAATGAATTTTAACTTTTAACTTTTATCATGATCAAAATGATACAAAAAAGATCAAGCATACTCACCTCAATTTGCATAATTAAATCAAGAAACGTGTATCCATTTCGAACTTCAATAACAGACCTGCAACAATTCAGTAAATTAGGTTCAACCAATTGAATCTAAAAGTACATCTTATAAGATGCCTCTTATAAGGTATGAGGCACGGAGAAGAAAAAATAGTCAAATAAGCTATAAAGGCATTATGAATGGTTTTCATGTCAACGAGTAACAGAAATGTACAAGAAAATATTGGGGGGGTTTTCTGACAACATAAAATTAAGGTATATGGCTGAATGAAGATGAGTAGATATGCAATTCAGCATAGAAACATTCAAAGTTCTTGTATTCCCTAACATACATGTTATTTGCTTGTGTTTGTTATTCACCCGACTCCAAACTTACCCATTTCATTTGCCGCTTTTAAATAAAAATAAACGCACCAAACAACATTCCACTTAATTGATAAAACAAGTGTTCCACTTAACATCCCATTTCAGAAGTGTACTGCGAACTCACCAAAAAAAATGATCAACATATTCAAACCAATCAACGTACGCAATATTCAAGTCCGTTATTCACCTCCAAAACACAATTTACACACAAAGCAAACTCTTAGAATCCACTAACTTATACCAAAGTTCAAAGACAGAACATTTACAAATTAAAATGCGTTGCTCAAAGGATGAACGAGACATAAAAAGAATACAAACATAATCTAGGTTTCCTCCCGTAATTCATATTTTCATTATTAAATCGGTATGATTAATAAAAAAGGAAAGCAGACAGCAACGAAAAAGATGCGTAAATTATAGTTTCATACCACTATTAGTCTATCTCGAGTACATGCGGCGTCGGGGCGATTGCTGGAGTAACTGGCGAGCAGCTCGAAATTATCGAAGGGGGGATGCTCGATTGCTGGGAGCTCGGAAGTCGTAGATGCTGGAAATCGAAGGGGGGATTAAGTCGCCAATTTTTTTCGTGCTCGGAGATGTTGAAACCGAATTATCGAAGGGGAGAGGGATTAATCCGATTGCTGGAGTAATCCGCGGGTTACATTATTTCCATGCTTGGATTTCAGATCAACGGTCCCTGTTCATTCTTGATTGTTGATGCGGATTGCTAAGAAGAAAAACTGTGTTCTACTTTGATGAATGCTATAACAAAATTAAAGTTTTGAATAACATTAAAATTTAAACTATTAAATAGTTTAATATAAAATTAATTTAATTTAATAGTATAAATATTTTAAATAGTAATATTACAATTTAAGAGGTGTTACATAGTTAAATCTTACACTAAAAATCTTAAATAAATTTTAAGTACCATTACAATTAAAATTTATTATATCTTAAATATTAATGATTAATTATTAAATATTAAGAAATAATCAATACTAATTTTAAGAAAGTATTGTAATTATTAATTATTGATTATCGAAAATTGATAACAGCCATTTATCACAACAGACATTTTATGATCATTGTAAAGTTTGCATCAGTTAAAACAAATACTTTATAACCATTATAATGTTTATGATTTATTTCAAATTTATTTCAAATTTATTTAAGTGGTATTAACGTTAACTAATGTGCGGATGGTATTAACATTAATTAATGTTATATTTTGATTGTATTATACCAAAACAGTATATACATATTATTAATGTTATATTTTGCCCATAACTTAATTATGCTCAGCTGTAATTTAATCACTAATTAAATATTTGTTATTAATTATAGATTATAATTATTAATAGTAGATATTAATTTATAATAACTATTATATACTTATATGCCCAACTAAAGAATTATCTTATATGACCAAGTAAAGAATTCTGAAAATTCATAAAAAAAACACACACACATATATACATATATATGTATATATAATGTATGTGTATATATATATTATGTATGTGTGTGTGTGTATATATATATATAACTTTGAATTGTATGTATAAACTGAGGATGTGTTGTCTCATATTATATTAGAGATAATTACAATACTTATTGAATTTAGGAAACATGTATACTGAAATCACATTATACACCAGTATAAAAGAACATGATATTATATATGTATATATAATCTTACAGTTTAAATTCTGATCTTTATAAACTGAAAATGTATTGTCTCACAATATATTAGAGATAACTTGTATGGTAATGTTTGAATTTTTTGAATTTCGAAATTCTTTAATATTTATTTAACTTCTTATTTTTAAACTTTGACCATTTTGTTTTTCTTAATTACTAATTATTTATCAAATAATACGTACCAATCAATTTCTTAATTAAAAGCAAATATGTATTAATAATTTCTTGATATTAATTTAATTAATCGTATTAAAGACTATTAAATAATCATTGATTATCAAAACAAATTTAATAAACATTGAAAAAAAATGTATTTTATTAATTACTATTACCTCTTATTTATATTATATAGTAATTAATAATTAATCAGCATTAATTTTCAAAAAAAAAGCATTAACTATTGAATTTTATTTACTTCTAATAGTTATTATTTATTATTAATTACTAAAGTATTATTAACATTAATTGTTTAAAATTTAAATTTACTAATTAATTACTAAGTGATAACACAAATTTAAAACATTTAATAAATAAAAAATAAAAAACTCTTGGAAAACTGCAGGAAAATAGCTTCAAAATTATGTCGACGGTAATCCGACTCTATTAGCAACGGAATTTAGCGTCAAATATTATATGACGGTAAAGAGCTGCAATTTCCATTGATTTAGCGATAGAATTAGTGTTCGACAGTAATAATTTATAATAAGATGACATATAAAATCCAAAATATTTTCTCTTACAAAGCACACAGAAATCCGCCACTAATTAGCGACGAAATTTTCCGTTGCAAAAAAATTGTCGCTAATCTCGGCTTTTCTTGTAGTGTAAGGCAACCAGCTACCTTGGGGGCACTGGACTAGAGCGTGGAGAAGCAAATTATATGCGCCGATGGGTTCCACACTTCAATTTCTACATTTTTTGTTGTTGTAAGATGGATCTCAATTTAAGGAGAAGGAAAGAAGAAGTAGAGAGGTAACGAGATAATACTAGAAGATGAATGGGGTAGTAGTTCATGTTTCAAAGTATATTTTTAGATATTAACATGTAACCGATAAGAATTGTTCCACTATTCACATGCACACATTAAAGACCAAAGTATAGGATAACCTATTCTTCTACTTTGAATAATTTATTATATTTATGGATTTTGTAAGTCTACGTTAGCTTATTAAACTAGGATGAGGCCCGTGCTTCGCACACGTGCAAATAGTGAAATTATACTATGAACAGTTGCTTATTTTGTACAGTAAGGTTGAAGATGTACTCAGTAAATATCTTATTTTGTTAACGGATTTGGCACAATATATTCCAACAATAGAATAGTTGGTAAAACATCAGTATAATATATCTTAGAATTATGTATTGATTTGTAAGGCAATGTTTCTATAAAGCAGTGCTAAAACTAAGAACTGTAACCGAATTGAATTTTAAGAATGGTGCGCTAAATTAGTTAAAAAGAAGATAAGTACCAAGTGGTTGAATAACAGAAGAGACACGACAATAAATTATTCATAAAGTATCAGAGTCGATTCACAAAGTGGTCAAATAAGACTACGAATATGCAAGTACAACATAGCATAAAGAGTCAGAGTTTAAATCGAATGAGGTATAACAATGGAATACAAATTCAAGTAATTACGACTGTGATACAAGTTCTAAAACTGAAGATTTTCCAACCATGTTACAATTATACAAAGCAGCCTTGGGGGGAAGAACTTGTACAAAACAAATGCATTCAGATGTTCAAATGTACTATGTGGTATTAGTAAAGAAATATGTGATAACTGGTATAGAGAACACTGGCCTTACACATGTTTAAGTACGAAGGGATTTACCGTTGCAAATGAGCTCCGAAAATTGCTATAAATGATGAGTTGAAGCCAAGAACGGGCTTGACAAAACTTTATAAAAATTGGAAAGTTTCTTTCGATTGTTTTTTATTGTAAGAAGTGCTCAGCTTTACAAATGGCCTTCAACATGTATTAATAGCAGAAAAGAACATGCAACATTACTTATAAACAATTGATAATTACCATAAAGAAACGTGACTGGATCCAGAGAAGAGCTTGGAATTCCTTGTCTACTAATTATGGATGTCGTGTCACAAGTTATAGCGACTATAACCATGCGTGATAAACTGCACACTTGGGAAATTAGCTTAGATCAGGATTCCATAATCTCAAATGCAGGAATTTCCCTCACTTCTATTATTATGGCTTCCCCATGGTCTTCATCTATAAGCTTATACGTATTCATGATTACTCGATAAACATGGAAGCAAACTTTTAAGATGGCCAGTTAATATTGTTGCAAAAAATAAAACAAAAACACATAATTGGATCCAAAGACAGAAAAGACAAAGAAAAAGGAGCTAAATCATGAAGATATAATTCATCTAGCAAGCTCCTCTTGTTTGATAGGAGGATACAGTAATGTACTTCATTAATGGAACATTATATGTAGACATAATGCAAGTTTGTTATGATACTTTCAATTTAATGAGCCTTGGCGTTTCAGGCATACATATTCGATCTAACATATATTACATGTAATCTAGCCAGTAAAATTTGAAAGGATTAGATGTGTAAATATATCAAATGACCAACAATGAGCAGGGAAACTTTGGTTTTAATTATTGATTATATGCCACTATTTTCTCATGTTTTAGGTGGAAGAAACAAAGTTTTTCATACTATAGTCTAAATAATTTGCATGTTGTAGCTGGTTTTTTTTTCTTATATTGCGGTTGATAGGTTTGTAATTAAAGTTCAGTCCGAGTAGATATAGTAAGTTTGACTGAAATTCTAAGAAACTGTAATTGATAGTACTGCAAAATACGGTAAAAATATTGTAATGAGATTAATGGATAATGAGTAGAAATAATAGTTGATTACATGAATTTCATATCATGAAAATGATCTGAATTGACTCATTCTGAAGCATGTATCGAAGCATCATTTTTGCAGCAGATTAGAGTTGCAAGTAAATAGAGTATCCATCTGACATTATTGATGGTGTGCGTACAAAGTGATGTCTAAGATTAAACTAAAAATTAGCAAACACAGTGGAGAAGCGAATTAAACCGTAGTACAAATATTTGTCCTAACAGAGGCAGGGCTTACTTGCAATGTGATAGGAAATGTATATAAAAGTAGAGTACAATAAATTGTCTATAGTAGCACATAGAATTTATTAAAGCAAAGAAACAATAACTTGAGTACATATCAGTGAATTATTTTTGATTCAAAACATCAAAATTTAATTGCATTAAAAATTCTGAGTATATGAGAATCAGTAGCAAGAAACATTATGTGTTGACTCTCACTATGAGACCAGTAGATTGTAACAGGACAGTTTGTACAAAACCATGACCTACTTTGTAGAACCTTTCTTCTTAGAAGATATAGCCACTGCTACCTCTAGCTATGGTTGGGAACCCAACATTATATGCAAGAACCATTATCTGAAACCATCCAAGTTTGTATTCAACTATGAATGTCACGACATCAAACATCACCATCATGATCTGAAGAGTTCCGACTTAATAGATCCATCCGAGTTGAAGATAGAATGCACCAATGCAGCGATAAAGAGAGAATACAAACACATTTTTAAAAGACAATTGAAATTAAGACATGCAAAGGTTATTGGTGCATAAACTTGTAAAATTTTCAAGCTTCCTGTAACACAAAATCTACTTATTGGTAATGGGGATGCATGCAAAAATGCTTCTTCAGCACCACGTTAGAAATAACACATTTTACACATTTAAGAATAGAGTAACTTCACCATATGAAAAATTGTTATTACTATTTTGGTTAACATATATAAATCACCTTGTCTCTCATCATCCACCCATACTATCGATCCTCTGTCAGGTTATATACAATTCTTTTAAATGATAATCAAACGTCTATTTTCCTTTCCAGCCAGAAGAAGAAAAAGTAAGTTAACCAGCATTGTTACTCTACATACAAAATTAATGTTGTGATAAAAAAAATGAACCTCATTTGTGGCTATTAATGATTAAATGCAGATAACGGTGGTAACGGTAAAAGGTGCACTTGTAATTTATAGTGTTGGACTCGTACTATTGATCCACAATTGACAAATTCAAACAAATTGGATCACTTATCCTAGTTTATATCAGTATCTAATCCTTATATACCAATGTGATTGAAGGAAAAGAAACAAATAAGAAAATGGATGAGTTAGATATTAAATTTGAATTAACATAGTAGCTATACAAAACACCGCTAGTCAATGTTTTTTAGATGAAATCAGAAGCTAAAATAAACAATTTGAGTACTGCAATTCAGTTATTATAAAATGGAGAAAATTTTCCACTTGGATATAAGATTGCACAATTAGAAGATCAATATCATGAAAAAAAATGTTTTGAAGTGGGGAAATAAGTGTACAATAGATTTTTTATTTTTAGTTGAAATGTTTAGTCAACATGTTACTGAAGCAAAGATATAACTTAAACCTGTCGAGGCCATAAATAATAAATTGCGTCGGAAGTGTCAATGAAATGAAATTTACAAAAGAGTAAAGGCGATGCAATCATCAAACTGTATGTGAATTGCACCAATCACTGAAAGTGTTTGTTAAAATTTTAACTATAAAATTTGTGATAGTAAGAAAGGGTTCACTGTAATGTCATTTAAATAATGTAAAAATAGAGTAGTAAAAAAAGAAGTTGCAGCAGAACGGTCCAAGTGCTAGTGAAACTTGTTAACATATATCATCTTGTATTAGATAAATTATGGTGGAATGTCAAGCGGGAATACAATGGTATACGCTTCACCAGGTTAACCAAAATAGTTGTGAACAAAGTTTGGAAGAAGTACAAATTTACAGGATGAATGACAATATTCATCAAAAGTGATTGGTTTTAGTCTTTTAGAGGCTACCTTCACGTGTTTTATTGAATGAGTTGCAATTTTATCCCAAAAGAAGAGTGGAAAATATTTAGCAGCAAAACATATTAAAAATGGGGCATGTGGATTGTTTGTATTCTTGTTGCACCCCAATTAACCTCTGGAAAACATGAAAATAGTGCATTATTTTGTTTAAGCTCCCAATGTAGTAGCTGAAATTCACACGAATCATATTAAGTATCTATGACACATTGAGCAATATCACGCATGAAGGGAATAATTGTTTTCTTATGGTGTGAAGGCACGACGAATTGCTAACTAAATTAGTAGTTTATGGTAACTGTGCCATTAATGGTATGGATATTGTAGGAAAAACAAAAATAGGTAGCCATGAAATATCGAAGGTGGTGTGCCAAGAGCTATCTTTTTTTCAAATGTTAAGAGGAAATAAAATATAGTCAATTTTGTCGAGAACATTAATCAAGAGAATGATGTTTAATGTAAACATAGTCTTTTTCAAAGTTTCTAAAATTTGAGGTAAGGAGGATACCATTCCAATTATGATCTAAAAAAAATCTCTGCCATTTGAAATAATATAAGCTATGCACTAATTCTAGATTAGTAGTTTAACTAAAATATTGTTATATGCTGCATATTAGTTTAGCAGATATCATAAAATGAAGGCCAAGAACATAGCAAATCCTAAAGAAAACAATTCCATTTAGTACGTTTTCAGGCATAAAAAGTAATAAAATTATTATCTTTTCATCATGAACTCATCATTGTAAGGGGTGAAGATGTAATTTATTAACAAAATTTAATATGAAACTATATATGAAAAACATATATCATAACACGTAGCCATAAAACTTTAACATATAAAGTTTCTGATGTAGTAATGAGGTGAGAGTAATGAGTCCGCTATATTAGTAAGGACAAATTGAAATAATGTATAGAAGAATAAATTTGGAAAGTTTACATATTCACTCAGCCAAATTACATGGTTCGGCCAGAAATGAAATTATGCATTTAACTGAGTAGGGAAAAACTATGCTTAGTTAAATTAGTCGTGGACAAAAGTATAACATTAAACATGACTGATATCTATGATAAATCGGAAACACAACAAATGGACAGGGCAAATTGGGGACTGATATCTATAAAATTTGATTCTAATCACAGCAAATGGGAATCACAACAATTGTGTATTGCATATATTGCGAACAAAATTTGATTCTAATATATGAAGAAAAGCATGTCGAAATGTGGTTATTGAATATATCGTGGCACAAGGTCATTGGATTATTTAAAGATATTATATATAACTGTACCAGCAAAGCGAACAAAAAAAAATCCTACTAGTATTACATGCCGATTAATATTCAAAAGAATACTGCAGATACGTCGAATGATTGTCATCATCGTTGTTTGGGGTAAAAAGGGTAATACATAAAAGCAAAATGGAAGTACCTGTTTAACAGATGTGGTTATCGCAGTCCACAGTTGGAAAAGGCGAGTCAAAGCGATTCAAATCAGGAAATGTAAATAGGAATATTGATTCTTTTGTCAAATCAATAGTGTTATCAATTTCATTACTTCGACTGACATGAAATGTAACGATTGAAAGGCATGAATTCAATTGGTGGTGTGGAAAAAAAAAGCACAAAAAGGGGAAAAAAACTAAATAGAAGAAAGATAAATTTGGCGAATAGATTTTTATCGGGAGGGTGACAATTTCCAATTATTGGAAAAGGAAGAAGAAAGTTGAGGGGAAACAATTTACAATGGAGAGTGGAGGACGTGGTATCCCTTTTAAATTTTGGAAAAAGCAAGGAAGCGTGGGTAGTTCGAAAAAAACAGGGGAGGCACGAGAGTAGAGAATTTTGAATTTTGAAGAAATGGAGAGGACACATCAACGTTGTCAAAATCCTGTTTTTATGTTTAATTAATAGATACATTTTTTTTATTTTTACATGTGTAAAATAGTATTAAATTGCACTAATACATTGCATGGTCCGCATAGCACTTACATGTAAATGTAATGAAATACTTAATTTACCAAATTTATTAATAAATGTGCATCTGATTGCAATCTTATTTTAAAAAATTACTCATTTGACACTTTATTAATTTGGCCACATTTTCATAAATGCCAAATCAATACAGAGGGTTGCACAATTTCAGCTGCTTAAACTGCTAAATAAAATAACATATAGCTAGAGGTTGATGTATGTAAGTGTGTGCATGTATATTTGTACATATGCATGTATGTATTATAACTGTCTACATGTTTTTGTACCTACCTAAAATATAGGTTGTTCGAAATTGAAAATGTGTTTATTCCTAGCGTAAATCGAATTGCAGAGTCTGGTCTTTACAGAGACGAATTTGGGAATACAACATATCAATGCATACAGTAGATAGGAAACAAATTAGGGGAGCCGCATGATTAGCCAATAATAAAAAGGTTTTCGTATTAATTCTCAACAGAACGTGAATAAAATATTATATGTATTGAGATAGCTTTATATAGTTCGAGTCAGCTTAATCTTTGCAGGTATTACTAACTTTAATTTTATTAGTTACAATTTTGAAAAAGACGTTGAGTAAAAAGATTTGGATTTCCATGCATTTATAACCTGAAATAAGTAATGCAAGTGAATTTTAGAACATCTTTTATAAATGTAATCTCTTTTCTATCATCTAAGATTAGAGAGCTTATATATTCACAGTTTCATTTATTTTAAGATGCAGAACCATCTTTTTTCCATGTATGCTTAAGCAATTATAACTTCCAACTGTGAAGTTTAATATTGTAATAAATTTCTTTCTATATTTAAGGGCAGATTCCATTTGCATTTGGTGCATCTATTTAGTCACCTATATATATTTTCACAGCAGGAGCTAATGTATGAGAAAGTCACAGTAGTCTAGATTTATGTTTAGTTCACAAACCATTGAGTAGTCGTAAAAGTAAAATTTAATGCAGCTTCGACTTACAAATTCTGTGGTAGTAATTGCATAATGTTAGTTAAACATAAACCCCTGTTCAATCATTAAATTATATAATTTCTTCCATCCTGTTATAAAGAAAACATGTTATGCCCACTTTACATGTTCAGAAACTATTTTATTTTACTGTATGGATACATTGTCATTAATATTAGTGGAGGAAAATTATTTCCTACCATAATTATCAGTTGACTAAAATTGAATGTGGGTAACAAATCAAGAAGAATTATTCTCAAATACTAACATTTATTAAAAAAAATAGATGATCAATTACCTTTTTAAGCGTCATGTTTGTATTTTCAACTCAGCATTCATGCACACAAATAAAATACAATAATATTTTCCATACTTGTAATATTGGGAAAAATTCATCAATGGCAAGTAGTAGAAATAAAAGACGGTGGAAGTATGAATTCAGATCTACACATAACCAAGTACATGCTGTAAGCATAATCCCAAAATTGGTCAAGAAATACAAAACTGCTAACCCTAAAATACCCTAGTTTGAAATTCACGATTGGAAGGCAAAAGACAGGTTATGAATGCAGACACATTTGTAACAAAGGATGTAAAAATAGAAATCGGAGATTCAATTGGGTTTCCCCCTTTTCAAACAAATAATAATCAAAGATTTAACATACCGGTGGACGAACTGTGAATTTGTGCCGCTCTGAAATTCCATTTTGAAAACCTGCAATAATATTTTGCAGAGAAAATAATAATCACTTCAAATCTCGTGCAAGAATATTGGAAAATGAAATATGGAGTAGGAAAGGTATGCATGAACTAAAAGTAAATCAAATTAGTATGTTATTAACGTAACTGTAAAACATGTAGTTACCTATTGCTCCCGGAGAAGATAATTTGGAACATCTAATAGTCGACCGGAGTATAGCAAAGATGAAATCGATGTCGGATGAATTCGTACGGTAGAAGATCAATGTAAAGGGAAGAGGATACAAATGGAACCTGAAAATTTAGCCGATTTCAGAGGAGTCGCGGCGGAGGAAGCAAAATCAAAAATTGGGGGAGAATCGCAGGAAGGAGCGGTTACTTCCATAGAGAGGAAGGAGCGGTTTCGGTAGAAAGTGAAAATAAGCGTGAAATTCATAGTGGGAAAGCGGTTGGTTAAAAGAAAATGCAGAGCACGCGGGGAGAGCGGATAGGCGAAATAGAGAAATGCAACGAAGACATGTAAGCATTGTTAAGTTCCTATTTTCTTGTTTAAGTAATAGATATGGTGGACTTGATCGACCCCAATAGCATAAATGGATTTTAAAACTGCTTCACAGTCCAATCTGAAATTAAAACTACTTCATTTCAAATTGAGTGTCCAAACATATGAAATAAAACACCGTTGTGTTCAGTGTCTCGATTGGAACGAGATAACACACTATTTTTTTTTGTGTGAAACTGCATTAGTTACGTTGTACACATTATCTGTACACCCCTCTCGAAAAGCTAAAAAAATATCTTTTAGCACGGTGGTTAGTGCCTGATGTTGCTTTCCGGGAGGTGGGGGGTTCGAATCCCGAGGTTGTCACATGCACAACGCCTGGGTGGTGAGCGAAATGAGCCAACAAAGACGTTGGGCTCTTTAAGGGGGATAGTCTGTAACATCCCTCTCGAAAAGCTAAAACAAAGATCTTTTAGCACAGTTGTTAGTGCGTGTGTAACAACCCGTATTTTCAATAACCTGTTATAACGTAAATCGAGGCAGAATTTAATTTATAAATCTGAATCAAGGGAAACGGGCTATGCCATTGCGTTCGTCTCGGAAAAATACGCGAAATAGAGTCCGAGTTTTCGAAAATCGGAGTCCGTATGACCCGATTAAGGCCCAACGAAGTTTTCAGAAAATTTCAAAGTAAAAACAGATTTCAAATTCAAGTTTGAATTTGGAAATTAGGGTCAGATTGGGCCAGGCGGGAAAATTCCCGCCAGAGCACCCAAGTCGACAGCCCTGTCGACTTGGGAGTCGACTTGGTTGGACCCAAGTCGACAGCCCTGTCGACTTGGCTGTCGACTTGGTTCAGCCGGGCAGTTTTGCCTGGTGCACCATTTTGGAGTTGTGTTGAGTTTGGGGGCCAGATTCGGTTTTGAGGGCTGAGATTGGAACTAGGGTTTAATCCTAAGGCTAGAACTAATCCTAATCTCTATAAATAAGACCCTAATCTAACCCTAAATCATCATTATTCATTCATACAACTAAACTATGGCAAAATCATTCCTCTCATGGCCTCCACTCTCTTCATAAAATTCCTAAATAAATTTCTATGAGAGATTTTCCATGCATACAAGTGTTTTCAAGCTTGTATGAGCATCATTAGCTTGCATTCAAGTCAAGTTTCTATATTTGCATCATAAAGCAAGAGTTTTGATCATTTTGGCTTAAGGGTTTTTCTATTGGAGCTTGCATTTTGGGTTTATTTGATTGCATAAGGGCTTTTTCATATTTTTGTGTCTTCATAAGCATTGTAAGCCCTTTTCTACTTTCATATTTAAACTCTAAAGTTAATGAATGATGCAAGTTGTGTTTGATCATTATGATATGATATGCAAGTTTATCATGTTATGCAAGTTTGTTATGTTATGATATGCAAGTTTATCATGTTATGTTATGCAAGTTTGCCATGTTATGATATGCAAGTTTATCATGTTATGTTATGCAAGTTTGCTATGTTATGATATGCAAGTTTGCCATATGATATGCAAGTTATGTTATGCAAGTTTGGGATGATCATTTTGTTCATGTTATCATGTTATGCAAGCTTATCTTGAGTATATGAACATAAAGCTTAAAGCTTTATGCTAATAGTTGCATTTTGGCAACATGTAAGTTATCATATCTCTTATGATAACTTGCATGTGAGGCTAAATGCGAATTTATGGTCATTTCTACATGTCATTTATCACCATGTATCACCAATATGCTAAGTTTGGTTTTATGCATGCTCTTGAGGCCTAAAAATGTAATATGCAAGTATATGAACATGTGTACATTTCATATGCCACCATGTTGAACTTGTGGCTTCAACACCTTTATGTCATGATTATGCCAAGTTCCCTCTTTCTATCCTTTATGCGCTATTGCGATATGTAAGCGATGGGATTGCGTTTGGGGATGGGTAAACTTAAAAGACATAAAAACATAAGATTGGGAATTTACCTATTAAGTTAGGTCTACCCATTGGGAATTTACCTATTAAGTTAGGTCTACCCAAATGCTTGAAAACTTGTAATATGTTTTGGAAACATGATGGACATGACACTTAGAAAATATAAGTGTGACCAACTCGAGGTTGGGTTGAGTTTGTAGCGTAAACCTACCCGGAACCGACCGGCTTAACTAGTTGCTACAAACAATAGGACCCAATGTGAGAAGTTGGTCATGTTGTACCTTGAACCCGAGGTTAGACCAAGTTGTGGTATAAAGCTACCCGGAACCAACCGGCTTAACTAGTAACCGCAACGGAGTCTAATGTGAGAGGTTAAGGCACGTTAATTAATTAATGCCTCATGATTAGGGTTAAGTCATGGTCCACTTAATACTTAACCAATTTGGGCTTGGTAGATTAATCAGGGTTAAGTCGTGAACTCATCGTTACACTTAACCAAGTTAATCCATGATTAGCAAGAGGGTTAAACCGTACGTAACCCACTAGAAAATCCTAGCAATGGGGGTCCACTCCAGCAGTAATCCCAAGTTTGTATCATTATGACCCTAGGGACTAGGCTAGGGTGGGGGCACGATTACTGGACTTGAGGTAAGTGACCAAAAACAACGGCAGAGTGGTACGCCGGTGTAGTTCTGGGCGGACTATGGTCGTGCACATAGTCCGAAGCCGGGGAAAACATGCACGGGTACCAGTAGATCGAGACTGTGCACTTATGTTTATGGTGTCCAGGGGTTGACACCCTAGGGCTTGATACACCCGACGGGAGACCCTGCACAGTCTGACTACAATTATGTTTGGGCCACATTGACACCAACACGTGACGAGTTAGGCTTAGGGAGCCGATCGACTAGACCGTTTGGTTGGACCGCGTATTAGGGTCACTTCATGTTATTGGGCCAAAGCTTGGGCCAAGGGATCAATACTTGTTTATTCAAGTCATGTTAGTTTGCTAGTACACCTGTGGTGCAAAAACCTTAAACCTGATTATGCGATGACACCTTTATCTACCTTGTTAGTTAATCATCATGCTAGTATGTTGTTATTCTTATGATCATCCCTGCTTCTCATGCCAGTTAACTTTATCAGTTTACATTGATTGTAGTAGGGCTTACTCAGTCTTTTTGACTGACCTGTTTTTCTTTCGCCTCTTTTCTTCCGTTTCCCCCCCCCCCCCCCAGGTTCTCAGGGTGGGAACGTTGGAGCTTAGCTTGGATTTCTGATCGCTTGCTTGCGGGATTTTAGCTCATGTACGGTCTTGACATGAAGCTAGCTATGGTTATCACTTATTTTGGGGATAGTACTTATGTATTTCAGTTTTTCAGTGATGTTGTTTTTATCTAGACTTGTGTATTTGGAAAGTTGACATTATGTTGTACCAGACTTGTTTTGAAATAGTTTGAAATCTTCCGCTGTTTTACTTATCTTATTTACTCTGTTTACATATATACATATGTTCTTGTTCTGCCTTGATATATCATTATGCATGTTTACCTGATTCAAACGCCCCTCCAAAGTCAGTGCTCTTGCAAGAGTGGTACTGGCGGAGGTGGGGTGTTACATTTGGTATCAGAGCATAAGGTTTACGAGAAGGAACAAAAAGGTTTTTAAAACTTTTGGAAAACTATTTTCAAAACCAAGTATAAAGTATTTTCCAAAGAAAAGTCTAGTTTATTTTAAAGGCTATTCCCCAAAGAAGCCATTAGCAAAATTCCTTCGTCTTTCTCCATTCTGAATCTATCTTTTTCTTCGTTTTCAGTATGGCCGATAACTTTGCTATTCCGGAGGGAGTACATGTACCTGTTTGGTATAGGAGACTTTTGGAGGCTAGGGCGACCGAAGCCGGCCCCGCCGATGTTCCTCCTCCTCCGGTAGTTAATGTTCCTCCTCCTCCTGTCGCTAAGGTTCCTCTTCCTCCTCCCCCTCGGCATCCACAAAAGGATTTCGCGGAGATTTGCAAAGACCTCAAAGCAATGGGTTGCAAGAATTTCATTGGAACCGAGACTTATGTAGAGGCAAGGAATTGGTTGAAAGAAACCGAAGATCTTTTTGCCTTCTTTGATATAGATGACCATAGGAAGGTTTTATTCGCAGTGTGGTTGCTAAAGGAAGAAGCTGCACGTTGGTGGGTGGTCACCACCGCTACTAGGCCAATTGAGACTTGGGATGACTTTCGGGGAAAGTTTGGACTAAGGTTCCTATCACTGAAACAAGGGGACATGACTATTAGGGAATACATAGATAAGTTTAATCAACTGGCTCGGGTCGGTTTAGACTTGGTTAACACAGCTCAGAAGAAGGCCCTATACTTTGCTCTAGGATTAAACGAGCCATTACATGGTTTAGCCATGTCTCATATACCCTTGGGGGCAACTTTCGAGAGTTTGGTGAATATGGCCCTACTCAATGAAGAGAATAGGAGTGACAAGAAGGAGGAGAAGTCTAAAGATAAGAAGGAAAAAAGGTGCTTTACTTGTGGAAGCTCGACTTATCTAAACAAGGATTGCAGAAAAAGGAAGGGCACTTGCTTTAACTGTGGAGAAATGGGACACTTCACTAGGGATTGCCCGAAGAAGCAAGGGCAAGGCCAGGGTCAGACTCAGCGTGCTAGACCTTCGGGAGGGCAAGTTCATGCTCTCAATGCCGCTCCAGTTCCCGATCGAGGTAGTATTTCTGTTGAAAGTCTTGTTTACATTTCTGATTTTCCAGTTCGTACTTTGTTTGATTCTGGTGCATCGCATAGTTTATTTCATCTGGTTTAGTTGAAAGTTTGCACCTAAGTACTAGTCTAGTTAATGATCCCGTGTGTGTTTCAAATCCAATTGGGGGTTCCGCCCATTTGTCTATTATCTACATGGATTTGAATTCTCGCGTGATGCTTATATTCTCGGTTTCATGGGGTATGGGTTGATTTTTGGGCATGGATTGGTTGTCCAGTTTTGGAGCCATTCTTGATTTTTGAGCATAGGGTTGAGAGGCTCATGACTCGCCTCGGAAATACCCTAAAAATTTCTAGTAACCCTATGAGTCCCGTCATGTTGTGTTATCTTGAACCCCTCGACTCGTCTATCGATAGTTTGCAATCGGTGAGGGTGGTCCGAGAATATCCTGATATCTTGGGTGAAGTGAAGGGGGTTACCCCTAAACGAGAGATAGATTTCCGCATTTATCTGGTTGATAATGCCAAGATAGTTTCGTGGCCGGTTAGGCACGTGGCCCCGCAAGATGAGAGTTAAGAAAGCAAGTCAAGGAGTTGCTTGAGAAGAACTTCATTAGACGAAGTATGTCTGAATGGGGAGCGCCTGTGGTATTTACTACCAAGGCAGATGGTTCTCTTCGACTTTGTGTTGATTATCGTGAGCAAAACAAAGAGAATAGACAACCATTGCCAAGGATCGATGATTTGTTCGATCAGCTTGTAGGAACATCTGTTTTCTCTTGATCTTGCTACTGGATCCTATCAGCTCAGGGCAGCTGAAGATAGTATAGACAAGACTGCGTTCAGAACTCCAGATGGATTCTTAGAATGGCTGGTCATGCCATTCGGTTTGACTAATGCACCCACCTACTTCATGGGCTTGATGAATAGGGTGTTCAGGGAGTTCTTGAACAAGTTTGTCGTGGTCTTCGTAGATGATATTCTGATCTTCTCTAAGGATGAGGAAGAGCATGCAAGGCATCTCGTGGAGGTGATGGATACGCTTAGAGCGCATCAGTTGAAGGCCAAGTTCTCCAAGTGTCACTTTTGGAGAACGGAAGTTAGATTCCTTGGGCACATAGTTTCTAAGCAAGGATTAGCGGTGGGTCCCGCTAAAGTGGTCGCGGTTCAAAACCGAAAAGCTCCGACGAGGACAATTGAAGTAAGAAGCTTTCTCAGTTTAATTAGTTAGTTAGCGTCCCTTGAGCTTAGACCTACCCTTCTGGATCAAGTAGGGACTTCACAGAAAGAAGACCCGCAGTTAGTCGAGATCATGGACAAGTTGATTCGAGGCGAGATGGCAAGTCACCTCGCTATAGATGACAAGGGATGGCTAAGACGCAATGAGAAAAAGAAGGTTCTTGAAGATGCACATCACCCGAGGAGGTGGTCGAGTTTGTCCCAAGGTGCATGTTGTGCCAACAGATTAAAGGCCGAGTCATAGAAGCCCGGTGGGCTGTTATATCCATTGGAGGTCCCCGCAATGGAAGAGGGAAAAGCATCACGAAGGATTTCGTGGATGGACTGCCTAGATCAAGAAATGGAATACGAGCATGTGGGTCATAGTAGGTAGACTCACGAAGAGTGCTCATTTCACTCCGGTAAAGAGCGAAAGGACTGCATCATAGCTAGCGACAGTTTACTTTCAAGAAATAAAGCAGTTGCACGGGGTTCCCTAAAGTATAGTTAGTAACCATGACTTAATCTTCACTAGCCAGTTTTGGGATAGTCTACGGGAAGTCATGGGCAAGCAACTGAATCTAAGCACGGCCTATTATTCGCAGGCGGATGGTTCATTGGCAACGTGGATTGGTATTTTCGAGAAAAGTTCTGCTGCGTGGAATACTTTATAGTAAGTAAACGAGATCCAGGATTCACTAGTGAATTTTGGAGAGCTTACATGAAACCATGGGGTCATAGTTATGTTTAAGCCAAGAAGGATAGAAGAGTAAGTGAAAAAGGAAGACGAGAGGCGATAATGAAATGGGTTCCAACTCATATTGGGAAATAGGAGTTAAGAAGCCAAGAAATCATGAGGTAAAAGACGGTCAAAGCACAGTGGAGTTAAGCTCAAGGAAACGTGACTTAGAAGACTGAAGGCTAGATACGCGCATCATATCTCTTCCTAAGAGTGTATCCTTGATCCTTGTTTTCCGGTGAAACTTACTTGCATGTTATCTTTTACGTATATCCTCTCGGTCCCATTCTCGATCCCATTTCTGTTGTAAACTCCATAAGGGGGTATGACTCATCGGTTAGTAATACATGTCAAGGTTTGAAGAGGTCCGTTAGGTTGACTAAACCTTTTGGGCTTTTATAGAATATGGGTTGGGTTAGGAAGGGATTTCTTGTAATCCGAAAGAGGAGTATATCCTGCTTATCTTCCCGATCTCTTTGTAGCATATCTTTTGCTATCCATGTTTGTCTTGATTATCTAGTTTATCATGTTAATCTTGCCATGAGAACCTTAGGTAGGAACCCTTTGGATGAAACATGTGTTTGAAACATGTTATGCTTGATGGTTGCAAGTGGTTGCAAGTGTTTGCAAGTGGTTACTCGTGGATGCATTATACACATTAGGCACTAGATCGGCTCACACACTCCTCATATTGCATTTGCATGAGTGTTTACGCTTATTCATGGATGAAAATTTTTGTGTTATCACATGGATGTTGCATATGGATGTATGTTATGTGCACACATATAGATGTTATACATTATGTTAGGAATTGCATACATATGGATTCATTTCACTAACATAATTTGCATTGATGATATTTGCATTAGATAAGTACATATACACACACCTTTGCATATGTTCATACAACATTTAGAATCTTGTAAGGACAATGATTGCTCGTGGATGATGTTTTGAGTAGATGGATGTTGGATGGTAGGATACGTTCTTCCTAACTTGAAGATTTCGGGGACGAAATCCTTTAAGGAGGGGAGAATGTAACAACCCGTATTTTCAATAACCTGTTATAACGTAAATCGAGGCAGAATTTAATTTATAAATCTGAATCAAGGGAAACGGGCTATGCCATTGCGTTCGTCTCGGAAAAATACGCGAAATAGAGTCCGAGTTTTCGAAAATCGGAGTCCGTATGACCCGATTAAGGCCCAACGAAGTTTTCAGAAAATTTCAAAGTAAAAACAGATTTCAAATTCAAGTTTGAATTTGGAAATTAGGGTCAGATTGGGCCAGGTGGGAAAATTCCCGCCAGAGCACCCAAGTCGACAGCCCTGTCGACTTGGGAGTCGACTTGGTTGGACCCAAGTCGACAGCCCTATCGACTTGGCTGTCGACTTGGTTCAGCCGGGCAGTTTTGCCTGGTGCACCATTTTGGAGTTGTGTTGAGTTTGGGGGCCAGATTCGGTTTTGAGGGCTGAGATTGGAACTAGGGTTTAATCCTAAGGCTAGAACTAATCCTAATCTCTATAAATAAGACCCTAACCTAACCCTAAATCATCATTATTCATTCATACAACTAAACTATGGCAAAATCATTCCTCTCATGGCCTCCACTCTCTTCATAAAATTCCTAAATAAATTTCTATGAGAGATTTTCCATGCATACAAGTGTTTTCAAGCTTGTATGAGCATCATTAGCTTGCATTCAAGTCAAGTTTCTATATTTGCATCATAAAGCAAGAGTTTTGATCATTTTGGCTTAAGGGTTTTTCTATTGGAGCTTGCATTTTGGGTTTATTTGATTGCATAAGGGCTTTGTCATATTTTTGTGTCTTCATAAGCATTGTAAGCCCTTTTCTACTTTCATATTTAAACTCTAAAGTTAATGAATGATGCAAGTTGTGTTTGATCATTATGATATGATATGCAAGTTTATCATGTTATGCAAGTTTGCTATGTTATGATATGCAAGTTTATCATGTTATGTTATGCAAGTTTGCCATGTTATGATATGCAAGTTTATCATGTTATGTTATGCAAGTTTGCTATGTTATGATATGCAAGTTTGCCATATGATATGCAAGTTATGTTATGCAAGTTTGGGATGATCATTTTGTTCATGTTATCATGTTATGCAAGCTTATCTTGAGTATATGAACATAAAGCTTAAAGCTTTATGCTAATAGTTGCATTTTGGCAACATGTAAGTTATCATATCTCTTATGATAACTTGCATGTGAGGCTAAATGCAAACTTATGGCCATTTCTACATGTCATTTATCACCATGTATCACCAATATGCTAAGTTTGGTTTTATGCATGCTCTTGAGGCCTAAAAATGTAATATGCAAGTATATGAACATGTGTACATTTCATATGCCACCATGTTGAACTTGTGGCTTCAACACCTTTATGTCATGATTATGCCAAGTTCCCTCTTTCTATCCTTTATGCGCTATTGCGATATGTAAGCGATGGGATTGCGTTGGGGGATGGGTAAACTTAAAAGACATAAAAACATAAGATTGGGAATTTACCTATTAAGTTAGGTCTACCCATTGGGAATTTACCTATTAAGTTAGGTCTACCCAAATGCTTGAAAACTTGTAATATGTTTTGGAAACATGATGGACATGACACTTAGAAAAGATAAGTGTGACCAACTCGAGGTTGGGTTGAGTTTGTAGCGTAAACCTACCCGGAACCGACCGGCTTAACTAGTTGCTACAAACAATAGGACCCAATGTGAGAAGTTGGTCATGTTGTACCTTGAACCCGAGGTTAGACCAAGTTGTGGTATAAAGCTACCCGGAACCAACCGGCTTAACTAGTAACCGCAACGGAGTCTAATGTGAGAGGTTAAGGCACGTTAATTAATTAATGCCTCATGATTAGGGTTAAGTCATGGTCCACTTAATACTTAACCAATTTGGGCTTGGTAGATTAATCAGGGTTAAGTCGTGAACTCATCGTTACACTTAACCAAGTTAATCCATGATTAGCAAGAGGGTTAAACCGTACGTAACCCACTAGAAAATCCTAGCAATGGGGGTCCACTCCAGCAGTAATCCCAAGTTTGTATCATTATGACCCTAGGGACTAGGCTAGGGTGGGGCACGATTACTGGACTTGAGGTAAGTGACCAAAAACAACGGCAGAGTGGTACGCCGGTGTAGTTCTGGGCGGACTATGGTCGTGCACATAGTCCGAAGCCGGGGAAAACATGCATGGGTACCAGTAGATCGAGACTGTGCACTTATGTTTATGGTGTCCAGGGGTTGACACCCTAGGGCTTGATACACCCGACGGGAGACCCTGCACAGTCTGACTACAATTATGTTTGGGCCGCATTGACACCAACACGTGACGAGTTAGGCTTAGGGAGCCGATCGACTAGACCGTTTGGTTGGACCGCGTATTAGGGTCACTTCATGTTATTGGGCCAAAGCTTGGGCCAAGGGATCAATACTTGTTTATTCAAGTCATGTTAGTTTGCTAGTACACCTGTGGTGCAAAAACCTTAAACCTGATTATGCGATGACACCTTTATCTACCTTGTTAGTTAATCATCATGCTAGTATGTTGTTATTCTTATGATCATCCCTGCTTCTCATGCCAGTTAACTTTATCAGTTTACATTGATTGTAGTAGGGCTTACTCAGTCTTTTTGACTGACCTGTTTTTCTTTCGCCTCTTTTCTTCCGTTCCCCCCCCCCAGGTTCTCAGGGTGGGAACGTTGGAGCTTAGCTTGGATTTCTGATCGCTTGCTTGCGGGATTTTAGCTCATGTACGGTCTTGACATGAAGCTAGCTATGGTTATCACTTATTTTGGGGATAGTACTTATGTATTTCAGTTTTTCAGTGATGTTGTTTTTATCTAGACTTGTGTATTTGGAAAGTTGACATTATGTTGTACCAGACTTGTTTTGAAATAGTTTGAAATCTTCCGCTGTTTTACTTATCTTATTTACTCTGTTTACATATATACATATGTTCTTGTTATGCCTTGATATATCATTATGCATGTTTACCTGATTCAAACGCCCCTCCAAAGTCAGTGCTCTTGCAAGAGTGGTACTGGCGGAGGTGGGGTGTTACAGCGTGATGTTACTTTCCGGAAGGTCGGAGCTTCAAATCCCGTGGTTGTCACATTATCGTTGACTATTAACCGTTTATATAAATCAATTCAAATGGATTTAGCAAAATCAATATTCGATGAAATGAACATCGACATTTTAATTATAAAACTTTCTAGTTACATTTCATGTGAGATATTTATATTTCAATACTTAACATTCACTGATAAATTATCTAATGATTTTACTTTATTAATTTCAAAATCGAATGAATATTCATGTTTGATTCAATTTCTTTAAATTAAACAAAACTCACACAACCCAAGTTTAAATTCAAATTCAAGTTTTAAGTCTAATGTCCAAGATCGTTTCTGTATCCTTTATAGTTAATATTAAATGATTGTAATATATTGCTTCAAAACTTAAATTTAATCTTTTTGTAAAATTATACTTAACTTCAAAATGAAAATGTATAATTTATTTTTCTCAAAATATTATCTTAATTCTATTAACATGGTAATTTAGTTTAATGCAAAACGTAAGCTACAATTTATTTTTGGTTCCTTTAACTGGAACATTATAATCAACTTACTTGCAATTTTGTTAAGAATACTAACTTACCAATTATTTAAAGAAATCAAAAATTTATATTTCAATAATTTTTACTCAAATTATATAAATATATTAAAGTTAAATATTAAAATTACAAGTCCTTATAATAAACACGACCGTGGTTACTGGTGTAGACTCATCGTGATGACTACCTGATCTCTCTCTATGCCTCTATTAGGAGGAGACTAAGACCTAAAGTGAGGGGTAAATTAAGACTCATAAGCATGATAATCTCTTTCTTCTCCCTTACGGCCTAATAGACGACATCTCATGACTAAAACCACAATGATGTGATTCAAAATAATATTTGGATTTCTTTCGCAAGTTACATCTAAGAGAATCGTAATAGTCCCTCTTTTTTCTTATTCTACCTGCAAGAAAAGAGAAGGATATATTAGCATTAGCAGAACATAAATTGAACAAGTGTTGTATAATGTGGTGCTTGTGTATGTAAGTGTCCTATTGTCCCCACGACGAGCAAGGTATTTGTTAGATCCAAATTTCGCTCTAACACCCAGATAGTTCAGATTTTAAGAGAATTATATCTAGGAATGAAGGAAAAGCATAAAACACACCAAATTTATAGTGGTTCGGCGTTAATGAGCCTACGTCCACTTTATATATCTTCGATTATACGTAGAATGCAAGTACAATAATTGATTACTCTCAATCTCACGATTACAATGATGATTCGCTCAGTAATTTCGTAATAACACTGATAAGAAATAATGGAGAAGCAACAGTGGGGGTAACAACACTCAGAATTGCCAAAAAGATCCTGAAAAATGCCAAGTATGGAGCTATTTATAGGTGATATTTACAGGCGGTTCATGAAGACACGTGGCACGGATCCCGAGGATCTCGGACTGGTTCGTGGCTTGATGGGGAAATGGTCAATATGGCAATTATGGACAGGTGCCACTAATTCCTGAACTTACGGATCGTGGAAGACCTGGTCGTAGCCACTCTTCTTCGGCTTTTGGAGTTGGATTGTGGAGCACTGTCGTGAGCCGGGTCGTGATGGTACAGGCACGGGCTGGGCCGTTATGGCATAGACATGAGCCGAGCCGTGATAGCATGAGCACGAGCCGAGGATGGCTAGGTGACCACAAACGAGCTTCTCTGGCTTTCACGAGTGAGGCTTCACATTGGATTTGTGCATGAGTCTTGGTGGCTTGGTCCAAAAGCTAGCCAACATTTTGCCCCCTCGAAGTATGTTCTATCAGGGATGGAACATGCTTCGAAATTGTTGACCCGTCTTTTCATGAAATGATGCAAATCAATGGTCACATCCGTTTATAGTGTTGCACTATTTTGAATGGTTACACCCTTTGAGGGGTATAAATATCAGCTCAGATTTCTTATTATTTCTCTGTTTACTGGTTAATTTTCATCTTCGGAACTCCAGAGCATACTACGTCAATTTATCGGGTAAGTTTTAAATTCCATGTATATTTTCGAAGAAACTCATCGTCCTAGCGTGCAAAAAGATTATATTTTCTTGATTCAATGGTTATTCCTAAGTCCAAGGCGCTAGAACACGGTACGGTTCGTGTAACTGGAAATATATCACGGACCGGTTACAGGAAAGGGCTTTATGCGTGCCATGATGGATCCATTTAAGTGCTCGTGGCCCACTGGACTAGGCGGTCCCAGATAGGACAAAACTGGGAAGACCAAAAGCCCTCAAATTAGCTATATAAACCGTCCCTCTCTTCTTTCTTACTCTTTCTCTCCTCTTTTTACAACCGTCGTTATTTCCTTTTCTCTCTTTCTTCTTAATCCTAACTCGCATTATCCCCAGGTTCATACAATCTCGAGATTGTTTGCTCGATCTAAAATAAGGTAATCTTGATTGCAATCCTTCGAAAACTAATTCGAATGTTAGTTTCCCTTTCATCCTTCTTCAATTCCCCTAGGATTTTCCTCTCGCCATCAGTTTCAGGATGACCGCCAGTTTCGGATGGTAGTGAAGGAGTTCATAAGGGTGGAGTCCAAAGAAGAGGATGCGTAGGGCACTAGTGGGTGGAGAAAGGGAAGTTTGGGCATGGTCTTGGTAGGAGGCACAGAGTAACAAATAAAAGAAAGGGTTGATTAGAAGGGAGGCTCCAACAAATCGATTCGTGGATGGAGCAGTAATGTGGGTCGTGACGCACATAAATAGACGCCATTAACTTAAATCTCGATAACTGAAGATAGGTCCACTCGTGGAGGGGGAAGTAGCACAGGTTTGTGAAAGGGATGAACCGAGCTGGGTCGTGGAGGCGGCTCACGAGTCTCTCTTTCACGAGCCGTTGGCTCTTGGGTTTAACTCCTGATTTGAATTCAAATCACGACCAGGGACCCCACGTACAATCCTTATTGGTTCTCGAGCCACTCCATAATCACGAACCGAGCCCTTCCTCGCGGTCCGTCTCTTGATCAAGAGCCGCTTCATATGGCTTTGACGAGCCAGTTCAATCAACAGACCGACTTGTATCTTGTTTGAAATTTGATGCGACTCTGACATATTGATGAACAGTTAGGATAGAGCCTTCGAGACGGACTCTTAGAACTGAATAGTCACATAACTTAGCAGCGGACAATGACTAATATCCCACTTATCTGACTAACTTCATGTTTTTCTTCTTTGTAATGTATTCACATGCACACACTTGCACTTACACACACGGGGAACGGGTAATTGTGTTCTAATTTCTTATGTTTACTCGCCAACACAATTATGTCTGACAGATGCTCAACCAGAATGTCAGAGAAGAAAACAGATCCAAAGTCGTCAAATTACTATAATCCCGATGCACTTCCATCGGATCCGTACTGGGAGAATTCCGACCCCGACTATGAAACAGATCTTGACACAGAATCGACATCTTCCGAAAGTACATCACTTAAGGAGGAGGAGGATGATCGGGCCCCTGATGGGATTCTGGATGCTAAAGAAATAGGAAAAGAGAAGCTAAGTGACTCCATTGCCTCCAAATTGGATAAGTTAAAGCTGGAGAAAATCTGTTTAAGGCACGAGATTCCTTGGAATGATATGAAAGTTCCAGAGGAAGGAGATAGACCCCACTCCGTCCCGGAAGGGTACATGGCCATCGGCAGGCTCATGTGCTAGGTAGGTGCTATTCCTCCGTTTCCTCCGATTGTCGTTGACCTTCTAAGACGACTACACATCGCTCTCATGCAACTCCATCCCAATGCATATATTACTATGTACACTTTGTATATTGCCTACGCGGAGATTCTAGAGACCGAGCTCACCTTCAAAGATTTAAACTTCTACTACTATTTCAAGCATCGCTCCTTGGGAACTCCTAACTTTATTTTCTTTGAATCGATTCCCTCAAAGAAGGTATTGTTGGATGGGCACAGTAGTCCAGGAAATGCTATGTCTGACTGGTTTTACATAAAACATAAAGCTGGGTGTGCGAGGAAGTGGCTACAGTCAAGTAGGTTTCAAGTCCTTCGTAGCATGTTCCAATTGCATGATAAAAATACTAATGTGTTCCTCTTTTTTTTTATAGTTCACAACTTTGAGAAAACAGAGGGTTCGGTGTTCGAAGATCGATTATCACATCTCTAAAAAAAATCGGACTTTTGTAGAATCAAGAAGTGCATAACCGATGAGAATCTTCACAAACACCGCTTTTCAGATGTAAGATTCGGGCTTGGTGTGGGTTGCAAACCTTACAAGTATGTGCCTCCGGCTGAGGGAGAAGGGACCTCGGGGACCAAGAAAACAACCGAGCTTCGTAAGAGTCCTTCGCCGATGACCGATCAAGATGATGAGGACTTGAATGTATATAAAGGAGATGAAACCTGAGCTGAGGAGCCAAAGGAAGTTTCAATTTCCAAAGAACAGTTTCTTCTGAGGACTCCGCCACCAGTTGATCCTTCTGCTCATGACGAATTAATAGAGGAGAAAATATTTGGTGAGTTAAGCAAGATTCCCCTGCCAGACAGCATCTACACACCTGAAGATTTTGGAGGGGAGTCATTTTTTCCTATCTCTGAGGAAGAAACCGCTCCAGTTAAAGAAAAAGAAACCGCACAGACGAGCCAATCTCTGGGTCCTAGTATGTTAGTGGGATTGCGAGATACATGAATCACATGCACCACTCACCACAACACTAGTACACTGTTCGTATTCAAGATTCTTATATTTGTTTATTTCTTGTTGCAGAAAAATTGCCTTGGAAATACACCTGCTCTCATCGTTCGCTTCGTGAGAACACACCCAGATTCATCTCCACATCTGAGCATGATTGCAGCAACAGTTGAGGGAGAGATAACCAACGACCCAGTGATTCTTATCAACCTCACTCAACGCGGTCTCGCTCTCCTTCGAAGCAAGATTTTGGGAAGTACCATAGTCGTCAGATGCCACCGGCAGGGGGTAAGCAACTTCCCAAAGATTTGACTCCCCCAAAAAGTACATCGTCTCACAGTAAATACTCCAAAAATCATCATGAATCCAAAGACAAGGACAAGGGTCCAAGAAAAAGTTCTGAAGCGGACACGACAGCTCTTGTCCCAACTGGTCAGCAAAAGTCGGGTACCGCCACTGTACAGGATGTTGCTCTTACTCCTAATAACAAAGAGAAGTTGGAGCGTCTACGAAAGCAATTTCCTGACCTTTACTTTGAAAGGATGATGTTCGTCCCAGATCTTGAACCGGTACCAAAGGAGTGGGATACCGAGGTTATGCGACAGGTGAGTCATGTGGCCAAGCAATATAGGGTGATGAAAAAGCATGACGCGAAGCTTTCAGAGGTTATTCATCATCTGGAAATGGATGCAGCCAGGGATAGAGTGAAGATAGATAACAATGGTAGGGCCAGGGGTAAGATAGAAAAGGAGCTCGAGGATGCACAAGCCCAACTCGCTTTAGCTCAGCGAGATGCGGGGAATTATAGGACAGAGCTGGAGGATGCCAAGAAACGCTTCCATCATGAGCTTTATTCTCATAGCCAAGAGCGTATGGCTCTGAAAAAGGAAATTGAGGATCTTAAGACAACCAATATTGAATTGAAAGCGGCATAGGACTGTTTTGCTGCTGAGGAAGCTACTTGGGAAAAAGAGAGGGCGAGTTTAAAAGACAATTTAGCACTTGTTGAGAAAGATAAAGCAAACTTGAACGACCAACTTGTTCACGCCGAAGAGAGGGCAACTCTTGATGAAAGTAACGACAACGATGCCCTTGAATATGCCTCCGCTGCGACTACTAAGCTTGCTACAACAGAGCGAGAGACAGAAGGGTTTGACGAACTGCTAAAGGATTTCTTTGGTCAAGTCATTAAAACCCGCGATATCTCTTGGATTCAAAACTATCAAACCACCTTGGCTAATGTATAGGACATGATTGTCGAAGGTGAAAAGCAACGCCTAAAGGTTGAGAATATCGATGAGAACCAACTCATGCAGACCTTCCTCAAAGAAGGAGAGCCCTAGGCTTTGGTGGAAGGTAGACGTCAGATCCAAGAGGAGATGGAGAAGGAGAGAGCCAAACTCAAAGGCAAGGACAAGATAGACGGAGGGTCAAGCTCAGCAACGGAGCCCAAGGTCTCTAAGGTCGTGGAATATAATCCTAATGATCCATTGATCCCCTTGGCTTCAGCTCCTTTAGCTGCTGGAGCTTCTATAGTAGGTTCGGGCGAGGGGTCAGTAGAAGGTATTTCCATATTCTCTCCCCAATTCGCCAAAGCTATCATAATTTGTCATCGTATAGTGGATCATATAATCGAGAAGACCATGCTTTCTCCTCAACTAATAACAGTTGCTTCTCATGATATAGGTACCAAGCCGGTCGAGCGAGATACGGAAGAGCAAACAGAGGCGAAGGAGGTCAGTGTAGCATCAGGTGCTGAAGTTTCTGAGGTCCCAAAGCAGTATGAAGGCATTTCAACTGAGCAGACTATAGTGACACCAAGTGCCGATGCTTCCGCGGATGCTGAGGTTATCGGAGCCTTGCAAGACACTGATTGTAGTCATGAAGATGAAGAAGAGGAGGTCGTCATTACAAAGGAGACCAAGGATGATGATAATGAAACCTTAGCTGACATAAAGGCCAAGAGAGATAAACAACTGGCTTTGAAAATAGAGGAACAAGAACCTCTGAATGTGACACCTATTACTGTTACTGATCCGAAAACTGGATTAATCATAAAATTCGCCTATAAATCGATAACCGCACAGCTTGCTTCCCAGTCCTCCAACATTTCACAAGATCCTCCCTTCGATAAGAAGAAGAGGAAGAAGGATGACAGATCTGATGTCGACAAGGAGGAGCTGGAGAAGAAAAAGAAGGAGAAGAAACCAAGGTCGCCCCCCAAGCATAAGTAGAATGTGTTTGTTAATTCATATTTTGTTTTTTAGACTTTCCACTGGCCTCGTGATGTTATCGTGAGAATGGCCCTCACTTTTGTCTAGTCTCATTTTGTGAACCTGCCGTTGTTAAATAAAAATTTATTTCTCTAGCATCAATGTGTACCTGCAAGTTTATCATTCTCAGTTAACATTCAAATCATTACTAACTTAGTATCCTGCGTAACAAACATTAAAATTTCCACATTAAAATTTCCTACATTACGCCTCTATGCATAAATGTGTATTAATATGCCCCCAATCAATCGTTAATATGATGCCTGGCCAGGGCTTATCGAGGACTGATTGGAGTCATATGTGTGCTGCCCTCATGCCCGGAAATGAGGGGTTTGGGCTCAGCTTTCAGTCCGCTCCCCGATCCTTCAGCGGGGTAGGAGTTCTTCGATGGCGCTAAGTCTCTAGCGCCTTTATACTCTCCTATCGGATGTCAAGGGTAGAGTGTTGTCGAGACGATCTCTTAATCATGATGCACCTTCATGTCTCATGGACAATTCTTTGTCCTTCGTACTTCTTCTCGGATCATGAGAAGTGGAGCATTGACGGTAGTGTCATTTACTTTACTGCACACTCGAGGCTCCACATTTTGTTGGCCTCTTGATCTAATAGGGAACACTTTTGAATTACATGTTCCGAGATTGTCGTAGGATTCATAGTTGATTTCATAATGATGATAGTTCATATAGATAAGTAATGAAAAAATAGATAAGAAAGAGCACGTAAAATTAAATGACACATGATATTTTTATAGTGGTTCGGCCGAATCATGACCTACGTCCACTTTATAATCTTTTGTTTAAGTAACCAGACTGTTCTAGGCAAGTCATGCCTTTTTACATGGTCCTAAAAAACAAAAGAAAAAATTGACAATTTTATGTCAGGTAATGCCGCAGATGCTGGGCACTCCACACTCTGGGGATTTCATCTCCATCCACGGTCCCTAGCTTGAAGGTTCCATTATCAAGCCTCCGTAGGATGGCGTATGGTACTTCCCATTTTGGGCCCAAATGCACTGGGGTGGAAAGACACATTTCAAAACCAAGTCTCCGGGTTCAAAGGTTCGGGCTCGAACCTTTTTGTTATAGTTTCGGGCAACTTGTTGCTTGTGCCTCAAGGCGCGGAGGTCAGCTTCGTCCCTCTTTTCTTCAACCATATATAGGGATTCAAGGAGCAGCTTGTTGTTGGTCATTGGGTCATAATAAGTGGTTTTGTGAGAGGTACTTCTAATTCAACCGGGATGACTGCTTCTGGTCCAAAAGCGAGGGAGAAAGGTGTGTGACGCGTTGCTGGCTTGTAGTTGTCCTATTGGCCCATAGAGCCAAGGGTAGCTTATCAACCCACATGGCTTTGGCCTGCTTCAGTCTTTTCTTCAGAATGGATTTAATTACTTTATTTGTCGCCTTGACCTGCCCGTTCGATTGCGAATGTGCCACAGAGGTGTACCTTTTCTCGATGTGGTACTTCTGGCAAAAGTCTCTGAATTCAGTGCTATCAAATTGGGTTCCGTTATCCATTATGACAATTTTCGGAATCCCAAATCGGCATACGATGTTTCTGACAACGATGTTGATTATTCACTTGGTCGTGATCATGGTCATTAGTAATGCTTTGACCCACTTTGTGAAGTAATCCACAGCCACAATGGCGAACTTCGCTCTGTTCTTAGCTATGGGGAGGCTTCCAATAATATCAATTCCCCAAACAACGAAGGGCCACAGGCTCATCATCGTCTTCAACTAGCTAGAGTGTGTCCTAGAGATTTTGGAAAACCTTTGGCACACATCACATCGTCGTGCGTATTTAGCTGCGTCTTTGTTTACGGTAGGCCAGAAATAGACATACGTAATATCTTCTTTGCCAGTATTTGTCCTCCAGTATGGTCACTGCATTCACCTTCGTGCACTTCTTTCAGTACGCGCTTGATGTCATCATGGGAAATGCACCAGAGGAGAGGCATCGAAAATCCCTGCTTATATAAGACTTCGCCTTGCATGATATATTTGGAGGCTTTTCAGATAACAGCATGTCTTTCGCTCTTCTTGGTCGGAAGCATTCCATTCATTAGAAAGTTCTTCAAGGGTGTCATCCACGACTCCCTTTCTGGTTCAATTTCCAATACGGGATCAATTTCCATCTGATCAATGCTTGGAGAGTGCAATACTTCAATTGGAACTAGTTTGGTGTCTTCGGGACTGTCAGAACTAGCCATCTTTGCCAACTTGTCTGCCTTTTGATTCTCCGCCCAAGGAATATGAGATATGCTGTAGTGATCAAGGTTATCGAGCAACTTTCTTACTTCTTTTAAATATGATATCAGCCTCGGACCCTTGGCCTGAAATTCCTTATTAACCTGATTCACAACTAACTTGGAGACATAAAAGATATTTAGCTTCGTTATCTTCAACTCCTATGCGAACTTCAGCCCGGCAATCAGGGCTTCATACTCAGAATCATTATTCGTGGCATGAAACTCCAATCCGAGGGCGTAGTTTATTGATCTGTCTTCGGGAGTTACAAGCACAACTCCAGCACCAGATCGTCTGTCATTCTTGGCGCCGTCAGTACATAATTTCCAGGCGTTGGGATCAAGAAGTTGTTTCGGAGAATATGCTTCTTCACCCACTACGTCATCCTCTGGGATAGTGAACTCTGCTATAAAGTCTGCCAGTACTTGCCCCCTTATTGATTGTCGGGGCTGGAAATTCAAATCAAACTGACTCAATTCAATGTTCCACTTGAGTAGTCTTCTCGATGCCTCTGGCCTCTACAGAACTTGTCTAAGCGGGTGGTCAGTGTACACAGTAATGGGATGAGCTTGAAAATAGTGGCGAAGCTTCCTGGAAGCAATTAGCAAACTGTACGCGAGCTTTTATATTCTTGGGTAGTTTTGCTCTACTGCCTCCAACTTCTTACTCACATAGTACATTGGCTACTGAATCTTATCTTCTTCCCTTATCAAGGTTGAACTTATCGCATGGGATGACACTGCCAAGTACACAAATAGGTCCTAGTGATCGATCGGTTTGGACAGTATCGGGGGTCTGTCAAGATGATTCGGAAGGTTCTGGAATGCTTCAACACAATCAGGAGTCCATTCGAAATTGCGCTTTCCTCGTTTTATTAACTCAAAGAACGGAATACACTTGTCTGTAGCTTTGGATATGAATCTACTCAATGCAACTACTTTTCCTGCGAGGCTTTGCACATTTTTGATTTGTCTGGGTTTCTGAATGTTTCTGATTGCCGCGATTTGGTTTGGATTGATTTCAATTCCGTGCGAACTGACGATGAATCCTAAGAACTTCCTAGAAGCATGATCGACGCTAATCTATGAATTAGAAAAGCGCGACATTTGTAATAAATTCTGCAAGCATACAGGTGTGTAGCATACAGGTCGAACACAGGGAGGAAAGTTAAATTTTATTATTTATATGTTTCGTGGGCGTGTTAGGCGAAGCTGGAGGTTGATTTTTTTCAAAACAAAATAAAAAGTGAAACTACGAATAACAGATGCAATTAAATTCACTACAGATTCGAATCTAATCGGATCTGTAGTAAATTCAATGATTAAAATAAAATAGAACACTAGAAATAAAATTGCAGAAAGGAAATCAACAACTGAGAATAAAAACTAGGATTACCGCTGAATCTAATCAGACGGTCAATCACTAGTAAGAAAAATAAAAGCAAAAGCAAATTGTGTTCTAGCAAATCTAATTGACTAGACAACACAATTTGCCATGAAAATAAAATGCAGAAGCTAAAGAAACGAAAGTTTTATTAAAAATAAGAGAGTACAGAAGAATGAATGAATTTTTACAATGGTTACAATCACATATTTATAGATGAGAATGGGAAAACCCTAACTAGGTCTATGAATAAATGGCCTTCCTTATTCATGAATATTTCTTGCCTTCCTTGACTACCTGATTGGAGAAAATCTGGGCATATCATGGTAAATATTTTCCATATCTTTCAATTTTCCCATGTGGCTTGATTGATAGAAGATTGCATCTAATTAATTCTTCCAAACAAGGACGCTTATCAGACTCCAAAGGCAATATAAGATAAAATCTTCAAAATTGGTTTTTCTTCTTGGCAACAATTCAATCAGAAATTCTTCTAATTGAAATTGAATGTTTTGAATTTACTTCCATGATGAGAATATGGCTATTGCTGAGATGTTAATTGGTGCACATCATAAATACATACACATGAATATGTGTATGTATATATATAACATAACACTAATCCAGATATTTCTCAAAGCAAAGGGGCCAGTGTGAACGCGCTCCGTTTCTTTGGCAAAAAGTGAGCTTGACGGGGTTCGAACTCAGGTCTCTCAGCACCAATTCCTATGCCTTTACCAGTGAGCTACTACTTCTTTTGCAATTGAAATGAATTTGATGTGAGGAAGTAGCTCTTTCTTGTAGTTGGCCTTTGATTTGAATTGAAGGAGGCATTTCTTGACATCCCGTAAAAACATACAAAAGTAACCAAAGTATCATTTATTTATTTACAAAAGATAAAGCATAAGAGTAATAAAATAAACACTTTTCAGTGTCAATCAAATACCCCCACACTTATCTTTTACTCGTCCTCGAGTAAAAAAAATGAAAACTAACTAGATAGGTCGCACTTTCGTAGGAAACACGATTGCATTGAGCGTATGCAACAAGCCGTTAAACCTCTAGGTGTCCCTAGTAGGACGAGTGGTGTCTCGTGAGGGTTTTCAGCGGATACTACCCACAAAATCCAAATGCAGTATGCTATGATTCTAATGAAACTACATGAATGCAATGGACATATGCAAATAAAAACGAAAAAAAATAAAAGCACGACTTGTTTCAGGAAAGTGGTACAACAGATTAAGTTAACAATTTCCAGTCAGTTGATTTTATTTTAGATACCTCGACTTGTCACAAATTTTCAATATAAATCAAGTTTTCAAATGTTAAATTCCAGTTTGGCCAGTTAGTTCGGTCGATAACATAGTGCAGCCATGAAATAAATTCTTAGTTTGTTTGGCACAGTTTGTAAAGTGGTATTCTAATTTTCTCATGTATGGCTAGTCAAATCAATAAGGTCAAGAAGTGTTTGGGTATCATCGCTTATTCTTTATTCTATAAAAATTTAAGATTTATGATTAAGTACATACACCTAACTAAAAAGACCAAGGTTTACCACCCATGCACTGCCTCACGGACTAACGGAGAGTAGGTAAGGAGCTTGGCGGATTGTGCAGGCCGACTTTGACTTTGTCAACAACGTGTCGGTAATCCTTAGGTGTCCAATCTCATAAAATGAGACCAAGATATTCCAACTTTGACTTTGTCAACAACGTGTCGGATAGAGCTTGGCGGGTTTGCACACCAACGCTCGATATACAAGCAATGTTGGATACCCTTGGAATACTATTATTATTATTATCGAAAATATAAGCACAAAAGAGAGTTACGCGAATTCAACTTAACACAACTTAGTTTCAAAGATTTGACAAGCCATTGTAAGCATTTTAAGTCCTCCACTTATTTAAACAAAGTCTACAATATAGAATAGATTTCATGGCCATCACCTAAGAATCTCCCTATGTACCGGTTACACTATTATCCCTCAAAATTCAACTTTTCATCATATTTCTTATTTGATCTTAGTTGAGAGAGAAAAATACTATCAACTGACTAAAAATTGTAAACTTTTTTTGTTGTATCAATCGAAAATGAGTCGTAATTTCCAAAAAAAAAAAATTATGGTATGTTACTACAGTCTAAAATGTATGATGGTCCTATTTAAATGGCTGAAAATAAAAAGAAATAAAATGAAAATGGATGGAATGCAGACCCCCCCACCCACACTTGATTCAGACAGTGTCCCAACTGTCTAAGGCAGAAAAACAAAAATAAAAAAATGAAAAATAAAAATAAAAGAAAAAGAACGTGTACCACCTGATTTCATGGTGGATGACCATGCAGATCGATAGAGTCGTCTTCGTCATATTGCTCGAATTCCAAAAATGGTTTCAGTCGTTGACCGTTTACTTTGAAGACTTTTCCATCTCTAGGATTTTCAATTTCAACCGCTCCATGAGGGTATACTGTTTTCACGACATAAGGTCCAGTCCATCGAGATCTGAGTTTTCCTGGAAACAAGTGAAGTCTAGAGTCGTATAAAAGAACTTTTTGACCTACGTTGAATTCCTTACGAAGTATGTTTTTGTCGTGTTGGGCTTTGGTTCTTTCTTTGTAGATTTTCGCATTTTCATACGCCTCATTTCTTAATTCCTCCAATTCAGAAATTTGTAACTTCCTATGTGAGCCGGCCTTTTCTAAGTCAAAGTTCAAAAATTTTATGGCCCAAAGAGCACGATGCTCTAATTCAAGAGGTAAGTGACAGGCCTTTCCAAAGACTAATCGATATGGTGACATCCCTAGATTGGTTTTATAAGCAGTGCGAAAAGCCCAAAGTGCATCAATCAGTTTTACGGACCAATCTTTTCTGTTGGAATTCACGGTTTTCTCAAGAATTTGTTTGATTTGTCTATTGGAAACTTCTACTTGCCCACTCGTTTGTGGATGGTAGGGGGTCGACAGCTTGTGTGTGATTGAGTATTTCTTGAGCAAGGACTCAAAAGCACGATTACAGAAGTGAGTGCCATTATCGCTAATGATAGCTCGAGGTGTACCAAAGCGTGAAAAGATGTTTTCTTTGAGGAATTTGACAACAACCTTATTGTCGTTGGTTTTGGTCGGAATGGCTTCAACCCATTTTGAGACATAATCTACCGCAAGTAAGATGTAAAGATTCCCAAATGAATTAGGGAATGGTCCCATGAAATCGATGCCCCAAACATCGAATAACTCAATCACTAGAATGGGGTTGAGAGGCATCATGTTTCGCTTAGAGATTCGACCCGTTCTTTGACATCGCTCACATTTAGAGCAAAATTCGAAAGCGTCACGGAAGAGTGTGGGCCAATAAAAACCACTTTGCAAAACCTTTGCAGCAGTTTTTCTTGCACCAAAATGACCGCCACAAGCATGGTCATGTGAGAAGGAGAGAATACTTTGGTGTTCATGATCGGGCACACACCTTCGAATGATTTGGTCTGGACAGTATTTGAAAAGATATGGGTCATCCCAATAGAAGTTTCGAACTTTTGAGAGAAATTTTTGTTTATCTTGTTTCGACCATTCAGCGGGCATTTGTTGTGTGACAAGATAATTCACAATGTCAGCGTACCAAGGGGTGTTAGAGATCGAAAGGAGTTGTTCGTCAGGAAAATAGTCATCGATTTGAGTGTCGTTATCATTTTCGTGCACAATTCGAGAGAGATGATCAGCTACTGTAACAACCCGTATTTTTAATAATCTGTTATAACATAAATTGAGGCAGAATTAAATTATAAAATGGGAATCAAGGGAAACGGGCTATGCCATTGCGTTCGTCTCGGAAAAATACGCGAAATAGAGTCCGAGTTTTCGAAAATCGGAGTCCGTATGACCCAGTTAAGGCCCGTTGAAGTTTGCAGAAAATTTCTAAGTAAAAACAGATTTAAATTTGAAATTAAAAACATGGGTTTGGGCCAGCTGGGCCAAGGCGGGAAAAATCCCGCCCAGGACCCCATGTCGACAGGCCTGTCGACAGGGGTCTAGGCATGTCGACTGCCCTGTCGACAGCCCTGTCGACAGGGGGTGCCCAGGCAGTCTAGCCTGGTGCACCATTTTTGATTTGGGCTGGGTCTTGGGGCTTGGTTCTAGAGGATTCCGAGATCTGACGGGCCAAAACTATCCTAGGGTTAATCCTAGGGCTAAAAACACTCTAATCTTCTATAAATACAACCCTAATCCTATCCTAAAACCCAATTATTCATCCTAGCAACTAAACTATGCCAAAATCAAAACTCTCATGGCCTCCACCCTCTTCATACAATTCCTAAATTGATTTCTAAGTAATTTTTCCATGCATACAAGCATATTTAGGCTTGTATGATCCTCCTTAGCTTGCATTAAAGGCTTGTTTTTCTATTGCCATCATAAAGGAGGAGTCTTGATCAAGTTTGCTTGCACTTGGGGGCTTTAATTAGTTGCATAAGGGGTTCTTTACATTTGCTATAGTTATTTGAGTCCGCATAAGCACAGTAAGCCCTCTTACCCTCATTTTAGAAACTATAAAGTTAATGTGTGATGAAAGTTGGGGTTTATGTATGTTTATTGAGTTGTGCATGTTATGCAAGGGTACTAAGCCATGATTTGCAAATCTATTAAGTTATGCATGTATACTAAGCCATGATTTGCAAGATTTATAAGTTATCATGTTTATGCAAGTTTGTTAAGCCATGATTTGTATGTTCATTAAGTTATGCATGTTTATGCAAGTTTGTTAAGCCATGATTTGTATGTTCATTAAGTTATGCATGTTTATGCAAGTTTAAAATGACAAGTTGGGCATGTTTTGGCAAGTTGTGCATGTTTATGCAAGTTTAAAATGACAAGTTGTGCATGTTTTGACAAGTTGTGCATGTTTTGACAAGTTATGCATACTTATGCAAGTTTAAAATGACAAGTTGTGCATGTTTTGACAAGTTGTGCATGTTTTGGTAAGTTATGCATACTTATGCAAGTTTAAAATGACAAGTTGTGCATGTTTTGACAAGTTGTGCATGTTTTGGTAAGTTGTGCATGTTTATGCAAGTTTAAAATGACAAGTTGTGCATGTTTGACAAGTTATGCATGATTAAGGTAATATGCAAGTTCACTATGCTAAGTTATGCAAGTTTAACATGTTATGCATGTTTATGGTAATATGCAAGATCACTATGCTACGTTGTGCAAGTCTAACATGTTATGCATGATTGTTGTGCAAGTTTATCATGTATGTTGTGCCAAGTTCCCTCTTCCTATCCTTTATGCGTTACTACGAATATGTAAGCGATAGAATGACGTTGGGGGTCTTGGGGTAAACTTAAAATACATGAAAATATAAGATTGGGAATTTACCTATTAAGTTAGGTCTACCCCTTGGGAATTTACCTATTAAGTTAGGTCTACCCAAGTAATTGTTGACTTGTAATTATGTTTTGAAATAAAGTGGACATGACACTTAGAAAACATAAGTGTGGCCAACTCGAGGTTGGGTTGAGTTTGTAGCGTAATTCTACCCGGAACCGACCGGCTTAACTAGTGGCTACAAACAATAGGACCCAATGTGAGAAGTTGGCCATGGGGTGCCAAGACCCGAGGTTAGACCAAGTTGTGGTGTAAAGCTACCCGGACCCGCCCGGCCTAACTAGTAACCACAACAAGGTCTAATGTGAGAGGTTGAGGTGCATTAAATTAATTAATGCCTCATGATTAGGGTTAAGTCAGGGTCCACTGATACTTAAACAATTTGGGGGTTCAAGGGATTAGAATGTGGTTAAGTTGTGAACCGTTAGCTACACTTAACTAGTTTAATCCATTTGGGAGTTCAAGGGATTAGAATGGGGTTAAGCCACACTTAACCAGTTTAATCCAGGATTAGTGAAGGGTTAAATCACACTTAACCCTCTTAGGAAACCCTAGCGGCGGGTCTGTTCCGGCAGTAATCCCAGTTTGGTATCATCACAACCCTAGAAACTAGGCTAGGGCGGGGCACGATTACTGGATGGATGTAAACGACCAAAGGGCGATGGCCGAGTGGTACAGCGGTGCGGGTCCGGCGGGCTACGGACGTGCACGTAGTCCGATGTTGGACAAACTCGAGGCACGGGTACCAGTAGGTTAGGGCTGTGCATTATTGCTTAAGTGTCCGGGGTTGACACCCGAGGGCTTGATACACCCAAAGGGGGACCCAGCACAGACTATCTACAACCATATGTGGGCCATATGGACACCAACACTTGACGTGTTAGGTTTATAGGGAGCCGATCGACTAGACCGTGGCTGGACCTTTTATTAAGGTCACTTCATGTTATTGGGCCAAAGTTTGGGCTAAGGGATCAATACCTGTTACGTTGGTTTGCTAGTACACCGTGGTGCAAAACTTAACCTTGTTTTATGCGATGATACCTCTATCTATCTTATAGTTGATTTATTCATGCCAGTATGTTGTTATCTATGATCATCTCAGTTTCCATCATGATGTTAACTTTATTAGTTTATAGACTGATCGTAGCAGGGCTTACTCAGTCTTTTTGACTGACCTGTTTTCTTTCGCCTCTTTTCTTCCGTTTCCCCCCCCCCCCCAAGGTTCTCAGGGAGGGAATACTGGAGCCTAGCTTGGATTTTAGCTGCTTCCTTAGATAGCTCAAGTATGCTTTGGACTTGAGCCGCTATGGTTTATCACTCTTATTTGGGGATAGTACTTATGTATTTTCAGTTTATCAGATGATGTATTTATCTAGACTTGTAATTTTGGGAAAGTGACATTTTGATGTACCAGACTTGAGTTTTGAAATGGTTTATAAATCTTCCGCTGTTTTATTTACTTACTCTGTTTATTTACATATATATATGTCATGTCCTGCCTTGCTGTATCATTATGCATGTTCACCAATAATGCCCCTCCAAAGCTAGTGCATTCCTTTGCGAGTGACCCTAGTGGAGGTGGGGTGTTACATTTGGTATCAGAGCATATGGTTTACGAGAAGGGATAAAAAGGTTTTTAAAACTCTTTGAAAAACTATTTTCAAAACCAAGTATTAAGTATTTTCCAAAGAAAAGTCTAGTTATTTTTAAAAGGCTATTCCCCAAAAAGCCATTAGCACTATCCTTTGATCCCTCGTTTGAACTCTTTTCTTTTCGTTTCCAGCATGTCTGATAATCTCATCCTACCCGAAGGGGTAACAATACCCGATTGGTTTCATAGGTACTTGGAAGTCACGGCACCGGTCCCGGGTGTCTCTAATGTTGTCTTTCCAGTCGAGGCCGCTGTTCCTCCTCCTCCTCCCGTAGCTGATGTTCCTCTTCTCCCTCAGCCTCCACAAGCGGATTTTGCGGAAACTTGTAAGAACTTTAAGATGATGGGTGGCAAGAATTTTAGTGGAACAGAGACTTTTGTAGAGGCAAGGAATTGGTTGAAAGAGACCGAAGATCTTTTAACCACCTTTGATATAGGTGACCGCAGGAAGGTTTTATTGGCAGTATGGTTGCTAAAGGAAGAAGCTGCACGTTGGTGGGTAGTCACCACCGCGACTAGGCCAATTGAGACTTGGGATGACTTTAGAGGAAGGTTTGGACTAAGGTTCTTATCACTGAAGCAAGGGGACATGACTATTAGGGAATACATAGATAAGTTTAATCAACTGGCTCGGGTCAATTTAGACTTAGTTAATACAGCTCAGAAGAAGGCCCTACACTTTGCTCTAGGATTAAACGAGCCATTACATGGTTTGGCCATGTCTCATATACCCTTGGGGGTGACTTTCGAGAATTTGGTGAATTTGGCCCTACTTCAAGAAGAAGATAACAATGACAAGAAAGAGGTCAAGGCGAATGAGTCTCAAGGCAAGGGGGTAAATTCCGGAAAACGGGGCAAGAATAACAACAACCGCAAGGACAAGCCAAGAGGGAATATGAAATGTAACTTCTGTGGTAAGGTTGGACATATAGCCAGGGAATGTAGGAAGAAGAAGAGAAGCGGGGCGAATGCTTTCATTGTGGTGAGTTTGGACATCTCAACAAGGATTGCCCAAGGAAACAAGGGCAAGGTCAGACTCAGTATGCAGGACTATCTGGAGGGCGAGTTCATCCCCTCAACACCGTTCTTCCAGCTCATGATAGAGGTAGTGTTTCTGTTGAAAGTCTTGTTTACATTTTCTGATTTTCCCTGTTCGTACTTTGTTTGGTTCTGGCACATCGCATAGTTTTATTTCATCTGATCTAGTTGAAAGTTTTGCACCTAAGTACTAGTCTAGTTGATGATCCCGTATGTGTTTCAAATCCAATTGGGGGTTCTGCCCGTTTGTCTGTGGTCTGAGTGGATTTGAAAATTTCTATCTTGAGTATAGAATTCTCGTGGGATGTTTGTATTCTCGGTTTCAGGGGATATGGGTTGGTTTTGGGCATGGAATGGTCGTCCTGTTTTGGAGCCATTCTGGGTTTTTGTATATAGGGTTGAGAGGCTCATGACTCGCCTCGGTAATACCCTAGAAATTTCTAGCAACCCTATGGGTCCCGTCATGTTATGTTATCTTGAATCCCTCAACTCGTCTATCGATAGTTTGCAATCTGTGAGGGTGGTCCGAGAATATCCTGATATCTTGGGAAGTGAAGGGGTTACCCCTAGACGTGGGATAGATTTTCCGCATTATCTGGTTGGTAATACCAAGCCAGTTTCGTGGCCGGTTAGGCACATGACCTCACGAGATGAGAGTTAAGAAAGCAAGTCAAGGAGTTGCTTGAGAAGAACTTCCTGAGACGAAGCATTTTCGAGTAGGGTGCTCCAGTAGTATTCGTTACTGATGTGGACAGTTTGCTTCGCTTATGTGTTGATCTTCGTAAGAAGAATAGGTAACTGTTACCAAGGATCAATGATTTGTCTGATCAGCTTGTAGGAGCATCCGCTTTCTTTTGATCTAGCTACCGGATTCCATCAGCTTAGGATGGCTGAGGATGGAATTGACAAGACTGCGTTTAGGACTCTGGATGGGTTTTAGAATGGCTAGTCATGCTATTTGGTTTGACTAAGGCACCCGCATATTACGTGATTTTGATGGGTAGGGTGTCTAGGGAGTCCTTGAACAAGTTTGTCAGGGTCGTCGTAGACGATATTTGATCTCCTCAAAAGAACGAGGAAGAGCATGTTAGACATCTCAAGAAGGAGATGGATACGCTTAGAGCCACTAGTTGAAGATCAAGTTCCCCAAATGTCACTTTGGAGGAAAGAAGTCGGATTCCTTGGGGACAAAGTTCCTAAGTAAGGCTTAGCGGTGGATTCCGCTAAAATGGTTGCGGTTTAAGACCGGAAAACTCTGAGCAGGGCAATTGGAGTAGGAAGCTTTCTCCGTTTGGCTAGTTAGTTAGCATCCCCGGAGCTTAGACTTACTCTTCTGGATCAAGAAGGGGGGTTTCACAGGAAGAAGGCCCACCGTTGGTCAAGAACATGGACCAGTTGATTCGGGGCGAGATGTTAAGTCACCTCACTAGATATATTATAGATGACAAGGGATGACTAAGGCACGATGAGAGATTATGTGTTCCTCGGGTGGAAGACTTGGTAAAGAAGGTTCTTGAAGATGCGCATCACTCGAGGAGGTGGCCGAGTTGGTCTCTGGATGCATGTTGCGCCACCAGGTCAAGGCCAAGTCATAGAAGCCTAGTGGGCCATTACCTCCATTGGAGGTTCCGCAAGGGAAGTGTGAAAACATCTCGATAGATTATGTGGATGGGCTACCTAGATCAAAGAAAGGGAATACGAGTATGTGGGTCATAATAGGTAGACTCACGAAGAGTGCTCATTTCAGTCCGGTAAAGAGCAAGAGGACTGTGTCATGGTTAGCAACGATTTACCCTCAAAAAGTTGGCCAGTTTTGGAATAGCCTACAGGAAGCCATGGGTAGGCAATTGAATCTAGGTAAGGTCTATCACTCATAGGCGGATGGTTCATTTCGATTAAGCATGAGAAAATCACATTTATAGGGCAATTGGCAACGCGGATTGGTATTTTCAAGAAAAGTTCTGTTGCATGGAATACTTTATAGTAAGTAGACGAGATCCAGGATTCACTGGTGAATTTTGGAGAGCTGGTATGAGATCATGAGGTTATAGTATGTTTAAGCCAAGTATACAGAAGGGAGAATAAGTGGAAAAGAAAGACGAGAGGCGATAATGAAATGACTTCCAACTCAAATTTGGGAAATAGGAGTTAGGAAGCCAAGGAATCATGAAGTGAAAGATAGTCAAAGTACAGTAGAGTTAAGCTCAAGGAAACGTAACTAAGAAGGGTGAAGACTAGATACGCGCATCATATCTCTTTTTAAGAGTGCATCTTTGATCCTTGTTTTCCTGTGGAGCTTGCTTGCAAGTTATCTTTTGTATATATATCCTCTCGGTCCCATTCTCGATCTTATTTCTGTTGTAAACTCCATAAGGGGGTTAAGACTCATCGGTTAGTACTATATGTCGAAGTTTGAATGGATTTCTTGTAATCCAAAAAGGAGTTTATCTAGTTTATCTAGTTTATCGTGTTTATCTTGTCATGAGAACCTTAGGTAGAAACCCTTTGGATGAAACATGTGTTTGAGACATGTTATGCTTGATGGTTGCAAGTGGTTGCAAGTGTTTGCAAGTGGTTGCTCGTGGATGCATTATACACGATTAGGCACTAGATCGACTCACACACTCCTCATATTGCATGTGCATGAGTGTTTATGCCTATTCTTGGATGAAATTCGTATGCTATCACATGAATGTTGCATATGGATGTATGATTGAGCACGCATGTAGATATTATACATTATGTTAGGAATTTGCATACATATGGATTCATTTCACTGACATACATGTGCATTAAGGAGGTTTACTGTATCAGTAACCGCCTGATTTACATACATATGCATTAAGGAGGTTTACTGTATCAGTAACCGCCCGATTTTTGCATTAGGTAAGTACATATACACACACTTCTGCATATGTTCATCCAGCATTTAGAATCTCGTAAGGACAATGATTGCTCGTGGATGATGCTTTGAGTAGATGGATGATTGGATGGTAGGATACGTTCTTCCTAACTTGAAGATTTCGGGGACGAAATCCTTTAAGGAGGGGAGAATGTAACAACCCGTATTTTTAATAATCTGTTATAACATAAATTGAGGCAGAATTAAATTATAAAATGGGAATCAAGGGAAACGGGCTATGCCATTGCGTTCGTCTCGGAAAAATACGCGAAATAGAGTCCGAGTTTTCGAAAATCGGAGTCCGTATGACCCAGTTAAGGCCCGTTGAAGTTTGCAGAAAATTTCTAAGTAAAAACAGATTTAAATTTGAAATTAAAAACATGGGTTTGGGCCAGCTGGGCCAAGGCGGGAAAAATCCCGCCCAGGACCCCATGTCGACAGGCCTGTCGACAGGGGTCTAGGCATGTCGACTGCCCTGTCGACAGCCCTGTCGACAGGGGGTGCCCAGGCAGTCTAGCCTGGTGCACCATTTTTGATTTGGGCTGGGTCTTGGGGCTTGGTTCTAGAGGATTCCGAGATCTGACGGGCCAAAACTATCCTAGGGTTAATCCTAGGGCTAAAAACACTCTAATCTTCTATAAATACAACCCTAATCCTACCCTAAAACCCAATTATTCATCCTAGCAACTAAACTATGCCAAAATCAAAACTCTCATGGCCTCCACCCTCTTCATACAATTCCTAAATTGATTTCTAAGTAATTTTTCCATGCATACAAGCATATTTAGGCTTGTATGATCCTCCTTAACTTGCATTAAAGGCTTGTTTTTCTATTGCCATCATAAAGGAGGAGTCTTGATCAAGTTTGCTTGCACTTGGGGGCTTTAATTAGTTGCATAAGGGGTTCTTTACATTTGCTATAGTTATTTGAGTCCGCATAAGCACAGTAAGCCCTCTTACCCTCATTTTAGAAACTATAAAGTTAATGTGTGATGAAAGTTGGGGTTTATGTATGTTTATTGAGTTGTGCATGTTATGCAAGGGTACTAAGCCATGATTTGCAAATCTATTAAGTTATGCATGTATACTAAGCCATGATTTGCAAGATTTATAAGTTATGCATGTTTATGCAAGTTTGTTAAGCCATGATTTGTATGTTCATTAAGTTATGCATGTTTATGCAAGTTTGTTAAGCCATGATTTGTATGTTCATTAAGTTATGCATGTTTATGCAAGTTTAAAATGACAAGTTGGGCATGTTTTGGCAAGTTGTGCATGTTTATGCAAGTTTAAAATGACAAGTTGTGCATGTTTTGACAAGTTGTGCATGTTTTGACAAGTTATGCATACTTATGCAAGTTTAAAATGACAAGTTGTGCATGTTTTGACAAGTTGTGCATGTTTTGGTAAGTTATGCATACTTATGCAAGTTTAAAATGACAAGTTGTGCATGTTTTGACAAGTTGTGCATGTTTTGGTAAGTTGTGCATGTTTATGCAAGTTTAAAATGACAAGTTGTGCATGTTTGACAAGTTATGCATGATTAAGGTAATATGCAAGTTCACTATGCTAAGTTATGCAAGTTTAACATGTTATGCATGTTTATGGTAATATGCAAGATCACTATGCTACGTTGTGCAAGTCTAACATGTTATGCATGATTGTTGTGCAAGTTTATCATGTATGTTGTGCCAAGTTCCCTCTTCCTATCCTTTATGCGTTATTACGAATATGTAAGCGATAGAATGACGTTGGGGGTCTTGGGGTAAACTTAAAATACATGAAAATATAAGATTGGGAATTTACCTATTAAGTTAGGTCTACCCCTTGGGAATTTACCTATTAAGTTAGGTCTACCCAAGTAATTGTTGACTTGTAATTATGTTTTGAAATAAAGTGGACATGACACTTAGAAAACATAAGTGTGGCCAACTCGAGGTTGGGTTGAGTTTGTAGCGTAATTCTACCCGGAACCGACCGGCTTAACTAGTGGCTACAAACAATAGGACCCAATGTGAGAAGTTGGCCATGGGGTGCCAAGACCCGAGGTTAGACCAAGTTGTGGTGTAAAGCTACCCGGACCCGCCCGGCCTAACTAGTAACCACAACAAGGTCTAATGTGAGAGGTTGAGGTGCATTAAATTAATTAATGCCTCATGATTAGGGTTAAGTCAGGGTCCACTGATACTTAAACAATTTGGGAGTTCAAGGGATTAGAATGTGGTTAAGTTGTGAACCGTTAGCTACACTTAACTAGTTTAATCCATTTGGGAGTTCAAGGGATTAGAATGGGGTTAAGCCACACTTAACCAGTTTAATCCAGGATTAGTGAAGGGTTAAATCACACTTAACCCTCTTAGGAAACCCTAGCGGCGGGTCTGTTCCGGCAGTAATCCCAGTTTGGTATCATCACAACCCTAGAAACTAGGCTAGGGCGGGGCACGATTACTGGATGGATGTAAACGACCAAAGGGCGATGGCCGAGTGGTACAGCGGTGCGGGTCCGGCGGGCTACGGACGTGCACGTAGTCCGATGTTGGACAAACTCGAGGCACGGGTACCAGTAGGTTAGGGCTGTGCATTATTGCTTAAGTGTCCGGGGTTGACACCCGAGGGCTTGATACACCCAAAGGGGGACCCAGCACAGACTATCTACAACCATATGTGGGCCATATGGACACCAACACTTGACGTGTTAGGTTTATAGGGAGCCGATCGACTAGACCGTGGCTGGACCTTTTATTAAGGTCACTTCATGTTATTGGGCCAAAGTTTGGGCTAAGGGATCAATACCTGTTACGTTGGTTTGCTAGTACACCGTGGTGCAAAACTTAACCTTGTTTTATGCGATGATACCTCTATCTATCTTATAGTTGATTTATTCATGCCAGTATGTTGTTATCTATGATCATCTCAGTTTCCATCATGATGTTAACTTTATTAGTTTATAGACTGATCGTAGTAGGGCTTACTCAGTCTTTTTGACTGACCTGTTTTCTTTCGCCTCTTTTCTTCCGTTTCCCCCCCCCCCCCCCCAGGTTCTCAGGGAGGGAATACTGGAGCCTAGCTTGGATTTTAGCTGCTTCCTTGGATAGCTCAAGTATGCTTTGGACTTGAGCCGCTATGGTTTATCACTCTTATTTGGGGATAGTACTTATGTATTTTCAGTTTATCAGATGATGTATTTATCTAGACTTGTAATTTTGGGAAAGTGACATTTTGATGTACCAGACTTGAGTTTTGAAATGGTTTATAAATCTTCCGCTGTTTTATTTACTTACTCTGTTTATTTACATATATATATGTCATGTCCTGCCTTGCTGTATCATTATGCATGTTCACCAATAATGCCCCTCCAAAGCTAGTGCATTCCTTTGCGAGTGACCCTAGTGGAGGTGGGGTGTTACAGCTACGACATTTTCAAAACCCTTTTTATCTCGTATTTCTATGTCAAACTCCTGAAGAAGAAGGATCCAACGGATCAAGCGGGCCTTGGCATCCTTCTTAGAAAGCAAATATCGTAAGGCAGCATGGTCAGTGTAAACTATGACTTTGGATCCTATGAGATATGGTCTGAATTTCTCAAGAGCGAAGACAACTGCCAAAAATTCCTTTTCAGTAGTTGAGTAATTCAATTGGGCCTCGTTCAAGGTTTTGCTAGCGTAGTAAATGACTCGAGGGAGTTTATCGATACGCTGACCCAAGATGGCTCCAATTGCAAAGTCAGAAGCGTCGCACATAAGTTCAAAGGGTTGAGTCCAATCAGGAGGTTGAATGATGGGAGTTGTGGTCAAGAGTGATTTAAGAGTTTCAAAAGATGTTTGGCAATCAGTGGAAAATTCAAACTTTACGTCTTTAGCAAGTAAATTCGAGAGAGGTTTTGAAATTTTTGAGAAATCCTTAATGAATCTTCTATAGAATCCCGCATGGCCAAGAAATGAACGAACATCTTTGACAGATTTAGGAGGAGGTAAATTAGCAATCAAATCGATTTTGGATTTATCGACTTCTAGGCCATCTTTGGAGACGACATGACCTAGAACTATCCCCCTTTTTACCATAAAGTGGCATTTCTCCCAATTAAGCACGAGTGATTTCTCCTTACAACGCTTAAGGACGAGTTCTAGATGAGTGAGACATTGGGAAAAAGATGATCCATATATTGAAAAATCGTCCATGAATATTTCCAAGAATTCTTCCACCATATCAGAGAAAATACTCATCATACACCTTTGGAAAGTCGCGGGGGCATTACAAAGACCAAAAGGCATGCGACGATAAGCAAAGGTTCCAAAGGGACAAGTAAAGGTGGTCTTATGTTGATCCTTTAAAGCAACAGGGATTTGGTTATAGCCAGAGTATCCATCGAGAAAACAGTAGTACTCATGTCCCGCTAAGCGTTCGAGCATTTGGTCAATAAAAGGCAAGGGAAAATGGTCTTTTCGTGTGGCTGAGTTAAGCTTTCGATAGTCGATGCACACACGCCATTTGGTTTTGATTTTTGTTGGGACGAGTTCATTACTGTCGTTTTTGATCACTGTGACTCCCGACATCTTTGGTACAACTTGTACCGGACTTACCCAAGTACTATCAGAGATGGGATAGATGATGTTATTGTCTAGACATTTGATTATCTCCTCCTTGACCACTTCTCTCATGTTTGGGTTTAATCGCCTTTGAACTTCACGGGTGGGTTTAGCCTCATCAACTAAGTGTATGCGATGTTCCACGATTGATGGGCTAATTCCTTTTATATCGCTAATTTCCCACCCCAAGGCGTCCTTATTTTCCCGTAAAGTTTCCAAAACTTTTTCTTCTTGGTCTTCGGTAAGATCAGAGGCCAAGATTACGGGGAAAGTTTCTGAGGAATCTAGGTAGGCATACTTAAGGTCTGGTGGCAAGGGTTTGAGGTCTAACTTAGGAAGTTCTTGTGTATCAACTTTGGTCAACATTCCTTGATTAGATTCAGGTGACGAAGTGTCGGAGTCAAGAATTTTGTTTAGTTCAGAAATGTATTCGAGTTCATCGAAATCGGAGTCGAAATGGTCAAGACACATTTTCAAGGCTTCAGAAGTGTCACTAGAGGTTTCATCAACTGTGGTTTGAATCATGTCAATTTCATCGATCTCAAAATCCCTAGGTTGTTTGTTGAGATTAAAGATGTTTAGCTCAATGGTTAGGTGCCCGAAGGAAAGTCGAAGTTGACCATTCCTACAATTAATGACAGCATTAGAGGTTGCTAAGAAGGGGCGTCCTAAGATCAATGGTATTTGAACGTTGGGATTTGAGACAGGCTCTGTTTCTAGAACTATAAAATCGACAGGGAAGTAGAACTGTTCGATCTGTATCAAGACGTCTTCGATAATTCCCAATGGCTTTTTGACAGATCGATCGGCTAGCTGAAGAGTGATGTTTGTTGGTTTAATCTCCCCTAGTCCAAGTTGACGATAAACAGTATAAGGAAGAAGGTTGACACTGGCACCAAGGTCGAGTAGGGCACGAGAGATGTGAGTGTTTCCTATTTTACAATCAATTGTAGGGCAGCCAGGGTCTTTATACTTGACTGGGGCAAGATTCGAAAGAACAGAGCTTGTATTCGCAGTTAGAAAGGCGGTTTTTGGGACATTGGTCGCACGTTTTTGTGTGCACAATTCCTTAAGACATTTGGCATATTGAGGGATTTGTTCAATGGTGTCTAAAAGAGGAATGTTCACACGGACTTGTTTGAAAATCTCCAAATTTTTATCAAAATTTGCCGCTTTCTTCTTATTATTGAGTCTATGGGGAAAAGGAGCAACTGGTTTTTCGACTCTACGATCAGTTTCATCATTCGAGGAAGAAGGTTTATCCAAGGAGATAGAAGGTGGTAGGGATGTAAAAGATGAAATGTTGGGATTGCCAACATTAGTTTTCGAAGGTGGGTCGGGTTTGCCGACACTGGGAGAAGAACTGTTGGGATTGCCAACATTTAAGGGAACTTGAGGTTCAGAAGAGTTGGCATTCGAAGCCAATGGGTGATCATCAAGAATAGGGATTGGGGTCGAGTTAGAAGGTTCGCCAGGGTTGCCCACGTTATTATCAATCCTCTTTCCAGATCGAAGGGTTGTGACAGCATTGACTGGATTATGGTTTTCGTCCTCACAAGAATTTACAGCACGAGAGTTATACTTTGGATTCACCTCAGGTTGACTAGGCAATTTTCCCTTCTCATTACTTTTCATAAATTCCTTCATCATATTAAACATTTGGTCGATTTTAGCGTCTTGATTATTTATTTGTTTTTCTAATCGAACAATATCTTGTGATGGTTGAGAAGATTGAGAGGATTGGTTCGATGATTGAAAATTGGGGTGCCTATACGGTTGTTTGGATTGAGGTGCAGCTTGAGAGGTTTGAGAATTGGGGGGTGGAGCTTGGTAATTCGGATTGGGAATAAAGGGTTGCATGTGAGATGGGTTTGCCGAATTATTGGGGTTTGACCAAGAAAAGTTTGGGTGGTTCCTCCAACCAGGATTGTACGTGGCTGAGTAAGGGTTATTTTGAGCTATAGCATTGGCTTGGTCCTGAGAGTAGTAGTGGGGTAACCCTTCTCTGGCTTGAGGAGTTTGATTTTCTACGGGAATTTGATTTGGGTCCACGACATGCACTCCTCTAGTAGAAGTACGATTGGGAACGCGAATTGATTCCCATTGCATGTCCTTTTCAGAATAATCTTCTAAGAACCGCCAAGCTTCATCGGCTGTTTTAGACATAAAATCTCCTCCACACATTGATTCTAGTTGAGTTTTAGATTGATAGTTAAGCCCTTCATATACAATTTGACACAAGTTGTCTTTTAGAATTCCATGATGAGGACAACTATACAGTAGTTGGTTGAATCTCTCAAAATATTTTGAAAAAGTTTCCCCCTCATTTTGACAAAATTGATTTATCTCAGTTCGGATTTTGAGAGTTTTATGGAAAGGGAAAAACTTTTTCAAAAATGCAGTGACAAATTCATCCCAACTTCTTATGGAATGTTTTGGAAGAGAATTTAGCCATCTTTTAGCGCTTTCAAGTAGTGCAAATGGGATTAGCCTTAGCTTGATCGATTCGTTAGACAATTGTTGCATTTTTGTTGTGGACGCATACAATTCAAATTCACTCAGAAATTCATAAGCATTTTCAGACCCAGTAAATTTTGGTACCCCTTGGATAAAAGAGTGTTTTAGCTCAAAATTGTTTCCTTCAGCTGGTGGGAACACAATGACAGATGGTTGAACGGTCCTAGTAGGATAACATCGATCACGAAGAGACAGGGGTCTATCCATTTGGATATTGAGGTTTTGAAAATTTTGATTTATTTGGTTTTGATCCCCAAAGTTTGGAAGGTTTTGATTCACTCGATTTTGATCCAATTCGGTTGGAAAATTTTGGTTGATTCGAGAACCCCTAGGAGAATTTTGTTGGCTAACACTTTTTTCACTCATTGTTGTTAACTGCAAGCACAGAAATTAGCTACAATGAAGTTTTCTGTCCTTATTGGCTCCTAACCCAAAATTATAAAGTGATGTGTTTGATTACTTAGATCAAAAGAGATGTGGTTGGACGGAGTAAATCTGATTGGCTGCAATTTTATATTTCTTTTTTTTGTTTATATTAAGTAATGGGGTAGTTCATTTTGGTTCGAATGAATCCGAAACTCAAGGCATCGAATATTCATTGTTGTCCATTTTACCCGGATAACTAGCAGCCCTCGGGAAAGAAGTCATTATTCGCTCCGCCCCTATTGTTCACAAATAAGGTAACCTTTGAGCGAGCCGAACTCACTAAGCTAAGGGCTGAAGTCGCAAGAGAGATCTAGAATCATCGCTACGCCCCAATTAATATACTGCTTTCGGGCAGGAGAGACAAATGTGGTTCTTTCATTACTAAGGTCAAAGCCGAATGAGTTCATGCAGATTTCACACCTTCGATTAAATATACTGGATCGGTCCCCAATTAATATACTGGACACCTCCCTAGATAAACTATAGAGCAGTCCACCAAGCGGCATATCGACAAATGTCATTATTGTTACGCCGACCACCAGGCCGTGAGGCTTTCCCTGGGGATGTTTTCTATTTACATTCCCGTCTCTTAGAAAGAGCCGCTAAACGATCCGATCAGATAGGTGCAGGTAGCTTGACTGCGTTACCCGTCATTGAAACACAAGTTGGAGATGTATCGGCCTATATCCCCACCAATGTGATCCCCATTACTGATGGACTCCCGAATAGGCATCCATGAAAGAAAGGAGTTCGTGACCTGCCGTTGAATCCACCAACTAATCGATTCTTGGTAGTGGAAAACTGTCCTTCGGGCAGGCTTTATTCAAGTCTGAGAAATCAATACAAGTGCGCCACTTTCTGTAAGCCTTCTTTACCAAAACTGGATTTGAAATCCATTCCGGGTAGGTTGAGTCTCTAATAAATCCATTGCTTCTCAACTTCTTCCTTCAAGGCAGCTGACCTTTCTGGGTCAAGCATTCGCCTTTTCTGTTTAATGGGTGCATGCTTCGGATTGATGCTTAATGAATGACTCATGATCGAGGGAGATATCCCACACATGTCAGCGTGAGTCCAGGCAAACACATCCAAGTTAGCTTTTAGGAAATCAGTCAATTCTCTTGTTCGAAGGGGGTCTAACTGAGATCCAATCTTCAGGACCTTCGCCGGGTCACTATCATCGATTTGTACATCCATATTTGTTTCATTTGGAGTCACCATTCTGCCCTCGGGCTCTTCGTCCTCTCTGGGATCTATGTTCTCGGGCAGTTCTCTGGACGACTCCTCCAAGGTAGTTTTCTTTAGTTGCTACGACGATTCTTCCCTTGGGCGGGAGGAAGCGCCTTTTGTTTCCAAATCTCTTCCTTTTCGCAGCAGCTTCAATTCCGCTATGGAGCAGGCTCGTGCTATGACATGATCTCCTCTTATTATTCCTACTCCTGCATCAGTTGGGAACTTCAACAGGAGACACCAGGGTGCAATGAAGGCTCTGTATTCTGCCAGGGCCGGTCGGCCCAAAAAGGCATTATACGGTGATTCTATGTCCAAGACCACGAAAGGGAGAATCCTCACTCTCCGGCGATCTCCTTCTCCCAACGTCATTGACAACTCTACATATCCGATGAAGGCAGTTGAGGCTCCATTAAAGCCGCGGACCTGTCCCTCGCAAGGCTTCAAGTCTTTTGCTTCCAACTTCATCTGATCAAATCTTTTCTTGAATAGAATGTTGATAGAGCTTCCATTATCCACTAGCACTTTATGGACTATAGCCGGACCAATAGTGACTGTGATCACTAATGGGTCTTCGGTTGGGGAATGGACTCCAATACTCTCTCTACCATGGAATATAACATCATCGGACATTATCTTTTGTTGTTTGATTGGAGCAGAATCATCAGGGTTACTGCATTCTCCAACTTCAAGGTGCTGTTTGGCAGCGTTTACATACTGATCCATTGCCCTGAAGCTATGTCCTGCCAGATGAAGTCCTCCGACTATGGTATTGGTTACAATATTCTTCCTTTTCTACTGAGGGGTAGGTCTAGCAACAGGTTGATTTTGGTTTGGAGCCTGTCCAGCTTGCCCTCTGTCTCTTGGAGCCACCTTATACTCGTCTAGTTTTCCCTCTCGGAGTGGCTTTTCAACCACATCTCTCAAATGACGACATTCATTGGTGGAGTGACCATGAACCTGGTGGAAAAGGCAGAACTTTCCAATTTCGCGTTCCTTCTCCGTCGAATCCCTTGGGGGGGCCCCTTGTACTGGAGAACATTATAAGCATCCATAAAGATGTTCTCTAACGTATCATTTAACGGTGTAAAGTTCTCAAATGGCCTGGACCGAGGCCTTCTCTTGGAATCATCCCCCCCGGTTTTTCTTCTGACTATTATTTCCCGACTTGCGGCCATTTCCTTGACTTTTATTTCTGGCACTCACCTCAACTTTCCCTAAGTTGTCTCCTGTCTGCTTAATGGCCACGTTGCTTTGTATATCTTCTTTATCAACAGCCTTCCTCTTCTAGTTGGCGTATATTTCTTCCTGATGCAGGCAAATATTAGCTTTTTCATAGAATATCTCTCTAGTCAACGGCGGCTTGCCAGCTAGGTACCTTCCAAATTTAGTATCTTTTTACACCTCGTCGATTAAGGCCAACAAGACAGTTGTTCGTGAGGGTCCCTGACCTCTGTGACAGGTACGTTGAAACGATCTAGGTATGACCTCAGAGTTTCGTCAGGACGTTGTTTAATGAGGGATAACTTAATGACATTTTTAGACCTCTGAGCGTGAAGTCGGAATTGATTCAAAAAAATTTCACTCAGTTCCCTGAAACTGGATATCGATCGTGCTGGCAGGCGGGTAAACCACAGTAACGCCACATCTTCCAACAATATCGGCAACGCTTTACACTTTACAGCATCAAAGGCTGCAGCGGCATTCATAGACCACGAGTATCTCATCAGGTGCTGAACTGGGTATGTCCTGCCCGCATAGCGATTTATAGTTGGCATGTTGAAACGCCTCGGGAATGTAACCTCCAATATATGGTTAGTAAAGGGCGTATGACTGCGCTCTATGCCCCAATATTCGTTTCTTTGTCCACGGCTATCCACCACGATCAACCTGATCATTGCTTCAACATCAGCACGAGTCACTATAGATTCGGGATCAGCACTCCTTGCCCTGCGGGGCCCTCCATCGTTCCTTCGACGAGCCGCCACGAAGTTAGGAGTTTGTGCAGACACTACAACAAAATGACCCTATTACAACGGTGGAAAACAGTTGTAAAAGACTTTTTACAACGGTGGAGCCACCGTCGTGTATTAAGAAGTTGTAATAGACTGAAATCTTTTACAACTTTTATACACCGTTGCGACACCGTTGTTAAATGTATATTTTACAACTGTGTTCCACCGTTGTAGTAATACGTATAACAACATTTTTGCACCGTTGTAGTAATTCCCACTACAATTAATTATAACAATATGATTTTTGTTTCTTTATACATTACATTTCATATAAAAATAAATATTTATACTGAATAAAATGATACTACACTGAACTGAAATAATCAATTAAATATTTTATTTCAATATTTGAATTAGTACAACTTTGTGATCCACTATCGTACAACTCACTTTTACATAATACAGTCATAACAATACATACATTCCTCACTACAAACCGATCGCTCAACAAATCCGAGGTAGACGGTCTAGCTCTAGGCTTAGCAATGCATCGTTCTATGAAGACCGTAAACCTGTAGATTAAGTATAATAGAATGTTCAGTCAGTATATTAATATATAATAATTGGACAATAACTATACTGTCAAACAGCAATAGCTCACCAAAATAATTGTACTGTCACCATGAGACAATTCCTGTTTCAAATATGGGCAATGCAAAAGTTGCTAGAGGATAAACAGCAGTTTATCACCAAAAGAAACTGGCAAACAAACACTCATGGACACAAAGAGATAACAATTGTAAATGACAATAGACTTGAGTAGGGAAACTTAGTATCAAAGATGACAATGCTCACTGATTTAGTGTAATATTATTTATGTAGACTGGATACTTCAGAACTTGACTTATGGTTCAAACGATCACAAATAAAAAGTTCACAGTTTTAGCTCAAAATTGAACAAACAATCCGCTTCATTGCCCAAAAACACATATTCTACTGCTACTGTTTCATCTGTTGAGCTGTTTCAACTATGAGAAAAAGTAAGAATCATACCTTAATGCTTTCTGTGCTGGTTTTAATTTGATGACTGACAAGCCGCAAACTATAGACTTAGAACAAGACGATCGATGAAGATGAACCTGGAGCTTTACTTGGAGATTATTGCTGTCGGACAGCTGTGAACCAGTTAAACAATACATTCAACTTTGAGGATTGCGAAAAGTATTAACTTCAGCAAAAATATACACTCACTTGTTTCGACTTCAACTGTATGGTTCTACTTTGAGGATTGCGTAACTTCAACAAAGGTAGCTGCAATATTGATCGCAGTCTTAGACGGAAAATGTTTCAGATAATCGATGATGGGTGGCGCCGTACCAAAACAAAGGGAAACAAATAAATCGAACTATGACAAGGTTTCTCTGTTGGTCGATGTGGAGGCCTAAGGCATGGGTTTCGGATGTGTGGTCAGATTCAGGGAAGTGGGAGCTTGGATGCGAGGGTGTGGCTCGCTCTCTGGTGCAGATTTGTTGTGAGATGGTGTAAGGCGAAGGCGGAGATGCACGTAGGGCTGAAGAGAGGGTGTCCGATGGCGGAGGGAGAAGCAAGGTGGAGGCAGGATCCGCAGGTGGAGGCAGGATCCGCAAGTGGAGGCCGAGTTTTCAGACTTTGGGGCTGGCTTGAGAATATTTGATGAGGAAGATGAATGGAGAAGAAGAGTGTTAATTTGGGGAAGCGTGTAATTTGGGGAAACTAAATTAAGATTTTCAAGGGGACAGAGCGGTGAATGCATGTTAAAATTTTGTTTTGGAGCCAAAATTTTGCTTTGGAGCCAAAACATCTGTTCAAACGAATTGAAAAAAAACATTAATTACAATTGATGAAAAAGTAAAGTTGTAATAGAATTCCAACTATTAAAAGTTAATTATTATGTAAATGTTATTGATTATATACTATTAAATATTTAATAGTAATTTTTAAAAAGTAACTATTATTTAGTATTATCATCTAATTAACTATAATTACTTATGAATTATTGCAATTGTAAAATAGAAAGAACTCTAATCGACATAGGTTACAAGTGGCAAGAAAAGAAGATTTGTTAGAGATTCATTTATTACAATTGATTTAAATATACTACTGTTATTACTTAGAATTATATTTTAATGTTTAATTAGTATTTAATTAATTATTACTTATTAAAAAGTAATTATCTGTTGATAAATATTGATTGAGATTCGCTCTAAGGCACGAAAGATTCGCTTGTTGAACGGTTGTTACCGTTGCCTGTTGAATTCAAATTCAACAGTACACAAAATGTACCGTTAGCGGGGGCGTTGCCCCCGCACCCCCACCTAGGGGGGTTGCCACCCCCCCTGGACCCCCCCTCCGTAGGGGATCATATTCGACAAAAGGTTTTGGTAAAACTTTCAACATTATCAATTATAAATTAAGAGTATTTGGTATTATTTAGTATTATATTTTAATTACTGATTATTTTTATTATTTAACATTAATTTTCAACTTTGGTTAATATTTATTTTCAAACAATTTTTTTAATTATTAGTTACTATTATTAGTTACTATTATTAATTACTTATCATTATCATTATCTAATAGTAATTACTATTGTTGTTGTTAATTATTTAATAATTATTATTTATATTGTAATTTAATTATAGTTACTTATGTATTATTCATGATTAGCATTAATTAGTATATTTTAATTATTAACTATTTAATAGTAATTATGTAATATTAACGATATTTTTTAATTATTCTTCTTAATTGCTAAGTATTAATAGTAATTATTAGTTATTAATTATAAATAATCAATATAAATGTAATTGTTTAATAATAATTGACTATTAATAGTAATTATTACTTATTAACTATTAATTATTTAATAATAATTGACAAATATTATTGATTTCTAAGTTTATTATTAATTATTATTATTAAGTATCAATATAATTAGTTATTAAATATAGATATTATAAACATGAAGTCTGCACTAGGCATCTCAATTACAACGAATAAAATGAAAAGTTGTGATTTATATGTTTATTACAACAGTGCGTTTTGCAAGGTTGTAAAAATGGATCTATTACAACGGTGCCTTTGCACCGTTGTAAAATTAAAGTTGTAATATGGTAATATATATGTTCTTTACAACAGTGATTATTACACCGTTGTAAAAAAGAATCTATTACAACGGTGCTTAATGCACCGTTGTAAATTAAAGTTGTGATATGGTAATATATATATTCTTTACAACAGTGATTATTTTACCGTTGTAAAAAACATATATTACAACAGTGCGTTTTCCACCGTTGTAAAAAAGGATCTATTACAACGGTGCTTTTTGCACCGTTGTAAAATTAAAGTTGTAATATGGTGTTTTTGTTGTAGTGAGAGCTTCCTTGCCCCCTGTTACCACGGTCAATCACACGGCGAAGGGGTTGCGGTGGTCAATTTTCAACAGGTTCATTAACAATCTGTGCTTTAGGAAGCGCTGCAAGATTATTCAGATTACGGTCGACGGGTCCTACGTTAAGTACTGCCTCTTCTCGAGAAGGAAGCGATCCAAATCGAAGTTGTTCTATATTTTCAGGTCTTTCCAATGGTCGTCGTGGAGGTCTTGGAGATTCCCCAGATGAAGACGAGTATTCTGGAATTAAAGGACGGGCTGGCGGAGGTGTCCTCCACCTTTGGAGATCATCAATACGCCTGTCCAATGCAGTAAGCTTCTGTCGTAACAGGGAACTCTCTTGCCTTTGGGATGCCAACTCGTCATTTGTCCTCTCCAACATATCAAGGATGCAGGAAAGATCTCGTTCAGTAGCAGGAGCAGAAGGATTGAATTGATCATCAACATTCTCTCTTATACGTAAAGAACTCAAGCCGGGTCGGGCAGAAGTACTAGTACGAGTAGGACGAGCCATTATTTCCTTTCCAGGTCGAGTTGTGGTCCTGCGGTCAGTTCGGTTCGTGATGTCTTCTGTACGGTGGCTCGTGGTGGCCCCTTGGAGACGGTTCGTCGCAGTAGTCAGGGGACGGTTCGTGACTTGCACCTGAGGGTCGTTCGTGGTGGCTTCAAGCGGGTTGGTTCAGCCCCTCATTATCATGAACCGGAGACTCCATCTCGACCTGCTTGTGAACGCTTTCTTCAACGGCTTCGTTTGCAGCTTCATTTGCTTGCGAAGCTCATGCATCTTTGGATTTCTTTCCAGCCATAGCGTCTTGACTTTACAAAAACCTTCAAAAACTGAAACAGTGGAGATTCAGACTATTTTCTTCGGACTCGAATATCCAAATAGTAGGGCAATAATCCGATATGCTGAGAATTCAGTTCTCAGTGAAAACACCAAAATATTAGATCCAAATTTTGCTCTAACACCCAAATAGTTCAGATTTGCAGAGAATTATATCTAGGAATGAAGGAAAAGCAGAAAACACTTATAGTGGTTCGGCGTTAACGAGCCTACATCCACTTTATATATCTTTGATTATACGTAGAATGCAAGTACAATCGATGATTACTCTCAATCTCACGATTACAATGATGATTCGCTCAGTAATTTCGTAATAACACCGATAAGAAATAATGGAGAAGCAACAATGGGGGTAACAACACTCAGAATTGCCAAAAAGATCCTTAAAAATGCCAAGCATGGAGCTATTTATATGTGATATTTGCAGGCAGTTCGTGAAGACACGTGGCACGGATCCCGAGGATCTCGGAGTGGTTCGTGGCTTGATGGGGAAATAGTCAATATGACAGTTATGGACAGATGTCACCAAATCCTGAACTTATGGATCGTGGAAGACCTGGTCGTGGCCACTATTCTTCGGCTTTTGGAGTTGGATCGTGGAGCGGTGAGCCGGGTCGTAATGGTACAGGCATGAGCCCGGCCGTTATGACGTAGACACGAGCCGAGTCGTGATAGCATGAGCACGAGCCGAGGATGGCTAGGTGACCACGAACGAGCTTTTCTGGCTTTCACGAGTGAGGCTTCACATTGGATTTGGGCATGAGTCTTGGTGGCTTGGTCCAAAAGCTAGCCCACAGTATTTCAGCTTTGCTAATTGGTGCGACATGTCCTAAACTAATAGGAGTAACATCCCCCTCGGAGCTAGGGAGCAAGATGTAGAAATTGATATTGTCAAAGTTGTAGGAAGAAATCTCGATAGTGATATATCTAATAACCTCACACACACACAAATATATACATACATACATATATATATATATATATCTTCGGAACCAACGGAAGGAGTTTTATCTCTTGCGATTGATGAAGCAGGTTGTTTCGAAGCTTGCCCATTCGTCAACTTAATGACTAGCTATGACCCGGGGGAGAGGGGCTAATTCTACCCATCTTACTTTTGGATCATGACTGGAATTATCATCGTTATAGTTAACCTCATCGTTATACTAACCATTTCTCCACTTTGACATTGCTTTGATCCTCTTTAGTCCCTGATTTGTGATCGGGGCACGATAGGGTCAATGTTTCCACCTTCTTCTTGTGCATAAGCACATAACACTTCCTCACCATCTAGGACTTTACTTCAGCCTTCATCCAACAAACGGAAGTTTAGGCAACACTCTTTTATAATAAAAAACTTATTTCTCTATATTTTGCATCGACTACTTTAAAAGTCACAACTGAAGCTTCATAAGCCTCACCTTCAGGCCTTCTTATATTATTAAGCTTCCTTATATTACTACACTGTTGCTCACTGTATCCTTATAGGCTATTTTGATTGAAATCTAAAACTGCAACTATTAATTCCTTTTTTGTCTAGTAATTGCGTAAGGTGTATATATCTTTCCTTACCATATTGATGTGGAATATGAACAAAAATTCTGTTATATTTATCCAAACATAGTGTTCATTTCTGACATCACAATATAAATTATGCACATTTAATTATCATTGCCCATTTAAAGATAATTTGGCAACTATTTTACAACATTCTAGGTGTGACGTAATTGTGGACATCCTGAAACCACTGGAGCATCTTTTATATTTTGGATAATGGATCAACATGGCAGGTTCTAAATCCATTCACATGTACTTATTTAATAAACGTGTCTTTTTTATATGACATTAGGAAGGTAGGAGTAATAATAATTGACATACATTTTTTTCATATTTTTTAGCTAAGAGAGCTTGGTGCGACAATCTTGCGTGCATAAGTTCAGTTAGTTGGTTAGGTGAGTCATAATCATATATGATTGTACTTGGTACAGTTTAATTCTAAAGTCAGATCTTGTGATAACGACTGAGATAATGATACCATAGGAATGGTATGTTTTTTGGATAAGTTGGAGATGATGTAAAATTGGGAGGTCCAATGAAAGATAATGCTTAAATATAAGCCAGATAACAATTAAACAAATTTAAAGAGTCTTTTTAGTTGGGTTGTCTTATTATTACAGTACTAAGGTCGATGAAATAAGAGACATTCTGGTGTTATAGTTTTATTCACTAATACATAGTACATGTCGTGTAACAAACAATGACTATTAATATTCTTTCACATCGGTTCAGCTAATAATTTGGTGTAAGGAAACAAAAAATAACTTCTAGGAAGCTACTACAAGAATTATAATACCCCACACGACTAAAAATGGGTTGATATAATGTGCAGAATTGACAAAAATGTCTTAGTTTGCATTTGCTATCCATCGTGGCTGTCATTCAGCGGGACTTTTAAAAAGTCTAGAATAGCCAAATAATAGAATGACAGTTGCTTTATGTAAATTTGTTTTGTTTGAGTGAATGGATTTTCAACATCTATGTACCAAGAATTTTTTTTATTTAACTAAATGGTTCATGATATTATTTATATTTTAGGTCTATGCTTGAAACTCAAGATGCACGGTTTCTGACTTTAGATAGATCACAACATCACATTTGACTCACCAGAAACTATCGCAACAAACATTCTACTTTATTAAGATTATTTAAACAAATACATGTTATCTTTAAAGATTTACCGTACTCAATATTTCTTATTTTATTTTGAAGCTATCATGTATTTCATTGGACTGGAAGCTGTAAGGGAAAATCTTTTCTTCAGTCACACTCTTCCTAAAGCTTGTATTTATTAACAAGCAAATGCATTTGAGCCTATTCCCTTTGGTAGATATATTACGATGGCACCATTGGTCTATATTAGCGTTGTACATTTGTACATCATTGTCGATGTGCAATTTATGTTAACCATAGCTTACAACTATATAAATACTCATGTCTTTTGGTAACTTATTTAATTTGATGTTTGAAGTGATATTTCAATTTCACTTTGCATATTTCCTTGTAAAACATATTGGGTTTGGTACATAATTAGCTTTTTGTTGTACATAAGTTAAAAAGTTTAATTATCTAATAGTACCTAATGGCTTGAAATGAGTAAGTAATTAAAGGATTTGTATCATAATTATGATATCTTATGCTTTAAATATTTTTTCTTATATTAAAATACTTTACAATAATATAACATTGGCTATATTTTGTTGACGTATGTATTATATACTCATATATGTATACTCAAATTTAAGGTTTAGCATTTATATAGTTTATTTTATAATGATCAAACATGATTTAATATTGCACGTAATCAAACTTTTTATAATATATAATATCGTTGATTGTTATGATTCTTAAAAAAAGATATATTTTCTATATAGGACTTGAACGGTCGGTTTTCCCCATTGTGCGATTATAACAGTAGCTCGGTGCCTATTAGACGTTCTTATGTTTTTGTTACCAAAATGATGGAAGGTCAGATTTTTATATTAAAAAATGTGACAAAACAATATCCAACGGCCCAATGAAATAAAGACAAATAAAATTAATCATTTCTATGAATTTAGATAATTTGCTAACATTGCTGACGTCATTTTTTCGGAACTTCTGCCAAGAGTCTTCATGTTAGCACGTTTATTTTGCTCTTTGTTGCTAAATTCATGCCTGAAAACGGGCTACAACAACCTCTGCGCATGCCTAAATATTGCAATGCCCTCCTAATGTTTTCCACTCTCATTACCCAGAGCTTCTTGTAGCGAGTGTGGGAAAATTCTGGTTGGCTTCTTTTTCCTGCTTTATATAGGGTTTTAACGTCGTGATATTAAAAAGGCGGTTCTTCAATTGTAGGTTCGTATTTGTGTTTCTTTTTTCTTACGAATATCGATTTTATTTTAATCAATTTGCTGTGTATACGGCATGCCCATAAATAGGTAGAGAATAATGTCATTGTGTCGGTTTACGTTTAATTCTAACATTAGATCTGATTTGATGATCTATAATTTCTTAAATTAAATCATGTGTAATTTACTGTTTTTAGGTATTTGATTATTTGGCTCGATTATGCGTCATTTAGTCGTGAAATTCTTTAATTTGTGTACTAGTCTCTATGGATTTGTTTGTTATAATCCCTGGTTGACCTGTTTGTTGGTATAATTGATCCTAGTACCAAGTTGTGAACTAAGTATTATACTCTGACTCTGAGGCAGCTTTAATTGTTTCAATTTTGATAGTAATCAGTAATCAGTGTAACCATTATGCTTTATTTGTTTTTGACAATAACAATAGGTTTTTAAACATTTGTCCACTGTACAACAGTTGAAAACAAATTTCATTCTTTAAAATTCAAATGCATTAGAACAAAAAATTAGGGGTGAGCAATCCTCGTTTCGGTTCGGTTTTGGGGTAAAACCGGAACCGAAAGACATCGGTTTTAATAATCGATTACCGAAACCGTGACCGAAGCATCGGTTTCAAAACCTCGGTTTCGGTTTTTATCGGTTTGGTTTCGGTTTTAAAACCGATTTAAACAAAAAATATTTTAAATTTAAACAACCATTAAAGAAATTAAAATAAATTGTTTCAGCCGAGTGTATGGAGACACACGATACAGAGCACAAGCAAAATTATTATACTTGAATATATGGTTAAGTAGAGATTATATAAATGAAAATCATATCTATATCTTTAACCCAATTCTTTCTGTTTGCAGGGTATATCCAATGTTTGCAGGGTATATCCAAGACATCATATATGCTAAATATAAGACATGATTTATAAATTACAAATATTATTTATTTAATTATTCAAATAATCCGGTTTGGTTTTTTCGGTTTGGTTTGGACCTAAAACCGAAACCGAAATGTTAGTACGGTTCGGTTTTTATCGGTTTTGATTTTTTCGGTTCGGTTTTTATCGGTTTCGGTTTTTTGCTCACCTCTACAAAAAATTGTAATTTTACCTTGGAATAGTTGTGAAACTTATGGTGCGTTTGGTTTACGTTTTTTAATTTTAAGTTTTGGCATATACATTAGTACCGGTGACACACATATCGTTAAAAACGATCGTTTTACAAAACGAAGTTAACACACAAAACCAAAAACAACTTTTTACTGTTTTCCTTGTTTTAAGAAACAATAGAAGAATGGTAATAAATCCATCTATCCACCATCCCGCGGTCCCCTACGTCACTTCTTTCGCCTTTGATCATCACCTCCGTTATGCCTTAAATCTCCCCAGCTTCGTAATTGACCCCGAAAACTAAAAACTCAAAACACAAAATAAACCAAACACTACCTTATCTTTGTAAAATTGATTTGAGCTAGAATTCTGCTTCTTACATTCTCCTTCATTCTAATGTTAATATCAAGGTTTAAGATTCTGTCCGGCACGTCAGAATTTCGGACATGCCGTTCAGGTTCTGCTGAGTGCTGATGTTCGGGATAGAATTCGCTAAACATTCCGGTTTCGCAATGTTGTCGCCGAAAAAACGAAGCAAGAAGACAACGGAAGAAAAAGTAAGCCAAGAAGTTTCAAGTATGAAACATAGTTTCAGAGCAAAAGAACATTTGAGAAAATTAAACTGCGGGGGAACACACCTGCGGATTATTACTTATTCCTGGAACGACATTCAATGGTTTAAGAAAAAAATTCTTCTTGTTGCTTTCGATTTTAAATTTGGATCCAAAATTTGTAAGTGATTTAGTTCGGGTTTGACAGTGGAAGCGGAAACTGGCGCTGATAGAAAGAAGGGCATAACGTAAGTTGATGTACTGGCCTACAAGCAACTATAAAAAATTTGAAAAGGAGGACTACCATATGTGAAGGAGGATTCTGTTATACTGGGTTGCAGGAATATTAAAAGTAATTAATAACGTGGACCTTACATGCATGTATGGTTTAGAAGTTGCAAGCTTTAAATATCCTTAATTTTGTCTAAGAGCTTTCTAAATTTCCTTAATTGCTGCAAAGTGTGTTGAAGACATGCTCTATTACACGCTTGTACGGTTGGAAATACTTTTTGACAATAAGTCAACAGGATGTATAATGGATAGACAGATTAATAAATAACTCAAGCAGCAAATCAACCAATGGCAGCAGAATCTTTGGCCGCTGATAACCTTTAGATCACTTACAGGGACCCGGTATAATATGTGAGTTTAAAATGGCCAATGGCTCAACAGCATTAGTGGATAATCCAATCATATGAGCATTTATATTTAATAAAATTAGCTAACATTAAACCTAGTCAAGGTAACATAATGTTGATCGTAAATTCCCATGCTCTTGCATCATGTAAACATATTGTCAAGATAATTAGGTTGAGTAAAGTATATTGTTTTTTGCCGCAAATGATATGTATGATTTTATCTAATAATCATCATACATATTAAGAAATTATTTACATAATATAGAAGAAGGCCAAAGAAAAACACATGTATGAGAGTTTTTCCCTTTTCGGTTTTCTATATATATTATTGAGGTTTCCTTTAATAAATAAAACATGGAGGTTGCTATTTTTTGCTTAAATATCTAAAAATTGTTATATTTATCAACAATTACAACCGACTCCAATATACGACCTAAAGTGGGTGGAATTTGTTCCAAACATATACCACAATCATTTATGTCAACCGACATTTGGATGATGAAGTATTTCCTTCTAAAGACATGAATTCAACTAATGTCAATCAGCATATGTGATATTTGATAAGGAATACTGGATTAAAGTTTAATCTTTTTTGCATGTTCGTATTGAAATATCAACTAATCTATTAATACATTTGGTATTAATGTTTTATACGTTGCTAGGATATCGGTTTGCGTGAATGATTTTTCATTAATAATCTATGGTTAGTCTTTTTTTTTTCTTGAAGTACCACGGGAGCTAGTTTGACTTTGTGGTAAAGGCAACCTATGTGATTTCAACCATCTCTAGTATAGGCATAGTTTTTGAGATATTATTCATTTCTGTATGAAACTATTTCTTAATGACGGATATGTTCAAAATCTTCATATGAAAACTTTGTGCGTTAAGCTTTTAAAGTATCGCCTTTTTTTATTAGATATGCTTTATTACATGAATTTGCAATGTTGCATATTCTTCCGAAATAACGACACTAATACAATTATTATAATTAAATATTGGTAACATCTAACTTAAACAAGGTTCTAAATCTTGGATATCGGTCGTGTTTCGTCTCGGAGATCTTAGAGACTTGATCTGGTATCGGGGGAGATCTCGGATGAGATGAGTCTAACTAGGGGGGTTTGTCTTGAATTTTCATCTCGCGTCTTAAAGCTCATATCAGAACCATCTTGCAGTATATGATATGTTAAAGACGGGTACTCTTGCACAATTATTTTAATGAATGCTATTATAAAAATAGTAACTTAACGTTGAACTGCATAATCACTTAACTGTTCTTAATTTACAAAAGAACATTCACATATAAATGTTTGAGCAATTAAATTGTGGAATTTATCACATCCAGGGCCGGTCCTAGGATTTTTTATACCCAAAGCGAGATTGTAGAATTGTGGCCCTTATACTGAAAATAATGCAGTTATGGTTAAAATGATCGCAAACAATTATCATAGTAATTTGACGCTGAGATTCTTTTAGGATAATAGATTCAAATAAAAAAGACATTACATACAAAAGCAAATTTAACTATTGTGGATAAATTTTACATTAGCTAACTATTAAAAAAATCCATTTACAATTATCAAATCGTTGTGTATTATTCGTTTATTTCAAAAAACAAACTAAACATAAAATTTTGATTTAGTTCTAACTGTACAGATCAATCCATATTTACAATTAATTAACTAACTCAAAATTAAAACATATGAAATATAGATCAAAATTGAATAGTTGAATCATTGGAATCTTAAACACAACAGTTGTGTTTGCAAATCCAAAACATAACCATATGGAATAGGGGATCAAAATTGAACAGCTGAATTGTCACTAGAATCTAAAACACAACAGACTTATTCTGTAGTTTGCAATATCAAAATAAAAACATATGGAATAGGAATCTGTCACTAAATATAGTACGCTAATTGCAGATCTAGCCTATCGTTAAACTATAATAGTCATTACATAAATTAAGTACAAAAGTAAAAAAAAAAAAAAACAGACGCTAACCAAAATCAGTCAAAATTGAAATGAGAAATATGAAATACCGTTTAAGAAACAGACACCAGGCCGGAGAAGCAAACAATCGTGAATCTCGAATTATTGAATCTTATCCCAGTAGATTACTGTGATGCGCGAACTTACAGGTGAGGATTGAGGAGTGAGGACGGTGCGACAGTGCCTTTGCCTTATTCTTGTCGAGAACTGGCTGTTTAACGGCCCTTCGGGTAACCCTCCGTCGTCATTGCTTAAGTGTTCATTCGATCTTCACTGAGTTCGATTCAAGGATTACAGCAGTGTGCCCTAGCTTCTTCCTTTTTTTTTTTTTTTTTTTTTCCTTTGACAGATCGCGAGCGTATGGTGCCCTGGCTTCTGGTGAGACCCAAAGCCATGGCTTTTGCCGCCTTGGTAAAAGGCCGGCTGTGATCACATCACGTAGAAAATGTACTCAAATTAGCTAGCATTAAATAAATAACATAAACGTTTTATTTTTTTGAGAGTGTGGTTAAATAAAATAAAATAGTTTGTACAATACATTAACAAGTTATACATTCTAAAAATCATTATTTCAATGTTGAAAAGAGTTTGTTGCTAGTATTGTGGTTATAATAGAGAAAGGTTGGTCGCTAGTAAAAGCTATTATGGAAAATAGAATATAAAGTGGCTAAATAGCATAAAATTTGCAACTGATGCTGGCTGTATTGTTGATAAAAGACCGGTGTCGGAAATGTGGCTTCTTAAGATAGTATTACATCAAAAATGTCAACATTAGAGTTGGCATGTAAGTTCAACTTTCTTAGATGTGACGAGTGATGGAGGTAACTTGGTTAGATACGATATTGCATTGTTTCCGAATGTTGGTCGCTACAGATAGAATCAAACTCTATTCTTCTCCAAAATTAAATTTTGCCAGTTTGCAAATACATTATTGACAGTATCTGTAAAGCCCGTACTAGTGGGCGATCTATTTAGCTAGTTATACACAGACCTCAAACCCTGTGTGTGGATTGTGTTTTGTTTAAATTGGGGGGGGGGGGGGGGGGTTGACTTTAATTACGATGATAGTTATAACTCCTGCGACGCTAGTCTTACATCGCAAAACTGAATAGTGGCATCAACATATAAATACAAACCTCCTTTTTCAAATAAGTTCTATGTTTTTTTGAGGAAACAATAAAAATCTATTTTGTTTACATGGCAAAGATGACCTAGTTCGGTATATTATTCGTTGCATGAAAGTTGTGATGCTCTTACCATGGTAAATAGTGAGTATAAGTTTAGCAAAAATATGTCCTAAGAGTCGAATCAAATAGATTGGATTGACAATAAAATTGGATTGAGAATAAATCTGGATTGACGGTACATATGTTAAAAAATTGAATACATTATATTAGAATGAGAAGAAAATTGGATTGACAATACATATGTAAAAGTTTAATAAATTATAATAGAATGAGAAGAAAATTGGATTGACAATACATATGTAAAAGTTTAATAAATTATAATAGAATGAGAAGAAAATTGGATTGACATATATTACACATGCACACACCAAATTTGGTTATGCATTCCAGTTTTTGCATTGTTATTTTATTCCATATATTGTGTAAGGTTTTTTTTTTTTTTTTTTTAAAACTGTTGCTTCTACTTCCACTCTTATTATTATAGCGCGTGGAAATGGTTGTATGTATTGAATAACGTATTTAATGTATTCATGTAGATGTTAAGAACTTCATATGATTTGAGATAATTCTATAACACATGTTGATTTTCTTTGCTGGTTTCTTATAATAGTATGTCTACCATCTCAATGAGGCGTCAATTGTAATTATGGGTGAGCAATCTTTGGTTAAACCAAATCAACCAACCAAATCAATTCTTTTTGGTTGGTTTGGTTTGGTTTGAAATTAGATTGGTTTATCATCGGTCTGTAAAAAAAATTAGTTCAGTTATTGGTTTAACCAAATTAACTGAACTTTTATTATATTTTCAAATTACTAAAGTTATAATATTTTTTAGATTAGTCCGGTTGTCTAAAAAAATTTTGTTTATCATATATAAATTAAATTTGCTATTAGAAAACATAAAAATGCTAAATAAGCATGCATTAATCATATATTTAGGTTTTATTTCAAATAATGATGGATATTCCAAACATAATATGTTAATTGATTTAATTTGGTTAAATTGGATAACCAACCAAACTTAATTTGGTTGGTTTGGTTTGGTCTGGTTTTTATTTGGTTGGTTTTAGTTTGGTTTAACCATTTTCGTCATCGGTTAAAACAGATCTACTAAATGCTCACTCCTATTTGTGGTAAGATCGTTAATAATATGCATAAGATATTATCATATGTAGGTTTCGTATCTATGCCTTCTATAACCTTTCATCATTGTATCCAGTCAAAATACAAACTTTGGGTAGATACTCACACATCTACAATGCTGCAGTCATAAATATGGTGATAAATGGTTTAGTACCATTCGTAAGGCTATGCTGTCCATATAGCAGACACACCATTTTCTTCAAGTTATCTATCTTTTCTCATAGTTCAAACCAGGCGTCGTGCTTGATCACCAAAAAATGTTGATGAGAGAGATGACCATGTATAATGTGATTACTGGTCTTGAAAAATCTGAAGCTATAATTATAAGGCTATTATAGGTTGCTGTGTTGGAGATTCGGGGAAACTAGGTCATTCATAGTCAATATGTTGTCGAACAATGAGTTGAGAATCAAAAATTTAATACAATGAAATTAAATGACTACATTACAATGGATATTAAGGCAAGATGAATCGAAAGAATATGTGTTTTCCCTGTAACTTCTAGTTCTAACTAAAAATTCATCATTAAACTTCTTTCGATATAATTTTTATTTCAAGATAATTTGTTAAAAAATGTATTGTGGTTTAATCAAGACCCCGAAATCAGCTGTACATACAGTTGATTTTCCAATAAAGTAAAATTTCTTTTTCTTTGTTTATATCATGTTGCTCAATGTCAAACTTTGCACTACCTTTTTTTTTTTTTCTTTTTTTTTTTTTGGGTGATAGAGGGAACATGGGTTGGTTCTTTTATTTCATTTTGTGTTGTTTAGTTATTTTTGTTTCTATGCAGTCAAATTTTCTAAACAAAAGATGCCTGCCAGCTCTTTCATCGTGCTTTTGATAAGATCGGGATGGAGATTACTTATGTATGATTACGATCATGATAACATTGATGACTTGATGACAAAAACGATGAAGATGACAGCAATGTTAATCATGAGATTCAATGTTCAACCCAAGTATCGAATCTGGTATGTACCCTCATCACTTATCTATGTTTTCCTTATGTGTGTGTGTGATATTTGCCATGATTACGTATAATAAATAAGGATTTGAAATGTATTTACAAAGAAGGAATCATTAGATAATTACTAAATTAGCATTTTATATTTTTTTTCTGGCATTGTCTGCATGCATTTTTGGAAATCCATGCTTGCGAACGATGAAGGAAATGAATTAAGGATACACAAAGACACTAACATAAAACAATGAAACAAAAAAAAAGTGTTGTTTCCCTAGACCATGCATGCTATAAATTGATTTTTTGTTTTAATGTGACATTTCATGTTTAGAACTGTAGCTTGGATCGGACAACGTGTCTAATGACATGCAGTGGAACATGTGCAAGGGCTGGGAGTTTTGGGGTCTTTTGAACATCGTTGCTGCCACAATGATGACTAATGTGGATGGACGTGAGGATGGAAATTTTCGACAACTTGAATGTACAAAATTTGAAACTTTTGATGTTTTAACTTTCATATTGTTTACTTCAATTATATTAATTATTGTTGAATTAGGAAGAGGAACTTTTGTAGAGGAAGAACTTCTTTTGTTTCTTTTTCTCACTTTTCTTTTTCACTACATTTTTTCCTTACATGCTTACAAAATGACTACACTTATATACAGTGGACTACATGACCTTACAAACACTAATAGACTTTCATTTCAATGGGCATGACCCTTCGTTAAACTGACACGACTATTCGTTGAATGGACACGACACTTCATTAAACTTACACGACACTTCACTTAAATAGACATGACTTTTCGTTTTAATAGACATGACCCTTCATTTCAATAGACACGTCTCTTAAAGTAATTATTTAATTTTGGTTTATTCCGACAATTATCAATAATTTGCTTTTCTCATACAGGCTATACAATTTCTTTGCGTACAAAGGTATGGATGTTATTTGACAACCAGTTGATGCATCTTCAGGACGAAACTGACAGAAACGAATATTGGTTGAATTAGAAGTCTATAGTAGAAATCCACAGTTCAACGAAGAGGACAAGAGAAGAGAAAAGCGCAGTGTAGTGGAAGAGGGAGATGATGACAAAGTAGCAGAGGAAGAGTGCAACGAATGTCTGATGTCTGTATTGCTCTTATAGATGATGTGCACTGTGACTTCCATTTGTGCATGGTTCATGGGAAACAGTCTGATTGGACTGAGGTTGGTCTACCTTAAGAAGAGAACTTGGTAGACTATTAGAATAAATGGCTTGGAGCTGTGTGCTATGATGGGAAGTTCTATTGCTTTACTGCAGATGACTTTGAAAAAGTAGTGGTGATGAATTTTGAGTAATCTTGTAACTGGAGTGTTCTTACTTGGCTGAACTTCGATTTCGAGCTTTTTTTGGTTTTGCCGCTTCGGAATCTGAAGGTTGTGATTTTGAAGGCAGACTTGGCTAGAATGGGATGGTCTGTAGTAGAAGGTGGCATTGGTGATCGTGTGATTTTTAGTGTTATGGTGGCTCATCGTGTATGTAATCAGCCTCTGATGTCAGTGGCTTTAATGAAAACTGCACTTATGATTTTGAGCTTCCACGGGTGTTCAACTTTACAATGCAGTGGACGGATGATCGTATAAATTCACCAACTTTAGTACAATGCAGTACAACATCATCAACCTGAAACCACCTGCTAGCTTCAATAAAATATGGAATCTGTTACTTCATTTCCTTTCAAACCTCAAGACATACAATCAAGAACAGGTACCTGGTTGTTACAGGAATCACCAGCCAAGAGCTTCTTTTGACCCGCAAACGTGCTCCAATCGATGGTTAGCAAATGTCTTTTGGGGGGACCCTCTGTATATATGTCTAAAAGTCCATGACTCGCCGTGCTCACTTATGCAAGATATGGTTTGGACTGGAGGGTCATCTTGGTAGTCCAAGTTTGGAAGTACTGCACAGTAGCGCAATGCTTGGGCTCATCCGCTTTTTGCATCAGATTAACTCAAAATCTTGTGAACGATATGGGGTTTTTGGGTACTTCCGCTGGTATATCATTGAGAGCTCCAGGAATTTGCTCTATGGAGATAGGAGACTAGGTGGATTTTGAAATAAACTTCATCTGTTTCAGGATCAGCCATTAACTTTAGAGAAACTATGCAGCAGCAGGCAAGACTTGTTTATACTGTGAAAGTTTTGAAGAGGAAAGTGAGAATTTTTTGCATGACCTTAGGGAAAGTAATACACAAAAGGCTCAATTGCTAGCACTTTCACCATACTTCCAGCACAAGCATGCCAAAAATCTTAGTCGGTTTCTTTTTTAAAAGAAACTCAAAGGAGCTAATGATACTCAAAGTGAGATCATAGTATGAGCAAGATGGTGATTATGGAGAAGAAGGTAACAAGATTCAATGTTCAACCCGAGGATCCATTTACTTGCTGCTTTGCTAATTAATAATTAGACATTGTAAATAAATGTTTTCCCCTTGTATGTACTTGTTTCCTTATGGCAATAATGATGGTAGGCTTTTGAAGAAAAACAGAGAAGGAAGTATATGATATATGTTATAATGAAACTAATATTGCATCCATCTTCATTTGTAACAGTTCACTACTAGGTGAAAACCATGTCGTGCTATCGGCAAAATGCCCTCACCATTCAAAGGGGAATAATGCAGAATAATCCAATTTCATATTTATAATATTTCAGGCTTTGTGTTCCATGCATTCATTGTTTGAGCCACAATTGTTGTAATTATTTCTATAGTAAATATCATACGATAATGAGCTATAACTAAAGATTATTTTTAATGACTCATTATGTGCAATTTAGGGATGAGCAGTATTCGGTTTAAACCAAATTAACATACCAAACCAATTCATTTCGGTCGGTTCGGTTTTAAAATTAAATTGGTTTGAATTTGGTTTGTAAAATAATTTCTTTTGGTTACCGGTTTAACCGAATTAACCGAACTATCAAATTTTATATATTTTACGATATTGTAGCACTTTATATAATTAATTTAGCTATATAATACAAAGGCATTTTCTGCAAATAGATCAAATTTTATCATAAACATAAAATTTACTATATAAAATTTCTTTAAACATGAATTTATGTTTTACTTTGAGTGAATCATCTATCATTTGAATAATAATACATCCTTTAAGTTCGGTTAAATCGGTTACCGATTAAATTAACCAAAATTAATTCGATTTGGTTCGATTCGAATTTTTTTTTGTTTCAATTCGGTTTGAGCTTTTTTAGCTTCAAACCAACCGTATCGACCGACGCTCACCCCTTCTATAGTTTTTCAATATAAAGGAGGGTTAAAGAAGCATGAATCATGATAAATGTATTCGATATAGTTTTCAATGCCTATGGGGGTAAGAAAACATTGCTTAATCCCTGTTTCTTTTCATTTCATTAAAAAAATTAACATCAAACCAAAATCCAAAAAGAGCACAAAACAACATAAAAGTAATTACTTACCGATCGTTACACGTTTGAATACCCTTTTACAATCAGAAAAACATATTATATATTTGATCCTAACCAATGGTTCAATGGAGAATCAAAAGTTTGGTAAGGAATATTAATTAAAAAAACCCTGGTTAATATACCAAAACTTAATCGAAAGTTACGGAAACATCAAAGCTTTCAAAATTTGGAAAATTTATGCGCATAAATCAAAATAAAATTTTAGTTATTGACTATGAAAATGGTGTCTTTTTAAACCACAAAGTTTGTAACATCCCATGATTTTATGACAATTTAGAATATTAAAATTAATGTGGTTTTGAATAAAATTGTTTTAGATATTAAAATTTAATGATTGGTGTCGTGAATTGTTAAGATATGAACTTAAATTGACTTGTTAAACAATGAATCCCAATGGCTATATATGATAATAACCTCTATTCAAAAATTCCATTATATAAAATTTTGAAGTTAATGCTGGATTAACAAATTTTAATAGATCAACTAATTTTGGAATTTCATATATGTTGAAAATTTTAATTTATTGAATATGATAGTAATATACATTTGTTGTTCGTACAATTAATGTCAACTGGTAATAAATGTAATTATCTATATGGATTGAAAATATAAATTATAAATTGGTTTGTATCGTAATTACCGAGAATTGAAATTTGATTTTTATTTATTTGAATTAAATTGATTCGATGAATTTATAATTAAAACATTAGTGATTTAATTTTTGAAGAATTTATGGTGGAAACTTAATTTAATGGTTTAAGTTTTGAAATTTAATCTATTATGACAATTGTGACTCGTATTGGATCCAAATAAACTTGTGATTTTGTTTATATGCATAGTCATTGAGAAGTTTGAATTTAATATTTAATGAAATTGAATAAATAAATTTGGAAAGGGTTAAACTAGTGAAATATGCCAAACGAATTGGAATTCATCTAATATGGAAATGAATCTAATTTGTGAGGTGAAAACAAATATAGTGAACAATAAATGAGTCAATTGGATATTAGGTAATATACATTAACTGAATATGAATCCATTTAAGAAAATAAATGCATATAAACCTAATAAATTGAAGTGAATCAAATTTGGAATCAAATCAAAAATAAAGGATTTATTGCGTTACTCACTTAATAACCTTTAAAATATTTGCATGAAATTATCTTAATTTATTTAAAATTTGAAATATAAAATTAAACTTGGTAATAAGAATAAGTATAAAAATATCCTTTGTTTCCTATTATTAATTGAGCGGACCACTATTAATCCTTTGTTAACCAGCCTTACATTGTTTTATAGGCTTGGCTATTATATTAACATTGAGATAATATTATGTATACTAAAAAAAAAAGTTTCTCAATAAAATAACATTACCTTTTAAAACCTAACTTCCCTCTTATCGTTTTCTTTTCTCTGATTGCCGAACCATTTCATGGCCGCTTCCCATCCAAATCTTCAACAAATTTAATCAAATCTCCATGAATTCAAACACCAATTGATTTGTTAAACTGGTATCAATGAGATCTTCCCACCCATGGTCTTCTCGGATGGTACGATGATGATGCAACAATGGTTGTTGTTGAAGTCGCGATTTAGGGCTCAGATTTAGGGCGAGTACAAAGGTTTATTTATAGATGTAAGATCGTATTTGAATTCGTTATAGAAAAAAAAATCGTGTAGCAAAGTTTGTAGCATTTTGGAGCAAACTGAATTCGCAACCTGTACAGTACTTTTCAATCGAGACAGGAGGATCAGTTTTCATTGGGATGGCGCGAGCATAAGATGATGGGGCCAGGCGGATGGAGTTTGTAAAGAGAAATAGGTTGGCAAAGTTGGTTTGTCAAACGGTGGTCGGTAGCCTTGTGTCAGTGATTGAGATGTACGAATGAATGGGTTGGCATGTACAAGCATTTGCGTTTGGAGTGAGGAAGAAGAAGGGTAGAGAGGGGTGACGTGGCAATACATATATATCAGTGAGTTTTATTTTATTTTATTTTATATAATTTCAAATTCGTATGTTTAAACTCGTATAACTTTTCCATACGAATTCAGAATGAAGCATGGTTGGATCCTTGGAATCGTATCGACGAGCTCTTCGCGATGCCGCTGATTTAAACTAATTCTGAGGCTGTTAATTTTTAAGCTAAAATTTGGGTCTTAATCTCGTTTGAAATCAAGGTGAGTGAATTTCTCGCTCACAGTTAACTGAATTATTCCAGTATTTATTGAATTTAATTATGAAATAAGTTTGGGTTATATGGCTGTAATTGATTGTTGATTGGTTGCTTAAAATTGACATGCAAGTGAGTTGATGTGCAAATTGAACTCGATAACTAGTTATTTTAATTAAATTAAATTTCTAGTAAAATTTTTTACCGATCTTTGGTAACTAGTGAAACGAGTTAATATTTACCATTGGGATGAAATGGTTATGATGGATGTTTGAATTGAAATTGGTTACTGCATTGATATTGACACTGAAATGTTCATTGAATTTGTTAAAATAATTATTCCAAAATATATTGTCAATTTGGAAATGGGACAGAGAAACAATTATGTTTTAAAATTAATTAATTATATGTATACCTATAGTTTTTGAAATAAATTATGTTATATTATTTATTATTAAAAAGAAAATTATTTTGGTAAAACATTTAAATATATGTATATATACTAATTTAAATTATTTTATCATACACTAATTATTTTAATATATATATTTTCATAAAAGGTTTTATTTATAATTATCTAATTTTCATGTTATTCAAATATTTGTAAATTCTTCCCAAATTGGAATTGTCCTCAATTTAAACCATTGATTCAAGTTGAAATTTGAAATAAAATATATTCGCCTGTGAATAAAAAAAGGGTCCGTTTGTCACAGGTCCCTATTAAGTTTCAAAATTAGGCTCACATCCGGTCCTAAACTTATTGTAAATTAGGTCCCTATTTTTCAAAAACATATAAAAAATTATAAAAAAAATATAAAAAAAATCACGAAAATTCCTTATTAAATAAAACACATTCACACCAAAAAAATCAGGTGGAAAAACAATCAAAAACCACGTCAAAACTCAAAATAACACAAAATCAGCGAAACAACAGGTTTTTGCATCAAAAGATGCACCTATTTGTAAATAGTTGCACACATTCATGCTAATATTTCAGTATTGCGCCCAAACTGCAGTATAAATACATATATGTATGCAGCTAACTGCATTACATACATCCTTTTATGCATATATTCAAATTTGGCCTGTTTTTTCAAGCATTCGCTGTTTTCAGACATTGTTGCACACATTTATGCTCTTGTACAGAATAAATGCATGCATTCATGCGTATATTCGCAAACCATCGTCCCTTTTAAATATGTTGCACACATGCATGCATATATACAGAATAGTTGCATTCATGTATTCAACTTTTCGTCATACGAAAATCTCAGTTCAACTTTGTATGCATAAATTTATGCAGTTATTTGCTAATAGTTGCATACATGTATGCGTATATTGGTCCAAATTTTTCAGCATAAATACACTATATAAATATATGCATACATACATGCTACTATAAGCTATAGTTGCACAGAAGTATGCAACTTTTTTTTTCAATTTGCGTGCACTCCTGGGATTATTTCCAGATTTTAGACTTTTTTTTTTATGCATGAGCGCATTTTTTTTTTTGCAAAATCGGAAAAGGCGAAGGGGTATGTGGCAGGAGGCGGGAGGGACAAAATGTTTTGGGCGGCAGCTGATTCTAGGGGCCGGAAACGCAAAGAAAGTTTGGCTGGATGTGGCGTTAATTTTGAAGTTTTTTAGGGATGTGAGCCTAATTTTCACTAAAAAAAATCGATGTTTAAATAATCTTGATATTGTTATGAAAATTTGGAGGCATGACTATTGTTTTAAAAATGCGCTTATTATTTGGAAATACCGGGATCGAATATATGTTCGAAAACCATTCCAAGTAATAATACAACGTTATAAAGCAAATTGGAGACGTCGAAATGACGAATGAAGACCGGGAATCTTTGGATTTATTTGGATTGGCTGCTGATGTCTCGATTGGGCTGATCATTCAATACGAGGTTATAATTAGCATGAGGTCTGAGGATTTTCGGATTTTGTTCCGTTTAGACCTAGGATGGACTTGTATGGATTGCGTGTCTGACATTATAATTGACTGCGTAGCACTGATGTATGTTAATATATATCGGATTGTGGCAAATAAAATTATTCCCGTCTCTAAGTTTTACGTGCTTAGAGGTTATGATAGAAATCAATGACATGTTATAAATTGACAATGTGGCATACTCAAGTTATGGAATGAGTTAATGATGATCAAAGCATGGCTTATTGAAGCATAGCTTTGTGTATATCGTGACATCGACGAACCTCAAACTCCGAATTGATGGTAAACTGGCGGTTAGGTTGTATACATATCTCTATTGAAACTCGAAAGCTTCGGTGGTAGATCTACTCTGAAACCTGGGAATTAGGTATGTTCGGTGTCCGTGTCTGGATGTTAACCGGTGATTTACCTGGTGTTTGGTGTCCGTGTCTAGATGATAAACGTGAAATGCACTTTGATCGTGTTCCCGATTGATCTTTCGTGTCAGGAACCATTATATTGGAACCCAACAACCAATACGAGCCTTTCGTTTTGTTTGTAAACTATGCATCTGGGCATAGTCACTATGCTTGCTAAGATTTGCGAAATGGTTTTCAACACTATGCACTAATAATAGTATTAAAAGCAGATTTTCACATATGAAAACATCTTTGGTTATCATAAGACAAAACTCGCTCATTTGGTGTGCGCTTGCATTGTGTGATGTGGGACGAGCTTATGATAGCTTCATTTTTCCAAAAATTATTTGCGAATTTTCCATAATACTTCTTTAGATCACTGCACCCATAACACTCATGTTATTTCTATTTTAATTTGACTAATATGTGAAAGATTTAGTTCTGATTCGAGTGTTTGTTGTGTTTCTTTTTATGCAATACGCACGGGTTAGCTGAGGTTACAGTTAGCGAAGATTACCTTGCCTTGGAGACACTGTTACAATGATGAAGATGGTGCTCAACAGACGTATTATTATTATTCCGCTGCAATATTGGTATGTTTATTACAGTTAACTCTGATAATTGTTGTAAAATAAAATCAAATGTACGTTTTAACAGCTTCATGAACTGTTATTTAATTATTATATTTTGTCCTTCCGTTGAGAGATTCTTTGTTGTTTTTCTTCTTCTATTCTTTTCCTTATATAAATCCTAATAACTATCCGTATTTTTGACTTGTTTAAGTTGACAATTGAGGATCATTGTCAATTTGAATGGTCAAAAATCCCAGATGTTACATTTGGTATCAGAGCTTTGATTTAACGAAAACTTCGGCTCTATTTGGGATTAACTCATTAGAGATAGGGTAGTAATGCTCTAGAATGAGTTTGAGTGTATATGAGAGAGCGTAGTTGTAATTTTGATATAAAATGATTTTGTATTGTGTTGATTTGTTCTATTGAGTTTTTATGAATTTTGGTCGGTACTTGGGACGCCAAGGCATCGATAAGGATTTCTAAACACTCGAATAGGGGTTATTGACATAATATGTTTTGAATTATGTTTTTCTATATATATACATATATATATATATATATAATTATTTGAAAATTTATGAATTTTGATTTTGTTGGTGATAACATTAAAATTTCATCATTTATTACTCGAATAATCAATAATTTAAAACTATTGGTTATTAAATGATTTAAGAAATAAATATTGATTATAAAATTGAAAATGAAATATTGAAATTAATTGGTATTGAAATAAGAAGTTAAATATGAATTTGAGAAATTTAATTTTGAGTGGGTTTGTAATATCGATTTGCAAATGGTTTGAAACAATATATTTATATTTTAAAAGTTGTTTCATATAGAAATTGTTTTCAAATGAATTTTTGAAATAAGTGTATAATTCCCTCTTGCCTTTGGAAAATGATTTCGGTGGTGAGTGCACGCATCATCAACATTTATTTTCAAGAGACTAAGTGGGGGAGATCACTTAGAACTTTTATACTTTATTTTGTGAAACTGGATATCATTTAAATCTTTTATAATATGGTTTTATATAAAATTATATAATATATATAATATTTTGGAAGTTGATTTGGAAATGAACCCGAAATTAAATTCTTAAGTTCTAGAATAATTGAAGAAATGAACAAATATGAAATTTTATAAAACCTTTGAACTTTGAAATAAGAAAAGAATCTAAGAGAAATAAAATTAAAGTGGGAACTCTTAGAAATGTGAAATAGTGAATTTGAATCAAATTGAAAAGGTTGAACTTGTGTAACAAATAAGAGAAATGATGAAATATAGATTAACTTAAGAAATATAAAATGGAATTGATGGTAATTAATTAATTAATTTTTTTTACGAATTTGAACTATAATCAACTTAGGCTTAAGTGATGAAGTTAATAGAATGCGCTAATAAGAATTAATATTGAATATAATGGATGTGGTTTAAATGGATGCAAAGAAATCAAAAGTTAAATGGGATTTAATAAAAGAAGAATAATAACAAATCAATTGAATTGATTTAGAATAATTAGAAGTGAATAAGCATATATGTAATACAAGTAAAGTGACTCGACTTAAAAGTAAAACAAGTTGATTGTAAGTTTATGTAATTATTGATAAAATAAATGTCAATGGGTGAATGTAAATAATTTGAAATATGATAGAAAGTAATAGATATAATAAACCAAATATTGACATTTAGAAATTGATAAGAATGCAATATAACAAATGAAATATGGATTGTTTAAGAAAGGAATGAGCAAATGAGGTCATACAAATAAAAGATTGACATTTAAAATTTGTTATGGTGCTTGTTTGCATATATAAATATAATTGTTTGGATTTTTTATTTGTTCTTTTAGTTGCATTCGCTATACATGGGTGTTTATTGTAAAACACATATATTTATTTATCTCATTTATATGTTTGTTCATTTATTGTTGAGTATTTTAGTAGATAATGAAGGAAATTGCTTTCTTTTGGAGCTTCTTGCGCATAAAATATTATTTTGCCTACTTAAAACTAAGCTAAATCGCTAATAACGCGAACAGAAGGTACGTATATCTAATTCTATATTGTATTTTAATGTATATATCGTTTATCCATTGTTTGGGATGCCTCATCACCGAGATGAGATGTATATTTGTAATTATATATATATATATAGTTGTTTCTCGGACCTAACCGTATAAAGGAGACTCTACCGAAATTTTTCGTGAATTTTTTATGTAGAAATTTTGTGAAAATTCGAGTTCTCAAACCTGTATTAAACTTTTGCATAGATAATTGTTTCTAGGTTGAATAAGAAATTATATGATTAAATATACAAATTGAAGACTTTTTTTACTACACCTTTTCGAGGACGAAAAGTTTTAAGTGGGGGAGAGTGTAACATCCCGAGATTTTACGATAATTTAGAATATTAAATTTAATGTGGTTTTGAAAAAAAATGTTTTAGATATTAAAATCTAATGATTGGTGTCGTGAATTGTTAAGATATGAACTTAAATTGACTTGTTAAACAATGAATTCCAATGGCTATATATGATAATAACCTCTATTTAATAATTCCATTATATAGAAATTTGAAGTTAATGCTGGATTAACAAATATTATTAGATCAACTAATTTTGGAGTTTCATATACGTTGAAAATTTTAATTTATTGAATATGGTAGTAATATACATTTGTTGTTTGAACGATGAATGTCAACTGGTAATAAATGTAATTATCTATATGGATTGAAAATATAAATTATAAATTGGTTTGTATCGTAATAATGGAGAATTGAAATTTGATTTTTATTTATTTGAATTAAATTAATTCAATGAATTTATAATTAAAACTTTAGTGATTTACTTTTTGAAGAATTTATGGTGGAAACTTAATTTACTGGTTTAAGTAATGGAATTTAATCTATTATGACAATTGTGACTCGTATTGGATCCTAATAAACTTGTGATTTTGTTTATATGCATAGTCATTGAGAAGTTTGAATTTAATATTTAATGAAATCGAATAAATAAATTTGGAAAGGATTAAATTAGTGAAATACGCCAAATGAATTGGAATTGATCTAATATGGAAATGAATCTAATTTGTGAGGTGAAAACAAATATAGTGAACAATAAATGAGTTAATTGGATATTAGGTAATATACATTAACTGAATATGAATCCATTTAAGAAAATAAATGTATATAAACCTAATAAACTGAAGTGAATCAAATTTGGAATCAAATCAAAAATAAATGATTTATTGCGTTACTCACTTAATAACCTTTAAAATATTTGCATGAAATTTTCTTGATTTATTTGAAATTTGAAATATAAAATTGAACTTGGTAAATAAGAATAAATATAAAAATATCCTTTGTTTCCCATTATTAATTGAGCGGACCACTATTGATCCTTTGTTAACCAGCCTTGCGTTGCTTTATATGTTTGGCTATTAGATTAACATTGAGATAATATTACGTATACTAAATAAAAAAAAAGTTTCTCAATATAATAACATTATCTTCTAAAACCTAACTTCCCTCTTATCATTTTCTTTTCTCTGATTGCCGAACCATTTCATGGCCGATTCCCATCCAAATCTTCAACAAATTAAATCAAATCCAAATCTCCATGAATTCAAACTCTAGTTGATTCGTTAAACTGGTATCAGTGAGATCTTCCCAGCCATGGTCTTCTCGGAGGGTGCGATGATGATGCAACAATGGCTGTTGTTGAAGCCGCGATTTAGGGCTCAGATTTAGGGCGAGTACAAAGATTTATTTATATATGTAAGATCGTATTTGAATTCATTATAGAAAAAAATCATGTAGCAAAGTTTGTAGCGTTTTGGAGCAAACTGAATTCGCAACCTGTACAGTACTTTTCATTCGAGACAGGAGGATCGGTTTTCATTGGGGTGGCGCGAGCATAGGATATGTGGCCAGGCGGATGGAGTTTGTAGCGAGATATAGGTTGGCAAAGTCGGTTTGTCAAACGGTGGTCGGTAGCCTTGTGTCAGTGATTGAGATGTACGAATGAATGGGTTGACATGTATAGGCATTTGCGTTTGGAGTGAGGAAGAAGAAGGAAGGGTAGAGAGGGATGACATGGCAATACATATATACTGGTGAGGTATTATTTTATTTTATATAATTTCAAGTTCGTATGTGTAAACTGGTATAACTTTTCCATACAAATTCAGAATGATGCATGGTTGGATCCTTTGGAATCGTATCGACGAGATGTTCACAATGTCGCTGATTTGAACTAATTCTGAGACTGTTAATTTTTGAGCTAAAATTGGATTTCAATCTCATTTGAAATCAAGGTGAGTGAATTTCTCGCTAATAATTAACTGAATTATTCCTGTATTTACTGAATTTAATTATGAAATAAATTTGGGCTGTATGGCTGTAATTGATTGTTGATTGGTTGCTTAAAATTGACATGCAAGTGAGTTGATGTGCAAATTGAACTCGATAACTAGTTATTTTAAATTTCTAGTAAAAATTTTTACCGACCTTTGGTAAGTAGTGAAACGAGTTAATATTTACCATTTGGATGAAATGGTTATGATGGATATTTGAATTGAAATTGGTTACTGCATTGATATCGACACTGAAATGTTCATTGAACTTGTTAAAATAGTTATTCCAAAATATATTGTCAATTTGGAAATGGGACAGAGAAACAATTATGTTTTGAAATTAGTTAATTATATGTATACCTATAGTTTCTGAAATAAATTATGTTATTTATTATTAAAAAGAAAATTATTTTGGTAAAACATTTAAATATATGCATATATAGTAATTTAAATTATTTTATCATACTCTAATTATATATATATATATTCATAAAAGGTTTTATTCATAATTATCTAATTTTCAAGTTATTCAAATATTTGTAAATTCTTCCCAAATTGGAATTGTCCTCAATTTAAACCATTGATTCAAGTTGAAATTTTATATAAAATATATTCCCCTTTGAATAAAAAAAAATCAATGTTTAAATAATCTTGATATTGTTTTGAAAATTTAGGGGAATGACTATTGTTTTAAAAATGCGCTTATTATTTGGAAAGACCGGGATCAAATATATATTCAAAAACCATTCCAAGTAATAATACGACGTTATAAAGCAAATTGGAGACAACGAAATGACGAATGAAGATCGGGAATCTTTGGATCTATTTGGATTGACTGCTGATGTCTCGATTAGGCTGATCATTCAATACGAGGTTATAAGTGGCATGAGGTCTGAATATATTTGAGGATTTTCGGATTTTATTCCGTTTAGATCCAGGATGGACTTGTATGGATTGTATATCTGACATTGTAATTGATTGCGTAGCACTGATTTATGTTAATATATATCAGATTATGGCAAATAAAATTATTTCTGTCTCTAAGTTTTACGTGCTTAGAGGTTATGTATTGATAGAAATCGGTGAAATGTTGTAAATTGACAATGTGGTATACTCAAGTTATGGAATGAGCTAATGATGATCAAAGCATGGCTTATTGAAGCGTAGATTTGTGTATATCGTGACATCGACGAACATCACACCCCGAATTTATGGTAAACTGGCGGTTAGGTTATATATATATATATATCTATTGAAACTCGAAAGCTTCGGCGGTAGATCTACTCTGAAACCTGGGAATTAGGTATGTTCAATGTCTGTGTCTAGATGTTAACCAGTGATTTACCTAGTGTTTGGTGTTCGTGTCTTGATGAAAACAGTGAAATGCACCTTGATCATGTTCCCGATTGATATTTCGTGTCAGGAACCATCATATTGGAACCTAACAGCCAATATGAGCCTTTCGTTTTATTGTAAACTATGTATGTGGGCATAGTCACTATGCTTGCTAAGATTAATATATTTATTTACAAAATGGTTTTCAACACTATGCACTAATAATAGTATTAAAAGAAGATTTTTAAGTATGAAAACATGTTTGGTTATCATAAGACAAAACTCGCCCATTTGGTGTGCACTTACATTGTGTGATGTGGGACGAGCTTATGATAGCTTTATTTTTCCAAAAATCATTTGCAAATTTTCCACAATACTTCTTTAGATTACTTCACCCATAACACTCATGTTATTTCGTATTTTAATTTGAATAATATGTGAATGATTTAGTTCTGATCCTAGTGCTTGTTGTACTTCTTTTTATGCAATACACTCGGGTCAGCCGAAGTTGCAGTTAGCGAAGATTACCTTGCCTTGAAGACACTGTTACGAAGATGAAGATGGTGCTCAACATACGTGTTATTATTATTATTCCACTGCAATATTGGTATGTTTATTATAGTTAACTCTGGTAATTGGTGTAAAATAAAATCAAATGTATGTTTTAACAGCTTCATGAACTGTTATTTAATTATTCTATTTTGCCCTTCTACTGTGAGATTCTGTGTTGTTTTTCTTCTTCTATTCTTTTTCTTATATAAATCCCAATAACTATCTGTATTTTTGATTTGTTTAAGTTGACAATTGAGGATCATTGTCAATTTGAATGGTCAAAAATCCTGGATATTACAAAGTTTTATAAGGAAAACTTAGCATTTACTATGTGGGATCAAAATTCATGCTTACCACTGATTACTAACTATTGCATGCGTCAGAGTTATATTTTTATGATTGCTATATGTTACTATGCGTTTCTCTTGCTGTGACATTATAAATATTAACAATTGATAATTACTTTGTAATTTTTATGAACCACAACCAATTGCCAAATTATTCACAGATTATGGTTTCTACAGTTTAAGCTAGTACATAGTACCGCCTTTAAATCCAGTAATAAAAAAATATCGTTGTGAATCTTGTGATATCATAATCAAAATGTGTAGTTGCTCTTCTATAAAATCAATAAGAATAAGAGCCTAAAAGTAGCTTGAACCATGATAGCAGTTAATCGAAACTGTAAATAATAAGCTTTTGATTACAATAAACTGGTAATTTTACTTTAAATTCGCAACTAAAATATGAATAAAATATTGCACTAAATTAAAGACTATAGATTATACTATTGGCATCAATTTGTCTAATTTAATACGTCCTTATAATGCATAAGATAAAAGAGGGGGAAATGAACAATACTTACATTGAACAATTCATAAATTTCGATCTTAATTAATTTGCCCTTCCTTTTAGAATATCAAAAAAGTAAAAGGAACATTGTACATCATAGTGGCTAATGAATAAGTCTCTGGATTGTCTGTTCTATTGAAGCTTTATAAATTTTTTAAAGAAAATCGAGCATAAACGGAGCATTGCGTAAACAAAATATTTCCATCCACGTGAAATTTAAACATACCTCAGGTATTCAGAAAATTAAAGTAAAATAAGAAATCCCACTATCTAAAGAAGGAGCTTGGTTGAAATAAGAAGGGATGACAAAGAAAATTGTAACGTCCCAGATTTTTTGGCCATTTTAATTTGAATATTTAAATCGGTTTATATATCGATTCGGTAATATTAATGAATTTTATCGATATATTATAGACTTTAAAACTATTTTTTTCAAACGATCTCCGTTTTTGACGAGACAAATTTTAGTGGAATGCGTACCATTAATTATTGCTAGATTTCTAGTTTGGCGCCAATCGGAGTTGTTTTATCGGTAAGCGATATTTAAGGGTGAACCGATAAATTAAAATAACATCATTGTGCAAACGGAGTTTAATTTCAGCAAAATTAATTTCGTCGGGACCTAAACATCAAGACGTAGCGATGAATTTAGTTTCGAGTTGGTGTGATGTTTCGAGTTGGTGTGATGATACGCATATTTAATGAACAACGTTAAATAACGGGACCGCGTTAAATTAAATCTACCCTATACTTTGGCCTAATGAAATCAAACACATGCAGCATACCTCAAACTAAACTAAGCCACCCTAACTTCTCTTGTCAAACTAATTCGCACATGCAAATGTCCGAAGGTAACAGACAAAATATTTAGAAAATTTGAGATATCTTCTGCTTATACCCACATAACTACTACCCTTCTTCTCCGCTCTTTCTTTTCTATCTTTTCAGTTGATAAAACAATTGCAGCTGCCTGTCTATTTCTCCCCCTAAATCCCCAACCAAGCATGTGAGAATAATGGAACCGCATATACAACGTAGATATCAAATGAAAACTCCTTTAAGCCAACCTACTCGTCCTTCTGCAAGCTTACGTTCAGCTATATTGTACAACATGGAGAAGACATTCTCCTTATCTTCGCTTTCTTTCTCTTATTTATACTCGCTGCTTCAATTCATTCTTCCAGCGAACAGAAAATCAAACCGCAAGTATATGGCCTAAAAAAAATAATAGAAACCAAATCCAAATAAATCCATACGAAAATTTTAAATCACGAAAGGTATGCATTTGAGCGTGTGAACTCCTTCTCTTCAGCTTCGTGTACTGGTGTTAGGTTTCGAGATGGTTTTGGTTCGCTGAAAAAAAGGGAACGACGTGGGCTAACAGTGCATGGAGTTTGAGAAGAGTGACGATGGGAAGGGTTTAAGTTTCTGAGAAATATAAGTAAGGGGAGGAGGCTACAGTAAGTAGCAAGTTTGGCATGAGTTTCATTGTGAAGAGGAGTACTTCTGTTCGTAACAGTAAGAGGTGGTGTACAGTGCGTGCAGTATCGGTAAAAGGCCTCAGCATGGAAGATGGAGATGAGGTTCAGGATGTACAATGGCTCGCTAGAGGATGAAATGAATGGGAGACTTGCGACGATGAACATAACGCAGGCCGATCTGTTGAAACATAGACCATTTTTGGGGTGTGTACCCATCAAGTAAAAGGAAGAATTGGTGATGTTGGGGAGCTGAGTGGTGTTTGTGCATGGATAAGGGGAGGAGGCGTTTGCTGTATGTATGACGCAAGAAGGACAAGCAAGTTTGGTTCCGAGAAAAACAATAAAATGGTCACGAGAAGAAAGTTGCGTGACAGGAGCAAACCAAACAGAAGGAAAGAAGGGTGGTTTGTTTGGTGAGCGGTGAAAGGTGCCTGGAACGATCATCAGGTGGCGAGTTGAAAAGCAGGAGCAGTTCAAAAGGGGAGAGCGATCCATGAGGCGTGGGGACTGGGAAACTGAAGTAGGGTGGTTCGCGATGGTGAAGTAGTATGTTGCAGTGGTGAAGCAGATTGCATGGAGAAGATGAATGAAAATGAGCAGGTAAAGATAATTAAACCAGCCTAATCACAGTTACATATGGCTAATATTATTAATTTATACTTAATACTAATTAAGAATTGCCGAATAAATAATGAGCAAAGGGGCCAGGAAAGTTTTAAACGTGTACAATAGAAAAATAGAAAGAAGTATTATATGATATATAATATACCAATTTTTAGATAGTATACCTGCAGATTTATCAACATATAGCCTGACTTCTTAGAGAGGTTTAACGTTCGTTTAACACTGACTAAGTATAATAATTTTCATTATGTCTGAACTAAAGTTATATTAACACAAGGTAGTGCGAGGTAATAAAATGTTATTACTACATTAGTTGTAACATAGCATGGCCCATAACTGAAGTTATTAATTAAATCAAGTTATAAAACCGTAAAGTAGAATTTATATAACGTATAAATATATGATCATAACAGATACCCATGGAAGCAGTAGAGCCGTATGAACGAACGCGAAATTTTGGAACTGGCTTGGACAGAATTGGGCACAGCTGCGAGTGATTGAAACGAATTATTTCAACGTCAAATGAGAATCAAGGTGAGTTCAACTCACTCAGTTTATCCCGTTTATATAAACTGGGTTTTTATTTTGTGTGCAATGTTTGATGATAGTTGATGATGGATGATTGTTTGTCTGTATGTTGAATAATTTCAGATATTCATAGATTAAATTAAGCGTTTGTTTAATATAATCAAATTAAATCGTTATTTTAACGATTAGATTCCAAATGAGGTAACTTACCTTGTTGGTTACGTTTATAATAATATAAACGTATTAAATAGATAATTGAATGATTGATTGATGTTATAAATTGTTTGTTAACTGTTATTAGTTGAACTGTTTATTTCTGTTTACCGCGTACCGTCGTAGCGAATTTGAAGTAATTCATTGTGATGCAGGGAAGGACAAGTTGGAGGGATCCAACCGGATTCCTCAAATATGTTGTTTATTTCCGTATTATATAAATCAATATGATTGATTGTTGTATTCGAAACCAACACTTGTTTGATGACCAATAATGATATTGGTTTAGCAAATTGTCGGCAGATTGCCCAAAATGAATCATTTTATAAAGATTGATTTTACCGTCAGGTACGTCAATATGAAGGAAGTTATAAAATTGTTTATAACTAGAGACAGATTTGGAATTCTATTTTATATAAATTATTTTTAAATGAATTTATAAAAGGAAACAAATGATTATTTTATCTAGTAAATTTTAAAACGTATATATAAATCAAGATTTGTAAGTTAAAGGGTTTATAAACAAATAAACTGAAATTTACCGAATGGTAAAGGATTTAATTAGTGGTTTCAAATAAACAGTTAATTGTGATGATTTAATTTAATTGTTAATTAGATTAAAGGAGATTATTTAAATTAATAGATTTAAATAAAAGGACTAGTTAGAATGGGTTAACGAATTAACCTTTTTCTGAGATGACTAAGTCAACTACTTGAACGAGATTTGATTACTAAAAACTATTATTGGATTATTAATTATTATTGAAATTAAATATCATTTTAGAATAACCTTTTAAGATAAATTATTTTATTTATGATGAAGTAAACTATGTGATGTAAAGGATACTAGAAAAATTACGAAGAGTTGATTGGTGAACGAGATTTTTTAAGGTATAGTATGAATATGAATTCATAAAGTGACTCGATACAAGATTTGAATATATAATAGTGTTTTCAAAGTAAAACCAAGTTGTTTGATATATCGAGTCCAGAATTCTATAAAAAAGAATAATGTTAGCTTTTAAAGTGAATAATGTTTGAGAAACCAGATTAAAAAGGAAATGGTGATAAAGGGGATTAGTTGAGTAAAACCTTGTTTATGATTAAAAAGGATTTTTAATAAGTGTTCTCATATTTATATGAATTAGATTTTGGATTTATTTCCGGAATGGAATTCTATTAAAGGGGAGTTTTAAACGAGATTGATGTAAGTTGAAATTGAATGGAAACCTTAGAGGATTTAACTTGGTTATAAAAGCGAGAATCTAACGACAAAGATCTAGAGATGAATATTTTAAATGAGAAAGGGGTTGGTTGAACAAAACTAAGATAAATGGTTATTTAAAAGATATTATAAATATAATAGAAGTACTGGGAACGTGTTAGGATGAGATTTCGTTGATAAACTCCTATTTATTCCGAAGATAAGAATGTTGTCGACTCAAGGTCTGAGAGGTAAATAAAATACCCCAACTCGAACGACTTCATGATTATCCAAGCATGATATTAGTTTAGAAACAAGGGTAGTTGATGGAATTAAAGGAGTATCTTTGTATGGGATATTATAAACGATGATTCGAAGAATTATAAGTTGGGTAATTTGGAAATGATAATTTAAAAAGATGTATTCCAAATGCTGAAAGATTTAGCAGTTAAATCATATTCCGAAGTTCGGAATATAATATTCCGAAGTTCGGTATGATTAATCAAAGATGAGGTTTATTTCGAAGTTCGAAATGTTAAACGAAGAAGCTAAGTAAGAAATTAATGATATTAGAATTTACAATATTTCAATATAAATGATAAGTCGGTCTGATACGGCTAAGGAAATAGAAGATAATTATAATGAACTGATGTACTTAATTTGAGACAACAAATTATATTGTCGCTAATGATTTTACAAATGTACTTGGTAAATAAAGTAAGAGTTCTGAAGATAGAATTTGTAACAATTGTTACAGATGTCAAGTCAACTATTTGGATTAATAAAAATTAATACTAATTATTGCAATGATGTGAAAATATAACCATAAAGAGTAAAAACTGTTAACTAAAGAGGCCAAGTGACGCTGTATACTGAACTAGCAAATCCATTTTATTTTTATGAATGCATGGGTGATTTATTTTGATAGTTAAATAACCGACTCTCAAAATCTGGCCAAATCGACTGTTGGTACGGAAAGATCAGGATCAAATTTATATTCGAAAATCATTCCGACCAGCAAATACGTAAACGTTGAAGATGTTCAGAAGCTGATCGAGATGGAGCAATTGAAGACCGTGGATCTTCATAAGCGGAAGTATTACATGTCGAATATTCTATGGGATTGCAACCAGGGGTATTCTGACGTGATTCAGTCGTGGTTGGGATTTTACGGATTGCAAGGACTTATCGCTACTGATCCTTTTGGATGCGGTAAGAGGGTGCCTTCGGTTCATCCTATTCCTGGATGATGTGTATGGACGATGCGAATGGTGGCCAGATGTTCCCAAAAGTCAATTATAACCTCAGGCCTCATCAACTGGGAAATGACAAAAATCGGGCAGGCAGCATGACTATGTGGGTCGCACCCATTAGGGTATATAATCACCTACCTAAAGAAATTCCTTTTGCTTCTTTAATCTATCGATGTTGTCCCTTATCGGGAATGGTTGCTGATCCCAACCGTTGGTGATATACATTCGACACACTCAAGCGAAATGAGTGGTCGGTCATGTATGGGCCGGGTTGCAAGACGTTCTTGTTGAACCCAGTGTATTCGCCTCTAGAGATATACTATCGGCAAGTGGTTCCATACCTTGTCATAGTTGGAATCCAATCTCCAATAAGTGCCCGCGGTTTTGATTGTATACTATATATGTGGAGTGTGAGATTCAAGCGTTCTGCTAAATTGATATTTATTTGTATTTAGACACTATTATAATATCAGACTAATATATGATTTTCAAAATGTTTGGGGTTATAGTAAGGTAAAAACCGTCCGTATTTATGTGTGGATTTGGTCTTACTATTATCCTTTTCTTTCAAAAAGATTTTGAACTTAAAAATCAAGTTGGATGATTCCCCTTAAACTGTGCGAGTTTTTCTCACTCTGGTTCACCAGACTGACCCGGTATTTGTAATGCTTGGGTTAGACCGGGTTGTACAGGTTCAGGTTATTAGACACTACAAAGTTCAGAAGACGTGCTGAAGGAGTTCAGACGTATGATGTTATACCGTTATTATTCCGCTGTGTGTTGAATATAAGGACAGGTTATTATAACTGTCCAGATGTATTGATGTACTCTGATGATTTGTAAGTATTTTACCAGCTCTTAATAAAAGTTATTTTTATATTATATTTTGTTCCGCTGCGATGTGGGACTCTGTGTTTTGTTGACTCTTGTTCTTCTATTCTAATATTTCTTTCTTTCTTACCTCACCCTCTAATTTCTTTCTATTGACATTTGAGTTTCCTGTACATTTGGGTTGGATTAGTGTTATTGATCAGCTCAAAAGGTACCGGAAATTTGGGTCGTCACAAAAATATCAAGTTGTAAAGATCCCTATGGGTTTCGAGAATAATCATCTAGTGAGGGATTAATCACAGTTAGGCATTTTTGGTAAACTCGTGCATACTGAATAAATTTTTAGGATTTTGTTTACCATTAACCACAATAAGAAATTATAGCTTGGATAGGTTTGAGAGCAACCATGGAGACAAAATCGCTCGAAACAAACATTTTAATACCTATTAAAGACACCAAACCTAGCTTAGCATATAAATGGTGTGTATAAACCTATTTATTTTATAAACATACTTATATGCTTAGATAATGCAGTAAGCCTTATCGATTAAGCTAAAATTCAATCTTTCTTCCTCTGTGAAAGAATGAAGATGGCAACATTCATCCTTCCTTTTCAATACTTTCATTTTGATCTCCTCTCTAATTTCACTTTTCTTCACCTTCCCTTTATCCCATGAAACCTTTGAATGCTTTCGTCACACTTATTTCTTTTGCAGAAGACTCCCACACAACCGTATCTATTTTTTCTTAGATTCGAAACCTTCATCCCCTTCGTTTCCGGAACCTAATTTGTTGATCCCCTAGCTTTAGTATGTGCGCGGAGTCTCTGAATTTATCCAAATCAACGTAGCCTCCTTACTGCTTTGCTAAACCTCATATGTGACTGTTTACAGCGTTTAAGGAGAGGTAATTTCTGGTGTTGTCCATTGGAGTTTTTTCTTTTTCGTCTGTGAATCTTATATCTGGTGGTTTGCAACTTTTTGAATTTGTGTTTAATATTTTGTTTTGGTGTTTTTTGGGGATCTTTCTCTTGTTGGAATGTGTGGTTTCTGAGTGTTATATGAGCTCTCCTCTCCCTTTCATTAATCTCAGCATAATTCGAGAAGCTTCGCTCTGGCCTCTGTTGATTTTGGTGAATTTATCTTCTTTTGCAATTCCCTCTCAATGTTATTTTGAAGCTTTGTTATCAGGCTGTGATTAGTCTCAGATTGTTTTCCCTCCTCTGTAGATCTTGTTCACTACTTCCAGCTCCTCTGCCCTCAGTTATTTCCTTTTCTTTCATCATTACCCTCTTTTTTCGTGGTGGCATGTTCTGTCCTTGTCTTTACTCCTCTCAAATACTGTAGTTAGGTGGTTTTCATGTATTGCCTATTCTGAACGTACTTAAGGTCCTTTCTGTTTGCTATTGTGCTTTGACTCCATCTCAAGTCCTATCGCACTCAAGTGCATAAAAATGCAAGAATGGTTAGTTTATCTTCCGTGGGTGTTATGGGTTTTGCATGAGTTTGTCTCTGTTCTTGATATGCCAGCTAGGTCAGTAGCTCTTAGCTATGATGGTTTGGATCCTTGAGCATGTTTAGGTCTGGTTTATGTTTGGGGCTTCCTTACTGCTTTATTTTGGTTGTGTGTTCAGACTTGGCCCGGTTTTTGTTTCGACTTACCATAACTAATGTTGCTTGGTAGCTTGCTGTTGTTTTTAGGTGTGGATTTGGTGCTCCTTGATGATCTAAGTTGGTTGGGTAGAATGCTTCTTATCATTCATGCGAATTTTTTTGGCTCTTTCGGCCATGCCATTCTGTTATGGAAAGGTTTGTCAAAGTTATGCTTTGATTTGATATGACCTCTAGTTGTTTGGTGGTAGGTTCTCTCCTGTCATTGTGCAGTGTGTGGCTCCATGCAATGTTCTGGCTTGGAGATGGGTTGCTGCAGTATAGTATTGCATTGCTATGCTGGTGGTAGCTTTTTTCTTTGCCAGTTGTCCTTAGTCAACATATAATGTCCTTTGTATGCAAATTATATTTATGCCCACTGCGTGGTGTGATAGGAAAAGTGTGTTGTATTTGTAGTCTAATTTTTTTTGGTTAGCTCCATTATTGTTAGCTTGATTAGCATGTGGTGGTCAGTCCACTATAAAACAGTCTATGGTGGACGGTCTACCTTAAAAATCGATAGTTGGTTGATAATCTGTCAACCAACTGTAATTCTTGTAATTATTATTTATTATAATAATAAGTGTTTGCGGTCATTTTAAAAACCGGTCGGCTCTGCCAAAATGCAGTAAACCTTATCTAGAACAAATAGGTAGATACATAGCTGGTAAGGCTAGCTTAGCGCATGCATGAGTCTGGATGGGAACCTAGAATGATTTTTACAGTAGATGAAAATAGCGAGGTTAGAGGCTAACCATGAACACTACTACAAAATAGGTCAATTGCATCGGTTGTTTACCACTTATTGCATTAGTACAGCAACCGATGCATATGCAGTCGATGCAACAAGGTAAAAATTGCATCGGTTTCAGAACCGATGCAACAAATGTAATTTTGCATCAGTTGTTAGCAATAACTGGTGTGAAAGGAAGGCTTTCAGCTTTATACTAGTTACCATGTTGCATTGGTTACTGGTAATAACCGGTGCAAAAATATGTTTTTGCACCGCTTATTATTGCCAACCAATGCAACATAGGGGACATTGTCTTTAACCTATCCTTATTTTGCATTGGTTGTTTCTGACCATTGATGCAAAATATCAATCTATTGCATTAAATTCCGATAAAAAAAATCTTCTCATAACTAACCATTATTGTATGCAATATTATAATCATTTAAATCAAATTGATGGAAAATGCAGATTGAATAAGATAATACCAACAAATATATATTTCAATTATTGTGTCCATAATCCGTACAAAAAAGTGATTCATAATTTCATTTTAGGACAATAATTCAAGCATTTGATACGTCCAATCATTAAAAAGCAATATAGCCTAGAGTACTATGAATTACCCTAGTACAACAACACTTTCGACATCATTCTTCACTGACTCTAAGACAAGAACCCGAGTTAAGATAATAGATATAATGTTAATAAATAAAACATACCTTCTAAAAAGAGAAACAACAACAAATATGCAATAATATTTTGAGATTGATGATTACAAGCAACATATTGATATACATAATAATAAGTATAACCATTTCTCTCTTATAAAAATGAACCATATATGCATTTGACTCATATCAAATATTGTTATTATTAGCCATTAAAAAATATGAAAATGAATTAAGGTATGATGGTCACACGCACCAATTTTCCCAAGGTCCACTATAGGATGAAATGTGCAGCAAATGGATTCATCTTTCTTTCCTTTTTCGGCTCTGAATGTGTAAAGAAGCTTGACATATAAACATATAACTTTTTACCAGAACTATTTTTACAGCAAGTCTTTGAGTGTAGTTTTAACCTCATCTTTTGGCTTATTATTGGAACTATTTTTACATAATCTGAAGTACCTTCCAATAAGAATAAATCAAAAAGCATATTTCTTAACAATTTACCTGGCTGGCACTATGGTGTAGCGTAATACGTATTTACTTATTTTGACTGACTGGCACCGAATGGTTTTCCACATCAGATTTCTGTCCGTTATCTGTACTACTCAGTTCATCACACTTCAGACCTTCACTAATAAAAATTTATATTCATGGACTGGGCGGTGTTGAATGTTTTCCTAATCGGTTTTGCGTTTTCAATGCATAGCCAAATCTTTGAATTCTTCAATCTTAGTATCTCCTAAGATACTTGACTCGTTATTTTATCATTTAATGATCCCATCCAACTAACTTGGGCTAATTTCATGATTATGGAGAATTTTACGTATAACATTTACTGCATAAAGCGTGATTATGTGGGAAAAAGCCTGATTTGATCGAGAATACGAATTAAAACCGGAAAACGGTCATTCATATCTTTAGACCATCTACCAAATCAACTGTGCTGATTCATAAATTTCTCTTATGTGACGACCCACCCTCTCAGTCCTTTGGATTAGACACTAATGCATCCTATATTGACATTCTAAGTACCGGAAGGACAAACTGCCTTTAGAGTATAACACATTACATAACAGCGGAAATAAATGTTGCATTACAACATCATAATGTACAACATATTACAGCAGAAATACATTAGAGTTAATACAACCGATAAGGTCCAATAGTACAAAACAACATAAATAAGAAATAAGTGCACAACAGAAATAATACCATGATAGAGTCTTTAGAGAGAATACATAAAGAACACATCCAACTTCTGCTCTTGCTCCAAATCCAAAACCTGCTTCCACATATAGCTTTCGTACATGGTTCCTAAAATGAACTTAACAACTAATTTGAATATTAGGCTACCTATGTGGAAATAAGAGCACCTAAGTTTGCAAGGGAAAAAAACTATGGGTCAGTCATTGGACTGGTGTGAGAAACCAAAACAATTGTGTTTACAAGGGTAGTAAGGTAAATTATAAGACCATGCCGCTTAAACACGGAACAGGTTTCCCCTTATGAATACCGGTGCACAAAAACTCACAATGCTTTTTAAAAATGAAGGTACCATAAGACTCGCATCCCATCACACAATGCATACACACACTATTAGAAGCAAGTTTTATCATATGATAACCAAATATGCTTGATACACAAAAATCGTTTGATATTATCATTAATGTCTATCTTTGAAATACCTTTTCAAAATAAATATATAGATCTTAGCAGACGAAGGTATCATATATTACGTCTACATAAATAGGTTACAACTAAAACTGTTTCGTATAGGAAGTTGGGTTCCATCAATGACCAAGGCAAAGGATCTTCCTTTACCGCATTGGAAACGCCTCTAATGGATGTCCCAGGAGTGAACAAATGAGTCCTTTATGCAGCAGTAGAGCCGGCCTACCACTATTTTGGGTGATGTTCGGGTTACTCATGAACGTAACGTCTCCCGGACGTTGTTGACCATTATCTAAGGCTCCTCGTTCCATCATCCACTAAGTAAATTGCTTGGGATCCATACCATGGCATCACTTTCTCAACTAGAAGGAAATGTTAGTCCCTATCTTTGCTGTACTTCATCCTGTTTCGGCTCATTACCAATTGTGAAGTCGTGAACTCACGTTCCACAAAGCTCTGCTTTGCAACAAAAGCTTTGATCTATTTAACATCGACACTTAGCATTCCACAATGTCAGTTCACAACATATAATCGGTATCTATTAATATATAACCCATTGAGTACATAAATCTCAAAGGAGGATGCTAAGCTAAAAGGATAAATCTTTAACTACCAACTGATATATCATCAATAGAAATCAATTGATATGTCGTAAATTACAATGTTAGATATACATCCAATACAAGTTCGTTCTGGGTTGTGAATGTAACCGAAGGCATCTTATTTCTCGTCCAATAAAGGAGAGAGGACCTTTCATATCCAGACAATCAACAAGTACGTCTGGACTACTGCCACTTATAACCTTGTAATGGGAGCTACCCAAGGCATCAACAAATAGTCCATTCGATGTGAAGATTCCCGGTCTTCCACCTCTTCAATATCATTTACTTCTAACTCGTCGTATAATTACTTAAATTGGGTCAAACCCAGTCTTTTCGAAATAATTAGCGTAAAACAAAATCCTTTTGGATTACCGAATCTCCAATTAAATCTCCTTTAATTGAAAAACAATTCATAAGATTGAATCTTATTCTTAAACTTGGTTAAGTCGTTAGACTTCCAAAATCGTCCTCAAAATTCTTTACTAAACATATAAAAGGTTTACGAAGGTTTATATTCAATTTGGGAATTAAAAACCTTTAATCTCAAAACATTACATAAAACCGTTACAAAAGGCATTGCAAAATAACCTATTTCTGGTTAATAGGTTTTTATCACTCAATGCTGCATATATTTTATCCAAAACTCTTTCAAGTCATTTATTATAATTTGTAATGATTTTTCTTTATTTTTTATACATTAAAAATAGTCCATTTCAAAAAAATCTCATTTCGGGTCCTAAACTGCATTGGCACTGATTTGAACTTATATTGAAATCTAACCGTTGGATTATAAAACTTTTCTTTGAGTCTTTTTATTTTGAACCAAACATTTTTTGTTTCGGGAAAATCCAACGGTCGAATCTCCCGATAAGTCAATTTGAAGTCAATGGTCGAAATTCACGAATTGCCGCAGCGCGCGCGACTAGTCCTATTCAGACCAAGCTTCGACTTATATTTGAAATCAAGTTGAATTGCCTCTAAATAATTTACTAATTATATAAAACATATATAATAATTTTTCAAAACTACATTTCCAATATTTAACTTCAAATTCAAATATTCAATTATTTAAATATTATTTAAATCATTAAAATAATACTTTTTTTCAAACTTCGTCTTTTGAAATCCAAACTTTCTTGAGTTCCATTATAAAAATAAATAAGAAAGTTTGGAAAAGAAAATCCAGCTAAAACATTTCTTATATATCAAAAATCAAACTTCACTTTTCAAAGTTACTATTCAATTTTGATTTAAAACTTGAACATGCCTTGATTACTTGAAAACTATTTCAAATAAATTTCTTTATGTTACCAATGTTTATCGTAATGACTTAAACTTTATTTCCATCAAAAGTCAGATATCAAATTCGAACTTTTATTTTTCATTTATTATTTAATTAATAAAATATTCAATTAAATAATTTTGTTGAATAGAGACTAAAACGTTAACCAATAATCCAATTTTTGGGTATAGTTAATTACGATATCATATACCATGTCATAAAAAATCCTTATAACATTCAACATCAGCCAAACAAGGTGCTATTGACTTAGCCAGTTAATATCCATTAACCCATTACTATTTAAGATAATATTCAATCAACCCAAAAAGGTTTATATCCATAATCAATCATCCAATATCCACACAATCATCATCATAGGGTGTTACTTACTTAAGTGTCATATGATTATCACTTAAAAATCAAATATGTACTTCACTAATCATTATTAAACCCAAAAATGATTTAATATCATAACTATAAAATACTTAGCCTTTTAAGTACGTTGTTTCTCACCAAATTATCCACTCCTTTGTAACTTCGAATGTAGGACTCCTCAGCACTACAAGTCAAATCCAGCAGCCTTCTGGCTTCATCGTATAATATCAGTTTTCAAACGGATAGGGCTTCGACGCGTAGAGGTTTTATAAACTATACTTGAATATATATATTGGTTTAATAGACAAAAGGTCGGATCTTTGGCTTAGAGGGGTGCGGTCTAGGGGTGTGGGGTCTACGTGGGGGCTGTTTGGGCTATACGGTCCACATGTTGGGGGTGTTTTGGGATGAAGGGTTGTAAAGGTGTGGCCTTTAAGGTATTTAAGTGGATTTAGAGGTGGTTTAAGACTGTTTGGAGGTGGTCGGATCCATGGAAAGGAGGAGGGGGTGGTGGAGCAGATGCTGCAGGCACAGGGGAGGGGTGGAGTTGCAGGCTCAACTGGTGGGGCCCACGGGTGAAAGGGGAGGAGATAGAAAGGAGAAAAAGAGGAGGAAAAAAAAGATGGAAAAAGAGAAGAGAAAATGGGAAGGAATAAATGTGAGTGAGAGGCCACTTATTTATACACATTGGCCGGTGGCCTTAGTGCAAATATGCTCGTTTACGTGTCAACATGAGAGAAGATAGTGTAGGGATGAAGTATGGACCTTAAAACAATTTTCCAACTAAGGTTAATTAATTAATTTGTGTATTAACTTTTGTGCCAAATTCTTATTTTGTGTGCCTAATAAACATCATCATTATGCTTATGACAACATGGGGTGTAGGTAAGTATTAGTGAAGTGTCAAGGAGGGTGGCGATTTAGGAAATGGTGAAATAAAATGATTTGATATATTTTAAGCTCATGTTTAATTAACCGACCTTCATACGTTTTCAACTCGTACGATCAAACCGTAAGTCCACTCAAAACGAAATTCGATATCCTACCATATTTCACATATACTGATCCAATGAAATTGGTCTCGTCGAATTCTAAGGTCATTTGAAAATGGCTATTTTAGGCTATTAAAATAATTTTGAATTATCGAAATTCAAAATATTTATTTTTAAATTTATTTTGAAAGTTCACTAACCTTATTTTTACTTTAGAAAATGTAAAATAAAATTAGAAATCATTTTCCGTTGCTTTTAAGTTCAGACTCAATATTTGTTCCTTAAAAATCAACTTATATATATATAATAAATTTGTATTTTTAAATTGACTCAAATTTTAGGTTGTTATAATCTCCACTACCTAAAGAATTTCGCCTTCGAATTTGAAATGAAAGAGATAATGAATAGAAATGATATTCAAGGAATGAGTTTACCTTGCAAATGAGCTAATCCGCGATTCCACTCTACAATGTGGATATGACTTCTGTTTCCCAAGTGAAATCCCTTGGATCACTGCTCCATTGCACTTTGACTAATTTCACCATCTTGTTTCTCATTTCCTTTACATCCTTGCTAATGAACTTTAAAGGTTCTCTTGGAACTATCAACTCTAGTGTGATCTCTAAGTCTTGTTGTGCAGCTTCCTCAATGATCAAATCAGGATCATGAACATACGTTCAAAGATGAGAAATATGAAAAAGATTATGTATACTTGACAACCATTTAGGCAACTGAATTCTATAAGCCAAGGTTCCGATCTTTTCTACCACTGGGAAAGGTCCAATATATCAAGGTGATAACTTCCCAGTCTTTCCAAATCCGATGACTCCTCTCAATGGAGATTTTTTTTAGAAATACCTGGTCACCCACAGAGAATTCCAAGTCTCTTCTTCGCTGATCAGCATAACTCTTTTTCCTGCTTTGAGCTACTTTTATTTTCTTTTTGATGAAGTCCACTTTCTCAGTTGCTTCACGGATCACATCTGGACCCAGTATAAGCCTATCTCCCAACTCAATCCAATATGATGGCGACTTGCAAGGTCGACCATATAACACCTCGAAAGGTGACATATCTATATTTGCTTGATAGCTATTGTTGTAGGGGAACTCTGTTAGACGTAAATGATCTTCCCACAAGTTCTGGAACTTTTCTCCTACATCTCCACAAGGGGCTTTTTGGCTGGGACTTTTCTTCTACATCTCCACAAGTTATGCCATTACTGAGTGCAAGGACTTTGCATCTTCCCACATCTAAATTCTTCTCTTTTCCACGTAATTAACACGTGGATTTCATGTATAAACCCTTTTAATTTCATTAAACACACGGATCGTGTGTTTGCATGTAACTAATTCTTGTAATATGTCAGTATAACAATAAGATTATAAAATGGATGTAGGCTACATCTACAGCCGAACCACTATAAAAACCTTGTTTGTCTCCTCTTTATTTACTATTTTCGGCATTGTGTGATCTGCATTTGGGTGTTAGCACCAAATTTTGGTATAACATTTTGGCATGCCAGGAGGGGGAACACGAAATAAATCCCTCTTCTAGTTTAAAAGGAAGCGGATTATTTAGCTATTGGACCAATGGTCAAACGAAAGATTCCCCGTACGGAAGATGAAGGCACAAGATACGAGGCGAGCCAGGAGGCTTTCTCTCATGGAAATCCATCAGCAAACTTAATCGGCGAAGAGATGGATGGCGTTCTCGCTGAATTGAGAACCCAGTGGCAAGGCAAGACGATTTCCTCCGGAAGCAGCGGAGATAATGGAAAAATTCTTTTCTCGAATGAATGGAAACCCGAGCAACAACACTCAACTCAATGGAAATAATGCAACGAACTCAACACCTGCAGGTACACCGAACTGGGTCGAATCAGACTCGATCCGAGCCGCAGGATCTGGGGGCAATCTGACTCCCATTGGAAATGTGCAGCAAGCGTCGCTCAATGTTCTGGATGAGAACGCTAGAATCGCGAGGGACTCGGGCCAAGCTCGGCCAAACTCTGCTCCGGTTCAGGTAGGAAATGCAACAACACGACCCCAGGATGGAGCACATCATGTCGGTGACCACAGACCCATTCGAATCGAGCACGACGAGCCAGATCGGTTCAGGACCTCGATCCGACCAGATATCCGACCCGAATCAGTTGGTTTCCCTAGTACCCTATACTCTTCCAAACTCTTCTGGACTCAAAGCTAGGGCACCAACTCAAATCTTGGCCATTTGCAACAACTTTTTGAAGGAGATCGACTCGTTAATTTGATTGAACGCATCTTGAAAGGCCGCACTCATCAAAGTGACATGGATGATGTCAATCAAACTCCGTTCACACAGAAAATCAAAAATTCTCGAAATCCCCTAGATTTCAAACTTGCAGTGCTTGAGCCTTACATTGGCAGGACATATCCTACCGCACACCTGATATGATACAAACGGTATATGGAAGTTCAATCGACATCGGAAAACGTTATGGCAAAATGTTTTCCTTTCTTTTTGTCAGATATAGTTGCTATGTGGGTTCGGCAGCTAACACCAGAATCAATCAACAGCTGGAACATGTTGGTTGCTCGCTTTATTGAACAGTTTCGGGTCCACATATCTCGACCCAAAAATGTCATGTCCCTCACTACAATCAAGTAAAGGTCTGGAGAAACTTTGCGCTTATTTCTTCTCCGCTCTTTCTTTTCTATCTTTTCAGTTGATAAAACAATTGCAGCTGCCTAACTATTTCTCCACCTAAATCCCCAACCAAGCACGTAAGAATAATGGAACCGCGTCTACAACGTAGATATCAAATGAAAACTCCTTTAAGCCGACCTACTCGTCCTTCTGCAAGCTTACGTTCAGCTATGTTGTACAACATGGAGAAAGACATTCTCCTTATCTTCGCTTTCTTTCTCTTATTTATACCCGTTGCTTCAATTCATTCTTCCAGCGAACAGAAAATCAAACCTCAAGTATATGGTCTAAAAAAAATAATAGAAACCAAATCCAAATAAATCCGTACGAAAATTTCAAATCACGAAAGGTATGCATTTGAGCGTGTGAACTCCCTCTCTTCAGCTTCGTGTACTGGTGTTAGGTTTCGAGATGGTTTTGGTTCGCTAAAAAAAAGGGAACAGCGTGGGCTAACAATGCGTGGAGTTTGAGAAGAGTGACGATGGGAAGGGTTTAAGTTTCTGAGAAATATAAGTAAGGGGAGGAGGCTACAGTAAGTAGAAAGTTTGGCGTGAGTTTCATTGTGAAGAGGAGTACTTCTGTTCGAAACAGTAAGAGGTGGTGTATAATGCGTGCGGCATCGGTTAAAGGCCTCAGCATGGAAGATGGAGATGAGGTTCAGGATGTACAATGGCTAGCTAGAGGATGAAATGAATGGGAGACTTGCGATGATGAACATAACGCAGGCCGATCCGTTGAAACATAGACCATTTTTGGGGTGTGTACCCATCAAGTAAAAGGAAGAATTGGTGATGTTGGGGAGCTGAGTGGTGTTTGTGCATGGATAAGGGGAGGAGGCGTTTGCTGTATGTATGACGCAAGCAGGACAAGCAAGTTTGGTTCCGAGAAAAACAATAAAATGGTCACGAGAAGAAAGTTGCGTGACAGGAGCAAACCAAACAGAAGGAAAGAAGGGTGGTTTGTTTGGTGAGCGGTGAAAGGTGCCTGGAACGATCATCAGGTGGCGAGTTGAAAAGCAGGAGCAGTTCAAAAGGGGAGAGCGATCCATGAGGCGTGGGGACTGGGAAACTGAAGTAGGGTGGTTCGCGATGGTGAAGTAGTATGTTGCAGTGGTGAAGCAGATTGCATGGAGAAGATGAATGAAAATGAGCAGGTAAAGATAATTAAACCAGCCTAATCACAGTTACATATGGCTAATATTATTAATTTATACTTAATACTAATTAAGAATTGCCGAATAAATAATGAGCAAAGGGGCCAGGAAAGTTTTAAACGTGTACAATAGAAAAATAGAAAGAAGTATTATATGATATATAATATACCAATTTTTAGATAGTATACCTGCAGATTTATCAACATATAGCCTGACTTCTTAGAGAGGTTTAACGTTCGTTTAACACTGACTAAGTATAATAATTTTCATTATGTCTGAACTAAAGTTATATTAACACAAGGTAGTGCGAGGTAATAAAATGTTATTACTACATTAGTTGTAACATAGCATGGCCCATAACTGAAGTTATTAATTAAATCAAGTTATAAAACCGTAAAGTAGAATTTATATAACGTATAAATATATGATCATAACAGATACCCATGGAAGCAGTAGAGCCGTATGAACGAACGCGAAATTTTGGAACTGGCTTGGACAGAATTGGGCACAGCTGCGAGTGATTGAAACGAATTATTTCAACGTCAAATGAGAATCAAGGTGAGTTCAACTCACTCAGTTTATCCCGTTTATATAAACTGGGTTTTTATTTTGTGTGCAATGTTTGATGATAGTTGATGATGGATGATTGTTTGTCTGTATGTTGAATAATTTCAGATATTCATAGATTAAATTAAGCGTTTGTTTAATATAATCAAATTAAATCGTTATTTTAACGATTAGATTCCAAATGAGGTAACTTACCTTGTTGGTTACGTTTATAATAATATAAACGTATTAAATAGATAATTGAATGATTGATTGATGTTATAAATTGTTTGTTAACTGTTATTAGTTGAACTGTTTATTTCTGTTTACCGCGTACCGTCGTAGCGAATTTGAAGTAATTCATTGTGATGCAGGGAAGGACAAGTTGGAGGGATCCAACCGGATTCCTCAAATATGTTGTTTATTTCCGTATTATATAAATCAATATGATTGATTGTTGTATTCGAAACCAACACTTGTTTGATGACCAATAATGATATTGGTTTAGCAAATTGTCGGCAGATTGCCCAAAATGAATCATTTTATAAAGATTGATTTTACCGTCAGGTACGTCAATATGAAGGAAGTTATAAAATTGTTTATAACTAGAGACAGATTTGGAATTCTATTTTATATAAATTATTTTTAAATGAATTTATAAAAGGAAACAAATGATTATTTTATCTAGTAAATTTTAAAACGTATATATAAATCAAGATTTGTAAGTTAAAGGGTTTATAAACAAATAAACTGAAATTTACCGAATGGTAAAGGATTTAATTAGTGGTTTCAAATAAACAGTTAATTGTGATGATTTAATTTAATTGTTAATTAGATTAAAGGAGATTATTTAAATTAATAGATTTAAATAAAAGGACTAGTTAGAATGGGTTAACGAATTAACCTTTTTCTGAGATGACTAAGTCAACTACTTGAACGAGATTTGATTACTAAAAACTATTATTGGATTATTAATTATTATTGAAATTAAATATCATTTTAGAATAACCTTTTAAGATAAATTATTTTATTTATGATGAAGTAAACTATGTGATGTAAAGGATACTAGAAAAATTACGAAGAGTTGATTGGTGAACGAGATTTTTTAAGGTATAGTATGAATATGAATTCATAAAGTGACTCGATACAAGATTTGAATATATAATAGTGTTTTCAAAGTAAAACCAAGTTGTTTGATATATCGAGTCCAGAATTCTATAAAAAAGAATAATGTTAGCTTTTAAAGTGAATAATGTTTGAGAAACCAGATTAAAAAGGAAATGGTGATAAAGGGGATTAGTTGAGTAAAACCTTGTTTATGATTAAAAAGGATTTTTAATAAGTGTTCTCATATTTATATGAATTAGATTTTGGATTTATTTCCGGAATGGAATTCTATTAAAGGGGAGTTTTAAACGAGATTGATGTAAGTTGAAATTGAATGGAAACCTTAGAGGATTTAACTTGGTTATAAAAGCGAGAATCTAACGACAAAGATCTAGAGATGAATATTTTAAATGAGAAAGGGGTTGGTTGAACAAAACTAAGATAAATGGTTATTTAAAAGATATTATAAATATAATAGAAGTACTGGGAACGTGTTAGGATGAGATTTCGTTGATAAACTCCTATTTATTCCGAAGATAAGAATGTTGTCGACTCAAGGTCTGAGAGGTAAATAAAATACCCCAACTCGAACGACTTCATGATTATCCAAGCATGATATTAGTTTAGAAACAAGGGTAGTTGATGGAATTAAAGGAGTATCTTTGTATGGGATATTATAAACGATGATTCGAAGAATTATAAGTTGGGTAATTTGGAAATGATAATTTAAAAAGATGTATTCCAAATGCTGAAAGATTTAGCAGTTAAATCATATTCCGAAGTTCGGAATATAATATTCCGAAGTTCGGTATGATTAATCAAAGATGAGGTTTATTTCGAAGTTCGAAATGTTAAACGAAGAAGCTAAGTAAGAAATTAATGATATTAGAATTTACAATATTTCAATATAAATGATAAGTCGGTCTGATACGGCTAAGGAAATAGAAGATAATTATAATGAACTGATGTACTTAATTTGAGACAACAAATTATATTGTCGCTAATGATTTTACAAATGTACTTGGTAAATAAAGTAAGAGTTCTGAAGATAGAATTTGTAACAATTGTTACAGATGTCAAGTCAACTATTTGGATTAATAAAAATTAATACTAATTATTGCAATGATGTGAAAATATAACCATAAAGAGTAAAAACTGTTAACTAAAGAGGCCAAGTGACGCTGTATACTGAACTAGCAAATCCATTTTATTTTTATGAATGCATGGGTGATTTATTTTGATAGTTAAATAACCGACTCTCAAAATCTGGCCAAATCGACTGTTGGTACGGAAAGATCAGGATCAAATTTATATTCGAAAATCATTCCGACCAGCAAATACGTAAACGTTGAAGATGTTCAGAAGCTGATCGAGATGGAGCAATTGAAGACCGTGGATCTTCATAAGCGGAAGTATTACATGTCGAATATTCTATGGGATTGCAACCAGGGGTATTCTGACGTGATTCAGTCGTGGTTGGGATTTTACGGATTGCAAGGACTTATCGCTACTGATCCTTTTGGATGCGGTAAGAGGGTGCCTTCGGTTCATCCTATTCCTGGATGATGTGTATGGACGATGCGAATGGTGGCCAGATGTTCCCAAAAGTCAATTATAACCTCAGGCCTCATCAACTGGGAAATGACAAAAATCGGGCAGGCAGCATGACTATGTGGGTCGCACCCATTAGGGTATATAATCACCTACCTAAAGAAATTCCTTTTGCTTCTTTAATCTATCGATGTTGTCCCTTATCGGGAATGGTTGCTGATCCCAACCGTTGGTGATATACATTCGACACACTCAAGCGAAATGAGTGGTCGGTCATGTATGGGCCGGGTTGCAAGACGTTCTTGTTGAACCCAGTGTATTCGCCTCTAGAGATATACTATCGGCAAGTGGTTCCATACCTTGTCATAGTTGGAATCCAATCTCCAATAAGTGCCCGCGGTTTTGATTGTATACTATATATGTGGAGTGTGAGATTCAAGCGTTCTGCTAAATTGATATTTATTTGTATTTAGACACTATTATAATATCAGACTAATATATGATTTTCAAAATGTTTGGGGTTATAGTAAGGTAAAAACCGTCCGTATTTATGTGTGGATTTGGTCTTACTATTATCCTTTTCTTTCAAAAAGATTTTGAACTTAAAAATCAAGTTGGATGATTCCCCTTAAACTGTGCGAGTTTTTCTCACTCTGGTTCACCAGACTGACCCGGTATTTGTAATGCTTGGGTTAGACCGGGTTGTACAGGTTCAGGTTATTAGACACTACAAAGTTCAGAAGACGTGCTGAAGGAGTTCAGACGTATGATGTTATACCGTTATTATTCCGCTGTGTGTTGAATATAAGGACAGGTTATTATAACTGTCCAGATGTATTGATGTACTCTGATGATTTGTAAGTATTTTACCAGCTCTTAATAAAAGTTATTTTTATATTATATTTTGTTCCGCTGCGATGTGGGACTCTGTGTTTTGTTGACTCTTGTTCTTCTATTCTAATATTTCTTTCTTTCTTACCTCACCCTCTAATTTCTTTCTATTGACATTTGAGTTTCCTGTACATTTGGGTTGGATTAGTGTTATTGATCAGCTCAAAAGGTACCGGAAATTTGGGTCGTCACAAAAATATCAAGTTGTAAAGATCCCTATGGGTTTCGAGAATAATCATCTAGTGAGGGATTAATCACAGTTAGGCATTTTTGGTAAACTCGTGCATACTGAATAAATTTTTAGGATTTTGTTTACCATTAACCACAATAAGAAATTATAGCTTGGATAGGTTTGAGAGCAACCATGGAGACAAAATCGCTCGAAACAAACATTTTAATACCTATTAAAGACACCAAACCTAGCTTAGCATATAAATGGTGTGTATAAACCTATTTATTTTATAAACATACTTATATGCTTAGATAATGCAGTAAGCCTTATCGATTAAGCTAAAATTCAATCTTTCTTCCTCTGTGAAAGAATGAAGATGGCAACATTCATCCTTCCTTTTCAATACTTTCATTTTGATCTCCTCTCTAATTTCACTTTTCTTCACCTTCCCTTTATCCCATGAAACCTTTGAATGCTTTCGTCACACTTATTTCTTTTGCAGAAGACTCCCACACAACCGTATCTATTTTTTCTTAGATTCGAAACCTTCATCCCCTTCGTTTCCGGAACCTAATTTGTTGATCCCCTAGCTTTAGTATGTGCGCGGAGTCTCTGAATTTATCCAAATCAACGTAGCCTCCTTACTGCTTTGCTAAACCTCATATGTGACTGTTTACAGCGTTTAAGGAGAGGTAATTTCTGGTGTTGTCCATTGGAGTTTTTTCTTTTTCGTCTGTGAATCTTATATCTGGTGGTTTGCAACTTTTTGAATTTGTGTTTAATATTTTGTTTTGGTGTTTTTTGGGGATCTTTCTCTTGTTGGAATGTGTGGTTTCTGAGTGTTATATGAGCTCTCCTCTCCCTTTCATTAATCTCAGCATAATTCGAGAAGCTTCGCTCTGGCCTCTGTTGATTTTGGTGAATTTATCTTCTTTTGCAATTCCCTCTCAATGTTATTTTGAAGCTTTGTTATCAGGCTGTGATTAGTCTCAGATTGTTTTCCCTCCTCTGTAGATCTTGTTCACTACTTCCAGCTCCTCTGCCCTCAGTTATTTCCTTTTCTTTCATCATTACCCTCTTTTTTCGTGGTGGCATGTTCTGTCCTTGTCTTTACTCCTCTCAAATACTGTAGTTAGGTGGTTTTCATGTATTGCCTATTCTGAACGTACTTAAGGTCCTTTCTGTTTGCTATTGTGCTTTGACTCCATCTCAAGTCCTATCGCACTCAAGTGCATAAAAATGCAAGAATGGTTAGTTTATCTTCCGTGGGTGTTATGGGTTTTGCATGAGTTTGTCTCTGTTCTTGATATGCCAGCTAGGTCAGTAGCTCTTAGCTATGATGGTTTGGATCCTTGAGCATGTTTAGGTCTGGTTTATGTTTGGGGCTTCCTTACTGCTTTATTTTGGTTGTGTGTTCAGACTTGGCCCGGTTTTTGTTTCGACTTACCATAACTAATGTTGCTTGGTAGCTTGCTGTTGTTTTTAGGTGTGGATTTGGTGCTCCTTGATGATCTAAGTTGGTTGGGTAGAATGCTTCTTATCATTCATGCGAATTTTTTTGGCTCTTTCGGCCATGCCATTCTGTTATGGAAAGGTTTGTCAAAGTTATGCTTTGATTTGATATGACCTCTAGTTGTTTGGTGGTAGGTTCTCTCCTGTCATTGTGCAGTGTGTGGCTCCATGCAATGTTCTGGCTTGGAGATGGGTTGCTGCAGTATAGTATTGCATTGCTATGCTGGTGGTAGCTTTTTTCTTTGCCAGTTGTCCTTAGTCAACATATAATGTCCTTTGTATGCAAATTATATTTATGCCCACTGCGTGGTGTGATAGGAAAAGTGTGTTGTATTTGTAGTCTAATTTTTTTTGGTTAGCTCCATTATTGTTAGCTTGATTAGCATGTGGTGGTCAGTCCACTATAAAACAGTCTATGGTGGACGGTCTACCTTAAAAATCGATAGTTGGTTGATAATCTGTCAACCAACTGTAATTCTTGTAATTATTATTTATTATAATAATAAGTGTTTGCGGTCATTTTAAAAACCGGTCGGCTCTGCCAAAATGCAGTAAACCTTATCTAGAACAAATAGGTAGATACATAGCTGGTAAGGCTAGCTTAGCGCATGCATGAGTCTGGATGGGAACCTAGAATGATTTTTACAGTAGATGAAAATAGCGAGGTTAGAGGCTAACCATGAACACTACTACAAAATAGGTCAATTGCATCGGTTGTTTACCACTTATTGCATTAGTACAGCAACCGATGCATATGCAGTCGATGCAACAAGGTAAAAATTGCATCGGTTTCAGAACCGATGCAACAAATGTAATTTTGCATCAGTTGTTAGCAATAACTGGTGTGAAAGGAAGGCTTTCAGCTTTATACTAGTTACCATGTTGCATTGGTTACTGGTAATAACCGGTGCAAAAATATGTTTTTGCACCGCTTATTATTGCCAACCAATGCAACATAGGGGACATTGTCTTTAACCTATCCTTATTTTGCATTGGTTGTTTCTGACCATTGATGCAAAATATCAATCTATTGCATTAAATTCCGATAAAAAAAATCTTCTCATAACTAACCATTATTGTATGCAATATTATAATCATTTAAATCAAATTGATGGAAAATGCAGATTGAATAAGATAATACCAACAAATATATATTTCAATTATTGTGTCCATAATCCGTACAAAAAAGTGATTCATAATTTCATTTTAGGACAATAATTCAAGCATTTGATACGTCCAATCATTAAAAAGCAATATAGCCTAGAGTACTATGAATTACCCTAGTACAACAACACTTTCGACATCATTCTTCACTGACTCTAAGACAAGAACCCGAGTTAAGATAATAGATATAATGTTAATAAATAAAACATACCTTCTAAAAAGAGAAACAACAACAAATATGCAATAATATTTTGAGATTGATGATTACAAGCAACATATTGATATACATAATAATAAGTATAACCATTTCTCTCTTATAAAAATGAACCATATATGCATTTGACTCATATCAAATATTGTTATTATTAGCCATTAAAAAATATGAAAATGAATTAAGGTATGATGGTCACACGCACCAATTTTCCCAAGGTCCACTATAGGATGAAATGTGCAGCAAATGGATTCATCTTTCTTTCCTTTTTCGGCTCTGAATGTGTAAAGAAGCTTGACATATAAACATATAACTTTTTACCAGAACTATTTTTACAGCAAGTCTTTGAGTGTAGTTTTAACCTCATCTTTTGGCTTATTATTGGAACTATTTTTACATAATCTGAAGTACCTTCCAATAAGAATAAATCAAAAAGCATATTTCTTAACAATTTACCTGGCTGGCACTATGGTGTAGCGTAATACGTATTTACTTATTTTGACTGACTGGCACCGAATGGTTTTCCACATCAGATTTCTGTCCGTTATCTGTACTACTCAGTTCATCACACTTCAGACCTTCACTAATAAAAATTTATATTCATGGACTGGGCGGTGTTGAATGTTTTCCTAATCGGTTTTGCGTTTTCAATGCATAGCCAAATCTTTGAATTCTTCAATCTTAGTATCTCCTAAGATACTTGACTCGTTATTTTATCATTTAATGATCCCATCCAACTAACTTGGGCTAATTTCATGATTATGGAGAATTTTACGTATAACATTTACTGCATAAAGCGTGATTATGTGGGAAAAAGCCTGATTTGATCGAGAATACGAATTAAAACCGGAAAACGGTCATTCATATCTTTAGACCATCTACCAAATCAACTGTGCTGATTCATAAATTTCTCTTATGTGACGACCCACCCTCTCAGTCCTTTGGATTAGACACTAATGCATCCTATATTGACATTCTAAGTACCGGAAGGACAAACTGCCTTTAGAGTATAACACATTACATAACAGCGGAAATAAATGTTGCATTACAACATCATAATGTACAACATATTACAGCAGAAATACATTAGAGTTAATACAACCGATAAGGTCCAATAGTACAAAACAACATAAATAAGAAATAAGTGCACAACAGAAATAATACCATGATAGAGTCTTTAGAGAGAATACATAAAGAACACATCCAACTTCTGCTCTTGCTCCAAATCCAAAACCTGCTTCCACATATAGCTTTCGTACATGGTTCCTAAAATGAACTTAACAACTAATTTGAATATTAGGCTACCTATGTGGAAATAAGAGCACCTAAGTTTGCAAGGGAAAAAAACTATGGGTCAGTCATTGGACTGGTGTGAGAAACCAAAACAATTGTGTTTACAAGGGTAGTAAGGTAAATTATAAGACCATGCCGCTTAAACACGGAACAGGTTTCCCCTTATGAATACCGGTGCACAAAAACTCACAATGCTTTTTAAAAATGAAGGTACCATAAGACTCGCATCCCATCACACAATGCATACACACACTATTAGAAGCAAGTTTTATCATATGATAACCAAATATGCTTGATACACAAAAATCGTTTGATATTATCATTAATGTCTATCTTTGAAATACCTTTTCAAAATAAATATATAGATCTTAGCAGACGAAGGTATCATATATTACGTCTACATAAATAGGTTACAACTAAAACTGTTTCGTATAGGAAGTTGGGTTCCATCAATGACCAAGGCAAAGGATCTTCCTTTACCGCATTGGAAACGCCTCTAATGGATGTCCCAGGAGTGAACAAATGAGTCCTTTATGCAGCAGTAGAGCCGGCCTACCACTATTTTGGGTGATGTTCGGGTTACTCATGAACGTAACGTCTCCCGGACGTTGTTGACCATTATCTAAGGCTCCTCGTTCCATCATCCACTAAGTAAATTGCTTGGGATCCATACCATGGCATCACTTTCTCAACTAGAAGGAAATGTTAGTCCCTATCTTTGCTGTACTTCATCCTGTTTCGGCTCATTACCAATTGTGAAGTCGTGAACTCACGTTCCACAAAGCTCTGCTTTGCAACAAAAGCTTTGATCTATTTAACATCGACACTTAGCATTCCACAATGTCAGTTCACAACATATAATCGGTATCTATTAATATATAACCCATTGAGTACATAAATCTCAAAGGAGGATGCTAAGCTAAAAGGATAAATCTTTAACTACCAACTGATATATCATCAATAGAAATCAATTGATATGTCGTAAATTACAATGTTAGATATACATCCAATACAAGTTCGTTCTGGGTTGTGAATGTAACCGAAGGCATCTTATTTCTCGTCCAATAAAGGAGAGAGGACCTTTCATATCCAGACAATCAACAAGTACGTCTGGACTACTGCCACTTATAACCTTGTAATGGGAGCTACCCAAGGCATCAACAAATAGTCCATTCGATGTGAAGATTCCCGGTCTTCCACCTCTTCAATATCATTTACTTCTAACTCGTCGTATAATTACTTAAATTGGGTCAAACCCAGTCTTTTCGAAATAATTAGCGTAAAACAAAATCCTTTTGGATTACCGAATCTCCAATTAAATCTCCTTTAATTGAAAAACAATTCATAAGATTGAATCTTATTCTTAAACTTGGTTAAGTCGTTAGACTTCCAAAATCGTCCTCAAAATTCTTTACTAAACATATAAAAGGTTTACGAAGGTTTATATTCAATTTGGGAATTAAAAACCTTTAATCTCAAAACATTACATAAAACCGTTACAAAAGGCATTGCAAAATAACCTATTTCTGGTTAATAGGTTTTTATCACTCAATGCTGCATATATTTTATCCAAAACTCTTTCAAGTCATTTATTATAATTTGTAATGATTTTTCTTTATTTTTTATACATTAAAAATAGTCCATTTCAAAAAAATCTCATTTCGGGTCCTAAACTGCATTGGCACTGATTTGAACTTATATTGAAATCTAACCGTTGGATTATAAAACTTTTCTTTGAGTCTTTTTATTTTGAACCAAACATTTTTTGTTTCGGGAAAATCCAACGGTCGAATCTCCCGATAAGTCAATTTGAAGTCAATGGTCGAAATTCACGAATTGCCGCAGCGCGCGCGACTAGTCCTATTCAGACCAAGCTTCGACTTATATTTGAAATCAAGTTGAATTGCCTCTAAATAATTTACTAATTATATAAAACATATATAATAATTTTTCAAAACTACATTTCCAATATTTAACTTCAAATTCAAATATTCAATTATTTAAATATTATTTAAATCATTAAAATAATACTTTTTTTCAAACTTCGTCTTTTGAAATCCAAACTTTCTTGAGTTCCATTATAAAAATAAATAAGAAAGTTTGGAAAAGAAAATCCAGCTAAAACATTTCTTATATATCAAAAATCAAACTTCACTTTTCAAAGTTACTATTCAATTTTGATTTAAAACTTGAACATGCCTTGATTACTTGAAAACTATTTCAAATAAATTTCTTTATGTTACCAATGTTTATCGTAATGACTTAAACTTTATTTCCATCAAAAGTCAGATATCAAATTCGAACTTTTATTTTTCATTTATTATTTAATTAATAAAATATTCAATTAAATAATTTTGTTGAATAGAGACTAAAACGTTAACCAATAATCCAATTTTTGGGTATAGTTAATTACGATATCATATACCATGTCATAAAAAATCCTTATAACATTCAACATCAGCCAAACAAGGTGCTATTGACTTAGCCAGTTAATATCCATTAACCCATTACTATTTAAGATAATATTCAATCAACCCAAAAAGGTTTATATCCATAATCAATCATCCAATATCCACACAATCATCATCATAGGGTGTTACTTACTTAAGTGTCATATGATTATCACTTAAAAATCAAATATGTACTTCACTAATCATTATTAAACCCAAAAATGATTTAATATCATAACTATAAAATACTTAGCCTTTTAAGTACGTTGTTTCTCACCAAATTATCCACTCCTTTGTAACTTCGAATGTAGGACTCCTCAGCACTACAAGTCAAATCCAGCAGCCTTCTGGCTTCATCGTATAATATCAGTTTTCAAACGGATAGGGCTTCGACGCGTAGAGGTTTTATAAACTATACTTGAATATATATATTGGTTTAATAGACAAAAGGTCGGATCTTTGGCTTAGAGGGGTGCGGTCTAGGGGTGTGGGGTCTACGTGGGGGCTGTTTGGGCTATACGGTCCACATGTTGGGGGTGTTTTGGGATGAAGGGTTGTAAAGGTGTGGCCTTTAAGGTATTTAAGTGGATTTAGAGGTGGTTTAAGACTGTTTGGAGGTGGTCGGATCCATGGAAAGGAGGAGGGGGTGGTGGAGCAGATGCTGCAGGCACAGGGGAGGGGTGGAGTTGCAGGCTCAACTGGTGGGGCCCACGGGTGAAAGGGGAGGAGATAGAAAGGAGAAAAAGAGGAGGAAAAAAAAGATGGAAAAAGAGAAGAGAAAATGGGAAGGAATAAATGTGAGTGAGAGGCCACTTATTTATACACATTGGCCGGTGGCCTTAGTGCAAATATGCTCGTTTACGTGTCAACATGAGAGAAGATAGTGTAGGGATGAAGTATGGACCTTAAAACAATTTTCCAACTAAGGTTAATTAATTAATTTGTGTATTAACTTTTGTGCCAAATTCTTATTTTGTGTGCCTAATAAACATCATCATTATGCTTATGACAACATGGGGTGTAGGTAAGTATTAGTGAAGTGTCAAGGAGGGTGGCGATTTAGGAAATGGTGAAATAAAATGATTTGATATATTTTAAGCTCATGTTTAATTAACCGACCTTCATACGTTTTCAACTCGTACGATCAAACCGTAAGTCCACTCAAAACGAAATTCGATATCCTACCATATTTCACATATACTGATCCAATGAAATTGGTCTCGTCGAATTCTAAGGTCATTTGAAAATGGCTATTTTAGGCTATTAAAATAATTTTGAATTATCGAAATTCAAAATATTTATTTTTAAATTTATTTTGAAAGTTCACTAACCTTATTTTTACTTTAGAAAATGTAAAATAAAATTAGAAATCATTTTCCGTTGCTTTTAAGTTCAGACTCAATATTTGTTCCTTAAAAATCAACTTATATATATATAATAAATTTGTATTTTTAAATTGACTCAAATTTTAGGTTGTTATAATCTCCACTACCTAAAGAATTTCGCCTTCGAATTTGAAATGAAAGAGATAATGAATAGAAATGATATTCAAGGAATGAGTTTACCTTGCAAATGAGCTAATCCGCGATTCCACTCTACAATGTGGATATGACTTCTGTTTCCCAAGTGAAATCCCTTGGATCACTGCTCCATTGCACTTTGACTAATTTCACCATCTTGTTTCTCATTTCCTTTACATCCTTGCTAATGAACTTTAAAGGTTCTCTTGGAACTATCAACTCTAGTGTGATCTCTAAGTCTTGTTGTGCAGCTTCCTCAATGATCAAATCAGGATCATGAACATACGTTCAAAGATGAGAAATATGAAAAAGATTATGTATACTTGACAACCATTTAGGCAACTGAATTCTATAAGCCAAGGTTCCGATCTTTTCTACCACTGGGAAAGGTCCAATATATCAAGGTGATAACTTCCCAGTCTTTCCAAATCCGATGACTCCTCTCAATGGAGATTTTTTTTAGAAATACCTGGTCACCCACAGAGAATTCCAAGTCTCTTCTTCGCTGATCAGCATAACTCTTTTTCCTGCTTTGAGCTACTTTTATTTTCTTTTTGATGAAGTCCACTTTCTCAGTTGCTTCACGGATCACATCTGGACCCAGTATAAGCCTATCTCCCAACTCAATCCAATATGATGGCGACTTGCAAGGTCGACCATATAACACCTCGAAAGGTGACATATCTATATTTGCTTGATAGCTATTGTTGTAGGGGAACTCTGTTAGACGTAAATGATCTTCCCACAAGTTCTGGAACTTTTCTCCTACATCTCCACAAGGGGCTTTTTGGCTGGGACTTTTCTTCTACATCTCCACAAGTTATGCCATTACTGAGTGCAAGGACTTTGCATCTTCCCACATCTAAATTCTTCTCTTTTCCACGTAATTAACACGTGGATTTCATGTATAAACCCTTTTAATTTCATTAAACACACGGATCGTGTGTTTGCATGTAACTAATTCTTGTAATATGTCAGTATAACAATAAGATTATAAAATGGATGTAGGCTACATCTACAGCCGAACCACTATAAAAACCTTGTTTGTCTCCTCTTTATTTACTATTTTCGGCATTGTGTGATCTGCATTTGGGTGTTAGCACCAAATTTTGGTATAACATTTTGGCATGCCAGGAGGGGGAACACGAAATAAATCCCTCTTCTAGTTTAAAAGGAAGCGGATTATTTAGCTATTGGACCAATGGTCAAACGAAAGATTCCCCGTACGGAAGATGAAGGCACAAGATACGAGGCGAGCCAGGAGGCTTTCTCTCATGGAAATCCATCAGCAAACTTAATCGGCGAAGAGATGGATGGCGTTCTCGCTGAATTGAGAACCCAGTGGCAAGGCAAGACGATTTCCTCCGGAAGCAGCGGAGATAATGGAAAAATTCTTTTCTCGAATGAATGGAAACCCGAGCAACAACACTCAACTCAATGGAAATAATGCAACGAACTCAACACCTGCAGGTACACCGAACTGGGTCGAATCAGACTCGATCCGAGCCGCAGGATCTGGGGGCAATCTGACTCCCATTGGAAATGTGCAGCAAGCGTCGCTCAATGTTCTGGATGAGAACGCTAGAATCGCGAGGGACTCGGGCCAAGCTCGGCCAAACTCTGCTCCGGTTCAGGTAGGAAATGCAACAACACGACCCCAGGATGGAGCACATCATGTCGGTGACCACAGACCCATTCGAATCGAGCACGACGAGCCAGATCGGTTCAGGACCTCGATCCGACCAGATATCCGACCCGAATCAGTTGGTTTCCCTAGTACCCTATACTCTTCCAAACTCTTCTGGACTCAAAGCTAGGGCACCAACTCAAATCTTGGCCATTTGCAACAACTTTTTGAAGGAGATCGACTCGTTAATTTGATTGAACGCATCTTGAAAGGCCGCACTCATCAAAGTGACATGGATGATGTCAATCAAACTCCGTTCACACAGAAAATCAAAAATTCTCGAAATCCCCTAGATTTCAAACTTGCAGTGCTTGAGCCTTACATTGGCAGGACATATCCTACCGCACACCTGATATGATACAAACGGTATATGGAAGTTCAATCGACATCGGAAAACGTTATGGCAAAATGTTTTCCTTTCTTTTTGTCAGATATAGTTGCTATGTGGGTTCGGCAGCTAACACCAGAATCAATCAACAGCTGGAACATGTTGGTTGCTCGCTTTATTGAACAGTTTCGGGTCCACATATCTCGACCCAAAAATGTCATGTCCCTCACTACAATCAAGTAAAGGTCTGGAGAAACTTTGCGCTTATTTCTTCTCCGCTCTTTCTTTTCTATCTTTTCAGTTGATAAAACAATTGCAGCTGCCTAACTATTTCTCCACCTAAATCCCCAACCAAGCACGTAAGAATAATGGAACCGCGTCTACAACGTAGATATCAAATGAAAACTCCTTTAAGCCGACCTACTCGTCCTTCTGCAAGCTTACGTTCAGCTATGTTGTACAACATGGAGAAAGACATTCTCCTTATCTTCGCTTTCTTTCTCTTATTTATACCCGTTGCTTCAATTCATTCTTCCAGCGAACAGAAAATCAAACCTCAAGTATATGGTCTAAAAAAAATAATAGAAACCAAATCCAAATAAATCCGTACGAAAATTTCAAATCACGAAAGGTATGCATTTGAGCGTGTGAACTCCCTCTCTTCAGCTTCGTGTACTGGTGTTAGGTTTCGAGATGGTTTTGGTTCGCTAAAAAAAAGGGAACAGCGTGGGCTAACAATGCGTGGAGTTTGAGAAGAGTGACGATGGGAAGGGTTTAAGTTTCTGAGAAATATAAGTAAGGGGAGGAGGCTACAGTAAGTAGAAAGTTTGGCGTGAGTTTCATTGTGAAGAGGAGTACTTCTGTTCGAAACAGTAAGAGGTGGTGTATAATGCGTGCGGCATCGGTTAAAGGCCTCAGCATGGAAGATGGAGATGAGGTTCAGGATGTACAATGGCTAGCTAGAGGATGAAATGAATGGGAGACTTGCGATGATGAACATAACGCAGGCCGATCCGTTGAAACATAGACCATTTTTGGGGTGTGTACCCATCAAGTAAAAGGAAGAATTGGTGATGTTGGGGAGCTGAGTGGTGTTTGTGCATGGATAAGGGGAGGAGGCGTTTGCTGTATGTATGACGCAAGCAGGACAAGCAAGTTTGGTTCCGAGAAAAACAATAAAATGGTCACGAGAAGAAAGTTGCGTGACAGGAGCAAACCAAACAGAAGGAAAGAAGGGTGGTTTGTTTGGTGAGCGGTGAAAGGTGCCTGGAACGATCATCAGGTGGAGAGTTGAAAAGCAGGAGCAGTTCAAAAGGGGAGAGCGATCCATGAGGCGTGGGGACTGGGAAACTGAAGTAGGGTGGTTCGCGATGGTGAAGTAGTATGTTGCAGTGGTGAAGCAGATTGCGTGGAGAAGATGAATGAAAATGAGCAGGTAAAGATAATTAAACCAGCCTAATCACAGTTACACATGGCTAATATTATTAATTTATACTTAATCCTAATTAAGAATTGCCGAATAAATAATGAACAAAGGGGCCAGGAAAGTTTTAAACGTGTACACTAGAAAAATAGAAAGAAGTATTATATGATATATAATATACCAATTTTTAGATAGTATACCTGCAGATTTATCAACATATAGCCTGACTTCTTAGAGAGGTTTAACGTTCGTTTAACACTGACTAAGTATAATAATTTTCATTATGTCTGAACTAAAGTTATATTAACACAAGGTAGTGCGAGGTAATAAAATGTTATTACTACATTAGTTGTAACATAGCATGGCCCATAACTGAAGTTATTAATTAAATCAAGTTATAAAACCGTAAAGTAGAATTTATATAACGTATAAATATATGATCATAACAGATACCCATGGAAGCAGTAGAGCCGTATGAACGAACGCGAAATTTTGGAACAGGCTTGGACAGAATTGGGCATAGCTGCGAGTGATTGAAACGAATTATTTCAACGTCAAATGAGAATCAAGGTGAGTTCAACTCACTCAGTTTATCCCGTTTATATTTTATATAAACTGGATTTTTATTTTGTGTGCAATGTTTGTTGATAGTTGATGATGGATGATTGTTTGTCTGTATGTTGAATAATTTTAGATACTCATAGATTAAATTAAGCGTTTGTTTAATATAATCAAATTAAATCGTTATTTTAATGATTAGATTCCAAATGAGGTAACTTACCTTGTTGGTTACGTTTATAATAATATAAACATATTAAATAGATAATTGAATGATTGATTGATGTTATAAATTGTTTGTTAACTGTTATTAGTTGAACTGTTTATTTCTGTTTACCGCGTACCATCGTAGCGAATTTGAAGTAATTCATTGTGATGCAGGGAAGGACAAATTGGAGGGATCCAACCGGATTCCTCAAATATGTTGTTTATTTCTGTATCATATAAATCAATATGATTGATTGTTGATTGTTGTATTCGAAACCAACACTTGTTTGATGACCAATAATGATATTGGTTGAGAAAATTATTGGCAGATTGCCCAAAATGAATCATTTTATAAACATTGATTTTACCGTCAGGTACGTCAATATGAAGGAAGTTATAAAACTGTTTATAACTAGAGACAAATTTGGAATTCTATTTTATATAAATTATTTTTAAATGAATTTATAAAAGGAAACAAATGATTATTTTATCTAGTAAATTTTAAAACGTATATATAAATCAAGATTTGTAAGTTAAAGGGTTTATAAACAACTAAACCGAAATTTAACGAATGGTAAAGGATTTAATTAGTGGTTTCAAATAAACAGTTAATTGCGATGATTTAATTTAACTGTTAATTAAATTAAAGGAGATTATTTAAATTAATAGATTTAAATAAAAGGACTAGCTAGAATGGGTTAACGAATTAACCTTTTTCTGAGATGACCGAGTCAACTACTTGAACGAGATTTGATTACTAAAAACTATTATTGGATTATTAATTATTATTGAAATTAAATATCATTTTAGAATAAACTTTTAAGATAAATTATTTTATTTATAATGAAGTAAACTATGTGATGTAAAGGATACTAGACAAATTACGAAGAGTTGATTGGTGAACGAGATTTTTAAGGTATAGTATGAATATGAATTCATAAAGTGACTCGATAGACAAGATTTGAATATATAATAGTGTTTTCAAAGTAAAACCAAGTTGTTTGATATATCGAGTCCAGAATTCTATAAAAAGAATAATGTTAGCTTTTAAAGTGAATAATGTTTGAGAAACCAGATTAAAAAGGAAATGGTGATAAAGGGGATTAGTTGAGTAAAACCTTGTTTATGATTAAAAAGGATTTTTAATAAGTGTTCTCATATTTATATGAATTAGATTTTGGATTTATTTCCGGAATGGAATTCTATTAAAGGGGAGTTTTAAATGAGACTGATGTAAGTTGAAATTGAATGGAAACCTTAGAGGATTTAACTTGGTTATAAAAGCGAGAATCTAACGACAAAGATCTAGAGATGAATATTTTAAATGAGAAAGGGGTTGGTTGAACAAAACTAAGATAAATGGTTATTTAAAAGATATTATAAATATAATAGAAGTACTGGGAACGTGTTAGGATGGGATTTCGTTGATAAACTCCTATTTATTCCGAAAATAAGAATGTTGTCGACTCAAGGTCTGAGAGGTAAATAAAATACCCCAACTCGAACGACTTCATGATTATCCAAGCATGATATTAGTTTAGAAACAAGGGTAGTTGAGGGAATTAAAGGAGTGTCTTTGTATGGGATATTATAAATGATGATTCGAAGAATTATAAGTTGGGTAATTTGGAAATGAGAATTTAAAAAGATGTATTCCAAATGCTGAAAGATTTAGTAGTTAAATTGTATTCCGAAGTTCGGAATATAATATTCCGAAGTTCGGTATGATTAATCAAAGATGAGGTTTATTTCGAAGTTCGAAATGTTAAACGAAGAAGCTAAGTAAGAAATTAATGATATTATAATTTACAATATTTCAATATAAATGATAAGTCGGTCTGATACAGCTAAGGAAATAGAAGATAATTATAATGAATTGATGTACTTAATTTGAGACAACAAATTATATTGTCGCTAATGATTTTACAAATGTACTTGGTAAATAAAGTAAGAGTTCTGAAGATAGAATTTGTAACAATTGTTACAGATGTCAAGTCAACCATTTTGATTAATAAAAATTAATACTAATTATTGCAATGATGTGAAAATATAACCATAAAGAGTAACAACTGTTAACTAAAGAGGCCAAGTGACGCTGTATACTGAACTAGCAAATCCATTTTATTTTATGAATGCATGGATGATTTATTTTGATAGTTAAATAACCGACTATCAAAATCTGGCCAAATCGACTAGTGGTACGGAAAGACCAGGATCGAATTTATATTCGAAAACCATTCCGACCAGCAAATACGTAAACGTTGAAGATGTTTAGAAGCTGATCGAGATGGAGCAATTGAAGACTGTGGATCTTCATAAGTGGAAGTATTACTTATCGAATATTCTATGGGATTGCAACCAGGGGTATTCTGACGTGATTCAGTCGTGGTTGGGATTTTACGGATTGCAAGGACTTATCGCTACTGATCCTTTTGGATGTGGTAGGAGGGTGCCTTCGGTTCATCCTATTCCTGGATGATGTGTATGGACGATGCGAATGGTGGCCAGATGTTCCAAAAAGTCAATTAAAACCTCAGGCCTCATCAACTGGGAAATGACAAAAATCGGGAAGGCAACATGGCTATGTGGGTCGCACCCATTAGGGTATATAATCACCTATCTAGAGAAATTCCTTTTGCTTCTTTAATCTATCGATGTTGTCCCTTATCGGGAATGGTTGCTGATCCCAACCGTTTGTGATATACATTCGAAACACTCAAGCGAAATGAGTGGTCGGTCATGTGTGGGCTGGGTTGCAAGACGTTCTTGTTGAACCCAGTGTATTCGCCTCTAGAGATACACTATCAGCAGGTGGTTCCATACCTTGTCATAGTCGGAATCCAATCTCCAATAAGTGCCCGCGGTTTTGATTGTATACTATATATGTGGAGTGTGAGATGCAAGCGTTCTGCTAAATTGATATTTATTTGTATTTAGACACTATTATAATATCAGACTAATGTATGATTTTCAAAACGTTTGGGGTTATAGTAAGGTAAAAACCGTCCATATTTATGTGTGGATTTGGTCTTACTATTATCCTTTTCTTTCAAAAAGATTTTGAACTTAAAAATCAAGTTGGATGATTCCCCTTAAATTGTGCGAGTTTTTCTCACTGTGGTTCACCAGACTGACCCAGTATTTGTAATGCTTGGGTTAGACCGGGTTGTACAGGTTCAGGTTATTGGACACTACAACGTTCAGAAGACGTGATGAAGGAGTTCAGACGTATGATGTTATACCGTTATTATTCCGCTGTGTGTTGAATATAAGGACGGGTTATTATAACTGTCCAGATGTACTGATGTACTCTGATGATTTGTAAGTATTTTACCAGCTCTTAATAAAAGTTATTTTTATATTATATTTTGTTCCGCTGCGATGTGAGACTCTGTGTTTTGTTGACTCTTGTTCTTCTATTCTAATATTTCTTTCTTTCTTACCTCACCCTCTAATTTCTTTCTATTGACATCTGAGTTTCCTGTACATTTGGGTTGGATTGGTGATATTGATCAGCTCAAAAGGTACCGGAAATTTGGGTCGTCACAAAAATAGCAAGTTGTAAAGATCCCTATGGGCTTCGAGAATAATCATCTAGTGGGGGATTAATCACAGTTAGGCATTTTTGGTAAACTCGTGCATATTGAATAAATTTTTAGGATTTTGTTTACCATTAACCACAATAAGAAATTATAGCTTGGACAGGTTTGAGAGCAACCATGGAGACAAAATTGCTCGAAACAAACATTTTAATACCTATTAAAGACACCAAACCTAGCTTAGCGTATAAATGGTGTGTATAAACCTATTTATTTTATAAACATACTTATATGCTTAGATAATGCAGAAAGCCTTATCGGTTAAGCTAAAATTCAAGCTTTCTTCCTCTGTGAAAGAATGAAGATGGCAACATTCATCCTTCCTTTTCAATACTTTCATTTTGATCTCCTCTCTAATTTCACTTTTCTTCACCTTCCCCTTTTCCCATGAATCCTTTGAATGCTTTCGTCACACTTATTTCTTTTGCAGAAGACTCCCACACAACCGTATCTATTTTTTCTTAGATTCGAAACCCTCATCCCCTTCGTTTCCGAAACCTAATTTGTTGACCCCCTAGCTTTAGTATGTGCGCGGAGTCTCTGAATTTCTCCAAATCAACGTAGCCTCCTTGCTGCTTTGCTGAACCTCATATGTGACTGTTTACAGCGTTTAAGGAGAGGTAATTTCTGGTGTTGTCCTGTGGAGTTTTTTTCTTTTTCGTCCGTGAATCTTATATCTGGTGGTTTGCAACTTGTTGAATTTGTGTTTAATATTATGTTTTGGTGTTTTTTGGGGATCTTTCTCTTGTTGGAATGTGTGGTATCTGAGTGTTATATGAGCTCTCCTCTCCCTTTCATTAATCTCAGCATAATTCGAGAAGCTTCGCTCTGGCCTCTGTTGATTTTGGTGAATTTATCTTCTTTTGCAATTTCCTCTCAATGTTATTTTGAAGCTTTGTTATCAGGCTGTGATTAGTCTCAGATTGTTTTCCCTCCTCTGTAGATCTTGTTCGCTACTTCCAGCTCCTCTACCCTCAGTTATTTCCTTTTCTTTCATCATCACCCTCTTTTTTCATGGTGGCATGTTTTGTCCTTGTCTTTACTCCTCTCAAATACTGTAGTTAGGTGGTTATTGCCTATTCTGAACGTACTTAAGGTCCTTTCTGTTTGCTATTGTGCTTTGACTCCATCTCAAGTCCTATCGCACTCAAGTGCATAAAAATGCAAGAATGGTCAGTTTATGTTTCGTGGGTGTTATGGGTTTTGCATGAGTTTGTCTCTGTTCTTGATATGCCAGCTAAGTCAGTAGCTCTTAGCTATGATGGTTTGGATCCTTGAGCATGTTTTGGTCTGGTTTATGTTTGGGGCTTCCTTACTGCTTTATTTTGGTTGTGTGTTCAGTCTTGGCCCAGTTTTTGTTTCGACTTGCCATGACTAATTTTGCTTGGTAGCTTGCTGTTGTTTTTTGGGTGTGGATTCGGTGCTCCTTGATGATCTAAGTTGGTTGGGTAGAATGCTTCTTACCATTCATGTGAAACTTTTTGGCTCTTTCGGCCATGCCATTCTGTTATGGAAAGGTTTGTCAAAGTTCTGCTTTGATTTGATATGACCTCTAGTTGTTTGGTGGTAGGTTCTTTCCTGTCATTGTGCAGTGTGTGGCTCCATGAAATGTTCTGGCTTGGAGATGGGTTGCGGCATTATAGTATTGCATTGCTATGATGGTGGTAGCTTTTTTCTTTGCCAGTTGTTCTTAGTCAACATGTAATGTCCTTTGTATGCAAATTATATTTATGCCCACTGCGTGGTGTGATAGGAAAAGTGTGTTGTATTTGTAGTCTAATTTTTTTTGGTTAGCTCCATTATTGTTAGCTTGATTAGCATGTGGTGGTCAGTCCACTATAAAACAGTCTATGGTGGACGGTCTACCTTAAAAATCGATAGTTGGTTGATAATCTGTCAACCAATTGTAATTCTTGTAATTATTATTTATTATAATAATAAGTGTTTGCGGTCATTTTAAAAACCGGTCGGCTCTGCCAAAATGCAGTAAACCTTATCTAGAACAAATAGGTAGATACATAGCTGGTAAGGCTAGCTTAGCGCATGCATGAGTCTGGATGGGAACCTAGAATGATTTTTATAGTAGATGAAAATGGCGAGGTTGGAGGCTAACCATGAACACTACTACAAAATAGGTCAATTACATCAGTTGTTTACCACTTATTGCATTAGTACAGCAACCGATGCATATGCAGCCGATGCAATAAGGTAAAAATTGCATCGGTTTCAGAACCGATGCAACAAATGTAATTTTGCATCAGTTGTTAGCAATAACTGGTGCGAAAGGAAGGCTTTCAGCTTTATACTAGTTACTATGTTGCATCGGTTACTGGTAATAACCGGTGCAAAAATATGTGTTTGCACCGCTTATTATTGCCAACCAATGCAATATAGGGGACATTGTCTTTAACCTATCCTTATTTTGCATTTGGCTGTTTCTGACCATTGATGCAAAATATCAATCTATTGCATTAAATTCCGATAAAAAAATTCTTCTCATAACTAACCATTATTGTATGCAATATTATAATCATTTAAATCAAATTGATGGAAAATGCAGATTAAATAAGATAATACCAACAAATATATATTTCAATTATTTTGTCCATAATCCATACAAAAAAGTGATTCATAATTTCATTTTAGTACAATAATTCAAGCATTTGATATGTCCAATCATTAAAAAGCAATATAGCCTAGAGTACTATGAATTACCCTAATACAACAACACTTTCGACATCATTCTTCACTGACTCTAAGACAAGAACCCGAGTTAAGATAATAGATATAATGTTAATAAATAAAACATACCTTCTAAAAAGAGAAACAACAACAAATAAGCAATAATATTTTGAGATTGATGATTACAAGCAACATATTGATATACATAATAATAAGTATAACCATTTCTCTCTTATAAATATGAACCATATATGCATTTGACTCATATCAAATATTGTTATTATTAGCCGCTAAAAATTATGAAAATGAATTAAGGTATGATGGTCACACGCACCAATTTTCCCAAGGTTCATTATAGGATGAAATGCGCAGCAAATGGATTCATCTTTCTTTCCTTTTTCGGCTCTGAATGTGTAAAGAAGCTTGACATATAAACATATAACTTTTTACCAGAACTATTTTTACAACAAGTCTCTGAGTGTAGTTTTAACCTCATCTTTTGGCTTATTATTGGAACTATTTTTACATAATCTGAAGTACCTTCCAATAAGAATAAATCAAAATGCATATTTCTTAACAATTTACCTGACTGGCACTATGGTGTAGCGTAATACGTATTTACTTGTTTTGACTGACTGGCACCGAATGGTTTTCCACATCAGATTTCTGTCCATTATCTGTACTACTCAGTTCATCAAACTTCAGACCTTCACTAATAAAAATTTATATTCATGAACTGGGTGGTGTTGAATGCTTGCCTAATCGGTTTTGCGTTTTCAATGCATAGCCAAATCTTTGAATTCTTCAATCTTAGTATCTCCTAAGATACTTGACTCATTATTTCATATTTAATAATCCCATCCAACTAACTTGGGCTAATTTCATGATTATGGAGAATTTTACGTATAACATTTACTGCATAAAGCATGATTTTATGGGAAAAGCCTGATTTGATCGAGAATACGAATTAAACCGGAAAATGGTCATTCATATCTTTAGACCATCTACCAAATCAACTGTGCTGATTCATAAATTTCTCTTATGTGACGACCCACCCTCTCAGTCCTTGGGATTAGACACTAATGCATCCTGTATTGACATTCTAAGTACCGGAAGGACAGACTGCCTTTAGAGTATAACACATTACATAACAGCGGAAATAAATGTTGCATTACAACATCATAATGTACAACGTATTATAGCAGAAATACATTAGAGTTAATACAACGATAAGGTCCAATAGTACAGAATGACAGAAATAAGAAATAAGTGCACAACAGAAATAATAACATGGTAGACTTCAGAGAGAATACATAAAGAACACATCCAACTTCTGCTCTTGCTCCAAATCCAAAACCAGCTTCCACATATAGCTTTCGTACATGGTTCCTAAAATGAACTTAATAACTAATTTGAATATTAGGCTACCTATGTGGAAATAAGAGCACCTGAGTTTGCAAGGGAAAAAACTATGGGTCAGTCATTGGACTGGTGTGAGAAAACAAAACAGTTGTGTTTACAAGGGTAGTAAGGTAAATCATAAGACCATATCGCTTAAACACGGAACAGGTTTCCCCTTATGAATACCAGTGCACAAAAACTCGCAATGCTTTTTAAAAATGAAGGTACCATAAGACTCGCATCCCATCACACAATGCATACACACACTATTAGAAGCAAGTTTTACCATATGATAACCAAATATGATTGATACGCAAAAATCGTTTGATATTATCATTAATGTCTATCTTTGAAATACCTTTTCAAAATAAATATATAGATCTTAGCAGACGAAGGTATCATATATTACGTCTACATACATAGGTTACAACTAAAACTGTTTCGTATAGGGAGTTGGGTTCCATCAATGACCAAGGCAAAGGATCTTCCTTTACCGCATTTGAAACGCCTCTAATGGATGTCCCAGGAGTGAACAAATGAGTCCTTTCTGTAGCAGTAGAGCTGGCCTACCACTATTTTGGGTGATGTTCGGGTTACTCGTGAACGTAACATCTCCCGGACGTTGTTGACCATTATCTAAGGCGCCTCGTTCCATCATCCACTAAGTAAATTGCTTGGGATCCATACCATGGCATCACTTTCTCAACTAGAAGGAAATGTTGGTCCCTATCTTTGCTGTACTTCATCCTGTTTCGGCTCATTACCGATTGTGAAGTCGTGAACTCACGTTCCACAAAGCTCTGCTTTGCAACAAAAGCTTTGATCTATTTAACATCGACACTTAGCATTCCACAATGTCAGTTCACAACATATAATCGGTATCTATTAATATATAACCCATTGAGTACATAAATCTCAAAGGAGGATGTTAAGCTAAAAGGATAAATCTTTCACTACCAACTGATATATCATCAATAGAAATCAATTGATATGTCGTAAATTACAATGTTAGATATACATCCAATACAAGTTCATTCAGGGTTGTGAACGTAACCGAAGGCATCTTATTTCTCGTCCAATAAAGGAGAGAGGACCTTTCATATCCATACAATCAACAAGTACGTCCGGACTACTGCCACTAATAACCTTGTAATGGGAGCTACCCAAGGCATCAACAAATAGTCCATTCGATGTGAAGATTCCCGGTCTTCCACCTCTTCAATACCATTGACTTCCAACTCGTCGTATAATTACTTAAATTGGGTCAAACCCGGTCTTTTCGAAATAATTAGCGTAAAACAAAATCCTTTTGGATTACCGAATCTTTAATTAAATCTCCTTTAATTGAAAAACAATTCATAAGATTGAATCTTATTCTTAAACTTGGTTAAGTCGTTAGACTTCCAAAATCGTCCTCAAAATTCTTTACTAAACATATAAAAGGTTTACGAAGGTTTATATTCAATTTGTGAATTAAAAACCTTTAATCTCAAAACATTACATAAAACCGTTACAAAAGGCATTGCAAAATAACCTATTTCTGGTTAGTAGGTTTTTATCACTCAATGCTGCATATATTTTGTCCAAAACTCTTTCAAGTCATTTATTATAATTTATAATGATTTTTCTTTATTTTTAATACATTAAAAATAGTCCATTTCAATAAAATCTCATTTCTTGTCCTAAATTGCATTGGCACTGATTTGAACTTATATTGAAATCTAACTATTGGATTATAAAACTTTTCTTTGACTCTTTTTATTTTGAACCAAACGTTTTTTATTTTGGAAAAATCCAACGGTCGAATCTCCCGATAAGTCAATTTGAAGTTAATGATCGAAATTCGCGAATTGCCGCAGCACGCGCGACCAGTCCTATTCAGACCAAACTTCAACTTATATTTAAAATCAAGTTGAATTGCCTCTAAATAATTTACTAATTATATAAAACATATATAATAATTTTTCAAAACTACGTTTCCAATATTTAACTTCAAATTCAAATATTCAATTATTTAAATATTATTTAAATCATTAAAATAATACTTTTTATTAAACTTCGTCTTTTGAAATCTAAACTTTCTTGAATTCCATTATAAAAATAAATAAGAAAGTTTGGAAAAGAAAATCCAGTGAAAACATTTCTTATATACCCAAATCAAACTTCACTTTTCAAAGTTACTATTTAATTTTGATTTAAAACTTGAACATGCCTTGATTACTTGAAAACTATTTCAAATAAATTTCTTTATGTTACTAATGCTTATCGTAATGACTTAAACTTCATTTCCATCAAAAGTCAGATATCAAATTTGAACTTTTATTTTCCACTTATTATTTAATTAATAAAATATTCAATTAAATAATTTTGTTGAATAGAGACTAAAACATTAACCAATAATCCAATTTTTTGGGTATAATTAATTACGATATCATATACCATTCATAAACAATCATTATAACATTCAACATCAGCCAAACAAGGTGCTATTGACTTAGCCAGTTAATATCCATTAACCCACTACTATTTAAGATAGTATTCAATCAACCCAAAAAGGTTTATATCCATATCAATCATCCAATATCCACACAATCATCATCATAGGGTGCTACTTACTTAAGTGTCATATGATTATCACTTAAAAATCAAATCTGTACTTCACTAATCATTATTAAACCCAAAAATGATTTAATATCATAACTCTATAATACTTAGCCTTTTAAGTACGTTGTTTCTCACCAAATTATCCACTCCTTTGTAACTTCGAATGTAGGACTCCTCAGCACTTCAAGTCAAATCCAGCAACCTTCTGGCTTCACCGTATAATACCAGTTTTCAAACGGATAGGGCTTCGACGCGTACAGGGTTTATAAACTATACTTGAATATATATATTGGTTTAATAGACAAAAGGTCGGATCTTTGTTTGGGTTATACGGTCCACATGTTGGGGGTGTTTTGGGATGAAGGGTTGTAAAGGTGTGGCCTTTAAGGTATTTAAGTGGATTTAGAGGCGGTTTAAGACTGTTTGGAGGTGGTCGGATCCATGGAAAGGAGGAGGTGGTGGTGGAGCAGATGTTGCAGGCAGAGGGGAGGGGCGGAGTTGCAGGCTCAACTGGTGGGGCCCACGGGTGAAAGGGGAGGAAATAGAAAGGAGAAAAAGACGAGGGAAAAGATGGAAAAAGAGAAGAGAAAATGGAAAGGAAGAAATGTGAGTGAGAGGCCACTTATTTATACACATAGGCTGGTGGCCTTAGCGCAAATATGCTCGCTTACGTGTCAACATGCGAGAAGATAGTGTGGGGATGAAGTATGGACCTTAAAACAATTTTCCAACTAAGGTTAATTAATTTGTGTATTAACTTTTGTGCCAAATTCTTATTTTGTGTGCTTAATAAACATCATCATTATGCTTATGACAACATGGGGTGTAGGTAAGTATTAGTGAAGTGTCAAGGAGGGTGGCGATTTAGGAAATGGTGAAATAAAACGATTTGATATATTTTAAGCTCATGTTTAATTAACCGACCTTTATACGTTTTCAACTCGTACGATCAAATCGTAAGTCCACTCCAAACAAAATTTGATATCCTACCATATTTCACATATACTGATCCAATGAAATTGGTCTCGTCGAATTCTGAGGTCGTTTGAAAATGGCTATTTTAGGCTATTAAAATAATTTTGAATTATCGAAATTCAAAATATTTATTTTTAAATTTATTTTAAAAGTTCACTAACCTTATTTTTACTTTATAAAATGTAAAATAAAGTTAGAAATCATTTTCCATTGCTTTTAAGTTCAGACTCAATATTTGTTCCTTAAAAATCAACTTATATATATATATATATATATTAAAATTCATTTTTTTAAATTGACTCAAATTTTAGGTCGTTATAATCTCCACCACCTAAAGAATTTCGCCTTCGAAATTGAAATGAAAGAGATAATGAATAGAAATGATATTCAAGGAATGAGTTTATGTAAGAACCCGTTATTTCCAACGATTTATATTTCGATTTAAATTGAAATTTTTATTTTGAAAATATTCTATAATTTTTCATAACGGGAATTTGAAATATAAATTACGTACAGTGAGATGTAGAAGCTACGAAAATTTCATTGAAAAATTTGAATATTTTTCGATCGCGCAATTTTCAGTGCAAAGCTGCGCATTACAGTTCAAATTTTATCGATTTTTAAATCTCTCCGAAACCGGTTCGGAAAAACACGAAAAGTATTCTATTCGTTGTCACGAATCTGACGGCAAAATTCGTTTCGCGAAAATTGGACGTTTTGACCTCCGTTTAATTGTTTTCCTGTCCGAATTTTACGTTTAAAGGGGTCCGTAAGGCGTTTTTGAACGGAGCATCTTGGCACTGCAAATTCTATACCGTTGTGTCCGTCTTGTCGCACTGATTCCCATAATATATTCATTTGTCAGTTTCGGTGTTCGGTTTGTGCTGAAATTGTGAAAATGCTTGCACGGTTCATTTTTGAAACAGAGCCATCTGAGTTCGGTGTGTCCCTTTTCCGATCTTACATACTTTTCTAGTCATTTTGGGTCTGCAAAAGCTGTCATTTTGTTTTACTAAACCACCTAATTATTTTTTTGTTTTTTTTTGAAGCATAGTGAATGGAACATTTACTAGTAATTATGAAGTGCATGCATGCGTTGTGTTTCAAACTTTCAAAAGCCATGTTAAATTTAGCATAATCCTTTATGTTACTTTACATTTTTATATGCATGCGCACATTAAGACTTTAAAATACCATTTGGCACATATGTAATTCAAGCCATTCTTTTTAACCATGCATACGACATCTCAATTCCAAAAGCCATGCTTTTTATTTTTAACGCAAGCTTTTGTCTTCCAACCATTTATTGCCTTTCATGATTTCTAACGTTAGTTCTTTTATTTTTTTTCCCCAGCTTACATCGTGAAGAAAAAAATATGTGAATGGTCACTATGTTAATAACATATAAAACCGTTTGCCACTTTTGTTTCAAGTCATTTTTCCAAAATACGTTTAGATTGCAAAATGTCCGTCAGACTTTTGAATTCCAAAATCAAACATTTTCTCTTAGTTCTGTTAAAACAATCGGGTTTTTTTTTCAAAGTTCAAAAATAAACGTTCGATTTGCCCACTTCCAACGCCACGTTTCCCATTCCTTTTCTCTCTAAGTTTTACCCATTCCTCACCATTCGATTTGTTTCATCCTGTTACAATTGCCTTTCCCTTTCTTTTTATAGATCTGCCATATTTGTTTTTTTTTCTTTCATTTCTCCCATCTCAACAGTGTGATCTTCCAAGCCTATTCTCCTCTCCGGTCCGCTGCTCCTTTACTTCATCCATCCCACCGCCCATTCGCAAGCCTCTCCAAGCCTTCGCCCAAGCCTCCAACAGCCGCCCTTAGTCTCCCATCCGCACTCCATTAGCTCTCGCCTCATTCAGCTGAAGCCTGCCTCTCTTCCACACCGAAGTCCGAGGCCTTCTGCCAGTCCGCGAGTTCAACTAGCATCGCGCCCTTCCCTCTCCAGCTGACCAACCAACGCCAAACTCGAATTCACCCTGAACCATTCGTTGCCATTCTACCAAGGGCGTCCCCTGCTCCATCCTTCCTCCCCATAGCATGTGTGTATGTATGTGTGATTCTATGTTGAATGCATGAGTTTTATTTGTGTATGTATGTGTAGTGTCGTGTGTGTGTGTTATGAGCAGTGTCCCGGTTGGTGGTGTGCGTTTGTGTGAATATATATATTGATTTGTGCATGAGTTCCGATATGTTAAGTGGGTATGTTTTCATCGTGTATTTATAAATTATATATACATATATATAATATTGTTTTCAGTGTATATAAATATATAAATATTTATATATTATAAATATGTTTGTAAACCTTACTTTGTAAAAAAAGAATTTATTGTGTTTATATTAGATAAAATTTGATGTTGAGTTCGTAAACCGTCCCAAACCCAATAGCCGAACAGTCCCAAAACCCGATAGTCGTACCGATCCGTCGAGAAATTCCCAACCCCTTCCTATTAAAATAATATTGAGTGATAGCGAGTTGAATCCGTTCTGAATCGTGCTTGGAAGTTGCCATCTCATTCGGTGTCAGTCCATCTGTTGTCTCCGTTCTATGCCACGAAAGGTGAGTTTATCTCACACCTGACTCACATTATTTCATAGATGTTGGATCAACTAAATGAACTGTTGTGAAATGTATAGGATTTCCAGTAGAAATTGTTTGTTTAAAATATACACTTTCATATGTGACACGATATTCATATGACATGTATGTACACTGATTATATATGACTGTGATGTGATTGATGATATGTGATGAATTGTTATGTTGTAAATACCCCTAATTTAGGAAAAATCACTAAGGGTTGAAATGATACATACCCGAATGGACATTTGAATTAGCGAAAATCGTTATGGGTTGAAATGATAGACCTAAACGATTTTTACTAAATTTGGGATTTCGGGTTGAAATGATAGACCCGTAGAAATTTTATAGATTGCGGGTTGAAACGATAAATATCCGTATCACTTGACCATAGGGTAGAAATTTAAATACTGACATCATTGGTTATGTTTTCTTAATAAAGTAATTTGGAAATTTTGAGTTTAAATAATAATTTTATATTTTATATTTTTATTTTAAGAATTTTAAACTTTTATATATTAATATTTTCTTTAAACCTATTTTATATTATTTTAAATTTATATATGTTTATAATCTATATTCTAATTATTATTTGAATTTTTTAAACCTATATATATATATATATATATTCAAAATTAAATTATCTCTATATATATATATTTTACAAACTTTAAACGCAAAGTTGGTTTATGTAAGATTTTGTGACTTAAGTTGAGCTTGGAATTTGTAATAACGAAATTTGATTTTAACATTGAACTCACATGAGATACGGATTTGTATTCAAATTGAATTGAACTTAACGTGACTAAATGTAAATGTGGATATGTAATGTTATATATGAAGTTGGTTCTCATAATCGTTTAGTTGAATTATGAAATTTGTGAAATCGAATTTATAAGATGGTTTTAAACTTATGGTTTGAATTTTTACAATATGGAATTTGTATGACTTGAGTAAATAAGATATGATTTGTCAAATTTGAAATATAAGAGTTTGATTCGAATTTTATGTAATGAAATTGGATTTATGATTTGAGTTATAAAGTAACACGATTTGTTTGAATTATAAGCAAAATATGAGATTTGATTTAAAATGTATGTATTGAATTTGAACTGAAATATTGGACTTGATAAATCGATATCTTATAATGGTAAACTTGAAACAATTGAATTGTTTGAAGTGAGTTTTGACAAGGATAAATAACGTTAATTAAAATCGAAGTTAGTATTTAATTTTGAATTGAAAATTTTGAACCTGAGATTCGTATATTTGATTTTATAAAATGATTTATAAAATAATGGCCACGATGTGGAAAATTTAAACGATTGGTTGTTAAAGAGACCGGGATCGGATATTGTCATACTCTCTGCCAATACTAAAAACCACTTTAACAACTGTGTACGTGGTGGAGTTCCAGAATGAAGGGGATGATTTGGCGAACGACTCCATTTTATTTTGTTTCATATTAATTACGAGACTCTGACTACCTTGAGTCAGCTTGATGTGGCTAAAACAGGAGCTATGCACGGACCAAGTGAGATCATACCTCTTATCGAGCACACTTCTTCGATATTATTCTATTACTGTTGAGATTCGATTTGGGCCCTTTTGATTATGGGAGTGTGTATCGAGGTGGGCGGTGGTAGCTACTATGCGTTACCACCAGTCTGGCTCTGCAAACGGTGAATCCACCCTGGCATTCCTTGCGTGCCTTGTCACATGCCTTATACGAGCCCACTACGATTTTGTTTTGTACTGTTTTATATGGAGTGCCCTCTGATCAACCTCCAGTTTACGAAGGAATTACGGTACTGTATATACTATGGGAATATATAAACGGTGTAAGGGTAATCATGGTAATCCCGCTTACGCTATTTTGATATTTTTACTTTACTGATAGACACTATTGTATATAGCGTATTATACTATATAGTGTTAGTTTGACGGATCCTTAGAGGATGGTGATCCCAAACATCCTTTAAGTTACTGATTGCATTTCATTGAACATTTCATTTGAATTGATTTACTTCCATGAGAATGTTAGTCCTGATCCGAGTTGTTTTGTTTGCATTATTGCTCGGGTCAGACCGATTATCACAGCTTTCGAGATCCACTCTTGGAGTTTGAAGATTATTGGGTTTGCTCATTTATACTACCTGTTCAATTGTTCAGTCATCCAGTTATTTCTATCATTTCTATTTCTGACTGTTATCATTATTTATTGTATTATATTTCCGTTGTATTATTTATGTAAACTCTAATGTAAAATTTATTTAGTAGCTTCATGAACTACTATTGTATTATTTATTTCCACTGTGAGATGTTATATTGCTCTGTGTCTGTGATCTGTGATTTATTCTATTTACCTCATAAGCTAATAACAATCTGTCGTTTTGGACGATTCGAATTGACATGTTTTGTGATTCGGTACGGTCAAAATTGCGGGTTGTTACAGTTTACCTTGCAAATGAGCTAATCCGCGATTCCACTCTACAATGCGGATAGGACTTCTGTTTCCGAAGTGAAATCCCTTGGATCACCACTCCATTGCACTTTGACTAATTTCACCATCTTGTTTCTCATTTCCTTTACTTCCTTGCTAATGATCTTTAAAGTTTCTCTTGGAACTATCAACTCTAGTGTGATCTCTAAGTCTTGTTGTGCAGCTTCCTCAATGATCAAATCAGGATCATGAACATACGTTCAAAGATGAGAAATATGAAAAAGATTATGTATACTTGACAACCATTTAGGCAACTGAATTCTATAAGCCAAGGTTTCGATCTTTTCTACCACTGGGAAAGGTCCAATATATCAAGGTGATAACTTCTCAGTCTTTCCAAATCCGATGACTCCTCTCAATGGAGATTTTTTATAGAAATACCTGGTCACCCACAGAGAATTCCAAGTCTCTTCTTCGCTGATCAGCATAACTCTTTTTCCTGCTTTGAGCTACTTTCATTTTCTTTTTGATGAAGTCCACTTTCTCAGTTGCTTCACGGATCACATCTGGACCCAGTATAAGCCTATCTCCCAACTCAATCCAATATGAAGGCGACTTGCAAGGTCGACCATATAACACCTTGAAAGGTGACATATCTGTATTTGCTTGATAGCTATTGTTGTAGGGGAACTCTGTTAGATGTAAATGATCATCTCACAAGTTCTGGGACTTTTCTCCTACATCTCCACAATGGGCTTTTTGGCTGGGACTTTTCTCCTACATCTCCACAAGTTATGCCATTACTGAGTGCAAGGACTCTGCATCTTCCCACGTCTAAATTCTTCTCTTTTCCACGTAATTAACACGTGGATTGCATGTATAAACCCTTTTAATTTCATTAAACACACGGATCGTGTGTTTGCATGTAACTGATTCTTGTAATATGTCAGTATAACAATAAGATTTTAAAATGGATGTAGACTACATCTACAGCCGAACCACTATAAAAACCTTGTCTGTCTCCTCTTTATTTACTATTTTCGGCATTGTGTGATCTGCATTTGGGTGTTAGCACCAAATTTTGGTCTAACATTTTGGCGTGCCAGGAGGGGGAACATGAAATAAATCCCTCTTCTAGTTTAAAAGGAAGCGGATTATTTAGCTATTGGACCAATGGTCAAACGAAAGATTCCCCGTACGGAAGATGAAGGCACGAGATACGAGGCGAGCCAGGAGGCTTTCTCTCATGGAAATCCATCAACAAACTTAATCGGCGAAGAGATGGATGGCGTTCTCGCTGAATTGAGAACCCAGTGGCAAGGCAAGACGATTTCCTTCGGAAGCAGCGGAGATGATGGAAAAATTCTTTGCTCGAAAGAATGGGAACCCGAGCAACAACACTCAACTCAATGGAAATAATGCAACAAATTTAACACATGCAGGTACACCGAACTGGGTCGGATCAGACTCGATCCGAACCGCAGGATCTGGAGGCAATCTGACTCCCATTGGAAATTTGCAGCAAGCGTCGCTCAATGTTCTGGATGAGAACGCTAGAATCGCGAGGGACTCGGGCCAAGCTCGGCCAAACTCTGCTCCGGTTCAGGTAGGAAATGCAACAACACGACCCCAGGATGGAGCACATCATGTCGGTGACCACAGACCCATTCGGATCGAGCACGACGAGCCAGATCGGTTCAGGACCTCCGATCCAACCAGATTTCCGACCCGAATCGGTTGGTTTCCCTGGTACCCCATACACTTCCAAACTCTTCTGGACTCAAAGCTAGGGCATCAACTCAAATCTTGGCCATTTGCAACAACTTTTTGAAGGAGATCGGCTCGTTAATTTGATTGAACGCCTCTCGAGAGGCCGCACTCATCAAAGTGACATGGATGATGTCAATCACACTCCGTTCACACAGGAAATCAAAAATTCTCGAAATCCCCTAGATTTCAAACTTGCAGTGCTGGAGCCTTACATTAGCAGGACAGATCCTACCGCGCACCTGATATGATACAAACGGTATATGGAAGTACAATCGACATCAGAAAACGTTATGGCAAAATGTTTTCCTTTCTTTTTGTCAGATATAGCTGCTATGTGGGTTCGGCAGCTGACACCAGAATCAATCAACAGCTGGAACATGTTGGTTGCTCGCTTTATTGAACAGTTTCGGGTCCACATATCTCGACCCAAAAATGTCATGTCCCTCATTACAATCAAGCAAAGGTCTAGAGAAACTTTGCGCTTATTTCTTGAGAGATTCAACGCTGCAGTATCATCTGTTGATAGACCTGAACCATCTATGGTATTGATGGCGGCTGTATTTGCTGTTCTGGATACATCGGAGTTCAAGACCTCTTTGTACCAGGACCCACCATGAGATCTCAGAGTATGTTACTTTGAAGCAGATAGATTTTTACGTGAGGAAGACGCAAAGTCCGAGAAGTCCATTCTCGATGTCAACATGCTTAAAGACGAAGCACCGTCTGATTCTAGAAAAGGCAATGATAAGGTAAAAGGAACAGCCGCTGCAAAGAATGATCGTGGCGCTCAGCCCCGAAGAGGGCCCAAATACGAAAAGTTCAATGAACTCAATTCAACGCTAACTGACATCTACATGGATACAAGGTGTAACACCCCACGTCCATTAATGTCGCTCACTAAGGGAATGCATTAACTTTCATGGAGTATTATAAGAGTACAGAACAAAATATCACAAGACAGATGTATAAAATGGTACTTAAGAAAATTCAAAATTTATTCATTTCAGCAGAAAAGCAAAACATGTTTGGTTACAACATCAAAACCACATACTAGAGTCAAGTACAAAAATATCCATCTTGTATAGAATTATTATCAGAGTACATAAAAGTAAAACCATAATCCCACTCCAAATAGCCATAATGAAAAAGAGATCAAGCTGAGCATTACTTTCAACACTTCCAAGCACTTTAAGAAGAAAGGAATCCAAGTCAAGCTTCACTATTCCCACCCTGAGGACCTGGAGCGGGGCGAGGGAGAAAGAAAAGAGGCGAAACAAAAAGGGGTTAGACATAAGTCTGGCGAGTCTAGCGAATTTAACAATATAATCAGTAAAGTAACGGGATAAGAACATAAACTGGATATAAGAGATGACTGTGACATAAGCAGATATGACAAGGTAACAACATGAACAGGATATAACGTTGATTGCGCTTCTAATGGCTATAAGATAATTCCTACACTGCACCAATACTAGTTTCATACGCAAAGATGATCCCTCTTGGCTAAATAGAATGATGATAGTTTCGTGTACTTCTAGCTGCCATCACAGGTAACTTTTGTGCACCTATCACCACTAGATGTACCCACTATCCTCCTAGTTCGATTATGTACTCCTTGCTGCTCTCGTAGGTGCACCACTTATTCCTACCATCACTAGTTGTACCCTCCCTACTAATATAATAATGGTAGCTTCGTGCACTCCTAGCTGCTGTCATAGGTGCCGCCTGCTCCTATCTCCACTAGTTGTACCCAATACCTCCCCATTCGATCGGCTTCCTAACTCGTAGATACCCGTTCTAGTCCCACGGTAGGGTGTATCACTCCCTAAAGTGGCAACCCGATACTACTGAAATGCATGGCTTGTACCTACACGATGCAACAACGTCTTACCTACCAGTCCGGACCCACGCACACACATGACTCCGTTGGACTTGCACTGCCATTGCTAACTCTTTATTGACCTCTTACAATCAAACCCAGTAAGCATGTCCCATCCTCGACCTAGTTCGAGCTCACATAGACACTAAATGAGTTACTGGTTGAAAAGGGTCCACCCACTTGACACAAGCTTCCCTCCTAAGCTTGGTCCCCGCTACGAATTCCCACTTAACCACTCTTTATCCCCATGTCTAATCACATGTCTCATCTTGGTTAAGTGCTTTTATTATGTTTCACATGTTACCCATGTTACCTACTTAACCCTTTATGTCTTACCACATTTCTTATCTTGGTTAAGTGCTTATTATTTATGTTATACATGCTACCCATGCAGTACATGCTTCCCATGTCATCCACTTAACCCTTTTACTATTCCCATGTCTTCCCATATGTCTTATCTTGGTTAAGTGTTTTTAACTGTGTTTCACATGCTATCCATGTCACCCACTTAACCCCTTTACTATTCCCATGTCTAGCCACATGTCTTATCTTGGTTAAGTGTTCATTAATTTATTATAACCGTAATCTTGCAAGACCTCCCACATTAGATTGTCGTTTTGCGGTTGCTGGATATGTCGGGCAATTCCGGGCAGTCTTATGCCGCAATCTGAATCTAACCTCATGTCTTTGCATTATTACGTATCTAATTTTCTACCTTTGACCTCTCAAATTAGATTGCCAAATTGCGGTTGCTGGATGTGCCAGGCGGTTCCGAGCAGTCTTATACCGTAATTCAAATCTAACCTTGTGTCTTAGGCGTTCATTATCACTTTCTTGATTCAAGTCCCAATTCTAAATCTTGGATTAAAATACATTCCAAATACCCATAATTTCCAATCTAAATTATGCTTATAATTTTAATCCGCATTCGGCCTATAGTCTTATGTGTACATGTTATGCCAAATTACGCCCAAATTAATTTGCGTTTATTGCTATTAACAATTTATGTCAAACCTCATGTATACAAATTATATCCAATTATGTCTGATCCAACTTATGCCAAATCTCTTCTATACAATTTATACACGATTATGCTCAAAATGATTTATGCCAATAATCTCATTTTATTACAAATTTCCCCCAACTTTTCCCAATCGTTCAAACATTATTCATACGCAAATCTCAACGTAATATGTTGGGCTCGAAGTTAGCCTAATCTCATAAAGAAAAAGGAAAAGAAAAAGGGAAGAGAATCAAAACTGGCATAAAATGGGCATATGAAACATGAACTGGCATAAAATAATTAAATAAATCCAATAGGCATATGATAACAATAATTTGGGTATGAATCTGAAAGATAAGAATCTACAAAACTTGATATGATTCGTCTTACTTACAGGCATGATTATTAAATTCAATTTACAATCCTATCACAATTACTTTTTAATTATATATGAAAGTAACATAGACTCGCATCAACAAGATTTAGATTACAGAATAGATCTGAATTCTGAATTTTGAATTTGATTAGCTAAACCATTGTTGTAGAATTTGATTCTTATATTCCAATTTGAATACTCCTATCCTGATTTACTTTGGAGAAGAGAAGAGAGGCTAGTTTTAATTTAGATTAGAGTAGCATGGAGGCGCGATGGATTAGTGTAATGAAATTAGGGTTAGGTTTAGGTGTGTTTTTATAGATGTATTAAATGAATTAGAACCTTTAGATTAGATTAGAGATCATCTGAACCATCTGACCAGAAAACACGTCACCCAGCTAATCCCTGAAGGACACATCATCAGAAAACTCTCCAAAATTCTGTGCAGGTTTTGCCTTGGCATGGGCGCACTTCGCAGGTGCGCCAGTGCATTTTTGTTCTGGCACGCTTCACAAGTGCACTAGTTATCCCAGCCTGTTTTCGGCTTTTTCTGCTTAACTTCTATCGTCCATAACTTCTTCATACGGTATCTGTTTTACGCAAACTCGGAAGCAGAATTTCGAGATGAACGCAATGGCGTAACCTGTTTCACCTAATTGTTCTTTTAAAAATTAATTATTCTTTAATTATCCCTTATGTCATGTTTTTAAATTATGGGTTGTTACATTCTCCCCTCCCTAAAGGATTTCGTCTCTGAAATCTTCAAGTTAAGAAAAATGTATCCTACCATCAATCATCCATTGACCCATCCATCATATACAAGCATCCATTGTCCTTAAAAGATTTCTAATGCTATATGAACATATGCAAAAGTGTGTGTATATGTTCCTTATCTAATGCAAAGATCAGGCGGTCTACTGATTCAGTTGACCTCCTTAATGCAAAACATGATAGTGCCATGCGTCCATTATGTTTGCAAAAGAATTCTAATGATACATATCATTTCTATATGAGTACACAACCATTCATTCAAATGCAACATGCATATGATTACACATTCAATATACATCCATTAATTTAAATATGCACACTCATTCATATGCAATATGAAAGTGATTGAGCTGATCTAGTGCCTAATGTGTGTGTAAATGCATCCACAAGCAACCACTAGCAAACACTTACATCCACTTGCATCCACCAAACATAACATGTCTCAAACACATGTTTACAACCAATGGATTTTCTACCTAAGGGTCGAAGATATAATCGAGAGGATACACTAAACCATAGAACAAGTATAAACAAAGCAGTAGAAAAAGGAGAAGTTAAGAACATAACCTCAAAAAGGAAAGGGTAGACGCGCGTATCTTGTCTTCAGTCTCCCAAGTCGCGTCTCCTTGATCATATCCCCACTGGACTTTAACCAACTTGACCTCTCGGTTGCGTAATTTCTTGACCTCCGATCCAAGGATGCATGTAGGAACTCGTCTAACTGTGGCATCTCGCTCTACTTCCACTTCTTTAAGCATGCTCGGCTCTACTACTTCCGTAGTATCATGAAAACACTTCCTCAAATGCAACACGTGAAATACGTCATGAACACCACTAAGCTTCTCAGGCAACTTCACTCTGTAGGCCATCTGTCCAAATCTTTCTGTAATGGGGAATGGCCCTACGAATTTTGGTGCCGATTTCCCTACAGACCCAAAACGAACTACATTCCTCAACGGTGACACTTTAATAAAGACCATGTCTCCAACACTGAACTCAAGATCGGTCCTTCTCTTATCAGCATATGACTTTTGCCGGTCCTGTGCCGTCTACATGCGTCTTCGAATCAAGTCTATCTTCTCTGAAGTTTCCCTAATCATCTCGGGCCCAAGCAAAATCTTATCAGTAGACTACCACCAACAAGTCGGTGATCGGCAAGGTTGTCCATATAGAGCCTCAAAAGGTGTCATGCCAATACTAGTCTGATAACTATTGTTGTAGGCGAACTCTACTAATGGAAGATGTTCCTCCCATGTCCCTCCAAAGTCCAAGATGCATAATCTCAAAAGATCTTCAAGAATCCGATTCACTCTTTCTGTTTGGTCGTTCGTCTGTGGGTGATAAGCAGTGCTCAAACACAATTCCGCCTTTTGCAAGCTCTTCCAAAACTCACTAGTGAAAATGGGATCTCGATCGCTCACAATACTAAAAGGTATGCCATGTAGACGAACTATCTCTCAGAGATAAACGGATGCCAACCATGTCGTTGTTCTTCTACTCTTAACGAGAATGAAATGAGCGCTCTTTGTAAGTCTATCTACTACTACCCAAATCCCTGTATTACCCTTCCTTGACCTCGACAACCCGTCGACGAAATCCATGGGAACGCTTTCCCATTTCCACTGTGGAACCTCTAAAGGGTGAAGCAAACCACCAGGCTTCTTTTGCTCAGCCTTGACTTGCTGGCACACTAAGCATCTAGAAACGAACTTAGCCACATCTTTCTTCATTTCAGCACAAAAGAAAACTCGCTTCATGTCCCTATACATCTTGTCTCCACCAGGATGTATGGTCAGCTTAGAACGATGTGCTTCTTCAAGGATTGTCTTTCTCAAACTCTCGTCTCGAGATACGCAAAGTCTCCCATGTCTACGCAACCAACATTTGTCATCTGTAGTGTACCTACTAAGATGGCTCGAGGAGTCCCCTCTTATGAGCTTTTCTACTATCTCTATCAATTGTGGGTCATCTGATTGTGCCACACCTATCTATCCCAAAAGCGTAGGTCGTACCTCTAACGATGCCAACATACCGGGTACATAATCAATAGAGGGTCTAAAGTCAAAGGTAGAGATATACGCTAAACTCTGCCGCTCCACAAACAAAGGACTCAAAGTCAACTTCTTTCTACTCAAGGCGTCAGCTACAACGTTACCCTTGCCAGGGGTATATGCAATCTCAAAATCGTAGGATGCTAAGAACTCCATCCACCTTTGTTGCCTTAAGTTTAGATCATTTTGAGAGAGCAAGTATTTTAGTGACTTATGGTCTGTATACAACTGAAACCTCTCACCAAGCAAGTAGTGACGCCAAGACTTAAGAGCAAAAACTATGGCAGCTAACTCTAAGTCGTGGGTAGGGTAATTCTTCTCATGGGCCTTTAACCGCCTTCCACCATAGCATATCACCCTTCCCTCTTGCATCAAAACTGCGCCAAGCCATGTCCCGCAAGCATCGATATACACTGTGAATGGTTTACTCCCATCAAGCAAAACTAAAACTGGAGCTGTCGTCAATGCCCTCTTCAAACATTGGAAAGCATCGTCAAAGTCAACATCCCAAGAAAAGGTCAAATTCTTTTTCGTCAATCGTGTGAGTGAGGCTGATATCTTAGCAAAGTCCAATTGCGAGAAAACCAAAGCACCAACCAACTGATCGAATGAATCACCTATTCTTGGAAATGAGCGCCTCTCCTTCTTACTGAGCTTATTCAGCTCCCTATAGTCCACGCGCAATCTAAGCAGACCATCAGCCTCCGTAACGAAAACAACCGAAGCAGCCCATTCCGAAATACTTCTTCTTATGAACCCTTTCTCAAGCAGCTCCATTACTTGTTTACTGAGTTCCTTCCTCTCTCTCTCTCTGAGCCTTGTGGCGCACTGGCAATGCAACTGGCTTTGCATTATCAACTAAGTATATACGGAAGTCTATCTCGCGCCTCGGGGCAAACCCCGAACCTCATCAAAGACGTCATCATACTCACGAACTACTCGAACAAATTGCAAATCATCGATGGATGCGTCAAGTGATTCTAGGTAGCCAAGCATCACTGAACCCCTAGGGTCACATGAAATATCAAGGGTCTTTCACAATGAGTCAACGGTATAACTATCCTCCTTTCACAGTCTAGGATGGCACTATACTTGGCTATCCAATCCATCCCTAGAATCAGACCATAGCCTAAGAAACCAAGTACGTAGGCGTTGCATTCAAACCCAACGCCCAAGATAGACACTCTCAAATCCTGACAAATTATAGATAAATGAGCTGAGCCACCAATAGGATTTGAGACTACAATGGGATCCATGACTAAACTAGTATTTAGGTGCAAAGTTTCAACTAAAGAAGCAGATATAAACGAATGTGAAGCGCCAGAATCAAATAAGGTACTAACAGGATAATCAAAAAGGAAAATCAAACTTTCAATAGAAACTTTTCTACCTCTATCAGGTATGCCTGCCGTGAGAACACACATCTGCCCTCCGGAAAATCCTGTACTTTGTCCTTGCCCTTTTTGGAAAATCCCTGATAAGACGTCCTGTCACTCCGCAATGATAACAACCAGTCTTCTTCTTCTTCCTACGGTCTTTGGCTATATATGACCCACCATTCCTTATAATGACACTTCCTCTTTTCTCGGGGTCTATAGTTATTTCCACCCTTCTTAGGTTCCATTTCCTTATTCTATAATCCTTCAATCTTGTGAAACATGTTAGAAAGTCTCTCTCTAAAGCTGCCTCCATTGCGCGGAAAACCCTACAAAGCTTGAAAGAAAATTAGCCGCGGGTGAAACTACTGCGGCTATAGATGGAAGTTAGGCACTTCTTTTCCCTTCGACAGGCGCCATAGTCTCATTATGCCAAAGGAATCATGTCGCGATGAGGTTACCTCCCAGAAAGCCAGGAGCCCCGGAGACTCAGAAAAGAAGGAAACAAGGATTCAAACAGAAAAATCAAAAGATAGTGCATATGGCTTTGGGGACTATTTCTTTCAAAACAAACTTTTCTCTTGAAAGTACCCTCTTTAAAACATGTTTTTGAAAATACTTCTTTCTAAAAATGTTTTGAAAACGGTTTTCAAAATCTTTTATTTGTTTTGGTAACCTTCAACGTTGATACCACGTGTAACACCCCACGTCCATTAATGTCACTCACTAAGGGAATGCATTAACCTTCATGGAGTATTATAAGAGTATAGAACATAATATCACAAGACAGATATATAAAATGGTACTTAAGAAAATTCAAAATTTATTCATTTCAGCAAAAAAGCAAAACATGTTTGGTTACAACATCAAAACCACATACTAGAGTCAAGTACACAAATATCTATCTCGTACAAAATTTTATCAGAGTACATAAAAGTAAAACCATAATTCCACTCCAAGTAGCCATAATCAAAAAGAGATAAAGCTGATCATTACTTTCAAAACTTCCAAGCACTTCAAGAAGAAAGGAATCCAAGTCAAGCTTCACTTTTCCCACCCTGAGGACCGCAGGGGGGGGGGGAGAAAATAGGCAAAACAAAAAGGGGTCAGACATAAGTCTGGCTAGTCTAATGACTTTAACAATATAATCAGTAAAGCAACATGACAAGAACATAAACTGGATATAAGAGATGACTGTAACATAAGAAGATATGAAAGGGTAACAAGATGAACAAGATATAACGTTGATTGCGATTCTAATCACTATAAGATAATTCCTACACCGCACCAATACTAGTTTCATACTAAAAAATGATCCCTCTTGGCTAAATAGAATGATGATAGTTTCGTGTACTTATAGCTGCCATCATAGGTAACCTTTGTGTACCTGTCACCACTAGATGTACCCACTATCCTCCTTGTTCGATTATGTACTCCTAGATGCTCTCGTAGGTGCCCTGCTTGCTCCTACCACCACTAGTTGTACCCTCCCTACTAATCATAATAATGGTAGCTTCGTGTACTCCTAGCTGTTGTCATAGGTGCCGCCTGCTCCTATCTCCACTAGTTGTACCCACTACCTCCCCATTCGATCGGCTCTCTAACTCGTAGATACCCGTACTGGTCCCACAATAGGGTGTATCACTCCCAAAAGTGGCAACCCGATACTACTGAAATGCACGACTTATACCTACACGATGCAACAACGTCTTACCTACCAACCCAGACCCACGCACACACATGACTCCGTTGGACTTGCACTGCCATCACTAACTCTTTATTGACCTCTTACAATCAAACCCATTAAGCATGTCCCATCCTCAACCTAGTTCGAGCTCACATAGATGCTAAATGGGTTACTGGTTGAAAAGGGTCCACCCACTTGACACAAGCTTCCCTTCTAAGCTTGGTCCCCACTAGGAATTCCCACTTAACCCCTCTTTATCCTCATGTCTAATCACATGTCTTATCTTGGTTAAGTGCTTTTAATATGTTTCACATGTTACCCATGTTACCCACTTAACCCTTTATGTCTTACCACATGTTTTATCTTGGTTAAGTGCTTATTATTTATGTTATACATGCTACCCATGCAATACATGCTTCCCATGTCACCCACTTGACCCTTTTACTATTCTCATGTCTTCCCACATGTCTTATCTTGGTTAAGTGTTTTTAATTGTGTTTCACATGCTATCCATGTCACCCACTTAACCCCTTTACTATTCTCATGTCTAGCCACATGTCTTATCTTGGTTAAGTGTTCATTAATTTATTATAATCGTAATCTTGCAAGACCTCCCATATTAGATTGCCGTTTTGCGGTTGCTGGATATGTCGGGCGGTTTCGGGCAGTCTTATACTGCAATCCGAATCTAACCTCGTGTCTTTGCATTATTACGTATCTAATTTTCTGCATTTGGCCTCTCACATTAGATTACCAAATTGCGGTTGCTGGATGTGCCGGGCGGTTCCGGGTAGTCTTATACCGCAATTCGAATCTAACCTCGTGTCTTAGGCATTCATGATCACTTTCTTGATTCAAGTACCAATTCTAAATCTTGGATTAAAATACATTTCAATTACCCATAATTTCCAATCTAAACTATGCTTATAATTTTAATCCGAATTAGGCCTATGATCTTATGTATACATGTTATGCCAAATTACACCCAGATTAAGTTGCATTCATTGTTATTAACAATTTATGCCAAACCTCACGTATACAAATTATATCCAATTATGTCCAATCCAGCTTGTGCCTAATCTCATGTATTCAATTTATACACAATTACTATCAAATTGATTTATGCCAATAATCTCATTTTATTAAAAAATTTCCTAAACTTTTCCCAATCGTTCAAACATTATTCGTACGAAAATCTCAACGTAATATGTTAGGCTCGAAGTTAGCCTAATCTCATAAAGAAAAAGGAAAAGAAGAAGGGAAGAGAATCATGTCATCAAAACTGGCATAAAATAGGCATATGAAACATGAACTTGCATAGAACAATTAAATAGATCCAATAGGCATTTGATAACAGTAATTTGGGTATGAATATGAAAGAAAAGAATCTACAAAACTTGATATGATTCGTCTTACTTACAGGCATGATCATTAAATTCAATTTACAATCCTATCACAGTTACTTTTTAATTATATGTGAAAGTAACATAGACTCACAACGACAGGATTTAGAATAGAGAATAGATCTAAATTCTGAATTTGATTAGCTAAACCGTTGTTGTAGAATTTGTTTCTTATCTTCCAATTTGAATACTCCTATTCTGATTTTCTTTGGAGAAGAGAAGAGAAGCTAGTTTTAATTTAGATTAGAGCAGCATAGAGGCGCCATGGATTAGTGTAATGAAATTAGGGTTAGGTTTAGATGTGTTTTCAAAGATGTATTAGGTGAATTAGAACCTTTAGATTAGATTAGAGATCATCTGAACCATCTGACCAGAAAACATGTCATCCAGCCAATCCCCGAAGGACACATCATCAGAGAACTCTCTAGAATTCTGTGCAGGTTTTGCCTCGGCATGGGCGCACTTCCCAGGTGCGCTAGTGCATTTTTGTTCTGGCGCACTTCACAAGTGCGCCAGTTATCCCAGCCTTTTTTATGCTTTTTCTGCTCAACTTTTATCGTCCATAACTTCTTCAGACGGTATCCGTTTTACACAAACTCGGACTCTATCTCAAGCAGAATTCCAAGACGAATGCAATGGCGTAACCCATTTCACTAATTCTTCTTTTAAAAATTAATTATTCTTTTATTATCCTTTATGTCATGTTTTAAAATTACGGGTTGTTACACAGTGGGTGCTACCTCCTATCCAAGGCCTCCCAAGAGAGAGCCTATGCTAGCACATCGCAACTCTGGAAGGCATTGCATATTTCATGACATAGACGGTCATAACACTAATGACTGCAGACATTTACGGGATTTGATTGAGGATTGGGTCAGACGAGTAGAGCTGCCCGAATACATCACACAACCAACCATGCCTGCATTTGCCCTTGCTTTGTCGCCACCTACTCCCCGAAGAGGGAACGATCTTGGATCGAGCAATCGCGGGGTTATCATTAACTGATTCCACTCAGCGGATCTCTTCAATCTACCGGACTCTGGTCCGTAGTTCATGTTTTTAGGCTTTTAGGCGACTTATCGCCCCTCTTTGTTTTTTTTTTGCATGTAATAAAGCGGTCACATCGGCCTACACGCACGAAACCGGCTTGCGGTCTCTAGTCATGTCCGGCTAGCGACCGCTACACTGTCATGAATTAGTAATAAGCATTGAGCTCTGGCTTTGAACTGGACCCGTCCAGTATAAACAACTTATCATTAGCATTTCCTTGGTCATCTTACCCCGGTAAGGCCGTCTTGGAACATCATTTGCATTTCCTTGGTCGTCTTACCCCGGTAAGACTGTCTTGGAACCCGGTAGCATTTCCTTGGTCGTCTTACTCCGGTAAGGCAATCTCAAAACTATTCTAGCATTGTTTGTCTTATCTCCTTGCAGGTACAGACTTTTGGATTTATCGGACTATCCAGAATACATCTTCCTTCAACCAGCAAGATATGTTTTAGGGGGCAAACACATTATCACACTTTTTGGTCAAAACCATCACACGTGAAATATCAGGTTAATAATGAGCTCAAGTACTGGGAACAATGTCGGAAGACAGAAAGCGATTTGGTTGAAGTCACATCGCAAACAAAGAATGGCCTGGAACTCCTAACAGATGACCACTTTTGGGTCCGAAAACATCAATTACGGGGCCTTGCCTAGTAACCCTTGTAGCCCTCTGAATTAGCTTCAGGTAGAGCTTTCGATCGGCCAAAACGGACTTACGGCTTGAAAGTTATGACTGTTTCCGTGAACGCGCACTGAAGTGGAATAACATGAAAGCATGGATTTTGGCACGAAACATCGGTTCGGATCGGATAGAGACGCTACCACCGCTTGAGCTCAACTTTTTCCCTTCGTCACTTCAAAGCCGGTTCGGATCAGCCTCATCGGTTCGGATCGGGTGCACCAAACTGATCCCGCTCCCATATACGAATAACTCCGGCAACATGAACACTAACAAGTTCGCTCCATACCGGTTCGGTTCGAGCTAGTAGGCACCGATCCAAACCGCTTGGACCTGCTGTTGCGGATCAACTTTGACCGATTCTTGAGGGGTAACCGCCTTCTAGTTGCGTGGATCACCTTCAACATGGCGTGGCACGAATTGGAGAAGATCTCTTCACTACTTCTACTACTTTTTGAGATCACCTCTGGGCGTGACACGTGACATCCGACCCAGAGCTTCTCCACCCCTATAAATACACCGTTTGAAGGGTTTTCAAGGGGCTTTTCGAATGGGACTTTTCTTCTACATCTCCACAAGTTCTGCTATTACTGATACAAGGATATGCACCTTCCCACATCTAAATTCTTCTCTTTTCTACATAATTAACACGTGGATTGCTTGTATAAACCCTTGTAATTTCATTAAACACACAGATCGTGTGTTTGCATGTAATTAATTCTTGTAATCTATCAGTATAACAATAAGATTATAAAGTGGACGTAGCCTACATCTACAGCCGAACCACTATAAAAACCTCGTGTGTCTCCTCTTCATTTACTGTTTTCTGCATCGTGTGTCCTGTGATCTACATTTGGGTGTTAGCACCAAATTTTGGTCTAACAAATATATATCTTCCTTGATGTGGAATATGAACACAACTTCTATTTTATTTATTCAAACTCTGTGTTCATCCTTGCCATGCCACATCACAAATAAATTTTGCACATTTTATTATCATTGTCCATTTAAAGTTAATTTGGCAATTATTTTGCAGTATTCTAGGTGTGACGTAACTGTGGACATCCTGGAACCCATGCAACATCTTCTATATTTTGTATTATTAATCAACGTGGCAGGTTTAAATCCATTCACCTGCACTTATTTAATAGACATGCCTATATTTATATGATATTAGAAAAGTGGGAGTTATAATAAGTAACAAGCATTTTTTTTAATATTTTTTAGCTAAAATAGTTTGGTGCGACAATCTTGCGTGCATAAGTTAAGTTAGTTGGTTAGGTGAGTCATAATCATATGAGATTGTACTTCGTACAATTTAATTCCAAATTCAGATCTTGTGATAATGATTAAGATAATGATACCATAAGAGTGGTAAGTTTTTCGAACAAGTCGAAGATGATGTAAAATTAGGATGTCCCAATAAAAGATAATGCTTAAATATAAGTCATATAACTATTAAACAGATTTAAGGGGCCTTTTTAGTTGGGTTGTTTTATTAATTACAGTACTAAGGTTGATGAAACAAGTGACATTTTGGTGTTATAGTTTTATTCACTAATACATGCTACATGTCGTGTAACAAACAATGGCTGGTAGTGTTCTTTCACATCGGTCGAACTTGGTGTAAGGAAATCAAAAATAACTTCTAGGAAGCTGCTACAAGAATTATAATATCTTAGATGACTAAAAATGGGTTGATATAATGTGCGAAATTAACAAATTTGTCCTAGTTTGCTTTACTATCCATCATGGTTATCATGCAGCAAGACTTTTGAAAAGTCTAGAATAACCAATAGAATAACCAAATAATACAATGATAGTTGCTTTGAGTGGATTTTTAATATTTATGTAGTAGGCATATTTTATTTGACTAAGTGATCCACGGTATTATTTATATTTTAGGTCTATGCTGGAAAGTATGCTGGAGATCAAGATGCATAGTTTCTGACTTTAGATAGATGACAACATCACATTTGACTCACCAGAAACTATCACAACAAACATTCTGTTTTGTTAAAATTATTAAAACAAACACATACTTATCTCTAAAGATTTACTGTACTTAGTATTCCTTGTGCAGTTTTGAAGCTATCATGTATTTGGTTGATCGGAAACCATAGTGGAAAATCTTTTCGTTAGTAATGGCACACACTCTTCCTAAAACTTGTATTTATTAACAACGAAACACATTTGGGTTTACTCCCTTTGATAGATACATTACGATGACATCATTGGTCTATATTAGCATTGTACACTTATACATTATTGTTGATGTGCCATTTATGTTAACCGTAACTTATAACTATATAAAATACTCCTGTCTTTTGGTAACTTACTTAATTTGATTTTTGAAGTGATATTACTTAATTAGCTTTTTGTTGTGCATATGTTAAAAAGTTTAATTATCTAATAATACCTTATGGCTTGAAATGAGTAAGTAATTTATACAGTTTATTTTATAATGATCAAACATAATTTAAATATTGCATGTAATCAAACTTTTTATAATATATATTATTATTGATTGTTTTGATTCTTATAAAAAGATATATTTTTTATATAGGGCCTGAATGGTCAGTTTCCCCTATTATGCGATTATAATAGTAGCTCGGTGCTTATTAGAAGTTCTTATATTTCTGTTACGAAAATGTTGGAAGGTCAGGTTTTTATATCAGAAAATGCGATAAAACAACATCCAACGGCTGAATGAAACGAAGATAAATAAAATTAATCATTCCTTTGAATTTAGGTAATTTGCTAACATTGCTGACGTCACTTTTTCGGACCTTCTGCCAAGACTCTTCATGTTAGCGAGTCCGATTTTGTTCACACTTTTTTTTAAATGTGAACAAAACACTCGGACCCTATTGGAGGAATTCAGGGGATCCATATATGACCTACCAAATTCCTTCAATAAGAGGAAAATGTTTTGTTCACACGTAAAAAAAATGTGAACAAAATTCTATTCCATGTTTGCACGTTTATTTTGCTGTTTGTTCCTAAATTTATGCCTGAAAACGGGCTACAACACTCCCTACAAGAACCTCTGCGCATGCCTCATGTTTTTCACTCTCGTTACCCAAAGGTTCTTGTAGCGAGTGTTGGAAAATTCTGGTTGGCATCTTTTTCCTGCTTTATAGGGTTTAACGTCGAGATATTAAAAAGCCGGTTCTTCAATTGTAGGTTTGTATTTGTATTTTTTTTCTTGCGAATATCTATTTTATTTTAATCGATTTGCTGTGTATACGGCATGCCCATAAGTAGTTAGAGAATAATGTCAAGGTGTCGATTTACGTTTAGTTCTAACATTAGATCTGATTTGATGATCTATAATATCTTAAATTAAATTATGTGTAATTTACTGTTTTTAGGTATTTGGTTATCCGGCTCGATTATGCATCATTTAGTCATGAAATTCTTTAACTTGGGTACTAGTTTCCATGGATTTGTTCGTTATAATCCTGGTTGACCTGTTTGTTCGTATAATTGATCCTAATACTAAGTTGTGGACTAAGTATTATACTCTGAGGTAGCTTTAATTGTTTAAATTTTGATAGTAATCAGCAATCAATGTAACCGTAATGCTTTGTTTCTGTATTTAACATAAAAAATAGGTTTTAAACATTTGTCCAGTGTATAAATTTTTATAGTAATCAGCAATCAATGTAACCGTAATGCTTTGTTTCTGTATTTAACATAAAAAATAGGTTTTAAACATTTGTCCAGTGTTGAAAACAAATTTCATTTTTTAAAATTCAGATGCATTACAACAAAAATTGTTATTTTGCCTCGGAACAGTGGAGAAACTTATCTTTGTAAAATGGATTTGAGCTAGAATTCCGCTTCTTCCATTCTCCTTCATTCTAAGGATGTTAATATCATACTTTTTTTTGTAGAAGAAACCGGAGACCAAAAAAAAAAGGGAAGGGGGCAGCTAACCTTTATTTTTTTAAAGATGAGAAATTTGATTTTCTTTTTTTCAAAGCTTTTTAATGGGATTTACAGCACAAAATGATAGAATTTATAACCGATTATAAGGAAACAAGATGATGTTTAGCAGTAAGTGGTTTATGACAAATGATTGCTGCGTTCTTCCTTAGTTTTTTTACGTAGGAGGACAGTTTAGAGGTTGCAAGCTTTAAATCTCCTTAATCTTGTTTAAGAGCTTTCCTAGATTTCCAGCTAACCTTTATTTTTTTAAAGATGAGAAATTTGAATTTTTTTTTCAAAGCTTTTTTTATTGGATTTACAGCACAAAATTATATAATTTATAACCGATAATAAAGAAACAAGACGATGTTTTGCAGTAAGTAGTTTATGGCAAATGATTGTTGCGTTCTTCCTTAGATTTTTTTTTTCATAGGAGGACAGTTTAGAGGTTGCAAGCTTTAAATCTCCTTAATCTTGTCTAAGAGCTTTCCTAGATTTCCTTAATTGCTACAAAGTGTGTCGAAAACATGCTCTATTACACTCATGTACGTTAGAAAAACTTTTTGACGATATGTCATCAGTACGTATAATGGATAGACAGATTAATAAATAACTCGGGTATCAATTCAACCAATGCAGCAGAATCTTTGGCCGCTGATAACCTTTAGATCACTTACAGGGACCTGGTATAAGACGTGATTTTTAAATGGCCAGTGGCTCAAGTGCATTTGTGGAAAATCCAATCATATGAGCATTCATATTTAATAATATTAGCAAATGTTAAACCTAGTCAAGGTAACATAACGCTGATCGTAAATTCCCAAGCTCTTGCATCATGTAAACAGATTGTCAAGATAATTTGGTTGAGTAAAGCATATTGTTTTTTGCCTCAAATGATATGTATGATTTTACCTGATAATCATACATATTAAGAAATTATTTACATAATATATAAGAAAGCCAAAAGAAAAACACATGTATGAGAGTTTTTCCTTTTTCGGTTTTCTATATATATTATTGAGGCTTCCTTTGATGAATATAACATGGAGGTTGCTACTTTTGGCTTAAATCTCTAAAAATTGTTATATTTATCAACAATTACAACCGACTCCAATATGCAATCTAAAGTGGATGGAATTTATTCCAAACATATTCCACGATCATTTATGTAAATAACTCACATTTGGATGAAGAAGTATTTCCATCTGAAGACATGAATTCAATTGATGTCAATCAGCATATGTGATATTTGATAAGGAATATTGGATCAAAGATAACCTTTTTATGCTCGTATCGTTTGTGGACGAATTTCATATATCAACTAATGTATTGATACATTTGGTATTAATGTTTTATACGTTGCTAGGATATCGATTTGCAAGAATGATTTTCATTAATAATTTATAATTAATCTTTTTTTGAAGTAGCACGGGAGATAGTTTGACTTTGTGGTAAAGGCAACCTATGTGATTTCAACCATCTCTAGTATAGGCACAGTTTTTGAGATATTATTCATTTCTATATGAAACTATTTCTCAATGACGGATCTCTTCCAAATCTTCATATAAGAACTTTGTGCGCTAAGCTTTTAAAGTATGACCTTTTTTATTAGATATGCTTTATTATATGAATTTGCAATGTTGCATTATTGCATATTCTTCCGAAATAACGACACTAATACAAACATATTTTTAATACAATTATTATAATCAAAAATAGGTAATGTCTAACTTAAAGAAGGTTCTAAATCTTGGATATCGGTCGTGTTTTGTCTTGGGGATTTTAGAGACTTAATCTCGTATCGGGGGAGATCTCGGATGAGATGAGTCTAACTCGTATGTTTGTCTCGGATTTCTATCTGGGGTCTGAAAGCTTATATCGGGCCCATATCAGAGTATATGATATGTTAAAGACGGGTATTGTTGCACAATAATTTTTATGAATGCTACTATAAAAATAGTAACTTAAAGTTGAATTGAAAATCACTTCACTGTTCTTAATTTACAAAAGAACATTCACGTAGAAAATGTGTGAGCAATTAAATTGTGAAATTTATTACATCACGTAGAAAATGTACACAAACTAGCTAGCATTAAATAAATAAGATAAATGTTTTGATTTTTTGAGAGTGTGGTTAAATAAAATAAATAGTTTGTACAATACATTAACAAGTTATACATTCTAAAAATCATTATTCCAATGTTGAAAAGAGCTTGTTACTAGTACTGTGGTTATAATAGGGAAAGGTTGGTCGCTAGTAAAAGCTATCATGGGAAATAGAATATAAAGTGGCTAAATAGCATAAAATTTACAGCTCATGCGGACTGTATAGTTGATAAAAGACTGGTGTTGGAAATGCGGCTTCTTACTATAGTATTTCATCAAAAAAAGTAAACGTTAGAGTTGGCATGTAAGTTCAGCTTTTTTAGATGTGACACGTGTGATCGAGGTAACTTGGTTAGATACAATATTGCGTTGTTTCCGAATGTTGGTCGCCACAGATAGAATCAAAGTCTATTCTTCTCCAAAATTAAAATTTGCCAGTTTGCAATACTTTATTGACAGTATCTGCAAAAGCCCATACTAGTGGGCGATCTATTTAGGTAGTTATACACAGAGCCAAAACACTGTGCGTGGGTTGTGTTTTGTTCAAATCAGTGGGGGGGGGGGGGGGGGTGGGTAATCTAATTAGGATAATAGTTACCACTCCTCGATGCTGGTCTTACATCGCAAAACTGAATAGTGGCATCAACATATACATACGAACCTTCTTTTTGTAATAAGTTCTATGCTTTTTCGAGAAAACAATGAAAGATCTATTTTGTTCACATGGCAAAGATGACCAAGGTCGGTATACAATTTGTTGCATGAATGTTGTGATGTTCTTACCATGGTAAATAGCGAGTACAAGTTTAGCAAAAATATGTCCTAAGAGTCGAATCAAATACATTGGATCGATAGTAAAATTGGATTGACAATACTGATTGGATTGACGGTACATATGTGAAAAAATTGAATATATTATATTAGAATGAGAAGAAAATTGGATTGACAATACGTATGTAAAAGTTGAATAAATTATATTAGAATGAGAAGAAAATTGGATTGACATAAATTGCACATGCACACGCCAAATTTGGTTATGCGTTCTAGTTTTTGCATTGTTATTTATTCCATATACTGTGTAATGTTTTTTTTACTGTTGCTTCTACTTCCACTCTTATTATTATAGCACATAGAAATGGTTATATGTACTGAACTACATATTTGATGTATTCATGTGGATGTTAAGAACTTCATATGATTTGAGATAATACTATAACACATGCTGATTTCTTTGCTGGTTTCTCATAATAGTATGTCTACCATCCCAATGAGGCATCAATTGTGGTAAGATCATTAATAATATGCATGAGATATTATCCTATGTAGGTTTTGCATCTTTGCATTCTATAACCTTTCATCACAGTATCCAGTCAAAATACGAACTTTGGGTAGATACTCACACATCTACAATGCTCCAGTCATAAATTTGGTGATAAATGATTTAGTACCATTTTTAAGGCTATGGACAGCTATGTCCATATAGCAGACACCATTTTCTTCAAGTTATCTATCTTTTCTCATAGTTCAAACCAGGCGTTGTGCTTGATCACCAAAAAGATGCCGATGAGAGATGACCATGTATAATGTGATTGTTGGGCATGAAAAATCTGAAGCTATAATTACAGGGCTATTATAGATTGCTATGTTGGACATTTGGGAAAATTAGATCATTCATAATCAATATGTTATTGTCGAACAATGAGTTGAGAATCAAAAGTTATATATGTATGAAATTAAATGACTACATTACAATGGATATTAAGGCAAGATGAATCAAGAGAATCTGTGTCTACCCTGTAACTTCTAACTAAAAATTCATCATTGAACTTCTTTCGACATAATTTTTGTTTCAAGATAATTTGTTAAAAAATGTATTGTGGTATAATCAAGAGTGTAAAATTTATGTGATCGTTGTCAGTTGTACATACAGTTGATTTTCCGATAAAGTAATCTTTTTGTAATCATGTTACTCAATGTCAACCTTTGTACTACCTTTTTTTTGTTTTGTTCTGTGTGTGTGCGCTAGAGGGAACATAGGTTGGTTCTTTTATTTCATTGTTGTGTTGTTCAGTTATTTTTGTTTCTATGCAGTCAAATTTTCTAAACGAAAGATGTCTGCCAGCTCTTTCATCATGCTCTTGATAAGATCAAGATGGAGATTATTTATATATGATTACGATCATGGTAACGTTGATGATTTGATAACAAAAACAACGAAGATGACAACAATGATGATCATGAGATTCAATGTTCAACCCAAATACCCAGTCTGGTATGTATCCTCATCGCTTATCTATGTTTTCCTTATTTATGCGTGTGCGCGATGCCATGATTATGTATAATAAACAAAGATTTGAAATATATTTACAAAGAAGGAACCATTAGATAATTATTAAATGAGCATTTAATATATTTTTCTGGCTTGAAAATGTAGGCGATCAAATTCCATATTGTTGGAAAAAACCCCAAAATGGTAACTGAGGCACGTGATTGGATAGACCTCCCAATTTCGCTCAGAGTTATTTTTAGAGCATCTTCCTCTTCCCGATTACGTACGTTTTGGGTCCGTCTGTCGGAAATGGCTTGCAGTTCAAAAGGAGCATTGACTTCGTCATGCACCGATTCCAAGCTGTACCATGTTTCCCTTCCTAACGTTGCATCTACCATTCAGTTCTTATTGTCATGCCACGGGTGGTTGCTTATGCTGAGCAAGCATGGTCTGGATCCGTCTTTTCAGGCTTCACTTTTTAACCCTGTCACCAGTTAAAAAATTGTTTTGCTTCAAGTGTTTTAAAACTCTAATTCCAAATGGATATGTTCAAATTTTTTTTTTTTTAAATGACATCAAGTGTTTTAAAAATTGGTTAATTTTTTTTTTAAAACTTTAAGTTGGAATTAGCTTTAACCCCAAAACTAATGACATCAAGTGTTTTAAAAAATTTGTTGGTCAAAAACTTTGTTAGAATAAAACATATTATGGAAAAAAGTTTGATTGTGTCAACTGGATATGTTAAAAGATATTTTTATTAGAAA